>OX377206.1:83106627-83706627 GCA_947396885.1 Heligmosomoides polygyrus polygyrus
AAATAAGGATAAAGGATAGAGGACGGCGTTACTCAATCCCTTTTGGGATGCGCCAGCGCATTCTACTTCTACGGGATGTCGTCGGGGCGATTTGAATGCGTATGTGGCCATACAATGACTTACGGTGGCCAGCCGATGAACAAGTCAGTGCTTTATCCTTCCCAGAAGGCACTGATAACAGTTCACCGACCCTGCACGGATGAAAGGCCTGGGTGGCCCAGGCGGGAAATCCGAACCAGGAACCTAGCATCGGGTGCAGGCGACGGTCGGCGCCTCCTCCGACTGCGCTACACGCGTCCGTATAGGCATTAAAATTACCTCCACGACATTCCGTAGAAGTATAAGGCCAGGCGCGTTCAAAAGGCGATAGATTAACACCGTCCCTTACTCTTTATTCTTTTATATTTATTGACAAGTCCGCTTGTCAATGGATTAAAGCAGGAGCTTTCTATGAGATTTGATTTCGTTCCTTTCGAGGATGAGAGAGATGTTCACTGGCTTCATTTTCTTCGAATTCACGCTGTGAAAAGGGAGTGTACACCAAGTTTTGTTGACCTTAGCAAAAATCACGAAGGAATAAGCTGTGGCGCACGCCTCTGGGGTTGCCGCAATTGCGTCCCATCTTCAAGCACTAGAGGCGTAAGGGCGAAGTCAGCACCCAGAGTGCTTCATTATGGACTTCACGGCCAATAAATGTCGTAGTGGCATCGGAGAGCTGCCCGTGAACTTGCATCGGACTGACGAGTCCGCTCAATGCAAGGTCAGCGCTGGTTTTTCCAGCCTTCAAGATGCCAGCGGGCAACACTTCGCAACGGCTCATTTTGGACAAGTCGACTCAGTCTAGCGGAAAGTTTCGCGTTTTCTGGGCCTCACACCTCACCGCCGCACTTCCACCACCTCATCCGGCACATTGTGTTTCTTCGCTGATATTTCTTCGAGCGATTCCACACGTATCCGTCACTCTTCGTTCGACGACAGCTTCAGCTTCTTCGGGAACAAGCTGCCGTTTGCCAGCCGTTGACGTTGGTGAGAATATTCGCGACGCTTGTTCGTCACACCGCACTTCTAGCTCACCAGAATTAGATTTTGGATTCAAAAAGCGGGATTTGCATAGAAGGCAGCAAAGAAGGAAACTCCCCTCTAATCGCCAATCTACCACGGTATAAGGGTGGTTGGCAATAAGGGTCAAGAAAATATAAGGTTGTGCGATAATTAATGTTTTTATATTTTTAAACTGAATTTATTTATTCTAGCAACAGAAATTAATCAACGACATATTGACCAATTTGTTGGATCACCTTTATAGAGCTTCAAGCCTCAGTGAGACGATATGAGTAGCTACCTCCCCGAATTTTCAACGGCCTTGCTAATAGTTATAAAATCTCTATATTAGAAGCCTGGGCATTCTCTTTAGGTGGTATCAAGACTTCGGGGTTTAAATGACGGCAATAACGACGACCAGTCAGCTAATGCGTCGTGAATCACATCAGAAAGCATTCGAAAGCTGCTCACAGAAACGAGATGATCCACTTTTTCCACCAGTTATTGGTTGGGGTGTGTGGAGTTAAAGGAGTTAAATGAAGCAGCACAAAATAAGGAGAATGTAGCCATCAACCATGTATGCAACGCATTTCCGAACAACATGTTCTCCCGCATTTTTTGATGCCTACCATCTGATAAATCCTCAACAGCGGTGACAGGGAGTCTCCGTAGGTCTTATGACAGGGCATATAGTGAGCGCTTCGCGAATATTTTCAGGAACATTTTCGTGAATTTTACTTTGGGATTCCAGTTTATGATTGCATCTTTCGCAGCATAGCGTTCAAATATTCAGAGACATCGTCAGCACTGCTTAAAGTGGACACATTTTACTTTTAAGCGATGAGGGCCCATTATATAATATGGAGCAAAATTATCTCTTTTATTATTGTAGGCATAAGAGTTGCGGGAATGTAGGTATTGGCGTAAAAACTCAAATTTCATTAACTCATTTCGCATACGCAAGTCCAGTAAGTTATGATGGCACCCATTCACACAGGCAGAAATGAAAAAATAGTTTGTTGAGTGTGCAACCAGGGAAGGGTCTCAGGTGTAGGTCTGAACGGGAGAAGCGGATAGTACTGCGAGAATCTCCACCACCCATGTGGTAGAAAAATATGTTTCGATTTTGCTGAGTCCTTGAACCCAAAGAGCTATGTAGGGGCCCTCGAAATTGGTGTACAGTATTGCACCGTCACCCGTACCTGCTATAAACTACCGTAATCGGCCGAAATTTGAAAAACGGATCTCAGATTCGTGATCAGCACCCTAAGTAACACCCTTGGGCGAGGTTTACGTGAAAAAAATCACAATTAAC
Organism: Heligmosomoides polygyrus polygyrus; assembly: GCA_947396885.1. Lineage (NCBI taxonomy): Eukaryota > Metazoa > Nematoda > Chromadorea > Rhabditida > Heligmosomidae > Heligmosomoides > Heligmosomoides polygyrus. The sequence continues at coordinate 83,108,984 of OX377206.1, forward strand.
GAAAAATCAAAAAGTACAATAGTGCCTTAATGGTAGTTAAATCAGCTTATTTCCTACACATCTCCCACACATTTATTTCACTCTAAATTGTCAAATAAGGGTTTACTGTAGGCTGTGGTTCACTCACCTTTTCCAGTTTCTGAATTATACAATGTTTTGTGTTTTTTAGCGAATTTTAAACAGATGATTAATGGTAAGGACATGGTCACCGTTTTTGCCCAAACTTCGCGTTGAGCACGAATCTGACCTTATTTGACAATTTGGAGTTCAATAAGTGTGTATTAGATGTGCAGGAAGCAAATTGGTAAGGGAATCGGCAGTCATGAAAGAAATGCATAAACAGTGCATAGCACGGGAGTCGAGCATCTGACCTAGCACCTGTGAAGCAGCTCCCTAACCTGCTGAGCCACCGATCCGCTAGCTTCCCGGCCTTTCGTCGCATCCTATACATCAGCGCGCGTACACATAGGCACGTGGGTAGGTGCTGACGATGCAGTACTGCAGCCCCAACTTTGGAGGCCCGTAGCTCTTTTTGTGTTCAAGGACTCAGCAAAAACTAAACATGTTTTTCTACTGTATGAGGTGTGGAGATTCTCGCAGTACTCTCCATTTCCCCTGTTCAGACCTACGCCAGAGACCCCTCCCTGGTAAGTACGACCTCGGATCGAGCAAGCAGGAGCAGGAGCCAAAGGAACACAGGGAATGCTACAGGATTTTCCTTTGAAGCATAGGAGATTGTGAAAGCTTCTGAGTTAGTGTGACGACATACAGAGATTTTCTGCTCAGCTTTGTTGAAGACTTATCAAATCGTAGCTATCAAAAATGCGGCAAAACAGGTTGTTCGGAAATGGGTTGCTCGCATGATTGATGGTTACATTCTCCTTATTTTGTGCTGCTTCGTTTAACTCCTTTACACTTCCTCAACCAGCAACTGGGGAAAAAGTGGATCACCTCGTATGGTATACCTTATTACTGAAGCCACATTGTTCTGAACGAGAAGTGTTTCTATGAGCAGCTTTCGAATGCTTTCTGATGTGATTCACGACGCATTAGCTGACTGGTCGTCGCTATTGCCGTCATTTAAACCCCGACGTATCCTATTCGTTAATCGCTACCCGTATATTGTTTTTAGGAAGCTGTATCGTCCCTTCTTTCTGCAAAGTACTTCTTGTGTTCAAACGAAATTCGGTTAGGAGCCAGCGTTTGCAAATTTGCAAACCTTGCTCAAACTAGACGACTTACCTCCCTGAATGGCTATCAGAAGCCCTGATTGTCAGCCTGTAGAAGGGCAGCAGATCATAATACCGCACCGCTGTGTCTTTCAATACCATATGTGTATAGTTAAAATGACTCGTACTTACGAGCGCTTAGGAAACAATTACGGAGTAGTTGCGAAACCTCACAAACTCTGTGCGGCAAATCTGATGGTATGCCGTCATGGAAATCTTATTCGAGATCTTTCGTTCCAGCCAGGTTTCTCATCTGGACCTTGGTACGATCAAAATGCGCGACCACCATAGTTGAGAAATGCCGGAATTCTAAATTCTCTCAAATTAGATGCACTTTTCTACACGGCCGCAAATGATTCTTGTGTGTCTGGTGTCGAAGGTTTAAGAAAAGTCAGCGAATTGTTGCCTGATCCCAGATGGTTCTCATCGGTCGGAGTATTTTGGCCTTATATCGCTGACGAATAGGGAAGAAGTTGCCGATATTATCGTAATGTACAAAATTATTTGCAAGAATTTATCAATGAACCCCGCATATCTCTTTGGTGGGCTGCGAACGAAATCCTTAACAGGAAAGCTCAAAATATTTCGGTTTTCTAAACAAAAAAAATTGAGCTTTCCTAGAAACGATTTCAAAACTAGGGTAGGTTTCCTAACGTAAAGGATTTTCGAGGAATCGAACTTTATTGCTTGGAAAGTGGGAGGATTAGGCGAAGCTTTTCGAGCAGCTACCCCATGCTGAATATTGTTCAGTGCTTGGTGAGAAGCTGCTACCGACCTATCTTTCATGACTGACTGCTGGATTGCTGTCGGAAATATTTCGTGGTTCGTTATTGTTTTTAATATTATTTATGCTGTGCTGCGATCTATGCCTTGAAATTAACAAATAAACTGAGAGAATCCTCTTTCTTCGACTGCACCTGGAAACGATGTTAGGTTCGATTTTGCTTCATGACAAGAACGACGTCAATTCTATAGGGGTGCTTGAATTGGTACCGATTTTGTCTAGTGAGAATGAAGCAATAGTCAGACGTAAGCCAAATACACATTCAAAGCGATATTCCATACAACTTCGCAGCGTAGCAGATCCACTGGGGATTGTGTTACATCGGCTCTGGTATATGTTGCGAAGACACACCGCAGGTGGTGCTAGAGCGTGCACCACGGACGCGGAAACGCACCACTGCTCCTGCAGTAACCGAAACCGCCGATCATACGTATAGCCTGCCCATGAGGCTGATCCGGTGCCTGATTGGCCGCTGCGGCCACGGTGGAAGCAAAGGCAGATCCCCGCACCCATGCCGTGCGTCTTCAGGACATGTATTCCTGCTGTTATCCGTTGACCTTGGAATTCATAACTTTTTTCGTTCTGAGCCGGATACCTTTAAATTTAGACAGAGACGTATCAAGAGTTGCAGAGACATTTTGTTAAAGGCAGAATAATATTTTGCATTAAAAAATTGTCTGATAAGATTCTTATACAAGGTCTATTTAGAGGAAATGTGAAGCACTTTTTGAATAAGTGAAGAATTCGTACTCACATTTCAGATGCATTTTGAATTGTTCCGAGAAAAAAAGAGTTATTCATGTGAAGGGATTGTGCCGTTCAGTCGCCCAGAACATTGCTATGCTTATTGTTTACTGTGCAAATGCTCTTTTTTTGAAACCATATAGTAATAACACTAGAGTGCTTTTTTTTGATGCGATTTATCTTTATGTTTCTAGATTCACACGCAGGTTAACAGCAATTACTCTATAATTCCAGTAGGCAAAGCACAATTAGAACGAATGCAGGTGCAATCTCTCAATACATACAGGGTGCGTAAAAAGTATTGACGCACCTACATTTTGTTTCAGCTCCAGCTTTTTCTTTCTACCTCTCTAGGTTTTTGTGTGTTATTTTTGTTTCCTGTATTGTGCTGAAAAAACACTCACGAACAAAACTGATGAAACATGACCATCGTCGCTACGGTGGCCCTTTTTTGTCTGTTACCCAAAGAGCTGAATATTTCCTTAATAAGAGAATTAGGCGCTGTTCGAAACGGTTGGTGAGGAAAGAGGTCAGCAACCTAAACGTCAGCCACGGCTCTGTTATAACAGACAATGATTACAATATGTTTAAGCACGATAACGTTCGAATCCAAAATTATCAATCTCTGTCCGATAACGGCAAACAGATAACGCGCGCAGGTGTGGACAGCTTCTTAGACGAACACAGCTTAAACATGAATCCGCTGGATTACTCTTTTCAGGCGATTTTGGAGAATGAGGTCTGTGCTACTTTCAGCAGAAGTGACCACTTGCAGAAGGCTGCCCTGTTCAAAGCACGGAACGAAATGCAAGCAAGTGCTTGCGGCGCGTGCTCATGAATTTTTCCGTCGTTTTCGCTCCTGTATTCACAGTAAAGGAGCCAATGTCAATTACGAGTTACTCTGTCGTGTTCGCAAGATCATTTTCCATATTTCTCAAGCGAATATTTGAAAACTTACTGCGCAATACTATTTCCACAACCGTCATTTACTGCGTCAATACTTTTTACGCACCCTGTATAACATACCGGGAAATTTATTGATCTATAGCATGTTAAAATAAACTTTAAAAGTTGACTGAAGTCAAATGATAAGAATTTTGTGTTTGTTAAAGCAATAGTTAATTTTTCTCAGGACAATCTGCGTAGATGAATTTTTAGCAAAGCTTTTCTCAAGAAAAGGATATTTTTAATTTATATAGACAATATTTGTTTAAACTTTAGATACGCCTGAGTTGGTTTGCGACTTGTTCATTTTGTTTCTAAGTTTTGAATTATGGTGCTCGATTCAAGGTGAAAAACTTGCAGCTTGAAACGAAAAGTGGTCAGTTTAAAGTGAAAATGGTATATATTACTACTTATGAATTTGTTTATGCACAGCTTGAAAGGTACTCGTAAATGGTATCAAGGAATTTATCACGTGGTACATACATAGAATTAGAGGTGTGTATATATGGGATCCAAGAAAATAGAGAATTTCTTTGGGGTCAGCACCTAAAAATAATTCATTTATTCGCTACGCTTGTGGAATGTCATGTGTTCATTCGAAACTGAGTTTGCTTCTTAGCCGTGTTAGACAGCTTGAACGTGTCCATGCTAAGTCGACTCTTTAATGACAAGTGCCTCGAGAGAACATTTTTGCCCAAACCTTGCCCGAATCGAGTCCAGTTCGAAGAAGACTCGCGGCATTCGTTCATGTCACATTTTTCCGGACCAACGCCTTTTTTGTGCTTGAAGAGGTTTCGCGCCGCAATTTTGAGCTCGTGCTGTAGCGGAAAAAAAAGAAATTCCTCCTTGAAATGACGGCGTGAAATTCGAAACGCTTCTGCATTTTCGCAGCTGTGAAGGTTCATCTTGGATGGCAACTTAGGTAACGCTAGGGTTAACCCTTCCGTGTTTAGAACACCCATATCGTCTTTTGTTTCGAATGGTTTTTTTGCGCTCAAAACTTTCAAGTGGAATCTTCATACTAGGCCTAGTAACAAGTAAATGCGACTGAAGGGTAGAAATGGAACTATGAACAAGAACTACATACATCTGCCACAGAAATCAGAGGGGAAAGGGAGGCGTAACAAATCATCGGTTCAACGTGGTAGATGTCGATCCTCATCAGGCGTTCGTGACGGACGAATATTCGTCTTCGTTTCTGACAAGCTTACTGGAGCAACTCAGCGATGCATTTTTCGTACACAGTTGCAGGATGATGTCATCTCAGTCAACGTTGCTAACGGTGCCATCAAAAAGCCAACCCAAATTTGTACGGATTATGGACTGCGACAAGCAGCGCGTATAAGCTGGTTGTGTCATTTGCCCATAGAGTAGAACTGGGAACCGTATAAAATTTGGAGGAATTATCAGATTCGATGTGCGGAGTTTGGTGACACACAAACTGAGGGGAATGGCTCGCCACTAAAAGTACGTATGTACTAACACGTTGACGACTGTGTGACACGATGTTGTGTCACAGTTTTGTAGTTCGTTTTTCTAATTGGATTCAAACCTTTCGAAAGAACTTTTTGTGTTTAAGTGTACTTCATCTTCAGATATTGTTGTACAATAAAAAGCGTGACCCACGAAGACAAATTCGGTTACTTAAGCTCGGATTTATTGAACTACTCGACATGTAGTGGCTTCAATTAATAAACTCGACAATGCAAAAAATCGATTAGTTCCACCCAGGATACACGTGAAAATCGCAAGGTCGTCGACGTGTTAGGTGAAAGCGTTGAAGAACGACCTGCCTATACTGCCATCTTTCCGGAGTCGGCGAATTGGTACAAAACTAGAATGGGAAGGATGGAACAGTGTCATGCTCATCGGCTGCTCACAGAGTAGGTTAAGTGCGCATTCAAACCGCCTCCGCAACATCCCACAGAAGTATATTGCGCGGCGTATCCCAGAAATGGCCACCAGTGAAGTAAGGAGGTTAATAATTTTTACGTCGTTTTTATGCTATATTTACGCAGGTATTTTATAGTTATTTTAAATTAAACTTGAACAAAGTTTTCTAATCAAGATATATACATATATATTAGGTTGTCCCATAAGTCCCGCCTTTTTTTGGACGATTCATTGCGGATTTCGCCGGCGGTCTCTTGCATAGCGCTACAAGCTTTCGAAAAAGAATGATTTGCTCTATCACAAGGTGTATTGCATTTCTTTTCTCATCATGAATTTTGTCAATTTTTAGTCCGTTAAAGCGAAAAGTGAAAAAGTGAAAAGTGGTCATCTGCAGCAGTTGCTTCTCTCCGCTTAGGTTTGTAATTTTTTGCGCAGCTTTTTATAGCATTTGGAAGACAATGTTTTGTGCTATAAGAAATCGTGTTGGTCCTACTTGCTCGTTTGTCCTTTATTGATTTTTAGGCCATCAAATTGGGACCTCCTACTTTTCCGTCCGATTTTTTACCGACACCTCGGTTCTGTTTTGTTTTTTGTTTTTTGCTCAATATGTGTCGATCGAAAGAGGACGTCTTGCTCAATAAGAATTTGTTTCGCGTTTACTGGCTCATGCTGATTTTTCTTGACAACTGAACAAGGAGAAGGAGTTGTTGGTGAAGATGATTTTTCTCTTTTTGGAATTTTGCTAATATTCGACAGAACTCAGCATGAGCCAATAAACGCAACACAAATTCTTATAGAGCAAGACATTTTCTTTCGAACGACATATATCACCGAGCAAAAAAGTCCTACCAGAGCAGGAGCTGTCGGTAAAAAATCTTCTCCTTCGGACGTCCCGATTTGATGACCTAAGAAATCAATAAAGGACGAATGAGCAAATAGGACCAACACGTATTCTTGTAGTGCAGAACATTGTCTTCTAAATACTATAAAAAACTGCGCAAAAATTTCAAATCTAAGCGGAGAGAACAACTGCGCAGATAACCACTTTTCCACTTTTCACTTTAACGACCTAAAAAAAATTGAAAAAATTCAGGAGGAAAAAAGAAACGCCATAAATGCTCTAATAGAGCAAGTCATTTCCTTTCGAAAGCTATATAGCGCTATGCGAGAGAAAGCCGGCGAAATCCGCAATGAATCGTTGAAAAAAAGGCGGGCACTTATGGGACAACCTAATATTTATAGAAAGTGGAAGATTTTGCGTTTGACACCATCAACATTTCTTTGCACCAGGGGCGCGAATGAGCTGGAATTTTGTCATAAACCCAAGGTATGAACAACAGAAGAGAGTGCTTACCCTTCAGCAGCTAGCTGCTCCCGTTTGCATCGTTCTGTGACTTAAATGGCCCGTGGTCGAATTCACCAACGATTGAGCACGTGTGTACGCGGAGTAAAATGAGAGACAAACCCACGATGTGACATTCATCATATCGTCTTACCCATCCGTTTGCGTGTATACTGTTACGTGGAGGATGCTCGGCGGTCCTCGTGAGTGTCTCCGCATTTGCACGAGGATTTCTTTGCATTTACCTCGAGGTTGAGGAATATGGCCCAACGAGTGACATAGGCCTATGAAGGTGAAGAAATGGCCTAAATTTCAGGCCTAAACGTTTCCATCTTCCAACCTCATTTATTTCTTTACTTATTTTATATACGGAGAGCCACGCAGGTCAACAATTCAAGTACGGATGACAAACAGCATTCAGGACAACAATGAACAAAACAACGCGAAGTCATCAAAACGGGATAAACAACGAAGCTTCTAGAGATACCTGTCAACGAGTCTTTTATACTGCCTCAAGAAGTTAGGTAGAACGTTTTTATTCGAGAGCTTCAAAAACTCGGTTTCTGAACGATTAGTAGAGAAACCTATGTAATCTGCGTATATGTTACACACCTTTTGCCCTCGGGAGTCTGATCTTCCACTGGCCACTTCTTGTGTTAGAAGAATCAGTGGTGTCGATGTGCTAAGGTGAGAGGGCATGGACCAGCATCTAGAATGTTGAAAGGAACTCAAAAAGATATGTAAGAAGGTCTAGAAAGTCAGTAACTACGATGACAAATTATACCTTAAACAACCAGTTAAAAAAGTGCACTGAGCCAATCGATAAAATGATGCAGATTTTTGGCATGTCAAGACCTCATTGTGTGTTGGAAACCTTACACATTCTTGGAGTCCTTGTGGCGGTGTCCGATTCCATGTGCGTTTGGTCGGAAATCCAAGAAACGTTGTAATTGGTGTGTGCTATGGACGAATGTATTTCGAGAGCTCGGAAATGCGTCCCGTCCCCTTAACATGTCGCACTGCCTTCCCCCTCCGCTCTGCACGATATCAAATGTCAGCGCTAGACTCGCCTTAGCTATCAACATATTATCGGACTACACCATCCTGCTTCGATTGTCCTCACTTTAACGGGCTCTCGTCCACTATTGCTCTTCTCACGAAACGGCCCTCCGTTTCGACTGCGCTCCGCTAGAAGCACGAGTACGGCTTGACTTATTTCAAGTGGGTCGTAGTCGTCGTCGTCGTCGTCGTCGTCGTTGAGCAGCAGGAGGAGGAAGAGCAGGAGGTCGGGGCCGAGACGGCGACTACTACTACCCGAACGGGCTGATGCGGAACGGAAGTGATTGTGTGGGGATGTTTCAGAGCGCGCAAATTGTGCCGTCGATTCACTCTGCCAGCTCATTAGACGGGTTCATCAGCTTTTTGGGTTTGTTAACGCCTTCGCGCGGATCCGAGAATACGAGCGCGCAGAGTGAAGAATGATATGCTTCAGCCGTCCGCTTCGGCTTCGCTCCCTCACAGATTACGGCTTGGTGGATTCGAAATCCCACCTGGCTGCTAGGTGCTCTCTATCTGCCGTCATGGCATTCATTACGTTCATACAGTCGATCATTTACACGAGCAAGGCACTCTTCATGCGTCTTATTGGCTAACCGTTCGATTTTGGAGGCTTTTTAGTAGTGTTGCTGTGACACGAGCCACCCTCATCACGTCTTCTACCCATAACTAGAAGTAGAAGCAGTCATTCAAAAAGCATTTGGAGACATTGCCATCTTGAGTAGAACAGTTTTCACCCTTCACACTTTTCACGTGAAACGTGCACTTTTTATTTTAAAATGGAAACTCTTTTAATAAATAAGGATGATCAGATCGCACTATCCATCTTAAGTGAAGGTGAAATTTCTTTGGAAAGCCTGGAGAAATTCTGAATAACGTTGGACATTGCATATGGTACGTTAGAAGTATGAACGCTTTTGGCTAGTCATGGATTTCTTGGTCATGTGGGTTAGATGTTTGCATCAAAAAGAGGGGGCAGGGCAGTCATGAATTTCAGTTTCCGAAAGAATAAGGACTTTTTGACTATTCATACAATGTAAATATTTAGCGAGACATCTTGTTGTTATTCTTTTTTAAATCAAAACTTTTTGTTCTGAAAAAATAGTTTGAAATAGTTTTTCTTGATGTTCGGTTTGATTTGATAGGCGTCGACATTGATTTGAAAAGTTTCCAGTTGCATTTGAAAGGTGTACAGTATAAGAAATGATATTAAAAAAACTACATACATAGATGAGAATTAGGCTTAAAGCAAGCTTTACCATCGCATTTCTCCTCTGTTTTTATTCAATAGTTCACTTCCCATAATATTAAGTCGGACTGAAGATTTTCTCCAACTTCCCCTTCTGAATTCAAATTGTCATAACTTCGGCTAGAATTAGCCCTTACAGCCAATTAGACCTAATTAGGGTTGGCATATCTCCGCTAAAAAACCACTGGCAATAACTAACTGGTTGCGAACAATTGAGGAGTCACACCTCATTCAATACCGGAAATCACTTTGACATTCCCTTGCAGATGGTGAGATACCTCATCTAAAACGTTGTTAGATAACCGTTAAGCTAACCATATAAAGCTGCAGATTAAGTAAAATCAAACGTAATTTTTAAATTCAAATTTGCACGTTTCTGTACAGACTTTTCATGACATGTTATTTACGACCTCCGCTCGGTTGGGCAGCAACTCTTTATTTAATAAAACAGCACAAATTTTTCATAGGTCTTCATACCTTCGTACTAGGTAGTCATCATCAGTATTAGTTCTAATGTACTTGCTTGCCTCGTGGTTCAACGAACTATTTCCCCAAAAACTCGTTAAACACCGAAAATGATCCTTCTAGAGTGACCTAGAAGCCTGGCGATGTTTTGAAGAAGCTAGTTGTTCGCCAATTTCTCAGCAGATCAATGCTTGTTACTGCCGATAATTTGCTATTTGTATGAAATAGCTCATTTTGTGGATATTTTCGAGACAAATGTGAACCCGAGCGGGAGGTTAGCTTGATGTGATCGTTTGGAGCGGTTTGGAATCAGATTGAGCGTGAAGAAGACCGAGTAACTAACGATGGACGTTACCGAGTGAACTTCGATCAAGGTTATCGGCATCGAGCTTTCTCGTACTTCAGTCTTTAAGTACCTGGGATCAGCAATAGCGTCTGACGACAAATTGATGGTTGAAGTCAATTCACGCGTGAGTGCAGCTTGATCCAAGTGGCGCTCGTTGACTGGCATGCCCTGCGATGGAGAGATACCAGAGTACCTGAATTCGTAGATCTACAGAGCCGTCCTCCGGCCGGTAGCGATGTGCTGAGTGTTGGCCTGCGACTAAGGAAGTTGAAACGCGCCTCAGCGTCATGGAGACGAAGATGCTGCGCTGGACGGCAGGAGTCACGCGCGTGAACCGCATCGGAAACGATGTCATTCGGCAGAAGTTTGGTGTCGCGCCGATAGCTGATAAGATGCGCGAAGCTCGCTTGCGATAGTACGGCCACGTGGAAAGGAAGACAGCGTCTGCAAGATAGGCCTCAACTTCGAGGTAATAGGAGAGCGGCCTAGAGGGCGCCCAAACCAGCGCTGGGCTGATACGTTACATATGGACTTGAAGGTCGCTGGTTTACACAGTGATCTAGCACTGGATAAGGAAAGGTGGCGTGATGACACCAGAATAGCGGACTCCGCTACGAGGTGGGACGTGGTGGGGGTGGGTGAAGAAGAAGAAGAAGAAGATGCTAATTTTCTGAATAATCCTTGCTCTTTTCCAGTGAAGAAAAGAGCCGGTGGTTGCCGTTGGCACTCGTCGCTGGCAAGGGGCTAGATCATAGAATACAAGCTAAGTGAAGTGAGTTTTCTTAGGCAGAGGTCGGTGAGCGATACATTTTTGATGCCTAAACTATGGAAAAAGCATTAGAGTTTTTCTTGTACCTGTTCCACTGGGCGGTTGTGTATTTTGATCAAGGCCCACAATATTAGGCATCCATGTCCTTAGCTCAATGTTTCTTGTGTCAGAACTTTGGCGACAAGTTTTTAGACAGTTCACTCCTAAGATTGAACCCAAGTTTTAAGCTTTCTGGGCTTTACAAGAAGCCCTCGAAGTCTTGAGTTTTTCATGACGTCTTATATACGTCAAATTTTCCGAAACCACATGTTTTTCTCCATGCAGCGGTACCGAAAACTCCAGTCAATCGTGAAGTAGAAAACTTGAATAAAGTAAGAGCATTCTGAAGCACTGAAACGGGGGAAACGTTTTTGCTCCGACCTAATACTTCCGTGATAACCTTGGTGTTAGCTAAACGATGTCATTTTGGAAGTGATCTTTCGAACACTTGGGATGATTTTAATGGCTTTGAATTCCACCACTGTGTAGAAGTTCAGCTCAGCAAACCAGTGGCGAAAATTGGCTGGAGCGTTCAACTCTCTGAACCCGACAAAGCTGTCGGATTATCAGGACTGGAATAAATAATAAAAAATATTAAAATATTAAAATTAAAAATACCTAAGAAGGTTCGATTCGCCACAGGGCCACATCATTCATCATGCGAACCTTTTCAGGTTGTAGCACCAAGTTTTCCACCACACATTTTCCCCAGACACGAGGTCCTTTAAATGGGAGAACGCGGAGATTTTTCTGGAAGCTTATTGCCTTGGCGCTGTCGCCTTGAATTAAGCACATTGCAAGGGATCATGACCATCCAGCAGTCGACTTTCCCAGGCTTTCGTATTAATCCTCAGTTAATACTTACTTGCCATAACTCATCGGACCATGTCCCGTTTGGTCAGGGAGCAGGGAACTTCTTGCTTGTTCCAAATTTACTCAAAAAAACATTTAAAAACACCAGCATTCCACTGAAAATTCGTTCTTTCACTCGGCCTCACGTCTGGATTGATACGCCTATGTACGTGACGTCGCATTACTGCGCGAACAGCCTTCACCGTCGACGCACTTATACTGGCCAGAAAAACGTAAAGCGTTTTCCTCATTCCATTTGCAAAATGCTCACTCACTCTCTCTCTCTCTCTCTCTCTCTCTCTCTCTCTCTCTCTCTCTCTCTCTCTCTTCATCCTCGCTAGCCGCAACATGAACCGCTCATCAGCTAGATTTTCTTCATTACGCGGCATTTGCGATTCCCGCTCATCCTCTGAGTACTAGAACATTTTATTTTTAAAGTCTCAATTATCCCTTGTAGAAGGCATCATTAGGGGTTTTTATCATCCTTTCATAATGCACTACTGGCGAAAGTTATTTCAAGAACACTTTCGGGCTCTTTGAGATGCTTTGGCTCATCCAGTGTTATTCACTCGAGCGTCAAAACGTTGTGCACACCATCCCCAAGATCTGGGTATCTAACCGATCCTGAGGTTAGATAAATTTTTCATCTGGGATGCAATGCTTGCGTGGAATTTGAAAAACCTGGTTAAGCACTGGCTCACTCTGACAGCACTTGCGCTTTTTTTGCTTAGAAGAAACCTGCCGTGTTCATCCTTCAACTCTATCGAGAGTAGTTGTTAGGGTCTATGTCGCAAATGTGGGCAGCAGCATTGGGAGCTGGAAGCACGCTAACCAACGATAACCAATCAGAGCATCGAGCGAGACGATACACACCTTTCCTGAACTGCCATTGGATTCAGCCTGACTGAGTGACGCGTTCACACAACCAATGCTGCCCGCACTCACGACTAGTACTATCTTTAGTTGAACAAATTCTTATTTACTTTTATTACTCAAACTTTTTCTTTGATAACCCACACGTTCTGCATCAACACGATCAAGTCTACGTTTCGTCTTACTCATGCGAGTCTGCCAACAATTCAACGATCCTGGATGGGTGAAAGGCTTGGCTAGCCTGTGCGGAAGCCGAACCAAAAACCGTAATTCAGATGCATACGATAGCCGTTGCCCATGCCTATAAAGTAGTTAACAAGAACAACAACTTCAGGCGAATGTTTGCTTCTTCCGAACGTTGCAATCTAGCAATCCTTTGGGACGGCGCATAGTTTTGACGAGCACAGTGGTTTCTAAGCGGCGACATACGTAGCTTTATTAGGCCTAGGGTCCCTTCATAAAAACAAATTCAAGCGGTAATGTGAAGTAGAGCGGCGTTGGCACCATAATCTGTGCCTGTGTTTTCCTGAAAACCACACTAAGTTGAAACACTTTTTGTGGGCATGTTAGAGGTACCCGCTGAGATATGCTGCATCGTTTGCTGCTTAACATCAGGAGTTTTCCATCAAATTGGGCACTTTTCAACTCTTCGAGTTATTTCCAAACAAATCTATGCTGTCACGTCAAGCTTTGGCCTGCACAATGACACTGCAGTGGGCAGACAATGAACAAGTCAGTGATAGCCCTTCGCAGACAAGTCTGGTACTATGTTACCGACCCCTGTGGGCTGGAAGGTTTAGTTAGCCACGGCGCAAAGCCGAACCAAGAATCTGGTATCGGGTGCATGCGACAGTGGCACCTCCTCCAATCGCGCTACGCGTGCCCTATAGAAATATGTAAATAGCTTAAATGTCGTCAAAAATACCTGCACGCGATAAATTTAGTTTCACGAGCATTTAATTATTCAGAATTTTTCACTGGGCACGCGTAGCGCAGCCGGAAAAGCGCTTCACTCTCACATAGCCGCGAATCGATTCAGAATCGACTCATGTTTCAGTCGCACTTCTATGTACCACCCAGGGGTGGCTAAATGACTGGGTAGGAAAAATTGTATTATCTAAATGTACAAAAAATACCACCATAAAAATTGAATAGTCAGAATTATTAGGACGAACGAGTCAGTAGCGAGAAAACTCAACATTACAACAATCGTCAAAAATTGTTGAGGGAACATTTTTCGTTCAACCACACCAGAAAAGGCACTTCCCTAAAGCGTAGTTTGACTTGATTAACGTCCACTTCTAAAGGAAAAGCGTCTAATTGTTGGTGGACTAAAAGAGTATTTTGAAAGTGTTCTTCCCGACATGGACTGGCGTTTGAAAAAAGTTTAAAGGGTTTTTAAAAGTGTTATCAGTGGTTGAAGATTGCCGAATCGAAAAATGAAAACCGTTTGTACGTAAAAAGTTAAAAAAGGTTCTCTTCGTGACCGATTGTTTAAGGAACTGCTGAAGAAGACGCTAAAAAGCACAAACAAATAACAAAACAGACAAAAAGGTGCTGGAGATCGGCTTATGCTCTACAGGCGCCGGCTGTCAGGATGCGTTCTTCATTTGCCCTGGGAATTAGTGGCGACTTTGAAGAGAGTGATGCGATGTGAACCAAAATTGCTTCTGCTACGGCGAGCATATGCTGCTGCGGCTGCTGCGAGATAGGGCTGCTGAATTTCTGATGTCGTTAATCGAGCACGTCGTACCCGATCTGGGACCCAAGCGGCGCCACTTTCGACGGCGGCTTCTGGCGCTCGCGACTCCACTTCCAGAGCTCGCCGAGCTATTCTCGGCTCAGCGACGTGCTTCCAGCGCGGCCACGGAGAACAACACGAAAAGTGCGACTGTTTCTGTTTTGGAAAGTGTTGTGGCGTGTGAGTCGCACCTGCTTGAGCTCCAACGCGGCGACGGCAATCATCGCCGCGGCAGCTGCTGCTCAACCGCAGAATAGGTTCAGTGATAACCAGCGAATGTATCCAGTTTCTTCACCTACTCATAGTGCTTCTTCGAGTGTCCTCCCGACGAACGCACTCGCACCTTGTGAGAGGGTGTCTTCGCTTTCATCTTAATTGTTTGCCTTAAAACTGAGGTGCTAGGCCTGGCTCATGTGCAAGTGTATTATTGAAGTTTACGAGGGTGTGCTTCTTCTATGTCCGTTTCAAGAAAAACAGGATGTTTTTTTGAAGCGTCGCTACAACTAGCGCTATTCATTTAGTACATACCTTGGACGTATCTTTTCATATCAGCAGAAATTCTTTCTGGAAACTCCAGCGCCTTTTTTCAGACACAAATCTAGCCAAAGCAAAGACTAAATGAAGGTGCAATTGTTCCAACAAATAACACAGGTTGCATAGCCATAATCCTGTACTTTCGATTTGCATCTCCTATACATACACTTTTCCAATAATGTAGGCGAGATTTTCCTAGAAGATTTCCTCACTGAGGTACTTTTGCTATTTTCTCTCAATTGGATTCTAATTATCTTTATTGATGTAAGAAGCAAAGGAGAATGTAACAAGAAATGAACCTCTCCTTCTAGAAAACTATGAACTTATGCAGCAAATTTTCTCAATTTCGAGGGAATGGCTTTGTGACGTAATGAAGTCAAACCACAGTTTTAACACGTTGATCAAAATCGCGTTTTGCGGCGGTAAAACGGCGATGGATGGTCGCACGATTCTACAGTGTGAGACACAGGTGGTCCCACTTTTTGCTTTGTGTACTTTTCTCTATTTCGTCAATTGAATCCGTTAGTTATGGTGTTCGTTCTTGTTCGCCAGTGTGAATTTTGTCGGTACAAAACAAACGGTGTTACAAAAGGTTGGTGATTGTAATTTACACTGGCTTGAATAGATCTGCTTTGCTTCCTAATGCATAGAAATGATTGTATTAGATAGATTTGAATAGATTTGATTGTAGATTTGACTTGTTTCCTAACAAGTAGAAGATGATCGTAGTTTAAGCTGCCTTGAATTGGTCCCATTGTAGATTTTATTTGTGTCGAAATAGATAGAAGACGATTGTAAAATACACTACTAAAATCGTATATCAGATTCGTGACCATCACACCAGATAACTCCCATAGACGAATTTTGGGCAAAGCCAATGATTGTGACTTCGACAGTCTTACTCACCCGTAGCCACCGGAGCCTACCGTAATCAATCGAAATTTCGAAAACGGATGTTAGATTTGTGATCCTCTCCCCAAGTACCCCGCAGACAAAGTTTGATCGAAAAAGGCTGACTCGAATTGATTTGATTGTAGAATTGGTCTCCTTCTTAGATTTTTTAAACGCCATATAACTAATAAAAGGAACGACACTATTTTTGCTTATTCCTGTTGGACATTCTCCTATAACAGGTGATTGAAGGGCAGGAAAGAACATCCATACAATCGATGGAAGCAGCACCAAAAAATAGCGTAAAAGTCGTGACCCTGGGTCATATTGTTGTTAGCGTATTAACAATTTTACAGCTTAGTTCTTCAACCCGAGCTTTTTGATTAGTGCGCATATATCCAAAAAATTAGCGATGTTTTATATTCTGCAGGCAGTGTTTGAAAGTTGAGAAATCTGCAGGTAATTGAGCGAAATTCAAGCAGTGCAGGAAGAATAAGAAAAACAAGGTCGGCACTATTCAGGCAGTGTGCCAAGCATTCTACTTCGCTGGGATAAATAAAAAGGATAAAGGATGGCGTTACTCAATCCCTTTTGGGATGCGCCACGCATTCTACTTCTACGGGATGTCGTGGAGACGATTTGTATGCGTATTTGACCATGCAATGACTTGCGGTGGCCAGCCGATGAAAAAGTCTTTATCCTTCCCAGACAAGTCTGGTACCAATTCACCGTCCTCGGAGCGACGGAATGCTTGGTCGGCCTAGGCGGAAAATTCGAACCAGGAACCTGATATCCGATGCAGGAGACAGTCGGCGCATTCTCCGACTGCGCTGCACGCGATCTCTTGGATATCGTAGGGAAATTAGGACTGTAGAGCCCTGGCCGGATGCCGAACCTTGAATCAATTTGGGGTGGGGTGCATGGGAGTCCTGCTGCTGCGCTTTATAAAGGCGGCCGGGTTTCGAGCATATTGATATGCTGATTTTCCCGAAACAAATGCTTGTTCGTACTTGAAAACCCTAAAAACCCTTGAGATAAAAAATACTAACGATTTCGTTTTTTGAAATCTTACAAAGATCTTGAACTTAACCTTCCAACGCTTTCGAAACGAAAACTCGCTTCGAATAGCGCTGAGAAAACACAGCTAATTTTAATGATTAAGTTCACAACCTGTCGTGATGGCATGGAATATCCTATAATTTTTTTCGGGAACTAATATATGGATTTTGAATTTTGAAAGACTCTTTTTAGACTTGGATTGCCTCCAACAGTAAACTTGGTGAGACCAGGAAACCTCTTACTACTCAGGTGATAGTCGAAATGGATGGAATAACAAAGAATCTACGTAGCGCAGTTGTTGAAAAACTCTCCTTTTCACAACATTTCACTCACTCAATTCAATGCGTTTCAATTTCAATTTTACTCATTTCAGTTTCACAAGCTGCTTATTCTGTGGAATAAATTCTAAAAATTATTTTCAAAAAATCCAAATTTTTAATAATGCATTGACAGCACCTAGCAAGTTTTTTCTGCTTCCTCTTTGAATCAAATTTGCAGCTGCTACCTCCTATTCATTGATCGCGTAGGATTCCTTGCTACTCAATCTCTTCGCTCAGCTCCAAAATCGATGCCCCCTTTCCGGTCTGCTCCATCCACGCAAGCGTAGTCAGGCTTATTTCTAAACCTGGCTACGCTTGCATTTCTGAAAAATGGGACTTCTGCAGGCAAACTGGTTAAAATAGGATGAATTAGCCAGAAGTTTTCTAATATTTTGCTTATTGCCCAGTTGTAAAGAGATTTTTGAAGTGGCTGATCCTCGCAAATGTCTTGCGCTACTAACTGATGTACATAATCTTGTAGTGAAACGTGCGGGCTTTAAAGATGCAAATTACTGATCACAAGTGCTGATCATAATGAAGATGCTATTCCTTAAATTCACAAACTAAAATTCTTCCAAGTTCTCACATAAAATTTTGCGCTTGATTTATTTCAATATTGTTCCGGAACTTGTGTAAGGATGGTGGATTTTAAAGTCTACAACTACAGCTGGCAAGGGCGCATGGAGCGCAGTCGGAGGAGGCGCCGGCTGGCGCCTGCACCCGATACCAGGTTCCTGGTTCGGATTTTCCGCTCAGGTCAACCAAGCCTTCCATCCCTCCGGGGTCGGTGAATTGGTACCAGATTTGTCTGGGAAGGATAAATCACAGACTTGTGCATCGGCTGGCCACCACAAGTCACTGTATGGCCAAATACGCATTCAACACGCCTCCACGACATCCCGTAGAAGTAGAATGCGTGGCCCTTCCCAAGAGTTTTGAACGCCGTCTTTAATCCTTTGTCCTTTATAACTACAGCTGGCCGTTTTATGCTGGTCCTTAATTATTGTTTCATGGAATCCTTTAACTGCACACTTAATCAAATATTTTACCAAACCCTTACAGTCTTTTAACACTATCTACTTCTACTTTTCCTTATATTAGTTTATTGCTTCAGTGCTCGGATACGCACAGCTATTTTGAATTTCCTGTGATTTGGCTGTGTTCGATATCTCTCTGCTTGTCCCAATCATTCCATGTTTAAAATAATTTTTTTACTAAGCCATGAAGTTTTATCTATATTCTCTAAAGTGTTTCAATTTTGATTCGTTGTTTAGCTTCAATACTGCGCTAAATTTGTTTAATGCAAAAATAGAAGCACTATGCGAAAGTGTAGATAGGGCATTAATCAATCATTAATTGGAATGCGCCACAAACTTCATCTTTATAGGACCTCGCGGAGGCTACTCGAATGTGCGTTCGATCCTTATAGTGGCTTGTGGTACCCAGCTGATGAGCATTTAAGTGTTTTACCATCCCCACCCCGAAAAATATGCTACGAATTCACTGATCCCTAAGAACCGAAACTCCATGTTGGCCTAGGCGGAAACCGAGCCGAGAATTGATTCGCTGTTCATGCGAGAGCCAGCGTCTTCTCCGCTGCGCTGCCACACGGCCATGAGCCTATTCAGCAAGATCCAGTTTCGCTGCTCTGAAATTCTTCAGCTCCGCTGGGCTTGTTCCCAGCGGATCCTTAAATGGTGCTAACCAAATTTGTGAATATTTTTGACAGGTGTTCGAGAGCTATTTCCGTATTAGCACAGAATGCTCAGGATGTGTTTATGACAATTTCGAATTCCTTGCTTGAGTCATGTTTGACTTTAAAGGTGATACTCAGAGATTCCAGGCTTCTGACTAACAATATTCTGTGTCTGTGTATGCGTCGCTTTCTAAATCATCATCTTGTCTCTCTCGGGTTGCTATTATGTTTTTTATGTCTCACATTATCATCTGGGCGTTCTCTATTGCCACAAAAATGCTCGAATGGTGAACGGACTGTTCCAAAATTTACATATTTGGGTCTTTAAAAGCCTTACTCCTTTAATCTTGAAGATAGGTTCCTTTATCTTTTCCCTTTCGTGACCGTTGTGGAAATCGCGCCATGTACACAAAGGTCCTAGCGCTTTATGCTGATTACATTATTGGCTTTGTAAATGGCACCGATCTTTAATTTCTCATTTAAAATCGACTACTAGGAACAATTACTCTAAAGGGAGTTTTCGTTGACTAAAACTGTTTACCAAAAATTTAAACGCAAGCCTCAAGGCGAACCCAACAGTGTGAAGCCACTTCTTGCAAGATCAAAAGTCGTTGAGATTATGCCTTTATGAATAACACAGTGGTTGACATCATTTACATTTTTAATTCTATAGTTGTAATATCATTTCTATTTTCGGACGTGTAGTAGCGCAGTCAAAGTAGTCGTCGGTCGTCACGATCAACTCGAAAAGGGATTCTTGGGCTATTAATTTGGTACCAAATTAGTCTGAGAAGAGTGAAGCGCTGATTTGTTCGTTGACCGTTGACTAAGCACCACTTTGTAAGCATCAAATCTGCATTCAGATTCCTTCCACGACATCCTGTGAAAGTAAAATGTGTGGCACATGCCAAACGGGAATTGATTATAGCCCATACTTTATACATAGCGTTTGCTAGAAACGTCACTAGAAAGATGCGAAAGGTGCAGTGAGCACGGCGCAATCCGTGACTTTACTTGACTTCACGCTTTTGCAAACATTGAAATCTGTTTTACTGATGGTGCCTCTTTCCCCGAGGAACTTATGCCTAATAGTGGTTTTGGTCAAATCACCTGTATCACCTGTCGTCCCGTTGATCATCGACTTGCCGAGGGGGCGCCAGCAGCGTCTCCATTCGTCCCTGCTCCAATGGATCCTCCTCGCTCGAGGGATACGAAGATCGTCATAGCGGTCGTTCAGGGCTCTCACAAAGAAGTCCGATCCAGTCGGTGACGGCTCTCGTCCAGCGGGTGCCTGCGAAGCGCATTACGTGGCCGGCCCACCTAATTTTCGACAACTTGGTCCACGTGACAGGGTCTCTGATCTTCGAACGTCGGCGAAGCTCGGAACTCCGGAGGCCTTCTCTCACTTGCGTGAGTCGTGTCACTCCGAGCATCGTCCTCTCGATCCCCGCTGCGCGACGCTGATCGGGTGTTCATCCTGCTTTCGTATAGCCCAGGTCTCTGAGGCGTGTGTTAGGGCAGGAAGAACAGTGGAGTCGAATAGGTGAGCACGGAGTCGGAGATTCTCGTCTTCTTCGCGACTTCTTCGACGCTCTTGAAAGTTCCCCAAGCCGCTCGTTTCCTCCTGCTCAGCTCTGGCGCTAGGTCGTTGGACATATTGACTTCGCGACCCAGATACACGTAGCTGGAGCATTCGGAGATGTTCGTTCCGTTGAGCGAGAATGGGGCATCAGAAGCTTGTCCGTTCCTCATGAACAGCGTCTATGTAAGATTCAGCTGCAGTCCAACTTTGCTTTTGCTCAAAACGGTTATAAATAATAGCGGATATTCAAATTTAGTGCTTAACAAAAAGTCCTACAGTTATGGTCTGTACAACTCTATCCAGATGGCATTTACAAAGTAGGGTTTATACTTCTAATCGAGTAACTAATGCGATGTGCTGATGCAGTGAATGCATGGCGCAATCTCACCACATTACACAATATAAAGTGTCTGCCCTTGTGGTTTTCGAAATAAATCGAAATGTGCGAGCTTTTTCATTCCCGTAGTGGTGGAAAGAGAGTACGGTTTCTTTGAATATTCCGTGTATCCGAGACTAGAGAAAGTGACAGAGTTGGACAGGCCCTTATCTTCTCGACCTCCTCTTCCTCCTACTTCCCACTTCTCCTTAAGCTTCCAAACAGACTGGTCGACTGGTAATCGTTTAAATGTACTAGCTTCACAAGTTTATTTATATGAAGGATAAGGAAAAAGGTCAGTGTTACTAAATCCTTTTTGGGATGCGCCATGCATTCTACTTCTACGTGATGTCGTGGTGCGATTTGAATGCGCATTTCTGAGGGATTGAAGGCATAGGGCGGGAAGTCCGAAACAGGAGCCTGGTATCAGGTGTACGCGACAGCCGATGCACAAATTAGTTATTGTTCTTCTCCACTTCCTCTTCCTACTTTTCTTTTCCTATTTCTTCCTTTTCTACTTTCACTTATATAGTCAGAAGTAATTACACAATTCAGGCCTTCAAGCTGTAGTCACTTAAAGCCACCGAGAGGGTGCTAGATCAAAGTAGAGCCGTTCAATTCTTCCACCCCTCCTGTCGTGCATAATTGGTCTTATAGTTGGAGCGTAATTAATTGCAACCATGAATAATTGATGGATAATCGCGGCCACGAATAGATGTCTGTCTGATTTGCTATATCGATGCCTGCCACTTTGGTACCCATAGGGTCGACTGCACCGTAAAACTATGAACAGCTTACGGATGGTTATTGTAATGTGGCATGTTGCTGAACATAGTAGTTGACCCAAATCGTAAAATGGTCAGAGTTCACTCTCGCTTCTTGTCTTCTGTTTTCTGGTATTGGAAGTGAAGTGTCTAGTTGGAAATGACGCTTTCAAGCAGACCTTATGTCCTACAAAACTTGGTTGGTTCATTTCAGGGGTAGTTTTCTGCTATAAAAATTTGAAAGGTCTTTTGATTATAAGATCTGCTTTCAAAATTCGAAAGCTTAATACGTAATCAAATGAGACATTTGCGCCTAGAGTTCTTCCCAGATCTCCTTCTGGGGTTGGATGGCAAGAGCACAAGGAAAAGGTCGTCTCAGAATATTTCAAGTAGTTTTTTTTCTTCGCTGAACGCGCAACGCAATCGGCTTCTGTCTGGAATTGCAGTGGCATATTGAAACCACATCATCTGTCTTATTAATGGAACTGACGCTTCACTATGTCTCTTCCACAGCAGCGGCGGCCAAATTTGATGTAAACTTCAATACAAAATAACGTACTGAACTTTCTTATGAAAGAACAGGGAAATTTCTCATGCACTGTGAACATTATTTCTGTTTTAATTCGCCGTACGGGGATCAGCGGCATTGTTACTTGGGCTAACTTGTTATCTAAATGGCCAGCAACATAACGCGCTTTGCTAACATCTGCTGAACGAGAGCCGTAAATGAATTCCGCAGGACGTCAAGATACAGCATCTGCATCAGATGCCCATCTGCAAGCTGGAGGGACTTCTTAGTGAAAGTCGTGAGATAGAGGACAGAGGAAGAACAGCGTTAATCATATGCCTTTCTCGGTTACGCCGCTCCTATTTCTTCTACGGGATGTCTTCGAGGCCATTTGAATGCCTATTGGTCGTATGTACAGGAGCGTGGAGCGCAGTCGGACGGAGGACGAGCCGCCTGTCGCGTGCGTCCGATACTAGGTTCTTGGTTCGGATTTCTCGCCGAAGCTGACCATACCTTCCGAAATCGCCTCCACGACACCTCGTAGAATAATCGCGTCCATTATCATTTTTATCCTCTATTAGGCTTGTACAATGGCTTGCGGTGGCAGGAATATATGGAGGTGATAGTGGTGCCCTACCGAGAAAATCGGCGACCAGTGGTGATGCAGGCGGTAAGAATGTTACCTACCAGCTAATGCAGGTAGTGCGAGAGATGAATTCTAGAGAGATGCAAGTCGCTAGTTGGGGTAGGTTTTAAGTCGAGAATCGGCCCGACGCATTCTTCTTCCACGCGACACCGCAATTTGAATGCAAGTTTGGCCTATACAGTGGGAGGGGCGTTCTACCCCCCCCCCCGCCCTTTAAACAGAGGCGTGGCAAACGTCTGCGTCCTCACTATCTCGTAAGGGAGCAATTTAAGTCTCGAGCAAACCCAAGGGGTTTGGGGTGGGCGGGCCTGGGGGACGAGGGGTTAGAACGCTGGACCCCTAGTGAATTGTGGTGGCCAGCAAAAGAAGAAGTTAGTGCATCAGACATGCCTGAAGAGAATTCGCTAACGTGGGAGGGATAAAAGGACCTTCAACCTTTGAATAGGTCCAGGCAGCTTACGACAGCTGGCCTCTCTTTTGACTGTTTTATACAAGCTCTGATGGTGGAGCTTCTAGTCTTCCCTGCAGGTGGAACGTTCTTCTGGTATGGGGCGCAACATCACCAGAAGAACGAGCGATGGTGATAGTATTTTCGATACGCTAGACGCTTCCTAGAGCAAAAATCTCATGAGAAGTAGGTTTCCGGAAAGTGCACCAAGCCATTTAAGATCTATGTTAGTGTAAAATATCAAAGAATTTTTACGACCTCTTCTGTGCCTACATCTTTTCTTGAACGAGGCAAAAAAGCGCGTAGAATAGTTCGGTTCTAATCAAGCCCTTCAAAGGATGCGCTAAGCACTCTACTTCTGTAAGTTATCGTTGAGTGGTTCGAAAACGAATTTACTCTATGTAGATCTGTGGGCGCACATAGCGCAGTCGGAGGAAATGACGACTGTCGGGTGTACCCGATACCAGGTTTCTGGTTAGGCCAACCAAGCCTTCTATCCCTTTAGGGTCGGTGAATTGGTGTCACACTTTTCTGTGATTACACATCGGCTGGCAATCGCAAGTTACTATATGGCCAAGTACGCATTCAAATCGCCTCCACGACATTCCGCAGAAATAGAATGCGTGGCGCATCCCAAAAGAGGTTGAGTATCGCTATCCTCTATTCTTTACTTATTATTAGGTCTGTGGTTGCCAACGGCAGAAAATTCAATGCTTTTCTCCTTACATTGAGACAACTCTAGTACCATACTCCCGACTCCGCAGGGATGGAACGCTTGATAGGGATAGGGAAAACACGAACAAAGAACCTTAATTCGAAAAGCAAACAAGACCATAGCCGGCCCCTCCTCCAACTGTGCTATCACGCGTTTAGCGGAGGAAACGAGGAAGCGTAGATGTCCGAATTTTCCAAAATGGTTGAGAATGAACTGAATTGCGAGTATTTGACGTTCTGGGTCCAAAACGACGGAAAGCTTTTGACGTTGCATTAATGACATTTCTACGTGGTCTGGGTGAACTCTCCTTATTATTTTAAATTAGAAGAAATTTTGATGATGAGAACAGTTGCAGTATTTTTTGCTATCTCTGTAAGTTTATTTCGACTTAGTTAGTTATTCGAATACTTATACGCACAGCTGTTCTTCTGTGTCTCACCTGCTCGCACGCTCGATGATCCATCATGTCACCTGGCGAAGATTTATTTTCTCTGAAAGGTGAACAAAAAACACTCTTTAATGTCTGCGTCAACACACACACACACACAAACACAAACGCGACCATGCGTTGGCACACATCACTTCCCCCTACATTGTGTCGTTGTTTTCTCTAAGATGCGACGACGATGCTGACCATTATGGAAGAATGTCATGCTGCTTCTTTCTGTCTGACGACGACTTCTTCTTTGCAGAGACGAGGGAGACGGCGGAAACGACGTGACGTCTCCTCAAGTGATTGATCTCTCACCGATTTCCACCTATCTGCCCGAGGAGAACATCGAAAGACCGGCGTTACGTTCGTTTCTGCACAGTTCGCAAGCCATGGGCAGCTTGGAGAAACTCATCAGGTTAGTCAGTTCCATACCGACTTGTCTGTCTAGTGACACCTGGTCATCTGGAAGTACCTCAATGCGCCTGCAATATGAGAGTCGCGGTGAGGAATATTCTGAAGATGTGGTCCGTTTGTCAGGTGCAGAGCCGCCGGCGGCGGATGCACCGCTCGGATTGCTTGCGTCTCCTCCATTTTATTTCCATTTGTCAGGCTCTGCGGCTCGCATTCTCTAGGGGCACGCTTTGGACAGCGGTCCTATCTACACTTAATTCCGATAGCTAACCTCATTTAAACTCGCCTCTCACTCGCTCCGTCTGTTGTACGGACATGTGGTAGTTGTCTCCGTCGAGTCAGTTTTTCGCTTCACTGACGCTTCTATTGTCTCGTCCATTGCATCGTTCGACTTGGCTCGATTTATAGCGAGAGGCATATCAGCTTCAGTGGATGTAGAGGGCTATACACAGCTTACATTTAGAATAGAAGAAAAATTAGAAGTCTAAGGAAATAAAGAAAGGAATAGAAACGATTTTAAAAAGAAATAAATCATATACAGTTTAATAACAGGGGTATATACCATTTTCAGTTCTAATTCAACGTTTTTCAAATCAAATTCAACGTTTTTCAAAGCAAACTCAAAGTTTATCAAATCAAATTCAGCGACTTTCGAGTCAAATTTCACGTCTTCTTTGCATGATGTACGTTTCAACGTTTACTTCTTCTCAAAAAATTCCCGCATGTCAAAAAAGGCGATCCAACGAAAATTAGAACTATTTTTCATTCTCTGCTATTACAACTGTTAGGAAATTAGAACCATTTTTTAAAGGAAGAAAATTAGAACTGAAGGCTATCCAACATAAGAAGGAAAAAAGAATTAGATTAGAGATTCTAGTAGAATTAATTTAAAAAATTAATAATAAGACTCGCTTTGTCAGTGTCTTCAGAAGAATCTTGTTGCCACGCCCTTTCGTCTTCAGTGAACAAGAGAAGCTTCTTTAAAATCCGTTTATGTGAGAAAATCATAGGAATTTATAACTAGAAATGGAAAAAACACAATATAAAATAAAAATTTAGAATTTAAAATTAACAACAATTTACAATTGAAAATAAACAGTATAGAATTATATTTAAAAATAAAGTAAACTTTATTAAAATATAAATAATTTTTTTTATAATTTTGTCGCCACTGCCTTCATACAAACCTGTTAATATGAAGATGATAAGCTGTGGGGCAATGGAAAAGAATAGGAAAAGACGAAAAAGCACAGCTTCTTTCAAACCGGAATGATCTTACCCACTCAGAGGTTGTTAAATAAACAGAAACATTTTTTAGGTCTAGATACCCGAAGTGAGATGTATACAATACCTCTGGGTTTAACCTATTGTGAGGGAGCACTTCACTCTTTCTGATCGAGAACAGCGCCTAAATTGAAAACAATCTATTTTACAAGGACGACGAACGAGAGGGCCTTGTTCTCCATGTTCATGTTTGAGAGACCCCACCGTGTCTGTATTCTTCTCATATTTCTAGCGGTGCCCCCACATCATTAAGATGGATCCCAGCTTTCAAACCAGGTCGTACGTCTTTCAGACCAAGATGCTCTTTATCGCTAGAAATTCAGCATTTTAAAAAGCACTTTCGCTCACTAAGGTAGTGTTATGGATTCGAAAAGTTCTTGTACGTAACTTGTGACACATTTATGATGATCCATAATTTATGATTCCGATTTAGCCAACGTGTTTTGAAGAAAGTATCTGATTTTTTTAGTTCAGTCTAGTTTTATAATTTCTCCTATTATCGTAGTTCCAGCGCTTTGCTCTGGGGAACTATGGGCCTAAAACTATTCAAAATTATTATTTTGTCAACTATCTATTGGCCGATGTATTACGTGCTTTCCCTTTGTGTTGGTCTCGTTTTCGAAGAAATCCGAAAAAATCCTTACCGGGAATCTCTTTTCCTTCTACATAGTTGACGTCCTACGGTGGTTGTGAACGACGTCGTCAGCTTGCCGATTGCTGCAACGAGCCGCCGTGAAGCAGCTGTTTACTTAATGTGCCACAATGCAAGGTGTGGCCACAAAACGCTTCACACATGGCTCTACAGAAATCAAAATCGAGAGATGGTGCACCTTTGAGTAGTATGCGAGGAAAAATGAATTTACTCTACTGCAGTGGGTCACAGCATGAGCAATGTGACGAATGTAAGAACACCAGAATACTTTAACTAAGTCCTAAGCTGACACTTCTAAGCTGATGACATAAGGAGAGCGCGTTCCATAAAGGATAAGGATAAAAGACGGCTTTCTTCAATCCCTTTTGGGATGCGCCAGCGCATCCTACTTCTACGTGATATCGTGGAGGCGATTTGAATGCGTATTTGGCCATACAATGACTTGCGGTGGCCAGCCGATGATGTTATTCTTCCCAGACAAGTCTGGTACCAATCCACCGACCCAGGAGGGATGGAAGGCTTGGTCGGCCTGGGCGGGAAATCCGAACCAGGAACCTGGTATTGGGTGCAGGCGACAGTCGGCGCCTCCTCCAACTGCGCTACACGCGCATTCCATATCTATATTATTTTATCTATCAAGTAGGTTGCTAGCCACACAGGTAAAGAAAAGCGAAAAACTATGCAGTGAATAGTAGAGTACTCATGCAGAGCCAGAAATAGTTCAACATGTAGGAACAAAAATTAAAAATACTGAAAGGGAGTAGGGACTCTTATGTTTGATTTGAACAAGATCTTCAACTGTAAATATTTAAGTCCTTGAAGCTTATGAAGTGTTGCCAGAACTTCTTTTTTGACCTTCTCATAGAGAGCGTTAGATTATTCTGGAAGTTTTCTGCTGTTCGAAGATTGAGTCTTGTAAGCATTATGTTTACTACTTCTTCATGTATTCATAGCTGCACCTTACGGTCGCATTGTGAAAGACATTATCAATATCGACATATTGATTTTATGGAAATCATTTTCATATAAGAAGTTCATACTAGTTACTTTACTAGTAGTTCTTACCCGGTCTAACTATAAGTAATTTTACAGTGTCGAGCATTTTGTTGAAGGACTCATCTTACTCAACAACGATTTTGTACGCTTTGCTTGTTTTTCAATATCTTTCTGTAGGGTAATATAGTCTTGGGGGGGGGGTTAGTTCCTCAAATATTATTTAGACTCTTTATACCTCCGAAGAAGGCAAAGAAGCTGTCGGAGCAATAGGCTCAGTAAGGTGATCAAATAATTTTGACTCTTAGCTCCAAGAACTCATCATTTCAACAGAATTGAAACTTTACAGCAAAAGCCATGATAAAAATAAAGGATTGAAAAAATAGAATCAATAATAGTTTAGCAAGAACTACAATAACTACAGTGTGGTGTGTGATTCGTTAAATTCACACCACTATCAAGCAACACTATGGGGAACAGGTCAACAGGTAAGCGTAGACTTTTAGCTTTAAGACCTTAGTCGAGACAATGTTTTAGTGACGACCTTTGCTGCTTCTATAGGGGTAGAACCGTTGACCATTTAGAGGTGACGACGGATGATATAGGACTTTGACTCTTAGAACTTGGAATTTTTCGTGACACTCAGATTTTATGATTGTTCGACTTTTCCACGTGTTATTTGCTGTTGCCGCGAAAGACATTTCTGTAATTCCGAGGACGTCAAATTCTGAAGCCCACGGTCTTTCTAGGAGTGTAATCCTTTCAGATACGAGTGTAGCGCAGTCGGAGGAGGCGCCAACTGTCGCCTGCACCCGATACCAGGTTCCTGGTTCGGATTTTCCGTCCAGGCCAACCAAGCCTTCCATCCCTCCGGGGTCGGTGAATTGGTACACGACTCTTCTTGGAAGGATAAAGCGCTGACGTGTTCATCGGCTGGCCACCACAAGTCATTGTATGGCGAAATACGCATTCAAATCGCCTCCACGACATCCCGTAGAAGTAGAATGCGTGGCGCATCCCGAAAGGGATTGAGTAACGCCATCCTTTATCCTTTTTAATCCTTTGAAGGTCTTTGAAAATAAACCTCTTGAACGCTTTGCTTGGCAGTTTTCAATTTTGATGCATTCGCTTTTGTCTTTTGTGGAACATCTGTCGAAGATTCCCGCAATTTGTCTTCAGCTTCTTATGCGCGGCGCGTGCTGCGCTCCTAGATTTTATGATGAACAACATCTGCGGCAGACTATTAAGCCCCATGAACGTTTCTTTGAGACGGATGCGAAATTTTATGGAGGTTCCAGGCGACTGTAGCCCTTGTTCAAAATTTTCTCGAACTTCTTGAAATGCTCCACATAATCCGCGCCTGATACTGCTTTACTATCCTTTTTGAGAAATTCGTTCTTTTCTCAGTGAAGTTGCACGAAAACTAAAAACCACTTCTTGGCTCAGGTCGAAGAATACATATTGATCGGGACTCCTCGTTTGAAGAGGCTCGAATAATATTTAGAATACACGTCGATCACACATTCGAAGTTCTGAGATTCCGAATGCACAAATATGGCTCAAGTGAATGCTACTTGGTAAATCTGGCTGAACTGGTAGGCTGTAAAAACCATTCGCTCGAGTTTTTCTTTTCGATTGCAACTTTCACGCAGGGTCTAGGCATAATATTCGAAGGTAATATATCCGTCTTATTGGCAAGTGGTGGTGCAGCAGAAGGAGGCGTGGCTGCCGACTGCTTTACGAATAAATGTTCTTAGTTCTAGTACCGCCCAGATGAACTAAGTCCTCCATCCCCTTGGTTGTCGATGTTTAGGAAGCAATTTTGTGTGGAAAGTGCAGAATTCTATGATGCTTAGATGTCCACCGTAAGTCATTGTGTACCCCAGATACTCATCCGAACTTCTTCCACGATATCCTGTAGAAGTAGAATGCATAGCACATCCAAAACATGAATTGATTAACGCTCCCCTTTGTTCAACCTTAGTATATCTGGTGTAAAGTGTATTATAATAGACTTTTCTGCCATTGAGCTCTTTTTTACTTTGTCTAATTTTTACGTATCGCACACATTTTACCTAGTTTTTTTCTCGACTTCTTTCGGGACTAAAACCGGGAGAGGGCCAAAGGCGCAAGCCACAGCTTTTGGGAACGAAGCAAAACTGCATAAGCACGAAATTGGCGGAAAAAACGAATAAATTTGAATAGAATGTAGGAATCAGGAACGACATCGTGTTAAATGCGCTGAAATTATCTGCTTTAGATAAGTCAAACCTACATATTTTTTATTTTTTATTTTTAAATCAAAAATAAATATTAATCTCAGTGTAGCAGCCCCTAGATACGATAGTCGACCAAGCCTAGTAGACTAACAAGAAGAATGAATAAGAATAAGCAAAACGTCAGAGTGATGTGATAATATCGATTTAAGATGCTTATGAAGTAGTCCAGGTAACAGGAAGTCAAACTTGAAGGTGCTTCATTTTTGGTTTCAGAGATTAAGAAAAACGGCAGATGAATTCCTTGTGCTATCTGTTGTGACGCGATGGATGCGAGAAGATTCCTTCGGATTGCTTTTTGGCTCTATATTTTCATAAAGCGCTTGGTGATTTCTTTGCACAGAGGATGGTTAATTGGTTTGAATCGATTTTCCTTCATCACGTAGAATCAAACTCCCACTCTATCATCCTTCCGTAAATTTTTGCGGTTGTAATCTTAGGTAGTAGACCTCAACTTGGCCACATCACCGTCGTTAACATCAGTGATTTTAATGGTTCCATATTGCATTTTGTTAGCTTTCTACTTTCGACGTTTATCTCTATGTAACTCTTTCTTGCAACTCAGAACAGTTGCTAAATTTAGTATCATTTTATGAAAATTCTTTTTCGCAGCACATCTTACTCATCGCCGTTGCTACTTCAGGCGACTTTCATACCGCCGACGCTTCCTTACAAGTTGTCAGAATGTACTTCCTGAAGTATTTCCTTTTATTCACAGCATAGACCACAACTACGTTTACCCTATGACAGAACGTTAGTTGATAAGTACATCACTATGATGCGTGAGAAAACTTCGTATTTGCAGCAGTCAAATTGACTCGTCGGACGTGAAAGAGCGGATTACACCGTTGAAATAGGATCCCCACCCCATTTGCACATCTTTCGGCGAGCGCATGATTCTTGAGACCCTAAAAGATTTTGAAGGGTACCGGCGAGATTTTGGCAGTGTGGCAACGTAGTGCAGTCGTAGTAGCGCCGGGTGCCACATGCATCTCGAAGCGAGGTTGCTAGTTTGCATCCCGCCCAGGCCAACCATGTCTTTCATCACTTCGACGTGAATTGGTACCAAAACTTGTTTAGGAGGGAAAAGGCACTGACATGTCCGTCGACTGGCCACCGCAAGTCATTGTGTAGGCCAAATACCCACTCACATAGCCACTACCCTATTCAATACAAGAAGATGGATCCGTGTATGGATTGATCATCTCCGACATTCAACCTTTTTGCCCTTTTTAACGTATTTTTTCCCCGATTAGGCCGTAGAGAAATCCTTTTTGAATTCCTTCTCTAAAGAGGTTCAAACATGCAGATTTATGTTCAATATTCAAATGAATTTTTAACCAATTGATTAAGAGGATTTGAATGAGCGCGTGGAGCGCAGTTGAAAGGGTGCCGGCTATCGTGTGTACCCAACCCTAGGATCCTGGTTAGGATTTCTCGCCAAGGCCAACCAAGTTGGCCACCGCAACGCAATGAAGGGATCAAAAACGCATTCAGATTACCTCCGCAACATGTCGTAGAAGTAGAATGCTTGGCGCGTTCCACAACGGATTTAATAACGCCGACTGTCATACTTCATTTCTTTTTTCAAATAAATTTGTTCTACACTAAGAAGCGAAGATTCGACATAAACCTTAACAGCTTTCATAAGACCAGTTCACTTCTATATGGTGTTATAATTGCTACAGGCGGTCCTTTAAAGGCAAGCGAAAACTGCCTGTATTTCATTTTTTGGATTCTCCTCCCTCCTTGTAGAATTCGTCATTCAGAAGGTGACCAACGAAAAGGACACGAGAAGACTGCTGCTACCAGGCTGTCCAATAATTCCTGTCCGAAAATTTTCAAAATTCTATAATTTTCCTTAGAAGTGTTATAATATCAGGCAAGTGTAAAAACCTTCTAGAAGGTTCTCCAGAGTTCCACGCTAGGGGTATATAAGGCGCAGTCGCCGCGTCTAGCTACCAGTACAAGCTGAAATGGACCAAGGTCGAATTCGTACGTTCGTGTACTACGAGTGGCTGCTGGGCAACGACACGGGCACCGCGGTCGCCAACATCTGCAGAGCGTGCAAGGAGGATGCAGTGTCCCAACGCACAGTCAGGCGCTGGTTCAATCGTTTCGAGAGCGGCGACACGAGCCTCGAGGACAGGGAGCACAGCGGGAGGCCTTCTACGGTGGATGATGACGAAGTCCGTCGCTGTATCAAGGAGAAGCTGGAAGCCACCACCCGCGAACTGGCGACGACGCTCGGCTGCAGCAAGTCCACCATCCACAATCGACTCAACTTACTCGGCTACCACAAAGTTCTGGCCCGTTGGATCCCCCACCGTCTGACGGACCCAACAAGCAGAGCCGCGTGGCCGCCTGCCAGTCCCTCCTCCTTCGTCCGCATCGCAAGGAGTTTCTCGAGGACCTGGTCACTGGGGATAAGAGCTGGGTCCTCTACGACAACGTCGCCCGCCGTGCCGTCTGGATCCCGCGCGGAGAAGAGCCGCCGACGACGGCGAAAGCCGACCTGCACCCGCTGAACGTCATGCCCTGCTGCTGGTGGGACGCCAAGGGCATGCTGTACTTCGAGCTGCTCCCGCAAGGCAGGACGGTCACCGCCTCCATCTGCACCGATCAGCTCGAGAAACTAGCCGCCGCCGTCCGAGAAAAGCGTCCTCAACGGGCCTCGGTCCACCTGCTGCACGACAACGCGCGCCCCCACGTTGCGAAGGAGACCCAGCAGAAGTTGGCGACGCTCGGCTGGGAGACGGTTGCCCATCCGCCGTATTCCCCGGACCTCGCCCCCTCCGGCTACCACTTGCTCCGCCCGCTGAAGCACCATTTGGCCGGAAGAAAATTCACCAACTACGACAACCTCAAATCCGACATCGCGGACTTCTTCGAGTCGCAGCCCCCGGAGTTCTGGGCGAAGGGCATCGGCGACCTGCCCAATCGATGGGCCACTGTTGTGGATAACTGTGGTGATTATATTGTTGATTAGACTTGTTTTTCAATAGAGTTGAAAAAAATTTAAAAATGGTGAAATTTTCGGACAAGAATTATTGGACAGCCTGGTACATGACCAGCTGAATAATAGATATTGGATCCGATAATCGGATAATTTCGGATAATTCGGATAATTCGAATCCGTTATTTTTTTTTCAAACACGGTCGAAAGCATTATGCCAGTAATGGTATTTTTAAAAGCTCCGCATTTTGGGAGTGATTCAGATAAGAGTAGCTTTAACAATAGAGGTTGTCGGATGATCTAAACAATTGATTTATTTTTGGATCTCACATCGGATATCCGAATCGGATACGCCATCAGATTTCTAATCAAAATCAGCTTTCTAAAGTATCCGAAAATTCGAGCTGTTGAAAGTCATACCTATCTGAATCGCCCTAAGATCTGGGCTTTTCAAAAATCCCATTGTAGGTACAGTATATTTAACCAGGATTTGAAGAAAGTGACGGATTTGAATTATCCGTGTCGGCATCGGATCCAGTGTCTACTGAATAAGAAGCAAATAGGAGGCCAAGACAACTTCCATATCGTTTTCAGTGCTTTCGTTTTATTTTGCAAACCTGTGATGTTCTGTTTTGTTGCTCCTGGCTGGTCTCCTTTCAAGTTGCTCGTTTCCATAAACTGGTTTTGTAACAACAACCCTCAGAATTGAGTTGCAGTGGGAAGAGCCGAGAATGCGTTGTGCGTTGTCCAAGATGTCGTTATTTTTCCTTCATTGTTGGCAATAACATCTGCATCGTTTAGTGCAATGGAAAGTGACGTAGCTTTTTGCGGTTCGCTCTGCCGTTTAAGCAGTACTCTCGAGTGCTTAAGATTACATGTTGAAGAGCTAGTACTCTTATGTCAGAACTAGTGATTTGCGTGCAAATTAATGGCCATTCTAAAATAGACACTATGAGTGTCATCGCTCTAAACAGCTTATGCATATTCTTTTTCCATCAAAATTCTCTTGAGAAAGCTGCACACAGCTTTGGGCTAGCGATGAAAACCTTCGCTTGTGAACCATCCTGCGTGAATCGTATCTTCAGCCGGAGAGTATGTTAGATGGTCATGACCGTATGACGTGTTTTGAAAATTTTTGGGTCTGCTTGATCGAAATGTCCTACTTTTTTGCCGGTCACGAGGTCATGCCAATTTTCGAGGTACGTCAAAACCCCACGGCCGGGAACAGAGTCTAGCGATACCGCGCCGCGATCCCGTCCATTTCGCTCCTATCGTGGTGGGACCCACACACACACTACTGAGGGAGCTGCGCCGCGGATGAGTCGTCGCGATGCTATTACATGCCGCGGCGTGCCGCGAGTTCAGCCGCAGTTCTCTACAGCATTCTGCCGCACTGCGACACCGCTCCGCTGAGGGGCATGGTTCACATCAAACCGTTTCGTCTGCGGGGTACGGCTAGGAAATTGTATTTTTTCGAGTTGATACAGTTTTAAGGCCGCTCTCATTTGTCGTTGACGAAAAAGCGGACGGCGATGATGACACCTTTACACCTTATGAAGCGGTCCCTCTTGACAGCGCCACAGTACGCAGTATTGCGTACAGTAATCCCTTTGCGGCGCAAGAAGCCGCCATGACGGCATGTTGTAAACTCTGTCTCTGGCCTACCTTTGATCCAGTTTTACAGCCTTCCATAGTAATCGAAAATTTTGCCTGAATAGAACGGTCAGCTGAGCAAAATGCAGAAAGTAGTACAATCCTATGTTGCATCGTGCAGTCAATCAAGTTACCATACCGCTTCTTTGCACGAGCGCTTGGAATTATCTACAATTATCTACATGCAACAAGAAAATTTTTGTATGCTAAACCACTAAAATTTTACAGCAGGTAACCTTGTAGAAAATTTAGGATCATTCAAGGGGTTCACACATTTTCCTCTGATAGCGCCGAAGAATTATTTTCCCAAACACCCATCTATTCTTTATCATCTGTATCGCCTATCATGGGCGCGTGTAGCGCAGTCGGCGGAGGCGCGACTGTCGCGTGCACCCGATACCAGGTTCCTGGTTCGGATTTCCCGCCCAGGCCAACCAAGCCTTCCATCCCTCCGGGGTCGGTGAATTGGTACCAGACTTGTCTGGGAAGGATAAAGCGCTGACTTGTTCATCGGCTGGCCACCGCAAGTCATTGTATGGCCATATACGCATTCATGTCGCCTCCACGATATCCCGTAGAAGTAGAATGCGCTGGCGCATCCCAAAAGGGATTGAGTAACGCCGTCCTTTATCCTTTATCCTTTATCCTTATCGCCTATCATCCAATTGAAGTGATCGAGCAATTCCCGACTACGTCTCCATTCCTCCCCATCGTGTGTCGGAGTAGTCCAGTGGATCTCCTCACAGAGCGACAGAGAGTGATGTGGTGTGTCATAATCGTGGATTTGGGGCTTTCAAGCAAAGATGGGACAAGCACCTTGCTGGACATCGTAGTGTTTCTTGGATGTTCCCCGAATTTTAGAAAATTATGACTTTTGTTTGTTATGTGACTGGTCCACCTAATTTTCGACGACTTAGCCCATGTGACAACGTTTCGAGCATAATCACATTTCACATCTCACATTTTGACATAACCGGAAGATATGCGATTTTGATCACGCCGTATTTTTCTCGCCACGCGGTGCATCACACAGTTTATTCCTGGCCAACCTCAAACTTGGGTAGTTAAGTCATAATAAATAAATCTTTACAGAATAGAATAACGGTAATCGACCATCTAAGGGTTACGCATGGGTTAAATAGGATTGAATTTGAAAAACTAATGAGCCCAGCAAGCTAAATAAAGCTCAATGGATTAGAATCTATTACTAAGCTGTGATAGCATAATGAAACATCGTCGCTGTCGTTGCTGGGCCAGTCTCTAGTGTCGAGCTCCAAGAAAGAAGAATTTATCATTACAGATAGAAATTCTTCTTCTAATTTGACCTCGGTCGTGATAAGATAGATAGTCATGTGTAAGTTGTGGACAGAATATCAACTAATGAAGAATGTTAAGCCTCTTATGAACTGTTCCTGCGATGGAGCTCAAAAATGTTTAGTCATGTCACGCCGGCATTCCACCTATGAATCACCACTTAAACTTTGGTTTGAGGACAGCAGGTGGTCCAGCACAAGTAAACATGCTGTTTTCCGTCGAGTTCTTAAATTTTCAACTGGTGTGTAACCCAGTTTTTTCGTGGTTAAGCATGAAGCCGCCTCCTACTCTGTGGGCTTTGGATGTCATGCGAGAGAGATGACTGAGCTATGTTTAGGTATCTTTCCCGACATCTTAAACCAACAACAAGATGACTAGCACGACACGGGCACCCATACATACATCTTATTCTGTGCAAATTTTTCATGTGTATAGTTGGATACAGTGTATATAACAACTGCTCCGACACCATACATTGGACGGGAACGAATCATTTTCAGATTTCCGATTCGGATATCCCGTACCCGAATCATCCAAAAATCCGGGGTACACGAAGTTAGCGTTATCCAAATCACCCAATTATCCGAAGATTTTCAATGCTATCCAATGTATCCAACGCACTTGATGCTTCAAGAAATGTTGTGCCGTTACTTCTAAAGGTCCCTTCTAAATACTTCGTAATAACGTACTTCTAAATAATGTGAAATACAGTGATATTTCACATTATTTAGAAGTACAACCTTTAGGAACTTTCTTCGCTGCACTTCCAAAAAACAAGGTTCATTGAAGTATTCTGCGAATCCTTTGCTTGATCTCTTCCTCTTCAATGGAAGTATAGAATCCGAAATATATGCATATTACATAGTCCTAATAGAAGTGCAATATGGCTACATAGCCCAGTCATCCAATGTGTAGCTATAGCCCTCTATTTAAACTGGACGACAGAGTCAGTCTCCCATGTTCCTTTGCACCCTTTCCATGTATTCTGTGGATATAAGTTGCTTGGTACGAGTTTCCCCTTTAGAAGGTTTCGCGACGAGGCTTTTTAAAACTTCACTCACTGAAACGATTTGAAAAGTCGACGTCTTCCCAGAAGTTGGGTCTTGGTCGCTCAGAATTCATTCATAGAAGGTTTTCCTCGTGTCACTCGGTAGCACCAGCTGCTCTCACTGTTTTGGGGCGGTAAATTAAAAAAAATTCGAAGAATGTTATACCAAATTGCCCTTGAACAAAAACTATTCTTACCATCTTATTTGTCTATAGTTTAACCTGTCTGAAGGCCATTTCGATTTGGAAGAGTTCGCTTTTATTTCAAGAGTCTTACCTTAGAAGAGTGTCCGGTTTGATATGAAAAATGTCCAGTTCGACGTGAAAATGGATCGATTAATCAATATAAAATCTTCAACCTAGGTAACTCTCTCTACTCCAGTCTGTTTTCCGAAGCCTAAAAATTGCATGCTATTGCAATATTTCCACAACGACACCTCCTCAGAGTAATTTCACTTGGGGAACTACTGCTGAGCTTGTCCGTTGTCTTACCACCGCACCAGCCTCCTATTGGGTTCATTTCTCAACACACGTCACAACAGGCTCAAGAAATGAGTGGTTTTTCTCGAGCAGAGGGGACCTCGGCGACTCTTCAAAACTGCGATCCCTCTGGTCTTCATTTAGCTCGTGTGATATATCGAGATACATTCTTCATCCTCCAATCTTCCTCAGACAATCTTGAGCAGCTGGTATGCTGGGACAGACAGATTTGCTCGCCTGTTCCCAATCTCCAGTTAATTTGATCTTATATTTCCTTTTCTTATATTTGATTTCATCTAAGTCTCGATTTTTACGGCTAATTGGTGAAGCACGTATTTAGACGGCGACTTTGTTCTTTTTGCCTTCACAAGCGACCGGTCCACTGTAAAAAAAAATCCGAAATGAGCAGTGGATGATGTTTCTATGTCACTTCTCTACTACCGTACTCGTTTCGTGTTTCGGCTTTGAATTCGAGTTCGCAGAAGCAAATTTGGCACAATTGCTTTTTGATTGACACGTCGACTTCTAAACTCAATATCTGTCACGTTTCCGATCTACATTAATGCTAAATCTTATTGGCAAATTTCCATGAATACAGTAATCTAAAGCACAAAATCACTTTAAATGCACTCTAGCAAGTTGCAGATATACAACTTTCCATAAAAACTGGACACACTTCGTTATAAAACCGTCAGTTTTCAAGAGCTATAGACGTACTCATATTTAAAATATGCACGTTTTACTAAAGGCGCACCAGTCTTTTATTTAAACATTTTTTAGCAGGAAACTAGAATTTTTTTATATTCCTTTACTATATTTGTAAAAATAAACTCCTATATTGAATATTATGGGCGCGTGGAAGCACTGACGGAGGAGGCGCCGGCTTTCACATGCACCCCATTCCACCTTCTAGGTTCGGCTGCCCACCATGACTTCCAACCCTCCGGGATCGGTGAAATGATATCCAAATTGTCCGTGTAGGATAAAACACTGATTTATTCACCGACTAAATACGCATCCAAATAAAAACGAAACAAAATTCTCAAACAAAACAATGTTTTTGGGTTCAATAAGAAGTGCTCGGATACAGAGAATTTTTTGTGAAGAGTGTGAGCTGCGCACTCGTTTAGGCCATTGCAATGCTTAATTGATTGCCAGTGTGAATTTATTTATTCGTATATTTATTTATTCATTTATTTACTAGGTTGATAATGACGCACCAAAACCAGACTTAAACCTATGGGAACAATCAGAATCCAGAATGGCAGACACATTAACAAATAAAAAATAGAAAAACAAAAATTGGACAATGTTATAACACATTTGCTTAAGCCTGGAGCGGCTGGTAGAGAGGCTATATGTTGTTACAGGATGTTTTGTTGCGATCAAAACTCTTGTGCCAGGCGGGACTTGAACTCGCATCTTCTGCTTTCCGGGCAGCGATGTTCGCCTTACACCACCGGCGCTTTTTGAGTGCACGTAACATCCGCGATATCCATCAAAACAGCCTATAACAACAAAAATTGGACAGTAAACCGTCGAAGAACTAGGAACCAACAGGAGATGTGAATCATTAACCACCGACTGGCCGAAGAGCAGGGTTTCTTTATCAGCAGAGGTCCCACTCTCCCAACAAATTTCATATCGCTAGAGGTAGGTATGTTTCAAAGGTCGATACACATAAGAATGTTTGCAAAGAAGAAGTATCAAAAAATTACCAGTATTTAGTGACTATTTGAAGATAAAACAAAAAATAGATATTTTCACTAGAACCAACATGGATGGTGTCTGATGATGAAAGCGAGACCCAGCAAATATCCACGACCGAACATTCTGTCTTATGTGTTCAAATAAATATTGCCAAATAATGTTTGCTTGAAATTACACTTCAGGGAATGGTGGCCTACTTCTTCCGATGTGGTCGCTTTGCTATTTCTAGAATTATACACATGTAAACAGCATTTACACTATCAATCCAGTAAGCGATGTAGCGTTTGGAGCGAGTGCACGGCTGAATAGGTAACGCGAATAAAAATTCTTTGCATTCCAGCATCTTTGCATAGGCTTAAAAATATTGCTTAACGTCAAACTACTAAATTTTTGGGTCTTTTCAATGCATTATTAAGACACCGTGTGTGGTCAAAAATTGTGAAGAATATGATATAAATATCGCCTCATTAGGCCATGTTTTTTAAACTTCGCATAGGTCTAATTTGATTTGCGAAATGTACATTTTATTTCTAGAAATATCTAGTTTAAAGAGAGCGTAGTATTTTGGTTTTGATTTTAGGACAACCTAATGCTTGGTCTTCGCTACATAATTGCAGAATGGCTCGACCAGTCCATTGTTCATAAATGAGTATTCGACGAGTCATTCGGAAGTAGAGATCTATAAGAACGGTATAAATTAGGGCGGACATTATTCAGAGGGCCGGCCACAAATCATTGTGCATATGACAAGCAAGAAAAACTCCGGCTAATGATGGATTATGAACACGTGCTTGCGCATGGGCATTCGTCTCGCTCTATGTTGGGCCCTGGCCAGTGCACCTTCGTGCATTCATGGTCAGTAGGCGAAACCCTCAGCTGCTAACCAACTTCTCCGTGTCTCCTTGTGAATGAGCGCAGGTCGATGAGAAGTCCCCGTTCGTATTGTCGTGCACTAATCAGCCGTATTCTCCCCCGGGGAACGAACAACCGCCACGAGATTGCAGGGACGTGCCCCCCCCCCCCTTTACTCCCGTAGCGTGTGTTCGGCGTTGTTTTCTCCTCTTATGGGAGCTAGAAGCCATCATGCTGTCGTCCGCATCACTACTCTTCTAAACAAGCATTTCCTCCATACACATAGTGGCTCCAGTAGCCAAAAGTAGCGCAGCTCACATGGCTTCCAGACATTTTGGGGGATATGTAGAATCGCTTCGGATTTATTCAAGGCGTAGATCACAGTCTAGCGTAGGCCACTAAAAAAATTCAAGCGAACTTAGAAGATGTATAAAACAAGGAAAGAATGCGCGCTATCGGCAACGCAAAAAGCTCTTCATCATACCTAACAAGTTAAACGTGTTTTACCTAGTTGAACAGGCAGCCTCTCCTTCTTTTCAGATCTTCGAACTTCAGAAAATAACAATTTGTAGTCCTCAAAAATTTCATATGATTTAAAAGCTGATATTATCCGCCATGTTCCAACCGAAAAATTGCATATATTTGAAGCCTGTAAAGTGCACGTGTAGCGCAGTCGGAGGAAGTGCCGGCTGTTGCGTGAACCCGATACCATGTTCTTAGTTCAAATTTCTCGCCTAGGCCAACCAAGTCTTCCATCCCTCCGGGGTCCGTGAATTGATACCAGACTTCTCTGGGAAGTATAAGGCGCTGAGTTGTTTATCGGCAAGTCATTCTGTAGATCAAATACGCATTCAAATCGCCTCCACGGCATTCCGTAGAAACGGAATGCATGGCGCATCCCCAAATAGACCGGTAACTTTATCCTTTTTATCCTTTATTTTTCAGCCAAGGCTTAAAGCTTAGGCTTTCCTATAACATGACCGGCATTGTGTCAGTGTGATTGGCGCAAAATCACTGTGATTTTGCAATTTTTTTACATGGGAACAAACAACGACGAGATGCAACAGCAACCAGGCGAAACTTCTTCTATCGCATAGTAATCTACAATACTAAGATTAGCAATTTACTTGACAGGAAACGATTGCACGGATGAACAACTAATTGTTCTGGAGTGTAATGAACCGATTCCTGTTTGAGATGGCTTTCTCACAAATAATTCAATGGTTCTGTGTCCCACGACGCACGTACCACGTTGCTTTCCTACAGTTGACCACCACTGTCTGCGGAGTTACCCCTTTTGGAGAACTCTTAACGAATTAATTGCCTTTGAATAGAATCTCCATGATTCACGGTGTCCACAATCACGTGGCGCTTCAGAATCATGATTGCTCTTTTAGCTCTGGGAAATGGGTGGACATTCGAAATCGTTTCGTTTTTGTTCAACTGCGCACACCGAGTTGTCTTCTTACTGTAGGGAATAAAAGCTTAACTCTCATCACACGCATCTCCTCAGGGATAATCTGGTGATAGCTTCTCATGATAGCTTAGCATAGCTTATCCTGATAGCTTAGCATGAGAATTCATCAACCAAAGTGCCTTAAAAGGGCAGTCTGCCGTTTTGCATTACCAGTCCTTCAGATTGATCATCATCTAGTCGTCGTTGAAACAGTTCGTCCGAAGATTTTTTCGATGAACCAGGCTACCCGTTTGTTAGTTAATCCATCCCAAGATACTAAATTTCTGGATTCACTTACCATGAGCAACGTTTTCTACACAATCACCTTTACTCCAGTTGATTCATCTTTCTTTAGACGCTTTAAGAATGAACTCATTTTAGTCGATACACTAATTCCACCTTCATCAATATTTATTTTACTAGTTCTCTTCACACACAACAAGAATTTTCTTCATCCCAAGAGGAATCACGACGTGTTCACCTCGTGCAACATGAATTCTCTCTGAGTATATTGAGTGTCATGTCCTTAAGACGCAATATTTTCATTTTTAACTGAATAACTTCATTTAAAGAATGTTTAGGCCGAAGTAGGCTCATCGAAAGTCAGACGACTTTTTATAAAAAAAACGCAAAATAATTTTTTTAAAGAAAATTCATATTAACAGCTCACTAATAGAATTTATAACAATAACTCACAATAATGTTGAAAACTCAGCGTGTCGTGTCTTGAGAAAAAATATTGCTCTAGAACTGCTTTCTTGGCGGCTAAAACAATATTTTTATATTTATTTGTTATGTTTATTGACGACATTTTTTGATTTGGTCTAAAGTGCTCTGATGCAAAGAATTTTTCATTGTGTCGTGTGCCGAGGTTGCGCCGTGCATTCGTCCAGTGCACAGGAATGATTTGAATGGGAAAGTAAATGCTGTTTACCTGGAATGACACAGTAGAGTATGGTGACATTCTATCTTTTGCTATTATTTCGACCCTATCAAAGTTGAATCGTTTGTGAACAGCATTCGCTCCATCAATCCACCGAGCATCGTGATGTATGGAACGAGTGAACGGCGCAGCATGACACACCAACAGATTTTTTTATTTCTCTAGAATTTTAAGTAAACCCGACTGTGCTACTCTAATCAGAAGAAAAAGAAGTATCTTCAAAGATCTTCAACGTACATATCATTGTCATTTTTTGTATACTATTCAGAAATGGATTCTTCGTGTCAGTTTTCTTCAAACAATAGATTTGCCGTCTTCCACGGGATGTATTTCCTCGGGAGCTTCAAGTAAATCCAACTATATTCCCCAGTCAAAAAAAAAGAATATGCTTCTCTTTGAGCAGCATCGTCACTTTTCTTCATAAACTCTTCAGAGTTGAATTGCTATGTAGTGTCGGTTTTCTTATAACAAGAAATTTGCTGTTTTTTACAGAATGCATTTTCAGACTTAAAATTATCTAATTTGCCTTGGAAGGTGGATGGTTTTAAAAGAAAATGATACAGTCTAGTCTGCATAGAAGAACAGACGCATCTGCACAGTGAACAATGGATCCGACATCGATTTGGGTAATTGGAATTCGTCATTTTTTTTTGAAACCGGTTAGAAGAATTCTGCGAAGAAAGGCAGTTTTGATTTTGAAAAATCTCGTGTCTTCGGCTGATTCTGGGACGAGCAACTTTAACATAAAGCATTTTCAGATAATCTAAATAACTGATTTATCTTCGGAACTCACGTCGGATATCCCATTCGAATAGGACATCAGATTTCTGATCAAAATCAGTTATTTGAATT
This sequence comes from Heligmosomoides polygyrus polygyrus, assembly GCA_947396885.1. Classification (NCBI taxonomy): domain Eukaryota; kingdom Metazoa; phylum Nematoda; class Chromadorea; order Rhabditida; family Heligmosomidae; genus Heligmosomoides; species Heligmosomoides polygyrus. Next base: position 83,152,162 of record OX377206.1, read on the forward strand.
TTCTGAAAACCCGATCCGGTGAAAAATATCCCTATCTAAATTGTTCTATGATTCGAGCTTTTCAAAAACTCAACGCAAAAAAAAACTTCGCGCATTTCTTTTAAGTTTGGAAAAATGACGGATCCAAATTCTCTGAATCGGCGTCGGATCCAATGACTAGCACAGTAGGCGGTATTCCTTCCTTTTCAATCTTCAAACACTACGTGGGCCACAGTTGCCTGAAAAGTAGCAGAAACTGCATTTTCTTCCGGCAGATCCACACTTTCAGTCTCTTCAGGTCGTCCATCGGTAATGTTCACATAACAGCAGCTCTTATAGGCCAATCGGCACACCCCATCGTGTCTCTCCACCCATGAAACAAACCTACTTTTTCCACATTTGTGGCACCGCCTCCTTCATCAGACTGTGTATGTAGGAGCAGCACCTTTTCAGAAGATGTTTTAAATCTTCATGAATCCCAGTCCATCTTAGGATTCTCAGCATCTTCAAACCGTGAAGAGTCGTTAACAAGATGGTGTTACAATACTCTAAAAATTCTCTAAAAAATAAAACCTTAGCGGCTGTACATTCTACGATCGCTGAAGCCCCTATGTAGCTGTTCTTGTCTAGCCCCTCATATTTAAGAGAAGGGACATCACTGTCTGTGCTTTCATTGGTCTCGCCTCCTTCAGAGTCTAGCATGCTGCTAGCACTGTGTCCAAATTACGCGGCCACCCAAACATCGACTTAGCCACAGGCTTGTGTGTCGTTTTTTGCAGAACATTAGGTCACCACCACCCTTCTCGTCTTCTGCGCGTTCGCGTTCATCATCGAGTTGCTGGAGCAGGCGTCACAAGCGTCTCCATTCGCCCATGCCGCGTGCCAGAGTGCTCCATTGGATCCTCCTCGCTCATGGGCCACTAACGGCATATCAGAAGTCTAGAACTATCACAAAGAAGCAACGCATTGTTGGGCGTCCTGGTGTTTCTTCTCTGACAACACGGGCATCCAATAGTTTGAAATTAACTAGAACAAAATTTAGTGATGAGGAATGTCCAAATAACTCAATTAGTTTTCTTCAAGGCTCAAGCGGCTGGTTCCGAGGTTGGAAGTCCCTTGAGGCTTGAAGAAACTGAATTGAATCATTTCTCTCCAGACCTTCGGCCTAGCTGGCTCCATGCTGATATCAGCGGCCGGCTCATCCTGATATTCGCGTGAGTGCTGAGTTCCACGTAGTGTGGATGTTGCGTTCGATCAAACAGTACAGGTGGTGTAGTGGCGTAGATCATACCCTCGCGGTCAGTGGGAGGTGAAGGTTGGGGCCCCGTCTGGCGTTAGAGTATCGCAACAAAGTGACCAAATAGTTTTTCATAGCAGGACAGCTATTTTGAACTTACGTGCTAGGTAATTTGCGTAAGGCGTGGTTTATACTTGCGCCGCCGCTCGGCACGGCGTGATGGTCGCCATAGGTAGGTATCGATTCTTCGCGCAGCCAGGTCTATTTCGACTATGGTTCCGCGGCGGAACTATAAACCAGGGCTAAGGCCTCTGTTATACTCCCACGGGAGCATCCGCGGAACGTCCGCGGACTAAAGGTCTTCGCACACTTTCGCCGCCACGCGGCGCGGCACCACGATTGCCATAGATATCGATTTGCCTCGCGAGGCGATTCTGCGTCCCTGCCCCATGCTTAAAGATACGCTGCCGCGTGGCGGCGAAAGTGTGCGAAGGCATTAAGGGTGCACCTCGGACGGCGGGCGTGGCGGGCGCGGCGATTGGCCGGGTGAGGGATCTCGGCGCGATTCCCGCCCTTCCGCGGATGCTCCCGCGGGAGTATAACTCAGGCCACAGGTGTCATCTTCCAATATATAGTATGGTCCGCTTGGAATTGTTTGCATACTATTGAAAGCCTACTCCATAGGACTGCCTAGGGAGATGCTCTTCGTTGGCCTTCGCCAAATACACGCTGCCCGTCAATAGCTGGTTTATCCAATTCATTTTAACCGGCAGTCTATGTACCTTTTCTAAATCAGAGAAAATCTTATTTTTTCTTATTTTTACTATTACTACATATTACTACTATTACTATTTATTACGCAGCATAAGGCACACGTCAGATAAACAAACTCAACAAAACACCAACACAACAGGACCAAAATCAAGCAGAACAATCAAATCATCTTCGAGTTACTCAAAACGTAATAGGCGCTTCCTTGCTATCCGCCTACAGGTCGGGAGACAAGGAGGACCTGGTGCAACTTCGAGTTTGAGCGATAGGTATTCGGACCCAACCCTACATGTAAACATATGCAGCCGAATACTTGATCTAGGAACTCAATACTTCATTTTGACCGAGCCGCCCTTTGTTTCAAAAACATTAAAGAATTTGGAGGAATCGACTTTGAGGATGCCAGATATTAATTTGAACACCATGTAAACATCATGAAATTTCCGGCGCGATTCAAGTGTGTGCAGTTTGAACACAGCATTCCTGGTATTACAGGGAGGAACTCTGGAAAATGTGTACTTGCTCGATCGTATGTAGGTCTTTCGAGTGAAGTTGTCTTGAATTTTTTCCAAGAGACGAATGTCTTTCTTTTTATGGGGCGAAAATACCTGAGTTACACTTTCTACAATCGGTCTGACATATGTCATGTAAGCCTTAATTAGCATCTTTTCTTTTCGCAAGTCGAAAGGCCTTCAAAGATTTGGTATGTGCGCACCGAGTCCTTTCTGCACAGCTCTTTGTAGCGCTCTGTAAAGTCAAAGCTTATTATCATACCGAAAACCAAGATCCTTCACAGAACATTCATGCTTCCAGAGGCATTCTCCACAAGTATAGTTCCCTTGTAATTGAGAACCGCCTATCCTCATATCCACAGTTTTTTAAGAACCAATGGCAAATTCCAAGTTTTAGACCAATCACTGACCTTATCCAAAACCGATTGAACTTTTGCCCTGTCATTGTCACCTTCTCGCATACGATATATGTTTAGATCATCAGCAAACTGCTTGCAAATTACTCCACAGTCCTCTAAAACAGGAGGTAAATCGGCAGAATAGAGAGTGAACAAAATAGGCGACAGTACACCTCCTTGAGGAACACCAATAACAGCACATTTTTTGACTGACGAAGAACTTGAGCCTATTCTCACTTGAAAAGTTCTTTCTGATAAAAATTCTTTCAACCAGCGAAGAATGACCGAGTGACATCCAAATTGAGAAATTTTTAGCAGAACCTTGGAGTGACTCACTCTTTCGAACGCTTTTGCGAAATCAAGATAAACAACTCACAGGACTTTTTCTCATCTGGATAATCACTCCAATCATTGCGGCTTTCCAGAAGATTTGTCAGTGGCGATCTTCCATTAACAAACCCATGCTGATTTTGCGGTATGATTGAGTTCTTTTCCAGATGAGTTATTATGTGGGCTTTCAAAACCTTTTCAAAAGTTCTGCAAAAAACGATATAATACTGACTGGTCTATAGTTGACCACCAAATTCGCAGGTTCCTTTTTCAATTCTTACCTTCTCACCCTTTATTCCCCACTAAGCACCTCCGATTCGCCTTTTTTCTCGTTTTTTTTTGGAGCTTTGTTGTCAGTCTTTACTGTACTGATAGGTGGACGACGCTTGTTTCCATGGAAAATTCGCCTAGATTAGCTGAGATTGTTGGTATGCTTTTTGCTGTTGTTTCTGTTTTTCCCTTATGTGGCGCGTCTTATGACGTATGCAATAAATAAATAAAACATCTCTATCCGCGCACCCTTTTGCCAGTGGTCACTGAACTAGGTCCGGGCCAATTTCGTTGTTGGGCGTGTTCTCGATAGTGATGTCAGTAGTGGCTTCTGCCCAAAAACCTCATTACCCCGGGTAAACTCAATAATGATTTCGTCCCCATTGCGCCTCATGAGCATTGTGTGCGGAGGTTTGGGTCTCGCCGTCTGGAACCTCTATATTAACCTATATTAGGCTTAAAATCCTGGAAAATCTTACATTTATGGCGATAAACCTCACAGGAGGATAAGAGAGCAGCTTTCATCGATATTCGTCTTACCCCTTTCTGAACGGGATCGCTCGTTTTTGATGAATCGTTGCTTGCCGCATATTTGACACAGAACACTGCGGACCAGCATTGATAGTATTTTATCTCCTTTCTATCAAACGTGATAAAGTGGAAGGAAAATAAGTAAATAAATAAATAAATAAACAGAAAATAAATAAAGTAATACAGAAAGAACAGACATGCTCTGCTCCTAGACAACTTCCCTCCTTCATCTTATCGCCCGTTATTTGTGTCGGAAAGCAAACATAAAAGATGGATTTATTACATCGATAAATCTAGCCAAAGCAAGTACAATCGTCTAACTTAAAGTTGTCTCAAGCTGTCAACTAAAAACTACCTCTAACAGCCGTTATGGAGCTCCTTTGCTTGTGGTGCAATCTCAAAGGCATTCAAAGGCATTGATTGAATTTTCATAACCTTCCTACAACCAACTATGTATCACATTTCCCTAGATGAAGTGAGGCTAGAAATGTACTAGCAAGGGATGGCTAGGCAGCGCTTATGAGAGACGATGAAACACAGCTGTGGTCAGTATGATTTTGAAACTTCGATTGAAGAAGGCAGGGTAAGATGACGTGTAATTTGTGTAATTGCTTAGTATGCGTCACTTTACAAAGGCTTACCCAAGCAAGCCCAGGTGAATGGTAGCGCAGTCGGAGTCGATTACGGCTCTCCCGTGCATTCCAGGTTCCTGGTTCGGGTTTCAACGGCCAACCAAGCCTGCATGACATGGTGCATCCCAAAAGGAGTTGGATAACGCTGTCTTTTATGGTTTTACCCTTTAACCGCTCATCAGTACAAGATTCTTACTTTCCGGTGGATTCTAGTATAAAAATTGGTGTATTTTAACCTCACCGGAGGTTCAGGTCACAGGCGGGAGCGAGGAGGGCTTGAAAAGAAGCTCTCGCACAACAACGTTTCATTGTTCTACATAAGCGCTTTTGCATCTTTAGCTGTCTGTGTTCGAATGGTGCGTATTTGGACTGAATCCGGTGAATATGAAGAAGGTAATGATCTAAAACAGCGCCGGTAGTGTAAGGCGAACATCGCTGCCCGGAAAGCAGAAGATGCGAGTTCAAGTCCCGCCTGGCACAAGAATTTTGATCGCAACAAAACATCCTGTAACAACATGTAGCCTCTCTACCAGCCGCTCCAGGCTCAAGCAAATGTGTTAAAACATTGTTACTGGTAAGGTCTTAAGCTTAATCGGTTCCATGCTGATATTAGCGGCCGGCCCAACCCCGTATCACGGGTGGGTGCTAACAGACCTGGAGGATATCGCGGATGTTACGTGCGGTCAAACAGCGCCGGTGGTGTAAGGCGAACATCGCTGCCCGGAAAGCAGAAGATGCGGGTTCGAGTCCCGCCTGGCGCAAGAGTTTTGATCGCAACAAAACATCCTGTAACAACAAGGTAATGATCGTTTGAAGTGCACCTGTCAAAACCGCCAGAAATTCCCGACCAACCTAAAAGAAGACGTGGCGCATTCCGCTAAGGGATTTAATAGCAGTGTAATTTCAAACTATATTGATATCATAAAAAAGGCTTATGGTGAATTTAATAAAAGGCCTTGGTTTTCGAGTCCACTGTTATCCAACATGTATACGCGACCAGCCAACAGCCTTTCATAAAGGATAAAGAATAAAGGATGGCGTTACTCAATCCCTTTTGGGATGCGCCACGCATTCTACTTCTACATGATGTCGTGGAGGCGACATGAATGCGTATTTGGCCGTACAATGCCAGTACTAGGCCAATACAAGGCCGTACTTGCGGTGGTCAGCCGATGAACAAGTCAGCGCTCTACCTTTCCCTGACAAGTCTGGTACCAACTCACCGACCCCGGAGGGATGAAAAGCTTGGTTGGCCTGGGTGGGAAAATCAAACTGGGAACCTAGTATCGGGTGCACGCGATAGTCGACGCCTCCTCCGACTGCGCTACACGCGCCCCTCAAGCTTTTTGCAGTTCCTGATTCTACAATTTGGAAGAACGACTGGTCTGCAAAAGTTGAAGCGTGGAGTAAAATACATTGGCTGTTCAGAGGAAGAAGTGGAAACATCTTCAAAAGCTTCCTGTTGAGGCCATTTAGTGATGTCTTATAGTTTTGATGGGCACCGAATCTCGGACGGAACTCTTCACCAAGGGGCGAGTTTTGTTAAAACCCTACACGCTTTGTCGAAGATGTTGTCGGAAGAATCGTTGGAATCCTTTAGGTGTTTCATAGTAGCATCGGTGCAGCCGAAATGAGTGCCCTACAATCGCCAGTGACTTCCTGGAGTTGTTTTCACATCATGAGCCATATAATGATGACTGGTGGTGACATGTCTGTCCATAAGAAGGCCACTATTGGGGATTGTGAGCTAGTTCGGGCGGCATAATAAGCTCCAGTAGCCACTTGTCTCCTCACATCACCAGCGGCCACATCGTTTCGAGCTAGCAGTGAATAAATGAGGTGAGTCTCTCTCTAGAGCTTATGGGTTTTATGTCCTGCACCAAAGACGAGACGTGATGATGAAGCAGGTGCGGCCTCTGGAGAGATACATTTCAAACCTCAATCTCTCAATTTGAGAACGATCTCTGGGACTTCGAGGAAAGTGGGAGGCGATTCGATACACTAAACTGGTCAATAAAGCCGTTTTTTCTTTGGAGTAAGCACATCGTTCTCTTCTATGGCAAATTGTTTACTTCTCAAAGCAAAATGGACATTTTTCATCGCAAATTGCTCAACTTCTCAAACATAGCAAGCGTTTTTGAAACTATACTAGATACTCTCAAAGACCGTCGGATAAATTTGAAAAAGACTAATTAAAGAAAAAATAAGAATACTTTCTTCTTAAAAGAAGAATGTGAGAGAAATTTAATATGATACTCATTGAAACTCATAATTGGTCTGACCTTTTCAAAGCCTGAAAAATAAATTAACATTTATTTTAAACGACTTTCTGAGCGTGTTAAAATACAGATCGTGCCATGCACTCACCCAGCACGTCAAAAATTCTGCTTGTTTGGGGTTACGTAATAGCCAGCGATACAATAGAGACTGTTGTAGGACACAGACATTTTATCACTGTTCATAATTTCATAACTGCCCTCAAAAGATGAAGACATTTCATGAAATTCCATTTAAGTCAATAAACTATAATTTATTTACACGGCTTTTTGACCGTCTTAAGATACGGATCGCGCCATGTTCTCATCTATCACGTCACGATATTTCTTTTGATTGATATCAAAAATTCCACTTACGTGGAGTCACGAACTAGCCAGCGATACAATAGAGATTGTCGGTAATACAGACTTTTCTTCACCTCGTTTCACTCGTTTCACTTCCAGAAGAGAGCATAGGAAATCGTGACGTGCAATAAGAATACTTGGCGCGACCTCTTCTTGCAACACACACCATTTTAACCAGGTCATGAGGAAATCGTGAGCGTTATGTGCGATCATAAAGCACCAGAAGTGTATGTCATGGCATCCTGCCCGAAAAGAGAGTACGGGTTCGAATCCCGCCTAGCGCAAGTGCCTTGATCGCAAGTAAACATCCATCTAACAGCTTTTAAACAGACATTTTTCTAAATATTTAGGAATTGTTGCTATGTAGCTTTCAACACTGTAATCACTTTTTGGGCATGTGAGTTGCAATTTTTCAAAAAGTTATACTAAATGTTTTACGACCTTTATTTATAGAGTGATTAGCTGTTCTAAAAACGGTGCTTTTGATTTGGAAGATGTGCTTGCAGACTGATTGCAGAAGTATCCAGCTTGCTTTGGAAAGTGTCCATTTGACATGACAATGAGGTATGTAAGGAGTAGGAGAAGACTATGGCGGACAGGCTCTCTCACACAAGTCATCCACTTCTGTGACTGTTTAGCGCTCACATCGCTTCTAAAGAGAAAGCGTGTGGCTAACACAAATGTCGCAATTACTTCTGATATCGCTACAGACACGCTTTCCACGACATCGTCTCCGTCCAGAAGCCGCCTTAGTTTGCAGCATGACGTACTTCTTGAGTCAGCGCCATGTGGTGGTTTTTTTTCAACGACTCCTTACCGCGCACATCGCACATAAAGTGAATCGCCTACCCAGCGGACTGCCTCTGCCTTAACCTCCTGAGCCCCGCTTTATCGATAGCAAAGTAACCGTAGCCTCCTCCAAACCAAGTCGCTTCCGCGCTTAAACTATGAAAACACGAATCTTGAAACAGTCAGCTAGCTAAAATTGTGGATCTGTTTAAGAAATTGTCAAATTTTTTCTGAAAACCTGCAAACAAAAAATGAGAGTTACTGTTTCTGAGTAAATTACTTCCAGGTTCATTATAAACTATAACGTTTAAAAGTGTTTCGTGACGTAATAATCATGGGCGCGTGGAGCGCAGTCGGAGGAGGTGCCGGCTGTCGCCTGCACCCGATACCAGGTTTCTGGTTCGGATTTCCCGCCCGGGCCAACCAAGCCTTCCATCCCTTCCGGGTCGATAAATTGGTACCAGGCTTGTCTTTGAAGGATAGAGCACTTACTTGTTCATCGGCTGGCCACCGCAAGTCATTGTATGGCCAAATACGCATTCAACTCGCCTCCACGACATCCCGTAGAAGTAGAATGCGTGGCGCATCCCAAAGGGGATTGGATAACGCCGTCCTTTATCCTTATTATAATAATCATGTGTAGGCAGCAGCCTCTGAACAAAATTTCTTTTACACTAGAATCCCCTCAGTTTTTTGAGCTGAAGATTGAGTGTGATCTAGCCGCACGCTTTTGTTTTTAAAATTCTCATTTTATCATAGGAGCAGCTCTCCTACTATGTCACTGGAATTATCAAAATGGATAAACCATCTGCTATGGAAGCACGAAGTCCTTTGTATTTATAAAAGAATAAAATGTAAAAGGTAGCGATAATCGTTTTCAGATAAATGAGAAAAATGGAAGCAGTATAAGTAAAATTAGGATACGTAAGGTCGGTCCCTTTTCGGGATTCCCCACGTATCCTTTCTTAACGAGATATCGTCGAGGGAATTTCAATTCTCGTTTGGCCTAGTCGTGTCAGTGTTTTATCATTCCTAGGGAAGTAGATCTTTGGCACCAATTGACTGGCTCAGCAGGTATGAAAGCATTGTTGTCTTGGGCGGAACAGAGCCAAGAGCCTTCAATTCGGCATTCACATGACACACGGCGTTCCCTCCGATTGCGCTACCGCCCGTTCCTTTCTCGGAATGGGCGAAATTGAATCTGACTTGGCTCATAAGTATATAGTGGCTGATCGTTCCAAAAAATTTACATTTTGCCGCACTTTGTCTGCTCATTCTGCTATATAAAGCATTTACCTTAAGAAACAGTTTTTCTTTCGTTCAATCACATCATTTTCGAAGTCACGTCATCTCGCTAGAATTTTTGAGACCTTTTGGGGAATGAATCACTCCTCGTTGACCACTCGATCTGAGGGCGAACACTGACTCTTTACCTTATCAAACTGAAAATAATCAATGAATCTTCTTCTTCGTCTTCTTCTTCTTGAAAATCAATGGATACAAAATATAATAATGATTAATTATTAAACCACTTCGAACCATAGACATAGTGCGTAACAATTCTTAATACAGAAAAGCACCCGTTGCTCAAACTTATCGAAGTAATTCCCGTCTTCGCCATGAAGTATAATGGTCGGTGTTAGTCAATCACTTTTTGGGATGAGTCACGCATTCTGCTCCTATATATGTGCATACGACATACCGTGGGTCTGACCTGAATGCGGATTCGGCACTTTCACTGTTTTAGACAGCCGTCCGATGAACAATTAGACAGAGCATGCTCCTTTTCAAATATACGTCTCTGCAATTCTCTGACCCAGTGGGTTGTGATATCTTAGCTGAGCGGCGGGACTCAACCCATGAGTCGACTCGTCGTGCAGATGAGAGTCGTCGCCTGCTCCAACTGCGCTACTCCGGCGTTATGTATTAGTCAACAACGTTTGTCAGAAAATGCAAGACATCGGAATACTTTTACTTGCACTCCTACTGTTAAGAAAACAGTTTACTGACAAGACATACATAGAGTGCATTCATTTTGAGGGCATTCTCCCTGTGTACTCTGCGTTCATTTGAAATGCATCCAAATGTACTTCGAGTGCCTGTTACACCTACCTCAAATTCTTAATGATTTACAAGCAATCAAGGAGAAGATCCGTGAACGACGTGTGACGAACAAAGACAGTTTGTTGCATTTCTGATGGCCGGCTTGATTTCACGATCTCGCTCATTCTGAAGGTGGACGCGAAGTGCAGCTGCTCACCTGATAAGTGCACGAACACTGTCCTCATCCTTTCACTTTGTCTCTTGATTCCTTGTCTCCTTAAGAACTAGATTCTAAGAGATAGGATGCTGTTTGAGCGAATATCTTCTGAATCTCCCTTCTATTTTTCTGAGGTCTAACGAACGTGACAAATCCGAAACATTGCCCAAGTAAAGGTCGAATCCAGTCTTGGATAGCAGCTGTGTCACATCAACTTTGTCACATCAACTTAAGTATTGTCTTAAAGGCAACGACATTCCATTCAGTGACTGAAGCTGCAAAAAAGTTTAAATTTCAAGGACAAAGTGCAAGAAAGTAAAAAGAAATCGCACGAAGTCTCCACATAAAGTGAATCAAAAGGATTGCGCTACTCACTCATGCAGTTTTTTTTACAATTTAGACTTAAAAGGATTGATTGTGCATAAGGGTTGTAACAATTTTACCGTTAGCTAACTATGCCTTCCGCTTCTTTTAAAGTAGAGAATGTTTTGATATCTTACGTAGAGAATCCGAATCAGACCCGAGCACCTGAAGAACCTCCCACCGACGCTCATCAACACCCTGGCGCTGCTCTTCTCACGCTACCTGTCGGAGTGCAAGGTTCCATCTCAGTGGTAGACCAGCAGGACCGTCTTGCTTTACAAAAAGGGAGACGTGCACGACATTGGCAACTATCGCCCGATCTGCCTGCTGTCCGTAGTCTACAAACTGTTCACTCGAGTCATCCTGAATAGGATCAGCAGAACGCTGGACGAAGGACAGCCATGAGAGCAAGCAGGATTTCGGAGAGGATTCAGCACGATCGACCACATACACACCATTACGAAGCTCATCGCAGTGTCGCGAGAGTACAAGCTGCCGCTATGCCTTAGGCCTATGGTATACTCCCGCGTCGCTCCAGCGACGGGCGCGGGGAAACTGTCAACGGCGCGCCTTCGCTGCAGTGGTGGACGGCGCAGTGGGGCGCGGTTGTTAGTTGACGCGCCATCGCTCCCGCGATGCGTCGCAGAGGGGTGTTATACCTCCGCGTGGCGGGAGTGAAACATACTCCCGTGCGACGGCCGTCGCAGCCCGTCGCTCGTCGCAGTGCAGTGCACTGCGACTAGCGACGGGCAGCGATGGTCGCGGAGGGGGAGCGCTTGTCGTGCCCTATTCTACGCACTTCCGCTCACTTATTTCGGCACTTCCTTGGTTCGTGACCATACCACAGCAATTTCAACATACGTCTGGTGATGTTGGGTGGTCATGCGATGTCTGTGTTGTTCTCCTCGTAGGGTTTTCGTCGTGGCTAGACTCATTTTGGGTTTTTTCGACGGCTTGAACGGCTAGTTTTTTGAGGAGATATTTTCTGGGCCGTTTTTTCTCACTTTACTGCTGATCCTCGCATTTTTTCGCCTCTGAACTTCCTCGCCGGCACTGAAGTCTACATTTCTGTGTCGGGCAAGTCACAGGGAGGTTCTATTGACATGTCCAGCACAGAAATGTGCCAATTGAATGGCTAGTTTTTTGAGGAGATTGCTTAAAAAAATGCTGGGGCGGGCTTTTTTGCGATTGTGGCTAATTATTTTCGAGAACACATTCCCTTAAGCTTAGTGCACTGTGCTAGTGCCCAGTAGTGTCAGGCATGCAACTCGAGTGAGCCATACACAATGCACATAGAATCGACGAAATCAACTAAGTGAGCAAAGATTGTCCATCTGACACACTACAGGGCACTGGCAAAGTACGCCATGCGACTTCGAGAAGTTCCATGTCATGAGAAATAAGCTGCTCCAATCGCTAAAGGCTACTCGAATCATTTTTTGAGCCGCCCACGACGAAATTCCTATGATCTGGTGAATTTATACAAATGATTGTGGAGATCTCAAAGAGGTGAAAAGAACGATATCAACCTTTTCTCAAAATATGTAGCTATCTAAATTGGAGGAGTTATGAGCACGCGACGTTTTCCGACGGATTAGTCCATCGCAACCCTTTTTTGAACCGTGGGACCCTAGCAGTATTGCATCTTATGCGGGGTTAGGGTTTTGCGACTCTGCCACCGCTTTTGCTTCCTGTGCTCCAATACGGGTTGTCTCGAAAAAACTCATGCGCTCTCTGTGAGGTCAAATAATCTTGTTCTGTTGCATGAAAAATCTGTGTAAACTCGTTTTGAGAAAGGAAAAACTCGTAGATTAGGAGTCCGACTGCGATTAAGGCATTTGATTCCTTTTCCTATACTGCTCGCTCCCCCGCTACATTTGTCGGATCATTCCTGCAGCACGATGCTCTCAGTTAGTCTATATGGGCTCTTGAGCGAATTTACGACAGGACTCACAAAGCACGATTTCGTCACTGCACTGGATCAGCTGATTCGCTAAGATTCTGCAAAAGTCTCCGTCTGCAGAACTGCGTGAACTATGTCAGCCTCAGCGATGGCGACGGCTCGCGACGCGCATCGCGAGCCGTCGCCATCGCTGCAGCCGACGGGAGTATACCATAGGCCTTACGTTCATCGACCTGAAGATAGCATTCGATTCCTTCGAAACTGAAGCGATCATCGACGCCCTGCTCACCCAGGGTGTTCCTACTCAGTACATCAGAGTCCTTCGAGAGCTGTACAGTGGATTCACGACCAAGATCTCACCCTTCTTCAACGACGTCGTCATCGACGTAAAGAGAGAGGTTCGGCAGGGGGTACCATATCCGCGAAGCTCTTCAGCGCCACCCTCGAAAACGTCATGCGCAAACTAGAATGGGGAGGCATGGAATTGAAAGACGACGGCAGGCAACTGTACCATCTGCGTTTCGCTGACGACATCGTGCTCATAACACCGAGCATCAATCAGGCGGAGCGAATGCTGACCGACTTCGATCGTGTATGTGGGAACGCTGGACTGCAGCTGAATCTTATGAAGACGATGTTCATGAGGAACGGACGAGTTTCTGTTGCCCCCTTCTCGCTCAAAGGAACGAACATCGCCGGGTGCTCCAGCTGCGTGTATCTATGGAAGTCGCGAAGTCAACATGGCCAACAACCGGCACCAGTCCCTGAGCAGGAGGAAACGAGCGGCTTGGTGAGCTTTCAGGAGCGTCGAAGAACGCTTTTTGGAAGAACCAGCTTTTTCTTGACTCAGTGCAATTTTTTAGGTTCCATTAAGATGATTACTTTTGGTATTTGATGATTTATTGCCGGTTTAGTTCACATCGGTTTTTACTAAATTAATCTGGAACATGGCGAAAAAATCTGAAACAAAAGCACGGTAATTGACAAAGATGTGCCCTGCTCTGATAAACAAAACTGTCTACCCATTCGAGCGGTAATATAAATTCATCTGCACAAAAACTGTGCGGATTGAAGTTATCTTCAATTTTCTGTGACTTCCACAAATGTTGCTATCATTGCGTTTTCCTCTTCTATTTGTTGGAAAGCTTTTAGAAAAGCATTCTCACTGTGCAGAAAAGGAGCGCAAAAATACCTTCAGACACTTCATGAACTCTAATCGATTAATCCTTAAACCTTTAGATGTACTGCTGCATAGTGCGTTTTATTGGCAATGATACGCGAATTGTAACGGTTTTCCACACTTGAAATGGTTGGCAACTAACGATCGTTATGACCATATGAAGCTAAAAGTAAAAAACGGCTAAAACTTTTGGTCTGACCTGATATAAACCTGATGTATTGGAATAGTGTATAGCACAAGACTTACTAATCACATATAGAGGAACTATTTTTGCTGCTCTTTCACACGCTTCTAGACCAGCGGGGTGTGCGTTTCCATTAAACCGTTAAAAAGTATAGGTACCTGCGTAGTATCGTTTTATCAAAAATATCAGTGGCAGTTGAATTTTGCAAAATTTTATCAACTTTGACAAATCTAACTGAACATCTCCCAATTAAAAACGATCGCCTTCCGAATTAGATTATTGAAAAACTTATTGAAATTATTGAAATCAATTATTGAAAATCATTTCCAACTGTCCTTTTTTCACATCGTCTTTTGAAGCTTATTGCAATATTATTGCCCTATACAATAGTATAGGGCGCGTGTAGCATAGTCAGAGGAGGTGCCGATTGTCGCGTGCACCCGGTTCCTGGCTCGGATTTCCCGCTCAGGCCATCCAAGCCTTCTATCCCTCCGGCGTCGGTGAATTGGTACCAGACTTGTCTGGGAAGGATAAAGCGCTGACTTGTTCATCGGCTGGCCACCGCAAGTCATTGGCCAAATACGCATTCAAATCGCTTCCACGACATTCCGTAGAAGTAGAATGCGCGGCGCATCCCAAAGGGATTGAATAACGCCGTCTTTTATCCTTTATCCTTTAACGGAAACGCAACCCCTTTTCTGGACCCCTTCACTTGTTTTACTGTCGCTAATGCTACCTTCCTTCAAACGGTGCCCCCTCCCCCCGCAATTTTTTGGGACACCTTGTAGTACTCGCCTCCTTCGTGAACATGTCACACATCTGGGGCTTGAAAAGTGCATAGTAAAAGGGTATTGGGACACATGATGGATCGTCTGTTCTATTCCAGCTTTCCGGCGACTCTATGATGGAGGGTATTTGCAGCCGGACGAGGATATTTTGTGTAGCCCCGGCGTTTTTTTTTCCAGAATCCCCGTGCGCTCTTTTCTGGCGGCTCTGCCTGTCCTCGAGTCAAATAATTGACGTTTCTTCAGCTACATGTCGATGTTTTCATGAGAGAAACTGATTGATGAGCAGCGTCCGAGCTCGTACTACGAAACAAGTGTAAACAGATCGAAACCATCACCGACGCGATTACATGGGTTTGTGCTGTGTCCGTCGTGTCTGTCTGTGTGTGTGTGAACAATTGCTCCTCAGACACTTTCGCCCTCACGGCCTCCGTCGTCATCAATTTTGATTCCTGTCGTGCTGCCGTCTCTGGCTCCGGCTTGAACGTTATGCGCTCGTTGGGAGACGACTTTTCGATGTTGAACTTAACAGCGGAGCATCTCCCCGTTCCTCTGCCACATAAACCATCGCCCAACCAGCCGATAGCCGCCGAATATCCATGTGGTGTTGACGACGACATCGAAAGTAGTGAGAATGAAGGAATTGACGCGTCTCTCTATTATACAGCACCCGCCCTCTCCCCCCTCTGACAAGTGGGAATCGTCAAATGGCCTAGTCAAACGCTGTAATAAGCCATCAACCGGAATGAGCCCACACGTCAGCTCCGGAGTGTTTGTGCGTGTGTGTGTCTCCTTTTGAATCTTAATTCAACGAAGTTCGACCACGTCTCCACTTTTCCTGCCGTACCTTCTACACCTCTTTACCTACCCTACGAAATATTCTCTTTAATAAGCCCCAACTCCGTTTGCAGATATCGCTATGTCACTTCCTGAATGAAGAGGCTGGAAAAGCAAGGCTACTTGAGTGCGGCTTCAATTTGGCCTTAATATCTCCCTTCCCATGCCATTTAAAACCTATCCCTTTGTTTCTTCTTTTTTCAAAGAAATCACACTTTCAGTTGTAATTTTCATGAAGCTCGATAATTTTTATAAAAGGTTTTCAGACGGTTTTCTATAATTTTCTCTTTTAAATGAAGACTTTTCAAGCCACAACGCAGGGTCTGTTTAAGGTCTAAATATTTTAACCAATTTTAAACGGTCTTCAGATATAACCGAATATTTTTTTAAGCAAAGTCAAAATGTAAATATTGGAATCACACTGTTGATAAGGAGGGTCAAAATAATTTTTGGTTCAAAAATTACCCAAAACCTCGCCTCTACACCATAACCAAAAATTGAAAGCAGTATTTGAGTGGTGCTCAATTTCTCCTCAATTCACCTACAGGAATATTCTCTGCAACTTTTGAACTCAGAAAAGCGACTTTTTTTGTGGTGTATTATGAGAAGAATCACTATCCAATAGTGCATATAAGTATTTGTTTGATTGATAGCTTTAATACTGTTCACGCTTAGCTATGTAGCGCCTAAATTCTCGATTTTTCACGGTATATTCTGGTAAACCATGAGATTTTAATTTGCGTACGCACTTTAAAACAGGCTTTATTTGTTGTGATAGCAATGCCAAGATTTGTGGAGAATCGGGCATGAACAGGCTTTAAGCAATGCTGTGGTTAAAATTAAGATTTTTTTTTATGAAATCTCGAACCATGCAAATAATTTTAAGGCCACTCTGTTTTTCAACGAAAAATTTATGTTGACCTTCTTAAAACGTCTTCATTTCGATACGACAGATGCTCACCAAGTTGACTGGACTTTAAGTTGACTAGGATGATGTTTCTGAATACGGAAGTGTCCTGCTAAGAATGAAAACGGTACATATATAAAGTTGTTTGGCAGCCAAGGGGCACAAATTACTCCGAAAATGAAGCCGTAAATTTGTGTATGATCGAATGTACAGGGTGTACTTTTAACAAATATTATGCATATCTTTCTCGAGATGGGCGCGTGTAGCGCAGTCGGAGGAGGCGCCGACTGTCGCGTGCACCCGGTACCAGGTTCCTGGTTCGGATTTCCCGCCTAGGCCAACCAAGCTATCCATCCCTCCGGGCTCGACGAATTGGTACCAGAGTTGTCTGGGAACGAAAGAGCGCTGACATTTTCATCGGCTGGCCACCGCATGTCATTGTATGGCCAAATACGCATTCATGTCGCTTCCACGACATCCCGTAGAAGTAGAATGCGTGGCGCATCCCAAAATGGATTGAGTAACGCCGTCCTTTATTCTTTATCCTTTATCCATTTTGAGACAAAAAATAATACATAGGGGCCACGTTGAACAGCTTTCCTACGTTTTTGACGAAGTGGCAGCGTATGGAAAATGGCTTTGAAAATCTCTAGCGTAGTGTTAAGCATAGCACTTGTTACTGTCTTGTTATGACGTGTTACGAGTCCAGTCTCCACTTGCATTTGTTTTTCTTGAATCTTCTTTTCTCTCCTTTACTTCATTAACAACTGGTTTATTTCAGTCGTATTTTCTGTATTGGGCACGTGTAGCGCAGTCTGACCAGGAAACTATTTCAACGGTAGGTCGGAACGGCCGAAGTGTTGTCTATGAGCAAAATGGCCTCTCTCTCGTAAACAACAAAATGCAAATATCTCGACTCCAATACAACTCTGGGCAGAGTTGGGAACGACGGAAGTTGGGTTGTTGGCTGCATTAATCCTATGCCTGCAGGCGGAGGGCGAGCTCAAGTGGGTCGCGTAATCCCCATAATCGCTCTTTCCAGCCAACTTTGGCTCGTCCACCGCGTGCTGGCGTAGGGCTAAAGCCACCAAAGGCCCAACTTCTGTCATCCCTAACGTAGCTCTTCGTAGAGTTGTATTGGTGTCGAGATATTTGCACTTTGTTGTTTCCCAGGGAGAGGCGATTCTGCCCATATAGAACACTTGGGCCGTTCCGACCTACTCGAAATAGACTCCTAGTGAGGAGGCGCCGACTGTTGCCTGCACCCGGCTTGGTTGGCCTGGGCGGGAACTCCGAACCAGGAACCCGATACCAGGTTCCTGGTTCGGAGTTCCCGCCCTGGCCAACCAAGCCTTCCATCCCTCCGAGGTCGGTGAATTGGTACCAGAGTTCTATAGGAATGATAAAGCGCTGATTTGTTTATCGGCTGGCCACCGCAAGTCTTTGTATGGTCAACTACGCATTCAAAATCGGCTCCACGACATCCCGTAGAAGTAGAATTCTAAAAGGATTGAGTAACGCCGTCCTTTATCCTTTATTTTCTGTAGATTTAGGCTGATTAACAGCTGAACCCGAGGGTACGCGGGATAAAGGTGAGAAACATACACTCGATGTAGCACTGATCATACACCTCAACCATTCATTCGTAGCTATACTACTAGGTGGAGGATACTCGACAATCCTCTTGGGTATCTACTCATGATCACCAAGACCTCTTTACCTTCATCCTGTGTTTGACGAATCCGGATCCTGATTTTGCCATGAAAAAATTGCCTAAAGCAAATTTTTACCTTTAATACGGAAGGCTTAATTTGATGTCGTACTTGTTATTCCCTCTCTGTGTGATCAAAAACTTCACATTCGAATCGCCTTTCCATTCAAAATTTGGTCTCCAAAAGACTATTAAGGCGCCGGAAGCATGCCTGGTGTTGTTCTTCGGCATGCCTTTCGACCGATAAAAACCTGGAAAGCCCCAACTTTTGTGTGTTCTGCCAACTTTTTTCTTAGCTGTTGTAAGGCTTTGTTCATGATTAATTACCGACAAGGTGTCTCCCGAAAAACCGCCCGGCTACAGTTGTAAGAACGACGTCGTTGGCTTGAGTCTGGTGAGTGTGTTCACGAAGACGTGTGAGCGCAAACGAAGACGGCCGGCCCTGTTCGGCATTCCAAATGAGTACTTCTTTCCGAGAGATTCTTGAGAGATTTGATCCGATTACAAAGCCGAACACGGCAAGCAGTTTTGCCGCGGGTTCCATCCACTTCTATCGCGTCTGCACCTCTATGTCGACTGCCGGTCGACATCCGAAATCTCTTCACACTCTTTCCTAGTTGAATACAAAGATTTTCACTTATATGCAAGCGGATCCATGTGGCTCATGGCTTACATATCGATCAAACATCTGCCGGTGTAACAGCCGACGTCGCTGTCGTTGCTGTCGGAGAACATTTGCGGTTTTGGCTCCGAGTAATGACTAATCGTTAAACGGACACATTGGTGGTGATCGCTTCTCAGCTACTGTACTCCTGGTATCTCTGCTGCTACCACTGGCTTGAGGGAATCTCCAAAAATCATATCACCATCTGAACGGTCACAAAATTCCCACCTCTTTCCTATCAGCAAGGCACCATAACTTGCTTTGAAAAGCTGGAAAGCGGAAATTCCATGGAAGATTTGGTAGTGAAACTGTGACATTAACTCATCCCATTTGTCGCCATTCATATTTGACTGACATACAGTTATTCATGCATACATACAGTTGTGCTCAAATGACCTATTCGCGCATTCATATATAATTGTAACCGAGCTGAAAATCGACTTGGTTATCGATCATGGAGTCTATGTTACGAGCCTAGAATGCATGGATGAGCAAGCAATAGCGACTTAATTCATGTTAATCTTCATATTCCACTGCATCTTGAATAGCCATTCATTCGAATAGCCATTCAAATGAATTTCATTCGAATTTGAGTATACGCATCCAAATATTCAAAAAATCGCGTTTTAGAATGAATTCGATTTCGATTATTCAAAATTTGTGAGTATTCGAAACCATTCGAATATTCGAAAAAAATTCGAGAGCATAACTACGTTTGACAGTACAAATGCCAGTTACGAATATGGTCGCTTTGCATTTAAACAAAAGCTATGCTTTCTCTCCCAAAACTAGCGAACGTTAATTTTAAACAATAGCACTAGTTATCTTCTGAACGTTTTCACAAAATGAAGCGAAATCTAGAGCCCAGAGAGGAAAAAATGTTGGTAGTCTCGTTAATGTGCCATCAAAAAAAAAGAGAAAAGGATTCGCCCGAGATATTCTCTGAAAATTAGGCAGGCAGGATGCCACAATTTCATTAGTGAATGAAGGAAATTCACGCATTCATATATAGTTGTAACCGAGTTGAAAATCAACTCGGTTATCGATCATGGAATCTAAGTTACGAGTCTAGAATGCATGCGAATTAATTCATGTTAATCTTCGTATACTACTGCATCTTGAATGTTGATGATGCTTCACTCAGGAAACGTCTTCATCAATGGGAACAACGTGGTTACCCGATCTTCAAACCCACCTCACGATCAGTTTTAAATCTAGTCGAAGGCTCTCTAGATACTTCCAAGCAAAAATTCTTTTATTTGCTTTCCAAAAACTCCTTCCATAATTTTTTTTTTGCTTTGGGAGCACAGCGAAAATAACCCTACCCCATTGTTGAGAGCTGCATGTTTTGGTTTGAAAGAAGTTTCTGCTTACATTTTTTCAAGCCGCTGATAATAGCAACTTTAGCGAAATTGCTAAAACAAAATGTATGAAAGCACCAGGCTATTTCCAGTGAATAAAAAACAATACAATCATAAAAGGCACGCCATAAGTTTTTATTCTCTGGGGACCTTAGTATTATAAGCTCATCGCTTGCATATTCTGATGCGTGAGGCCTTCTAGAAAGCTTTTTATTCAGGACCTGACGCTTCTATTTTCTACCACATATCGAGGTATTATGTTACTTCAGCTGAGGGTGGAAAGCATGGATTCATTCAAGCGGTTTTTGTGCACCTATGAAGACGACCAGAAGACGGAAATGTTGGGCCATCAATGAAGGACGGAACGTAAATGATAAAGCACGGCGTTAATCTACCCCTTAGTGGGATGCGTTACGCATTCTACTTCTATGGGATGTCGTGAAGACAAAGGAAGACGTGAGTATATGGTCCCTACAAAAACAAAATGCGGCAGCCATCCACGGACAAGCCAATGCCTCATTCTTCTTCTTCTTCTTCTTCTTCTTCTTCTTCTTCTTCTTCTTCTTCTTCTTCTTCTTCTTCAGCGCTTGTCCCGCTTAGTTGAGGGAGTTTCCTGGAATGTTGGCGCCACTTTTCCCGATCAAATGCCTGATCAGGGTACAACCTAGCCATCTTCAAGTCCTGATGCAGCGTATTAAGCCACCGCTGTTTCGGTCGCCCCCGGGGCCGTCTACCGGGCACGTCAAGGTTAAGACCACGCTTTCGGATGGTGTCTTCTTTAGCGCGTTCCATCGCAGACGAGCTTCGTGCATCTTCTCAAATATCGAGGTGACATGAGTGATCTCATCCTCTCGGGACAAATCTGCTATCATTTCACCGTCTAGGACTCAGTTTGCTGGTTTAGTGCAGTGATCAACTCTGGAAGTTTCCTCGGGTCTTAAAAAGCACTAGATGTTCGAAAACAGATGGTAGCCAATGCCAGACGTGCCGTTGTTACATTATTTACATTATCTAGGCCTGGTAACACCTGTACAGCAACGGCTATCCTTTTACTAACAGGATGGCCGTTTACTTTTCGGTTATTTAAGCAATTTTTGGAAAAGGGAACGTGGTCCACATCTTGGGGATGGTATAAATCCATTGTTCCAGTTGAATGCGCTCGGTCGAAGTCGAACCTTCAATTGATTCGGGAAGTGCACAAGAGTCAGATCTTTCTTCGGCTGCGCTGCACGCCTCCTGAACGAGGACGTAACCTCGCATACTGGTGAAAACGACCTTACCATTTCTGAAATTGTCGTAAAGAACTCATACAGAACGCGCTATGTGGGTTCCCCACTCCAGAAAAAAGTCGTACGTAACGTTTCGTATAGTTCTTTAACAGCAGCAATGGCTGTTTTTCCCCATCACCACGACGTTTTCCTAAAGGTGTGATGTTAATTCGGAAATCTCATACAACTCATATGGTACAACAGATGTGCACTGCAATTTTAAAATTATCAGACCTAAAGCTCTGCCTGACTCCATTCAGAAAAACCTATTATAAAGAGTCAGATTAGTTCTCTGCTAAAAACAGCGTTTAAGGATAAATGATAAGGAAGGTAGTTTAGCAATCCTTACTTGGGATGCTCCACGCATTATACTTATACTGGATATTGACCGATGGCCAAGTCAATGCTTTGTACGTCTTGGTCAGGTCTGGTGTCAATTAATCGACCCCGCAGGAATGCAAGGCTCGGTTCCCATGGGCGAGAACGATTTCGGGGTATGAGAGGAACTGGCACCTCCCCACGGCTGCTCTATACTACTTCTTTGTTTTCTTACCACTGCGGTTGGAACGTTAAAAGGATAAAAAAGGATAAAGGACGGCGTTATTCAATCCCTTTGGGATGCGCTACGCATTCTACTTCTACGGGATGTCGTGGTGGCGATTAGAATGCGTATTTGGCCATACAATGACTTGCGGTGGCCAGCCGATGAACAGATCAGTGCTTTATCCTTCTCAGGCAAATCTGGTACCAATTCACCGACTCAGGAGGGATGGAAGGCTTGGTTGGCCTGGCGGGAAATCCGAACCAGGAACCTGGTATCGGATTCAGGCGACAGTCGGC
Organism: Heligmosomoides polygyrus polygyrus; assembly: GCA_947396885.1. Classification (NCBI taxonomy): domain Eukaryota; kingdom Metazoa; phylum Nematoda; class Chromadorea; order Rhabditida; family Heligmosomidae; genus Heligmosomoides; species Heligmosomoides polygyrus. The sequence goes on from OX377206.1 coordinate 83,174,495, forward strand.
GCCTCCTCCGACTGCGCTACACGCGCCCTTGTTTAGTTTTATAAATAGCTAGTTTAGTTTACAGATCGTCAGCGAGCAAAAACTGATAATTAATAATGATGTAGGCAAAACACTATTTTTAGTGCAGTCTTTTCGTTATAAAACGCTATTTTTAGTGTTCTCCTTTCGTTATAATCAGGAATTAAAATATTAGGAATTATCAGGAATTTTTGCAGTCATTTGCCCACATTTACCCTTTCGATGATTTCTGGACTTCTTCATTACTAAACTCTGAACTGCAGGTGGCAGCTGGTTCCACACAATTGCTTCTTTGATTAACCTGGGCTGGGTTGAAACTGATTTCCCGAATGTACTCAAACTCTACCGACGAACTGCTTCTTTGGTGATACTACAATACTGCCACATAATTTCAGTCGACTTAAGAATTGTTTTGGGCGCATGGTAGCGCAGTCAAACGAGGCGCCAGCTGTCGCGTGTCCCCGATTCCAGACTCTGTGTTCGGATTTCCATCCCTGCGTTCTAGGTGAATTGGACGAAGACTTGTCTGGGAAGGATAAAACTCTGGCTTGTTCATCGAAAATCATCGGTCAGGGTAAATACGCATTCGAATCGCCTCCACGACGTTCCGAGAGGTAGAATACGTGGCACCTACCAAAACGGATTTATTAACGCCGTCCTTTAGCTTTCTTATCGTTTAACTAACCAAACGCTGTCTCTGCGCCGTCATTTTTGACCTAAAAAGCTCAATAACGGCACGAAGCCTGTAGAAGATGGAGATCAATTCATATGGCTTTAAATACGTGGCGTAACCCAGAAGGGATTGGTTAACACGTTGACAACAATATGAGCCACCGGTGGCTCATACGTGCCCCTTGCGTGGGACAATATGAGCCATCGATGGCTCATAACTTTTCGCGCTTCTTTTTGTTCTGTTGCCATCGTTTTAACATTTTTTCTGATCTCTAACCACCTGTGCTAGGAGAATGTTCAAGAAGAATAAGCAAGAAAAATGTCGCTACATATATCGATTTTGAAAATGTTTACCTTACTAGGAAGAGGACCAATTCCACAACCAAATCAATTCAAGTCAGTCTTTTTCGCCAAAATTCCTCTCAGGAGGTTATTTGATGTGCTGATCGCGAATCTAACATCCATTTCCAAAATTTGGGCACATTACGGTAGGTTACGGTAGGTACGGGTGAATAAGACTGTTGCAGTCATCGTCACCGACTTCGCTCAAATTTCGTCTACAAGACAGTTACAGCCTTGCTCATCTGTACCCACCGTAATTGGCCGCAATTTCGAAAACCGATGCCAGATCCGAAATCAGCACCCCAAGTAACCCCATAGACAAAGTTCGGGCAAAATCGGTGACCATGATTCCGACAGCGTTACTCACCCGTACCTACCGTACGTAACCTACCGTAATCGGACGAAATTTCGAAAACGGATGTCAGTTCCGTGATCGCACCCCAAATAACCTCCTTGGGCAAAATTTGGGCAAAAAACACTGAATTGAATTGATTTTATTGTAGAGTTGGTCTCCTTCCCAGAGAAAATTTTTTAATTCGATATATGCAATGAATGCAACGACATTTTTCTAAGTTTTGCCTGTCGGACATTCGCCTATCACAGTGATTAGGGAATAGAACAAACGTCTATAAAAAGTGCACGAAACAAAATGGTGGTCCGCGAGGGACATTATGAGCCACCGGTGGCTCATAGCGCGCGTGTGTAGAATCGCGCGCGCGTCCCACGCGGTTAACGTCGTCCCATATTCTTTGTAAGAATTGTTGAAGTCTTCCACTTGTTCAGACCTGCATTAGTGGTTTACCGAAGGTCTGTCTAAACCTGACCCTCTACCCTTTCTGATAGGGAAAAAGCCAGGCTTTCATGAAAGAAGTTTTCAGCGAAAAACTCATAAATCGCTTCACAATGGGGAATTGTGATGGTCATTAATCTTGTTGTTTTTCTAGGTGTGATTTAGGTGTATTGTTGTTGTAGGAACGCTTTTGCCAAGAAGGTGGCCCTATTGACAACATAGGCTGAAGCGTTGTAGAGTTTCTATGAACACCTCAGTGAGTCAGTGTCTCCAGGTCTTGTAGTCGTTCCTTTCAAGTTGCCAAGAAGATGTGATTCCTAGTGGCGCGGGCCAAAAACAACCTCGTCGACATTTCAGAGCCACACATGAGTGCATACATGTATAAACGCGCAATGCATTTCCACTCTCTCATTTGTACGAAGCGTCGTCGTGAATTCTTGTCCTCCTGATGCTCACAAGTGACATGCACAGACGAATCGCCGCCGCCGCGTCTCTTGTCTGCTCTTTGGCCGCCAATTACACGTCGATTAAATCCGTTTCTTCAATTAGATCTATGACCGTTGGAGACTCCTATGTTTCATCTTCGTAGATCTTTCAACAATGAGCGTATATGTGCTGAACTTGGCCGACGCTGAAGGTAACGCGGTGAAAGGGTGAGTTCGTTTCGTTTCTTCTGCTGTTCTCATTGCCGATTCACTGTCACATCCTACTTAACGAAAGAAACTCTTTCAGTAGTCTAGTGGCTTGCCAGGAATCGCATCGCATCTTCCCCATTCCGCTAACACTCCCTTGAATACTCGCCCTGCGTCAGTTTTGAAGGATCCATTTGACGAGGCGACGTTCGGTGTTCTTACATAATGAGAACGGCTTCCCGCGGCCATGAAATCAGATATTCCTCGCTCTTCTTGTGGGGCTATGTAGGCATAGCTCGCAGCGTTTTTACTGCCGTGGTTTAAGTGTGAAGCTGCTGTGAACAGCCGCCTCTACCTTCATTTCCGAACGACTCGCGAACTTCTATGGTAGCACCGCTTGGCTTCTGACGTTTTTATTCTTGTAAAGACTTGCTAGACGCGTAGATGGAGAGCCTAATGAAACAGTGCTGAGTTAGATGTTCTACAACCACCTAACCTAACGCTTTTTAACACTTACTATCAAGACGCTGAAATAGCAGAAGAATACTCTCTTTGTCTTCTAAACCTGAAAAACTGGGCCTAACAGGCTGCTATAAAGGTGTTCTTTTCGATTTTTTGTGAAATAGCGCAATTTGTTTTGTATTCAATTGCAGGATTTCACACAACGATTTATAAAGAAATTGAATCCGTCTGGTTTTGTGGGATCTAAGGCCTCGTCTGATTTTTTGACGTAATTTGCAGCTTTCACAGACACAAATTTTAGCAAAAATGAACGAAAATGTTCAGGAGTCCAACGCTCATGAAGAGACGTATCTAAAACCTCTTTGTATCTGACATTATTCAAATCTCAACATGGTCTTGGAAAAATTCATACTTTTGCGTGACGGGGGAATCTTATGGCTGGTTTTCGTTTTGATCACACTAGGGTTACTGCATATTAGGTTGTCGTATTATAAATGTCGTTTTTGACTAAATAGAAATTTCGCTGCAAGAAAAGAATGGCCATACCTTTATACAAGAGGTAATCAGCATTATTATCAATGATATGTCTCCAACGTCCTCGCAAAGAACGGATGTCTTTTCTTAAGAACTCCGGTGGCTGCGACTCGAAGAATTTGGTACCCCCAAATTTCGACTTCGTCACAGTTCTTGAATTTTTTCTCCGCCAAAGCGTTCTGCATCGACCGGAAAAGATGGTAGTGTGACGGAACTTCGTTACCAAATACTTCAGACAAGATGCGATGGGATTCTGCAGCAGTTGCTCCTTGCTTGAAGTCGTACAGCAAGCAAACCAGCACTCGGCACTTTTGCTCGATCATCGTTAATCTAAAAAATTCTCTAATAGGGTCAACGAATCGGAACGAAGCTTTGACGAAAAATGTCTTCGGATAATGTGATTGTTAAACACGTAAAGTTTCGTGAAGCAAGAAATAAGAATAGTAGAGAAATGACAAATCGAAAATGGACGACTTTTAGAATACGACAATCTAATAGATGCCTCGAAAAATTGGAAGCTTTGAAAATTTCTATGGATTGCTCTGCACATTGCATTAAATTGCCCGATCAATTCCGTTGTTTCAACGGTTTTCAGTAATATTACTTAGGTAGGAGTCATTTCACTAGCAATTAATTTCACTAGAAATTTTTAAAGAGGAATCCAAAGAAATAATGTCGGGGTATCAATTTTCATGTTGCCCGAATTTAGAAAGGAACACAGATAGAAATATATGCCGACACTTTATTTATTTATTTATCCAATACGCTACATAAGGTAGGCGTAAGAGAAAAACACAAAAACACAATACAGCACAACTAACTATTAACACAAAAGACTCATAGCTTTGCGTCGAAAAGTACAGAAACTCGGAGGAATGAACCGCAGTTCTCAAAGATAAGAACAAAGAGCCTGCTCGGCAAGTAAATGAGTAAGATCTCAGGCTCATTCTTGGAGTTTATACGTGATTTTCACGAAGCTGCATCTAGTTCTTGAGAATGCAATTCGATAAATTTTTGAGCTGTCCGTTTTTAACATCCCGCTCAGAATTTTAAAAACTATACAGGCATCTTTGTTTTATCCTTGGTTTACATAGGATACATAGTTTCACTTATTTATTCATTAATCACTGCACATTAGTGCGCACTGCAAAAGAAAAAACCAACAACATCGACACTTTGATTCCATTGAAGTCATTTCATTTTCATCTCTTAAAGCTGTGGAGAGGAATATCATTTGTCATATCATATCGTAGTGAATAATTTTTGCAATGAAGATACAACTGGAGACGGATAGTTCAAAACATGGCTGAGTGGATGCCAGACCTCAAGAACCACTTCTAATCATCTGAGAGAAAATCTGATAACTGACGTTCCCCTGGCGCCAGGCAAACAGCCATTGTTTCAGTCAGCCTAGCCACACGTCTCGATGTCTCCGGCTGGACGTCTAGCGGCATTCCGAACGCTCAAAGTGTTTCTGACATCAACACCGCCACTGCAGCTTGTTAAGGCATTATGCTACCAACAGGATTATGCGCCGTCACTCCTCCGCGATGCTCGACGTCGCCTTTGCTCGGCCGCAGCTGCACCTCCTGGATTCGAGCCGGCGCTTCGACGCCGATCATCTGTCGAAGCGGACAGATGCGAGGTGACAGTCGTCGTCCGTTCCTTCGTCCGTCCGTCGGTCGTCGTTCGTCGGCGGTGTAGTGGTGTTGGCGAGTTGGCGCCGTAAATTCCCTCGGATATCAGCTTCGTTCCGTGGAACTGCGAGCAATAATGGAGTGCACGATTCGAATTTCTCCGCGTCCCTCCGGTTCTCTCCGTCCCGCCACACGCCTCGCTCTTATTCGGAATCGATATATATTTTGCTCGCTACAACTTCTTCTTTACTCTCGCACTAGATGACGCTCTCGAATTTCGGCGGCTAATTACTCGCTTCTTCTTTCGCAAACGCCTGACCTGACCTCCCTTCTCTTCGCACTTCCTTAGCTCTTCGGATAGCCGTCATCATATGCGCGAACTTTCGCAGTGTTCCCTCTTGCGGAAACAGCAATTTTCACGTCTTGTGCGCATAGTAGCTGCGAGCGTTTGAGTCGAGTTGCCACCATGTCTCGAGACAATGGTGGCAACGACGTCTGGCCTCCGTGTAATAAGCGATCTCTCACATTCGTCGGCAAATTCCTGACAATTTATTGCGCTGTATGCTCGTCGCCATGCATTTCACAGCCACAAGATCCACTTCGCTCGCGTCGCCAAAAGCATCTCGATGGATTACTACCGACCATCCGAGTACAGGTTAGCCTATATCGTCACCTATCGTCTCGCTTCTACCTACCTTACCCTAAGCATTTGGTTCACCAAAGACTTATGAAACACACTGGAAAATCTGCAAATTCATAGTTAAGCTTTGCTAAAGAATGCCTTGACATATTCTCATGGGTCTCCATTTGTTTATATGTTGTATTTATTTATTTATTTGCTTGTTTATTTTGGGAATGCGTGATGTCAACACTTGCCTACAGCACACAATGCCCCTAAAAACGTAAAAACCTCTAGAATGCTGGTGAAATTTTCATTTTTTGCAGCTTTTGGTAGTTAGAAGTTTAAGAATGAGAAAAGGAAAAATTCCATGCTCTGTTGAATGTTCAGATTGCGCCATGTAGCTGTTCAGCGATGTCGACCTGATTGATAGTGTAAATGATAGTCACTTGAAATTTCACTTGAGGGATAGCATGTTTGTTCACGTTTTCTTCGGCTATTCTTTGTTCCGAACAGAAATTTCGGTTGAATAACAAGCTCCTATAGTTTTCTTACGAGAATTGTTGCGTTGGGGTAGGCCCTCGGGGTCAAATCTTTTTTTTTTTGACAAATTAAGGCGCTTGTTAACTTAGGTCGTTTCAAAAATGCAGCGGAAGTAGGGAGGCATGGAATACACCCTGCTAGGTTATTCATTTGCATGTGCATCGTTTGGTGTGTTGAATGTTCGGATTGCGCCATGCACTTATTCAGCGAACTGCGATGTCATTGATTGGTAGTGAAGCATATATCCCATTCAGAGGCAAATGCTGATTTCAGAGCAAAACAGATACAATCATGAGCATTTTCCGTATAGAAACCGTTGCGGTGGTTCATTGGGCTGTCTTTATAGAACAGCTTAGATTCAATTTCATTTCTGTTGTTAAACAGACAGATTCAAGTTCCCCTGCCATTAGGATGGATTCGAAAGTTTAAGGGACATTTACTTGACCATTTTCAAAAGTGCATAAATTTTATGTATTTTACTCGACCTTTCTTTTGACCGATAATTTGAAGCCTATAAAATTTAGAGCTGTAATTGATACACTGTGGTAAATCCGCATCAATTGGTTGTCCACGTTGTTTCTTGATCAAGAACTCTAGCTTCTTTAGCTGTAACAGTCCCTTCGATCCTTGATCGTATCTTCGACAGCTAATTCATGAGTGGATTTTGCTACAAAAAGTTTTGGAGACTGTTTCTATCAAGAAACTTCTTTCTTGTTCAGGAAGTGACGTGGCTGGTCAATTTTCAGATGCTCCTTGAATCACTATATCTGGCTTAAACTTTTTAACAGTGTTTGTTCATAAATAATGTTCAAAGTTCAGAGAACCATTCTCAAAAAACAAAACGAGATGCAGTTAAATTTGAATGAGGCGAGCCTGTCTGAAATTCAGGGTCTATAAGAGCTCGTATTTTTTTATTTTCATTTTATTTTGTCTTGTACTTCATCAGAAAACAACCTCATCACTTCCTTACACCTGTCCCTGATCGTAGGTTGTTTATTTATGTCACCTTAAATAATACAGTATCATCTCAATCAGCTTGAGCTGCTCGAAAATTTACGTTTCAGCATAGGAGAGCTTCATTCAAATGGTACAAACAGTATCCAGCAGGCAGATATCACGAAATACTGAACGGATGCATCTGGGGATTTAAAAATGTCGGACGATTTTTTGGTAATTTGTCCTAAAGGCCTGCTAAAATACTTACCGTAGTTTACGTGGTAAAAGTCAACCTTCACAAAAAGTGAACTTTTTTTGGGATATCCAACATAGCAAACACACAATACATAAAATTTAAAAATCAAGTTTACCTAATGTAATTCGTAGAAGAATAATAATTAAGGATTAATTTTACGTGTTAGCAACAGCGTAAGAACAAGAACCTAATTTGACAAGAAAGTAGCACTTAAAAGTTAACAAAAAGGCGACCTCTTCCACGATTTTGTGAAGAACATCAACTGCTCTCTTGAAATCGGCTTCCTATAGCATCAAGACGTTCCCTTCTAATTCATCATAATGTTTTGCTAAAACAGTTACGAAGCATGGACACCAGAATTTCAGAAGGTCGTTATGGTAAGATATGTATTTTCATCCGTAAATTCGGGTCTATCCTAGACGGAGGGGTACCGCTAGGAAATTGAAGCAAACAAGCAAACACAAACAAGGTGGCTGCTCATCCTCGGTAGGAAATTACCTAGGAAGGTCCTCTCGCAGGCTAGCTGAGTGTGCAGACTTTGTGAAATAGTGCGCTTTCAATTTTACCATCGTTGTCAAAAATAATACGTGAAGTGCTCCTCCCCACTAGGATAGATCCGTAAATTCTCCCAATAATTTGTACTTGCCATGAATTGCTCTGAAAATGGCGGATCAAGACTTTGCATTGAAAAATCACTTAAAATTTGGTTTACAGTTCTGTTTTTTTGATTCGTATGAGGTAGAAATTGCCAGTTTTTCAATCGAAATCGAGGAGGTCTAGCTTAGGTGTTCTCCGAGTGCACATAAGAACTTTATTATAGAGTCTGCCGCATAGTAAACTGCTATTTGCTTTCAAGACTAGTTCCAGAAGAATCCCTGTCCTGACTATGACCTCATTAGCAGACCCCAAGAAAAACTCAACGAATGTACCTCTCCTAAAGGTCAGTCCTCACTACTGCCCTGAGAATCCATTCTGGTGCTGTCACAGGACATGATGTCCACGTGAGTATCCGTTTACTCAATATCGCTTGGAACTGGGTTCATCTCACGGGATTATCCTCCTCCATGCTCCTGATAGCACTAATTACATCGGCTATGAAAGCATTTCAGAGAATTTTCAGTCAATTCTTGAAAGTGGTCCACATCCCTAGATGTCACACAGAGCGGCAATTCTAACAGCCGCTACCCTTTCAGGGGCATTTCTCCTGCACTTAGAAGCAATTCTATTAACTTGTGAACCTATCTGTGGGAACTGCTAAGGATTGAGACAACATGGGAAGTGAACTGATTAACGCGAACCGCTTATGGCCAGCGATATTTCTTTCCCTATATTGGAAGGTGACGTCAAAACAGCCACTGTTTGGCATATACGAACTACCTATTGCCATCTGAAGGTCTAATTCCGATTCTATTTCTGCTCGTATCTTGATAGATTCAGCCCCTGTTGTTACTAAACACTCCATAGCAGGTTATATAGTTATTCGTTTTGCAAATGGGAGACCACAGAAAAACATTGAGTATATTATAACTTGATGAAGAACGGATACAAAAAAAAAACAAGTGACTGCGTAAGATGACGGTAAACTACTAGGCAGCACCCTGTAGATATCGGTGACGAAATTTTCATATTGCCTCAGGGATCGTCTATTGTGTATACTATGCGCGACGCGATGTAATGATAGCTCCCATATCGATTCATCGAGTCGCGTGATCTACATGAGAGCTTGTCATAACATCGCGTCGCGCGTCGCCTACCCTCTGAATGGTCCCTTAAAGTTCGATAAGATGTAGTTCTTAGATGTTTTCAAAAATTCAGAGCCAGCTCGATCAGTGAAAAACGAAGACCTTTTACTACTTTTCACTTTAGGAAACATGTGGTAGCCATGAGGATTTTTTTCGTAGGATTTTCCGCGAGGCTTAAGATCATGAGCCAGGAAGTGGAACTCTCGGACAATAAGACTGATCTCAGTTACGCATGAGACAACGAAATTCGATAAAAGGAAAAAGGAGTTTTTGAATAAAAACCTATTTTAACTTCTTAAAGCACATCCAACCTGGGCTATACGAAAGCAGGATGAACACGCGATCAGCGTCGCGCAGCGTGGAATCGAGAGGACGATGCTCGGAGTGACACGACTCACGCAAGTGAGAGAAGGCCTCCGGAGTTCCGAGCTTCGCCGACGTTCGAAAATCAGAGAAGCTGTCGCGTGGGCCAAGTTGTCGAAAATTAGGTGGGCCGGAGACGTAATGCGCTTCGCAGACACCCGCTGGACGAGAGCCGTCACCGACTGGATTCCGCGGGATGTCAAGAGAACACCAGGACGCCCACCAACGCGTTGGTCGGACTTCTTCGTGAGAGCTTTGAACGACCGCTATGACGCTCTTCGTGCCCCTCGAGCGAGGAGGATCCATTGGAGCACTCTGGCACGCGACAGGGACGAATGGAGACGCTGCTGGCTCCCGCTCGAGCAAGTCGGTATCAACGGGACGACAGGTGATATAGGTGAAAGCACATCCAACCAGGATCAGATGACGTGCATTTCGAATTGGAAGGTACTTACGTACAGTTTAATTTGAATAGTGTGGGAAGAGGAACCAGCCTCAAAAAATTCCTTTAGTTGTATCTAAAAACTCATTAATTACCCTTTCGGAAAAGAAAATCTAGAGCTGTTTGGTCACATAAAAACAACAGCATTCCCTTATTGGCAGGGCTAGAATCGTCTAGCTGTCTGCTGTAAATGGGCCAAGGCTAAACTTTTTGAATGGGCTCAACTTCTTTTACGAACTGCTAGACTTTTAGACTCTTCAAACTCATAAACAGCTTTCACTTCAAAGATAATTGCTTTTCGTGGGTTTTTTGAAAGATACTTAGAAGCAAAATTTATAACGTTTGTTCGTCATTCCCTAAACGCTTGTTGATCTCAAGCTGTTTTTAGCGAAAAAAATTGTTCCTTTGTACTATGCTATTTTTTCTCAAAGTGGTACTTTTTAAAACAACTTTGCCTAAAAGCGCACAACAACACGTATGGAATATACCTTCTGGGTTATAGTTTTGTAAGGGTTTATTTTTTCATATTTAATCTTGCTTTTAAATCGTTCAGCGAAAGAAGAAGGAAACTGAAACGTTGAGCTAGAACACAGCCGAATGAATCGTGATTATTTCTTAAGGATCGAGAATAAAAGTGTTTAAAAAGTGCAATAAAAACAATCGAACCTTATTTGCGAAGAATACTGGTTTCATTGCAATTCAATTTCTGTCCTAGGCTTTTATTGCTTTGGTGGTTTTTAAATCAAATTTGTTTTAAAATATTTATGTGCATGTTCGTAGCAGTGCATAGCCTTAATAGCTTATCGAACTCGGTTCCATGCGTATTTGTCCTCGACACCTCTGTCTTTAGAAGACCTCTTCGGGTAACTGACGAGCTCAGCCTATGCAAAATGTTGTCGCGTGTGGGCCCCTAATTGTCGTGTAGAGGAGCCCTGCAGACTGCGATTAATTCAAGCTTGTTTCGTCGATGTTAATAGTTGAGCAAATGAACACAGCTACTGTATGTGATATGCGGTCACCTGTAGGAAATATGTATAGGAAATCTTTTTATACCTAATGACGTCCTTTCTGGGAAATTTATTATTGCATTTCTTTTTTTCATCATGAATTTTGGCAATTTTTAGGTCGTTAAAGTGAAAAGTGAAAATGTAGCCATTTGCGCACTTGTTCTCTCCGTGTAGGTTTGTAATTTTTTTTGCACAGTTTTTTATAGCACTTGGTAGACAATGTTATGTACTACAAGAATATATATTGGCCCTATTTTCTCACTTGCCCTTTATCGATTTTTAGGCCATCAAATTGGGAATTCCGACTTTTCCGTCCGAATTTTTACCAAAACTCCGGTTCTGTGGTTGGACTTTTTTGCTTGCTGTTATATGTCGTCTGGAGGAGAATCTCTTGCTCAATAAGAATTTGTGTCGCGTTTATTGGCTTACGCTGATTTCTGTCGAATATCAACAACTGAAGAAGGAGAAGGAGTTGTTGGTGAAGACGATTTTTCTCTTTTCGGCATTTTGTTGATATTCAATAGAAATCAATAAACGCAACACACATCCGTATAGAGCAGGACATTCTCTTTCGAATGACATATAACATCAACCCAAAAAATCCAACCACTGAGCAGGAGCTGTCGGCAAAGATAACCATCCTCCTTCGGACGTCCCAATTTGATGACCTAAAAATCAATAAAGGACAAATGAGCAAATAGCACTAACACATATTCTTGTAGTACAGAACGCTGTCTTCCGAGTGTTATAAAACAACTGCGCAAAAAATTACAATTCTAAGTGGAGAGAACAAGTGTTTCCACTTTTCACTTTTCACTTCAACGACCTAAAAATTGTCAAAATTCAGGATGAAAAAAGAAATGCAATACAAGTTCTGTTAGAGCAAGTCATTCTCTTTCGAAAGCTGTATAGCTCTATGCAAGAGACCGCCGGCGAGATCTGTAGTGAATCGTTGAAAAAAAAACTGCAAGGACTTATGGGACAACCTAATATTTACGTATGTAATAGGATTTCACTTCTTTGTGCACTATACAAAAAAAAACGAACATAATAAATGAGAACATAACGTATGACGGACTTGAGTGTTTCTCGATTCCGTGTCTCTCTCTATGACGGCGATTCTTTATACGGACTTGTTCTAACTCAGTTATTAATTATGCATTATAGAAAGTGATAATTACTGCTCCATAATCTATCCTAGAAGTATCTTTTTGACTTCAGATTCGTTAAAGCTAAGAATTGCAGCAGAGTGGATGTAAGTTTTGCTTAGTAAATTGGCGGTGGTGAACTGAGGGGATCCATTCTACTCTCATATATGGCACCGCACGTGTAGTACTGAAAGGCCCAGGCGTTATTCTGATGTTGATTAGGCTGTCATAGAACTACGTGTGGACTACTGAGGTATTTCCTATCGTTGTGTTTTGTAATTTCTCTGCGCAGGACCGGGAAAGGTGGCGTCACGACACCAGTTCCCGGATTCATCAAGCAATGGGTATAGGTAGAGATACCGTAAGGGAATCATACCCACTACCAGCAATGGGTAGTGACTACGAATCGTATTCATGAAAGGAATCAAGGGTAAGGTACAACTAGGCCTTTCGCGAAAACAGATGTTCTCATTGGAGTGCCATTTTTTTCTTGGACGCGAATGAGTCGCCGGTATACGGATGTGCTCATAATGATCGGCGGGTTTTCTCTGCCCACTGATATACCCACAACTTGGCGGGTAAGGTTTATCATGAATCGTGGGCATGTCCACATCGTAGGTATGCCTACCCCCTATACCCAGCATACCCATGGGTATGCAAGTTGATGAATTCGGGCCCAGAAGATCGGACCCCGCGATGAAGCGGGACAAACGCTGAAGAAAAAGAAGAAGTGTTTACTAATTTCTGTATATTCGGCCGAAAATAGGACCAGGAATATGGCCCTTCTCCCTCTCCCCCCCCCCCCCACCGACTAGGCTCGATCCGAAAGAAGGTTCTATCCTACGAGCAAGCCAAATTTAAACAATGTTGTACATGCTCGTTTGAGCGTTGTGCGGCTGTTGTGAAGCACATTTATTCATTTTTTATTTTGATGCACGCGAAGGTGCTGCTCACAAGAAAATTGAATCCCACGAAATAAATGAGTGAGAGAATGTGTATTTAATTAAAACACGCGTCACATAAGAAAAATTGGAAATATTAAATGACGGTAGGCAAACGGGAGTCAGTTTAAGCTGATATAAGCTTCTAGATGAACGATGTACCAGGCGGTACTCGAACCCGCTCCTCTGCTTTCCATGAAGAGTGCTGCGTTCTTTTTTATGGGAATGCATGGCTATCTCTGGTGACTTCTTCGTGACTGAAAATAAACTACAAGAAGAGTCGAAGCATGAAATAGTTTCACGGCTCTAAAATGGGAAGTCATTTGAATGACTATGCTGGTGTATCTGAAGCGGTTCATTTCGTGCAAGAAAAGAGAAAAAATAGCTCACTAAAAAAAGTAGCCACATCCAGGTTTAGTGAAATTTTTCACTGGTATTTAACCATTCTTCACAATTCTTGATGCTTCCGTCAAATAGCTCTTTACAGCGAGTCGTATAAGTTCATCCGTATGGCCGACGACCTGCACGATGTGGCGACGTATTTGGCTGACATGCGGTTGTGCTTCATTCTGGTCACTGCTACTGGATATCTGGTCCTACTCATCTATCTAATTATGCTCTGCGTACGACGCAACCGACGAGCGCAACAGCCACGTCGCCGCAACTGGGATTATCAGGTGGACGCTTCATCGTAACGCTTCGGCATTTTTTAGAAGCTACTCGTGGGTTTTGGCATACGCAGGTTTGAGTGACGGCGAATGTGTTTATTTATTTATTTTTTATACTTGCGCTGAATTGTGCACGAAAATAATGATTGCATTAACATGGACACTTTGTAGACAACATACAATACCGGCCGTGCCCCTTAAGCCAACCAGCACAAGCGGTGCAAAAACGCGCCGGAAAGCGCCGTTATCCGCTCGCCACGCGTCGCGTCTGAGGCAATTCGCGATACGGCGCTGCACCCTCAACTTCTGGACGTTAGGCTGGTGGAAGGAGTGTATCCATGGGTTTGGACGAGCATGGCTTACGGTTTGAAACTGCTGGCATGTCGCGCACTGTGAACAATGCATATAGGCCCGGCAGATTCAATCGAGTGGGCGCGACCGCCCGCAGAATTACGCTGGTTAGTTACCATCAAAAGCGTTATAGAATGGTACCAGCTTAGCCAAATTCGGAAATATTGATTTTCGGTGACTTCCGTCCGCTGCGGCCTCGTCCTTGATGGGAAATTGTCAAAAAATCGGTATTACCAAAAACGGTCGAGATTTACACCGTTCGATAGAGCTTTCCGAGCTGAACAGAACGATACCATCGCGAGTGTCGAAAACTCAAATTTCGGCGAGTAAGGCGGAAGAAAGTTCACCGCTGCTCCCGTCCGCCGCCCTAAAACGGCAGCTGTGGTTAAGGCAGTTTAGGCAGCTGGGAAGTTGTGAGTGGGCCCTCGCAAAGCGCCTTCAGTGCTCTGCTCACCCACGGATTTGCACGCCGTTAGCTTTCCTCGTCTTACCGCAGGGGTCGTCAAAATCGAAAAAAATTGGTTCGCCTAAGCATTGGCCGCTCCGCTCTCTCGCGCCCACTCGATTAATCCTGCCGGGCCTATATGCATTGTTCACAGAGCGTGACATGCCGGCAGTTAGTCTTAAACAATAGACCATGCTCGTCCAAACGCATGGTTTGGGTCCTTCCATCAGCCCGACGTCTAGAAGTTGAGGATGCCGCTACCTAATCCGACGTGCCTCAGACGCGACGCGTGGCGAGCGGAAAACGGCACTCTCCGGCGCCCTTTTGTGCCTCTCTTCATCTTTCGCGCCGCTTGCGTTGGTTTGACGTACTGTGGTGATTATGAGGAAAAAATCAGGGTCCTGAACAACTCAACATTTTATTTTAATTAACAATGGTGAGGCCAGACTTCAAGCAGGAGCGAAAAGGAACACCAAAAGCCAAAAATACCGATACAGAGAACTAAGGGCTTGGAGAGTAGGCTACCTTGCGGAAACGACAATAGTGGGGCTAAATCACTCACGTGATCATGAAGCTTATGAGAAAAGTATGAACGCTTGTCATTCAGATTGCTTGGTGTGCGCTATGCATTCCATTCATGACGTCTTTTTAACTGAGTTTCTTCATTAATGAGAAAATAAACACTGTATCAAGGAGAGATGATAAAAAACGCGTTAATCAATCCTTTCTGGGATGCGCCACACATTCGGTTTCTATAAGATATCGTGGAGGCAATTCGAATTGGTGTTTGGCCTATACAATAACTTGCGGTGGCCAACCGATGAACAAGTCAGGGATCTCTCCATCTCAGACAAGTTTAGAACCAATTCAATGAGCCTCTAGCGATGACAGGCTTTGTGACCTACACGGGAAATTTGAACCTAGAACCTGGAATCGGTGCAGTCAGCGCATCCCCTCGTCCGATTGCGCTATCACGACCTATTAAAGGTTTAATTTTCAGGTAAGTAAACAGAAGGTTTACCAAATAACCCTATAGAATTTTCTCATTTTCCAACAAGGGAAAAATCTCATTAACCAGTGTGGTGGATGAGGCAAAAGGTAAAATCGTCAGCCTAGCTGGACAATTTCTCCCGAAACTTTCTCGCTTTGAATCGTGGCGCTTTGATGGCAGCAAAGCACCCTCCGACTGAGTCTTTTCGATTCAGCACATGTCTGGTACGGTTTTGTTTCGACCAGCTCAACTGCAGCCTGCTTTCTAGTCTCATTTGTTAGCGCTTCCCCCGGCACGTCTTCTAGGCCATCGTTGCGTTGTCGAAGTCCCTTGAACCATCGCACAGCACCTCGTATGGTGATAGTGCTCTGCCAATAGAACACTAGCTTGACTAATGGATTCTGTATTCTTTGTGTTGACGTTGAGGACGTTGAAGCCACACAGTAGGTATGCACGTGAAATTTTGTGGATTGAACTAAGCCACGATCTTGAATAACATTTTAAAAACCAAGAAAGAGAAATTTTAAAAAAATAGTCACTGCAGTACCAAACAGGGTACTCAGCAGTAGTAGTTAGCAGAAAACGTTTACATATTCTAAATCTTTAGGGCAGGCTATCGTTTGTAGGCTATCGAATTCTAATTCTTCTGGGTAGTTGGATCGCTTTAGAAGCCTATCCAAAAAACGACACAAATTCTCGTACCTAATGCTAGATGGGCTTTCGTAAGCGTTTGTCGCATTTTCCAACATTTCGTTTTTTCCAACATTTCGTTTTTGATTACACAAATTGCCCTAGAATACGAGAACTTTAAGCGATCTATAATATTAGTCACCAGCGGAGAACAGCACAACATTTCCTCCTTTGCCAAACTGTGGGGTTTATGAGCGAAGTTCACGTACCGCAGTTACTACGCCGCAGTAAATTGTAAGCGATTTTTTGACACGAAGACTTTAATGGTGTCAGACGACTGGTGGTCACTACGTTCCATTTTAGTGCTACAAAAAATATTGTCAAGCAATCTTAGGCTTATTGGCTACTAAACTACCCATACCATCTAGTACAAAGAATGAAGGACGGCGTTACCTAATCCCTTTTGTGATTCGATCTCAGACAATTCTGGTACCAAGTCACCGACCACGGAGGGAAGGAAGGCTTAGTTGACCTGGGTGGGAAATCCGAATTGAGAACCTGGTATCGGGTGCACACGACAGTCGCGACCTCCTCCCACTGCGCTACACGCGCCCTTATCTAGCAATAAATTCCATAAACTCGTTGACAAATCAGTCGATAGTGATCGTTTGCGTCAAACCAGCAAACAACCAGGTCCGATAGGAGTCCACTGCGGTGAAGAAGTGCTCCTTCTCAAGCTTCCTTCCGGACTTCATTAGGCTTAGCGGTGTAATAATGAGCTTTCAGACTGACCCGATTTTTCATTCTAATTCGCACAGAATAGTCCATCCTGTAGGAATCTCAAGATTTCAATATTTCTCATCGGCAAAAAAAACTAATTGGGCAATTGGGCACAAAGCCTATTATTCATAACGGTTTCTGTTCCTTCATCTAATATTCACCCTTTTTTTCAGCAGCGTAATATTTCGCAGTGAACGGAAGACCGGAAAAGAACTCACTCTTACAATAAATCGACCTTTTGTCAAAAAAAAATCTCCGGAGGCGTCTGACTTACATATTGTAGACACAGCTGCTCATGCTAGCATAAGAACTGAATTCACAGTTCAGGTAAACTGTTCTATGGCCTCGTTGTCTCGTTCTTTGATCAAGTAAACAGATGTGTGAAACGTTATGGTGTTCTGGAATTTCGGAAAAACGACAATAATAACCGCTGGTCTTCTGGATGCCAGCATAGAGATGATAATGGGGTTTTGCTTGGGCGGTTGTATACATCTGATATTGCTTTTCGTACTCTAATTCTTGAAGGATTATGATGCTCAGCAACATGTGCTTAGAGGTGTCTTGCAGCAATTATTTTTACTAAGAAGATTTCGGCGTTTATTATTCTGCATCTCCTGGCGATCAGCTGCAGGTACTGCTACGGTGAAGCGGAAACTAACCAGCACTTCTTATGAAATTTACCGTTAGATGACAGGGTTTTCACCCACTGGTGTCCAACTTCCTTCAGTTGCTTGAACAGAATTTCAAGCGACCCGGTATTTTCGTCTTTTCTTCAGCGTTTTTAACTCGGAAATAACACTAGACGCATTGAATTGATACGGATACGATCAAGAGGTAGGGAAAATGAATCACACAGAAAACGACATTAAAAAAACTACGAATGTGGTACGAAATACTAGTGGCAATGTGACTTAAAGCTTGATTCGTATTACGAAGCGCTTGTAAAGAAAGCAAACTATGTATCGAACATATAACTTGTTCGAAACATTGAAGACAAACGATTCTCAGACTCTCTTACGCGCCTAGAAATGCTTTGTAAGGCCTATCGTGGAATTTGGGGTTTCCGTATTCAATCCTTGTCAGAAGAAATACATCAACCTCCTTGAAGGTGTCCAGAACAACTACACGCGAAGGCGGTTTATGGGGTGCTTTAGGGTAGGTTATGCCAACGTTCCGAATGGAGCGGATAGTGCAAGACAACTAGGCTTACCATCTTTAGCAATAGAAGGAAAAAGCCGGGCCTAATCATTTTATTTAAAATTATCGCTGAGAAGCTCCGAATAGACCCTACAGATTGCTTTTGGTGTGTCACTGACCAGGAACAGAATAGAGAGAGACTAACCAGGATAAGGTTGTTCTCCAGAGAATAGGGTATGGTTGTACCCCAAAGTTGCTAAGTCTCAAGTTAGGTCGAACTTCCGCAGGTATCGAAATTTAAAGGAGCTCAACTCACTAATTGGTGAAGATGAAAATGTGAGTAAAATCTCTATGTCTCGCTTCATATGTCTTCTTACTCGTAAAATCTTTTTGTAATGTTGTTGCATTTCCCTGTAATTTTCTCATGCCAGTTTTGCTTCGTGTGATAACGTTGAAACACACGAAAAATGCGGCACAAAAGGTTCAGTCAAGAGCGTTTTCACTACGTTCTGACGATTACTGCACAGTTACACACTTTATGCGTCATTGTACTCCATTGCTTTAAATCACAGTCCGCGTTCACCCGCAGTTGACCTCTGGGAGTTTCGGAATCATCCTCTCCACAGCCGTGTCTACCGTTCTATGTCAACGCCTAGACTTCGTAGTTCTTTTAAATTCTTTTGTTTCTTGAGATCCTGCAACTGTTCGTCGTCTTGTGTATTCGTATAAGTAAGCGACAGCAAATGGGTACGTGAAGCGCCATCTGAAGATGCGGCACCTCTCTCAATGTTCGAGCCCCAACCTTGTCCAACAAAGTCTTCCATCCCTCTGGCGTCGATGATTTAATATAATATCAACTGTGCCTGGGAACGATGTAGCACTGAACGTACTAAGCATTTCTACAGAGGACATTTGTATTGGGACTGTCCACGATATCCCCTGGAAGTGGAATGCGTGGCGCATCCCATGGAGCAGTTGATTAATTTCAACACAATACAGTGTAAAGACACATATGCCTGTTTGCTTAGCTGAATTAGTAGCTTCGAAGTCTTCTATGCCTAGTACTATATAAATGTTCTATTTTCAGATGGAAAACCAACGCGAATTCACCAACACTCCTCAACCTAATACTGAAGACTTAGTTGGTGTCCGAAGTGACGGTAACTCGAGCTACATGGGTCGAAATCATCACGGGTCAGTTGCCGGTTTAGCTTTATCTCCTTGGTTTCGCAACTTCGGCTGCTCTTTGTTTGGTAACTGCCGCTGAAGTTTTTTTGCTGAATTGTTGAAAACAGCAACCAACTGTCGTTTGCATCACTTCCTTATCCTGCAGTCGCTCTTATAATGATACGTACCTTGTTCTCTACCTTCATCTCGTCTTCTCTCTTTCCTTCTCTTGTTCTCCCTTTCTCCGTCTATCTCTTTGCAGTACAGATATTTTCTTCTTTTTTTCGACGCAAGAACTAACTCGTCCAAGAAAAATGTTAGTACCTCTCTTTTATATATTTATGCATACGTACGTACGCATTGGTTTTCAACGTTTTCTATGTTATAATTTTATTTTTTAGGCTTTTTTACGCATTATTTTCCAACACTCTGGCCATCTGTCCGTTACGCTCTGAATCAACATTCTCAAATTCTTGCTCACTATGCTGTAGAATTTTCATTTCATGGTCATTCAAACAGCGCTAACCATTTTGGAAATAAAAAGGTTAGCGCTATTTGAATGACTTTCTTAGGTCTATATAAAGAATCCAAAACTGCTAGCAATTTTCCAACGCCAGTCAAAGAATTCGGTGCTCACGTTACTTCTCGACTAATAATGAACTTTTTTTGCTGAAACAATCTTCTACCTTTGTGACAAAGTTAAAATCGTAGAAAATTCAGTCAGATACATATCCTCATAGATAAGCATGAAGAATAAAGGTTCACCGACCCTGGAGGGATAGAAGGCTCGGTTGGCCTGGGCGGAAAGTCTGAACCAGAAACCTGGTATCGGGTGCACGCGACAGCAGGCATTTACTCCGACTGCGCTACACCTGCCAAATTATTTTATTCTCATAGATACTATCAGTAAAGGCTAGCCTGGAAAACGCGATGACGGGGTCGAGAATACGGTATGAAGGTGGTTTGCGTCTGTTGCTCCGGCTGTTGCTAAATTTTAGAAAGTGCTTCAGTCAATACACTTTTTTGCTGAGGAGTAACGTGAAATATACTTTTAATCAACTTTGAAGCGCCAGCCCCTGTTCATAGCTTTTCCATCAATCGTATATACATAATCAGAATTACTACTCAACTAAAGGTTTAGCAAAGAATCAATAGGAAAAAACTATACATTCTTTTGTGAATGCTTATTTTATTTTATTTATTTATTTTATTTATTCAAGGCACAGACAACTGTATAGCAAAGAAATTGTGAGTGAACACAAAAAAGGAAACAACATGAAACGGGGTGAATGTAACCATCAGCCATGTAAGAAACTATTGCAAGCAACGTATCTATCAGCACACTGTAGTATTTAACATCGGATAAATCTTCTACAGGCCTGGGCGGAGAGTCTCTCTAAATCTTCGTAGTTGCCCACCTTATTTTCGAGAATTTTATTTGCGAGAATTTTATACATCATGATAAGGTACTAATCAAGTGAACTTCGTGGCGAAATGGGGACGCTCATGGCGCGCTCTGGAAATGCAGTACACATAACGATTTTTCTTTCAATACTCTTCAAAGAGAGTAGAAGAACCTCAGCGGGTGAACATTTTGTTGCATTGCGAGCAGTGTAAACCTTTTTTGAGTCAGTATGCGTATTAGGAGTTTCTCACTTTTTTTCAGTCAGTGTTTACAGGAAGCCAGTCATTGTGATTTTGCGACAATTTAACCAGGGAAGGGTCTCACTATCAGGCGTATGTCTGAACGACGAAAATGATTAGCACAACGATAGTATCCACCCCTCAAATACTAGAAAACTGTCTCACATTTTTTCTAAATCCCCGAACCTACCGATTTAGGGCCCCTAAAACGGACTCACAACGCCATAGTTTCCAAATATCGAATATGCAGAGACATGCAAGAATACTGCAATTCAAAGTATCGATCATCTGATTCCGTGCCTATGGACTAGGATTTTGTTTACATTTTTTCTGCGTATTCGACATTTGGAAGGTGTTGCCTTGCGACTCTGCGGCTCCATAGCAAACGTTTAGTCGCCGCCCCTAACTCGTAGAGTTCAGGATCTTTGCAGAAACGGAACATATTTTTCCACTAATTGAAGGGTAGCTATTCACTCAGCGGCGCTTATTTTCGCCGTTCAGACATACGCCCTTTCCTGGTAAGATTCAGCCTGTTCTGCTACATTTCCCACTTTACGTTGCACTTCATGTAAGTTGATCTTTTTATTGTTCATGCCTTTAAATTTGCGTCCATATTCTACCTTCGTTGTATCGCGTAGGTCTTCTTGTCGCTTCTGCTGCTTCTCCTCCTTATCGTTTTCACTTTCTACTCTTTTGATTCCTCTTCTTCTTTTGACCGCTATTTGGTTCACAAGATGCCGATAGCGGGCATTGCATAATTATGCCCAAGTGTAGCAGCCAAGATGCCATAAAGACACAAAAGCTCATCCAGTTGGCTGATTACTAGGGAATCATTTTTATTACATTCAGAATGCGTCCAGCGAGAAGCATGGTAGGTAGCCATGTGTGGTTTTGGGTGAAAAGTGTACTTTTTGACTGTCTTTTTGTCCTCCTTCTATTCCATGAATTTTTCCTGTTTTGGTAGTTGTATCGTCATAATATAGATTTAGCAACGCACGATACCGCTTCTGTCTTTTGGTTTTTGGGCGGAGTATGCGCAAAGAACAGCCGTTTTCGCCGTTTTCCCAAAACTCCCTTCGGAGAGGCCTATTCAAAAAACAAGTGTCACCATCCGAATCTAATGCGGGTGGTCTATCCAATAATGTAGGTGTCATACAATGGTTTTAGGAAAAAAGTAGATTGAGGCTTTGAGACTTAAAAAACCTCAATGTCGGTGCAATTATCTCGAGCGACGGATGAAAGTTGCTGCTGCCATCAGATTTTATAGGTCACCAAACCTATGTACCTATTTCATAAACCACTGGATGATGCCTACCTCATTAGATAGATCACCCGTATTGGATTCAGATAGTGACATTTGTTTTTTGAATAGGTCCCTTTGAAGAGAGTTATTGGAAGATGGCGAACACGGCAGTTTTTTTCGCCTATTTCGCCAAAAAAAAGACAGGAGCGGTGTTGTATCTCAATTAATGCAAGTTAATAACAGCGTGAGCACACCCTTAGCGACATGAGAATAAGACTTGTTGGTTTCTCCATTCCTTCTGTGAAGTCGATTTTGATTTTGTGACGATTTCAGGCGAGGACATACCAACACAGCACCGTCCTTCATGAGGCACGGCCACATCAATCATCAGCAGACAACACGGCTGATGGCTGATCAGGACGGCTCAGTTGTTAGTTGCTTTACGCTTCGAAATTTGTTGATCACCTAAATGGAAGCCCATTGACTGTGTTCGGGGAATTTGTTTTGCATGCAATGAGCTCCCGAAAGCCAGCGGGACGGAGACGCGTGCGTAGATTCATGCTCTAGTAGATCGGTTGTAGCATCCCACATGGCTTGTCTGCTACATAAAGGATAAAAGGATAAAGGACGGCGTTATTCAATCTTCCTTGGGATGCGCCACGCATTCTACTTCTACGGGATGTCGTGGAGGCAAGTTGAATGCGTATTTGGCCTCACAATGACTTGCGGTGGCCAGCCTATGAACAACTCAGCGCTTTATACTTCCCAGACAAGTCTGGTACCAATTCACCGATCCGGGGGGGATGGAATGCTTGGTTGGCCTGAGCGGGAAATCCTGGTATCGGGTGCAGGCGGCAGCCGGCGCCTCCTCCGACTGCGCTCCAGACGCGCATCTGTTAGTCTGCTCCATAGTCTAACAAAACCTCATGGCCAGTGAAAACCAGAAAGACATGCGACTAATGGAAGCGAACAAAAATTGGCTCACTATTTATAAAAAAGGGCATTAATTATAAGAAAGCACAGCGATTTACGCCTTTGGGGGTGCATTCGTATGTTCTCAGACGTTCGTTAGCTCTAGGACCCGTACGACCAGTTGCTGTTGTAGTGTGAACCTGTTTCTATGTACACACCTGTATATACAGATGTATATACATGTGTATACATAGTATATACCTACTTATATGCGTATGCACATATATAGTAGGTAAGAGCTGGATATATGTGGGTGGCTATAAGCATAGGCGATTATCCTGCAACACTCTAGCAACAGGAGCCGGCCCTTAACCCTAATGGTATACTTCCACAGGAGCGTCAACGGGGTGCAGGTAATCGCGCCGGACCCCCTCACCTGGCCAATCGGCGCAGCCCGCCACACCCACTGCAACAGGTTCTCACCACAATAGCAACTGGTTGTGCGGGTCCTAGATAACGAACGTATGAGTTCGAGGATAAGGTAGTCCTGCATGTCTTCCTGTAGTATATCGTTGGGCACTTAAAAGTTCCAACTCCACCGACACGACTTCGGTCGAAAAAAATTTCTTTCGTTTTCGCTGGAGTACGGTAGGATACGAAAGGTACGGGTGACTAAGATAATGGTCACCGATTTCGCCCAAACTCCAGCCTCCCTAGGCGAAGTTTGGGCAAAATCGGTGAATATGACCTCGGCAGCATTAGTTACTCGTAGCTACCGTAACCTACCGTAATCGGTCACGATTTCAAAAACGGATGTCAGATTCGTGATCAGCACCCTAAATAATCCCCCTAGACGAAGTTTCAGCGAAAAAAAATTGTTTCGACCGAAGTAGTGTCGGTGGAGTTGGAACTTTAACTAGTGCCTATCGTTGTAGCAAATTTCGTTTTCATGCTAGCTTTTAAGTAGTTTTGAAACTTTGGATGTTTAGCCGTTTGAAACAAAAAATAGACTGTTTTTAGTGTTTTCATCAAATTACTAAAATTTCCAATTTTCCGAAGGAAATCCTATACTTGGAGCCTGAGGTTAGCCTTTTTGGAAAAGTTCGTTTTAGAAGGGTATTAAATCAGGTGTTAAGCGAGAAATTTACAGGTTAACGGATTACCTTATTACTGATCTTTTATACGCACAAAGTGATTTTAGTTGACATTTCTCCGATAAGTTCTCGCTCCGTAAAGCTTTAGCTTTGGCCTTTAAAGAATTATTGACTAAAAAACTCTTCACTAGGTCTGTCATAGATATTCTAAAACATCTAGAACCTGATGGGGCCCGGAAATTTCTACTTATGGTAGTTGCTTTTCTAAAAAGTACGTGAGGATGTTCCGATGCGCTTCCACTTTGAACAAATAGGATAAAAGAGTTCTTCTGGAGAACCCTGACGAAATAAGGCAGAAAATAATTTTTTTAGTTGATCAACCCACTTTCATTACCGCAACAACCCACTTTCAAGACCCACTTATAATTTCTAAACCTAAACACTAAACATAAACAAAAAATACCTCTAAAGCTAGAAAGGCTTTTTTGAAAAGCAAAAAGAGCAAGAACGGTCTGACGTGGTAACTGATGAGATTGTGTCACAGTGGTACAGTATGTTTTGATGTTTGACTGATAATGCAAACTTCGCCTTCTCGGAGTTGGTCAGAAGCAGATCGCCCGTTTTTGAGCTAGTTTTCAAGTTTTCTGTTCAAGTGTAATAAACGCTTACCTACACTTTTCCGGTGGAATTTATGACCAAACGTAGGGCTTCACAGGGCAACTAAGGCTCTCTCACCATTCAAGGCTAACATTGAATGGAAACAATTAGGTTTCAAAGAAAAGAAATGGGTCTTAAAGGGCTAAGCGAGGTACGAAATTGTGGATGTAGAACAGTAGTAATTGGAAAGGTCGTCAAGGTACTACGACATTTAGGATTACAAGCTTTTCACAGAAAAAAACTTAATAGAGCTTAATAGAGCGTGAGAATTTTGTCAAAAAGCGATAGCATAGGCTTCGTCACCTACTAACCTAGCTGGTTAGGTCCAGTGCGTGGTGCATCTCAACGTTTTGCAGAAAAGCCAACATTTTAAGTTGCTTGTAACGAGAAACTCCCATTTTTCAATGGAAAATAGGTTGGGAGTAGTTTTGAGTTGTCCTTGAAACTTTCGTTGGCACAGCAGGAAATGCTAGCTGTCTAGTGCTCCCCGAGTCGAGGATTCTTTGCTCGGTTCACGCCCAGGCCAATCAAGCCTTCCATCCTTCCGAGAGAGATTAGTCGGTACCAGACTTTTCTGAGAAGGTTAAAACATTGACTTGTCCATCAGTTTACTACCGCAAGTCGTTCTATAGCCAAATGAGGATAAGGATAAAGGACGGCGTTACTCAATCCCTTTTGGGATGCGCCAACGCATTCTACTTCTACGGGATGTCGTGGAGGCGACATGAATGCGTATTTGGCCATACAATGACTTGCGGTGGCCAGCCGATGAACAAGTCAGCGCTCTACCTTTCCCTGACAAGTCTGGTACCAATTCACCGACCCCGGAGGGATGGAAGGCTTGGTTGGCCTGGGCGGGAAATCCGAACCAGGAACCTGGTATCGGGTGCACGCGGCAGTCGCGCCTCTTCCGACTGCGCTACACGCCCCACTATAGCCAAATACGCATTAGAATTGTCTCAATAACGTCTCGTCGAAGTAGAGTGCGTGGCGCATCCCAAATAGGGTTACCCTTAGACGACTTTTAGCCTTCATTCTTTGTCCATTACGTTGAGGCTTTAGATACGGCTTGATTTCCAATAGAAATCATAGGTAATCACAGCTTCTCCTCGTTACAAGAAATCAGATGAGAAGAGAAGAGATTGGCAAGTTATTCCCTGTTTGCACAGCTTTAAGCAAACAGCGTAGTATACATAGTATCGGCCAAACAAACACTGTGGAGTACTAGTTGAATGCACGGCGCAATCTCTTCAACAACCAATTACAAGGTTTTCGAGCTTCAGTACTTTTCAATATGCCTTATTGTTAGAACCCCTCTATAGCTAAGACGGGAGAGTTCCATGTCCATTTAAACAGCGCGTGGGATTACAGCAAGCGTTGAGATGTGCTCTTAATAGGAAAACAGCATATCTATAAAGGCTGGGTAGATTTCAGTTTTGCAAAACTTCGTTCTTGTTCAACTAACGTATCTTGTGCCTATTCTTTTTTTTGTTGAAGAACGCGCTTATTTGAAAAAACAGCTACCAAATTTTCAAATCTGAAGGCTTTTACAATGCCAAAGCTACTGATCATCAGGACAAGTAAGATGGGGGAAAGTGTGTCTAATTTAACACTGGAGTGTGGTCTGCATACGCTGTATTCGACAGCCCGTCTTCAATTTTCCAACTGTTAACCACATTTCAGAGCTCACAGCTCTGGCCATTTCAAGCCCTAATACTTTCGACAACTAGTTAATATGAAAAGTGTAACTTGTTCGCAACATTACTCACTTCCTGGGCAAGCTTAGCATTTGAATTATGTAATTGTGTTCCGTGGGTCGGTGTCTTTGGGCGGAGTGAATTTATCACTAAGTCACTGTGCAGCTTCTTGGAGTTCTACTGTGTGATCATTTAGGTGAAGCATCAGATCCCTCACATCACAACGGAACCACCAGCAGAAGAAAATAAAGCGAAAGTCCCACAGTTGGTGAAGGACTCGATCGAGTCGTGAGAGAGCGCCAGACCAGACGCTCTCTCTCATCCACTATGCATTCTTCAAATCACATATGCTTCGTTTACGTATCATTATGCCGAGCTCTATTGCCATTCTTTTCTCCTTCTCTTCTTCTTCTTCTTCTTCTTCTTCTCCTTGTTGACGACGACAGGTGGACGAACACCTTCCCTGATCGATGTTCTAGGAAAGGTATCTGATTATGAATCATCATATCTTATGACAACATCATGCACATGATAACGGGTGATCTTGCATGTCCTTGTAGATTCTCAGCCACTTTCTTCACAGTTCTCAAATCCTTTAAGAGCCGATGACGGAGCGACGCAGCACTGAATGATTTGTGTTCTCCTGGGTCGCTTGCATTTGTGTGTTCCCAGTTCTTGTTGTCTTACAGGTAGCGAATTTTGCATACAAGGTTGATGGTTATTGATTTTTCAAATGTACTGTGTCACACGTGCTATATGACTAGAGGAGACAAGTATAATTCCGATGTTGAGCCGATGTTGATGTGCCTTCGTAATAATAATAAAAAATCCGTGCTGCTGCTGATTCATATATGTCAAATGACTTCGCTTGTGAAAAGGAATGGATGTGTTTGCTCACATCCATGGATACTGAATTCAAAGTCGATGACACAAACGATAAAGATAGAAACGACATACTACCCGAATATGATATTCGAGGAAAAAAATTGTAGTGAAATCGAATGAGTGAAAAGGTGGAAATAGAAAATCATTATTATCATCTGCCTTCCCAGCGATCATCCAGTTTCTCGAGCGGGAGCCAGCAACATCCGTCCTTATCGCGTGATAGAGTGGTTGAATGGATTCTCCTTGTTCGAGGGACAAGAAGAGCATCGGTCGTTCAGGATTTTCACGAAAAATTCGTGCCTAAACGTTGTTGGACATCCTGGTGATGCTTTGATACTGTGGACTATAGATGTGATGGATTTCATTCAGCGGATATTTTCGAAACACAGATGGCCGACCCACCTAATATTTGACGACTTTTCAAGTGGCACTGCGTTTTTAAATTTCGAACATCGACGAAACTCGGTATTCCGGAGGCCTTGCCTCAATTTCGTGAATCGTGTCACTCCGAGCATCGTCCTCTCGAATTCCCGATTTTTCGTGCAATACGCATTCAGTATTATCTTCTGTTTCTTCATTGCTTTTAAGCAAGACTATGTCTTTGTATACTCACCTGCATCACCTGTCGTTCCTTTGATAATCGAGTTGCTTGAGCAGGCGCTAGCAACGTCTCCATTCGTTCCGGTCGCGTGCCAGAGTGCTTCAATGGATCCTTGTTTTTCGAGGGACACGAAGAGTGTCATACTCGTTCAGGGCATTTACGAACAAGTCCTAGCAGCGCGTTGATGACCGTCCTGGTGTTCTCTTGACGTCATGCGGAATCTAGTCGATGACGGCTTTCGTCCAGCGGGTATCTGCGAAGCGCGTTACGTGGCCGGCCCACCTAATTTTCGACGGCTTGGTCCATGCGACAGCGTCTCTGAACTTCGACGTCGGCGAAGCTCGGGACTAGGGAGGCCCTCTCTCACTTGCGTGAGTCGTGTCACTCCGAGCATCGTCCTCTCGATTCCACGCTGCCCGACGGTAATCGCGTGTTCATCCTGCTTTATATAGTCCAGGTCTCTGAGGCGTATGTTAGGACAGGAAGAACGGAACAGTCGAATAGGTGGGCCCGGAGCCAGGGGTTTTTTTGTGCTCTTCACTACCTCTTCGACGCTCTTGAAAGCTTGCGCTCCCTAAGCTGCTAGTTTTTCCTTGCCCGGCTGAGGCACGATGTATAGT
Organism: Heligmosomoides polygyrus polygyrus; assembly: GCA_947396885.1. NCBI lineage: Eukaryota > Metazoa > Nematoda > Chromadorea > Rhabditida > Heligmosomidae > Heligmosomoides > Heligmosomoides polygyrus. The sequence goes on from OX377206.1 coordinate 83,203,101, forward strand.
GCACGTGTAATAGTTCGTTGGGCATGTTGACTTTGAGGCTTCATGTATCTGGAGCATTCGAAAATGACCGCTCCGTTGAGAGAGAATGGGACATCAAAAACTCGTCAGTTTCTCATGACCATCGGCTTTATAAGATTGAGCTGCAGTCCAATGTTCCCACGTACGTGATCAACGCCGGCCAGTATTCGCTCTTCACAATTACAGGTGCGTAAAAAGTATTGACGCATTAAACGTAAGCGTTAGAAATGGCAACACATTATAAATTTAACAAGTTTATATACAGTATGTCTGCAATGATCTAGAGAACAGAATAGCATCACTTGTAATCGATATGGGTTTCTTTGCTGTGAATGCAGGAGCAAAGACGCCGAACAAAGCTATCGACGGTGCGTCGCAGGTAGTCTACGTCGACTTCGTTCCATGCTTTGACCAGGTCATCGTTCACTGACTCCATACTTTTGTGGGAACTAGCGCAAGCCTTGTTCTCCAAAACTTCCCATATAGAGTAATTCAGCGGATTCAAATCCGGTCTATACAGAGGTCATTCCTCTGCGGAAATGAAGCCCTTCAAGTTGGCGCGCACCAGTCCTGAACAATTGACCACTCTGCGCAGGAGTCGAGAATCCAGCTGGAAGACATACGGCTTATTCTCGTGGTGGGATTTGAGCCAAGAAACCAGTTGCTTCTTTAGGACATCAGTACAGATAGCTCTGCTGATTTATCTTCACTCCTGTATGTGATGAATGCACAAACCATGATAGTGGCCGATGCGCCTCCCTTGCAGCGAGCCTTCCACCACAATTAACACTTTGGAGGTCCTTGAGGATATACATATACGTTATACAAGTTATCAGTCACTAAAGGTTAGGGCATAGAACGAAATCGACGTGGACTACCTGCGGCGCACCGTCGATAGCTTTCCTCGTCGTCTTCGCCCCTGCACTCGCAGAAAATAAGAGAATATAAAATACGAGTGATGCTATTCTGTTCGCTAGAACATTTCTGACATTTTATATAAAAAGTTATTGGATTTTATGATGTCATGTAATTTCTAACATTTACGTTCAGTGCGTCAATACTTTTTACGCACCCTGTAATGCTCGGACTTGCTTGCCCAGCAGGTACCTGATGAACCCGTTCCGCGGCCGGCCCACCTAATTTTCACTTGATCTGCATCAGGATCAGAACGAAAAACAAAGCAGAATAGTTTAGTTTAAGTTTAGTTTTTTACCGTGTGAACGACCCATTTAGGCGCCATCACGGCGAGCATTTTTTATTTCCCTAAGTCTGAACCTTATCAAAGGGCCCTATCAAATGTGTCGTATTGAGAGAGCTTTCTCCTCAATATGGCCATCTTGTAAATGACGTATATAGAGCTGCTGTGATCTGTACATCGTCATCTCCCCATAAAACATGTATTCTAGCGGTGGCGCCGTTTTGGTTCTGGTTTGAAGACGTTCTTTCCCATTTTCCTTACGGGAGATTCTTTACGTGCATTTCGAACCTTAAGACCATCCTAACTGACTGTGTGATTCGCTGCTGTTCTCAGAATAGGCCCATGTCCTCTCATGTGTTCTTTCATCTCTTCAGAATTCAAGGATCTGAGTCTCCATTACTGCTCTGATTTCATACTGCACCCTACTTCCGCCGGGTTCAGCCACCCACTACTGAATTTTGCTCCAGATCCAGAACTCGCTTCGATTGAGGAGGGCAGACCTAACTGATTCCCAGTGGAGCCGGCCCTTTTGCGTTCTGGAGCACCTACTGCTGCGAAAGATTCTAGTGTGCTTCCTCCACTTCGACCATCCTGCATTTATCCGTACCTAGATTACATGATCCATGCTTCCCTGTTTCCGCAGGTCACTGCCAAAGTATCAGAACTCCTGCACATTCTTGATGGCCTCTCCTGGTTAGTTCAATACGGGTCCAGTGAAGCACTCAGAGTCGATGAACTTGATGCTTTGTGCTGAACTGCAGGTTGTACCACCTGCCTCAACCTAGCCTTCAACCTTCAGCTCCGGTTACCAGAGTGGTGTCCTCTGCGAAGGTCTTGCTTAGAGTGCTTCTGTTCGCAGAAGATCCGACAACGACTTGAACGTATCCATAACGCGGTGGAGCTCAAACATCGTTGACGAAGCCTACTGCTATGCTCAACAGTCTCCTTACAACCTGCTGATTTCATATCCCCACTTCACTTCTTTGCACATGTCCTCTATAACATATGGCACAGAACAGATGTTCTGCGGCACCTACCGCTACATCTCCTTGAACCGTAGAGCGATGATGAGTAGTACATACATCCTCTGTTGTAACTTCTTGGGAATAAGGATAAAGGACGGCGTTAATCATCTTATTTGGGATGCGCCACGCATTCTATTATACTTCTACAGGATGCGGAGAGGGGGTGCTCATTTAACGGTTAACGATTTAACGAATTTAACGAATTAACGGCATTTTTCGCTGAAATCTGGCACAACAACTTAACGAAAATTTTCAAAAATTTAACGGAATTTTTAACGGACTTTTTTCTCAGTGAGTTTATCACATTTGCCCTTAGTCTTCACTAATGTTGCAGATCTCACCATCCCTATTAGGACTGTTCCTTAAAAAACTACTGAAATCAGCAAGAATATTTCATTGTTTTAATGAATTTGTTTTGAATTTTTGATTTTTTTAAGTACATTTCGGGGGCGCGTGTAGCGCAGTCGGAGGAGATGCCGGCTGTCGTATACCCCGATACCAGTAGCCGTATTCATGAAGCCGGGAGCGGGATGCGGCGGGAGCGGGAAGGCAGGCAATGCCTTCCCGCTCCCGCCGCATCCCGCTCCCGCCGCATCCCGCTCCCGGCTTCCCGCAACCCGGTCGGTATTCATGAACCACCGGGAAGCAGGAGCGACCGCGACGCGCGAGTTAGATTCGCAGCGGAGGCGGGAATTGCAAAATTTCAAACATTAATTTCTCAAATTATCGCTTTTTCGCCCGTATATTCAAGTATTACTTGTTTACCACAAATCCAAACACACTCCATTCAGGCTCAGAGGCAACGTAGACGGGAGTATGCACCATTACAACGCCAACCGCCGAAGAAATCACAGTCTGCTAGCCGTTTACGAGACCCGAGGAAGGAATACTTGATAGGCTTAGGAGATTAACAAGTCAACGCCTTTCATTTTCCAATATCCCAGTTACGAGATTGGAACACATCGTCCACTCATGAACCAATTTATAGTGTTGCCTTTGTTTTATACCATTTAACGTCGAATTAGACACTTTTCAAACCAAATTGGACGCTTTTCAAATCAGATTGGACACTCTTCTATGTTAGCTTCAAGAATTTGGAATCAAAGCCAACTCTTCCAAATCAAAATAACCTAAACTACAGACTCAATAAGATAGTTAGAATGACTTTTTGTAGAAGAAAAATTTTGGTATAACCTTCTTTAAAAATTTTTTAGTTTAGCTGCCCAAATATAATAAGTGTAATAATTTTATAAAACAATGTATTTCTAGATATCTGCAATTAGAATTCTTTTAAGGCACAGCAAAGAAGCAAGTACATAGCGCACTAAAAGACCAGATCGCGCCATGCACTCAAAAGATTCGCCACACCTTTTATTTGATTGATAGAACTACAAGTACCATTTACATGAACCGTCAAAATGCGGTATGGGTGTTCTTTACAGTTGTTTTTGTTATATCGTTAACAGGTGTCAAACTCCATACATTCCGAAATTCTGCTATCAGTCGAACAAAAATTGCGACGTCCTGGAGGAGATCATGGCGCAATCTCTCTTCTGGCACTAGAAAATGGCCGCCTTCCTGCTCTTGAAAACAAGCTTTAATCCATTATTTGCCTAAGAAATAGAATTTTTAAACACTTTCAAACAACGTGTTCACTTATTGGCTAAATTAACCAAAAGTTCAAAGTAAGTTGTACTAAAATTTTCCTTGAACAAAAAAAAATCATTCTAACCTTTTTGGAGAGTCCCTAGTTTTTTTTTGTGGAAAAAGTTTTAATCGGAATAGTTCGCTTTGATCTCAAACGTCTTAGCCTAGCTTAGAATAGTGTTCAATTTGATTTAAAGTGACTAATTTGTTTCGAAAAATACACCATTTGATTTGAAAAGTGTCCGATTCGATGTGAAAATGGCACATGCCCTACATTTAATTTTGGCGTCACTGTGAAACCATCAGAGTGTGCTATCCCCTCCGACTAGGATAAACAATATACATCAATAAATTACAAAACCACGGTAGACACACTCGACAGCAAGAGAGTAGGCACCCCCCCCCCCTCCATCCCCCCTCACCCTTTGCAAGATGGCCCAGGAACACGTTATGCGATAGATGGCGAAGATGGCTCCCCGTTACGACGATTTTCGATGCCAAAACCGACATCGAAATCCTATTCTGTGCAATTGCACATAACACTTCATTGACGGCTTCCCGGCGTTCCCGACCGGTTGAGGACGGGTAGGCCGGGAGCCTCCCGCCATCGGCGCGGGAGCCTACCGTTGGTTCCCGGGAGGTTCATGAATAGGAACTTTTGCTTCCCGCCCCGGCCGCTTCCCGCGGGAAGCCTTGAACGTTCCCGGGAACGTTCATGAATACGGCCACAGGTTTCTGATTCGGATTTGCCCCAGGCCAACCAAGCCTTCCATCTCTCCGGGGTGAATTGGTACCAAACTTGTCTCTTGTTCATCGGCTGGCCGACGTAATCATTGTATGACCAAATACGCATTCAAGTCGCCTCCACTTTATCCCGAAGAAGTAGAATGCGTGGCGGGGATAGTGATTGAGTAATGCCGCCCTCAATCCTTCTATCATTTGATCCCACTTTGGACATAGAAAATTCTTCACCAAGCCTCCTAACGAATCCACAAAGATACTGGTCTAACCTCCTCATAAGATATGCCTATCCTCACCTGGCAATGCTTGCCCTAGAAGACGTTTGTTGCCACTTGCAACAGTCCTAACGGAGATAATGTTGTTTTCGCTCTCTGGACGTAATTCAAACGATTTAAGAAAACGCTGATAACAAAAACTAGGAAAGCTGCTTTCTCTGAACATTAATACGTTGACGACGTATCACACCTTTTCGGCAGTGTAGGATCGTATGACACGATGTCGTGTCACGGTCTCGACGTTGCAAAAAAATGTATTGGTACTACACACCAGGCACCGAAAATCGTGCGATAGACAACGTGTTAACATTCTACTGATAGGCTTTTAATCGTATCTTTATTAAATCTTTCTGTAATTAATGGGTGATACCTGCTCGAGATTGTAAGCTAGTAGAACAGTGACTCAAAACGTTTTGCAAAGAACAAAGAAAGGGGAACTTCGGGTTTTGCCTGATCGCACATTTTAAGACTCCTTGTCGGTGATCATCTTGCACGACAATTCCATACCTCTCTTCTTCCATACCCTGTAGATAATTTGTTGCTGAAGGCTTATTTATTTTTCTGTGTTTGATGATGATGAATTGTTTATTCTACATTGCAGTGTTGCACTCCGTTCCTTGAACTTCATGTGTTGACCTCTTGAAATTGAAACGTATAAGGATTTCCTTGATTTTTCTCACATAAAAGAATGGTTTACAGCTATTTGTACTTTTTAACGAATTTTAACGATTTACCGGAAATTTAACGAAAATTTTCCTTTAAAAATTTCGTTAAAAAATTTAACGCCCAGAATTTTGTGTGCACCCCTGATGCGGAGGCAGTCATATTTGCGGTCTATGGACAGGGCTCGCCCTACCGGTACAAATGAAAATCAATGATTTTCCTTCCCAGGCGATTCTGGTACCAATTTACCGAACCAGGATGGATGGAATAAGAATTGGCCTGGACGGGAAGTCCGAATCAGGGGTGTGCGTTTGACGATTAACGATTTACCGATTTACCGGAATTACCGACATTTTTCGTTAAAAATTTTCAACGAAATTTAACGACAAAAATTTCCGTTAAATTGCATTAACAACATTTTACGTACCATTTTTAAAATTTCGCTTCTTTTTCATGTAAATGCTTTTTGGACAGTTTTTTCGTATGAGCTACTGCAGTATCGCTGCGATACCGAGGATTCTACTTAATTAAATCAGTGGAAATAGGAATCGATATCGTCGTCGTATTTTGGCATTTTCTTGCTCCTTAACCAATTTGTTTGCGTGCCTCCACATGGGCTACGAAACGGTGTTGCGATAACGATTTAGTGTCAGAGCTGAGCAGGAGGAAGAGCGGCTTGGCGAACTTTCAGGAGCGTCGAAAAAGTAGTGAAAAAGGCAAAAACGCCTGACTCCGGGCCCACCTAATCGACTCTTCCGTTCTTCCTGCCCTAACATACGCCTCATAGACCTGGGCTACACGAAAGCAAGACGAGCAGACGATCAGCGTCGCGCAGCGTGGAATCGAGAGGACGACGCTCGGAGTCACACGACTCACGCAGATAAGAGAAGGCCGTCGGAGTTCTGAGTTTGGTTGACATTCAAAGATAAGAGACGCTGTCGCATAGGCGAAGTCGTTGAAAATTAGGTTGGCCGGTCGTGTGACACGCTTCGCAGACACGCGTTGAACGAGAGTCGTCACCGACTGGATTCCGCGGTATGTCAAGAGAACACCAGAACGCCCACCAATACGCGTTTGTCGGACTTCTTCGAGAAAACCCTGAACGAACGATATGACGCTCTTCGTATCCCTCGAGCGAGGAGAATCCATTGGACCACTCTGGCAAGCGACAAGGACGAATGGAGACGCTGCACCAGCTCGAGCAAGTCGATGATCAGAGATAAGACGGGTGATACAGGTGACAACAGTTTTGTTGACGATAGATGTGTTGTTGTTATTTGTTGTGAAGATAGAGACATAATCATATAACTTCTATGTAGGTGGAGTCGAAAAAGATCAATAAAGAAAGAAATCTGGCTTTTACATATTAAAATACTGTTTAACTGACTGCAGTAAGGAAAATGTTATGTAAAGAATTTACCGAGTTTAAAGCAAAATTTCGTTAAAAGATGGTCGTTAAAAATTTACCGAAAAAAATTTAGCGCACACCCCTGATCCGAATCAGGAACCTAGAATCGAATGCACGCCGTCACCTCTTCTGACTGCCCTACAATGCGCCCGACCTCTTGGGGTTAGTTCGAATAAAGTGCGTAAATTTCTGTATTTAATGGTCCAATTTTTTAAGGCATTTAAGACAATGCGAAGGGTCACAACTTGAACCAAAAGTCGATCGGGCCCATTTGTTTACGGCAGCGGCACCTTCACAGATTATCAATCATCTCATATGCTTTGTCCATGTTTTATCTGCAGAGCACCGTTGTAATAGATTTTTAAGTTTCCAGAAAGTTGTAATGAACAACACTTCTGAAGCAGAGAACATCGAACAGAAGCGATAAAACAACTGTAAAACGAAAACCGCTTGTCTACTTAGAAATATAAAGAAAAGGGCTAAAAATTGGATATTTAAAAATTTTCTATATTTTTGAATTTAATTAATATTCGGTATTGAAACGAAGCGTAATACGAGAGTAAAAAACAGTAATTGGTGTTCGTTAATTCTTTTTTGGAAAGTACCTTTACGTGCTGCTTCCAGTGGATGAAGGCTTTGAAAAGGATGAGAATTTCGCGAATACACCGCATACTTCACAACTAATCCTGTGCTCATGGATTATCCATTTCAGGAGTTTTTTTAGAACGACTTTGGGAAGGATGCTGATAGCTGTTGGGAGTATGACACGTAGACATGCAATCTATGCAACAATCCGGAGATTACGAGTGGGCTAAAAAATGATAAAATCGAAAGAATCTGCAAATGTTCGGCAATCCCTTCAATCACATTCAAAAGGAACTAAAGGCGGCCTTTCTTAAAAAATGTATTGAAGCGTTATTTCGTTTGAAGGTGATGACGGTTGTAAACCTAATTTTTAATGTCGGTGTCATGCCAACTCATCCACGCACTGTCATTGGAAACCGCATTCTTTTACAAGCAGACCTGAAGACAATCGAATGCTTATGAGCTACAGGCCCTAACAAAAGACCTGCCTACGAATATCCTGCGACTCACCTATGGTTTAACGCTTCAGAGTTCCGGAGTAAATGCTACGGGGGAAGTATGACAATATAGATTTGGAAGAAGAAGGGCAGTCGTTAGCTTCTCCAATTCGCCTACTTTGGCATACCATGAGACTCGTTGAGCGAGTCGTGGATGGTCCTATATGGGATGGCGAGCAGCTCCCTGTAAATGGCCAGCCGCCGATATGTCTTCTAACCTTCTGAAATAAGTCTGACACTACAGGGTGAACCATAAGTCCTGCAAAAAATTAGACCACCTTACTAGGAGCGTTTTCCAATTTTTCCAAGGAAAAACATACCAACTATCACGTAACATATCCTTAGTGCTACAATCCTTGTCATTATTACTGCTGTAGCTACTCTTATTGGAAAGTAGTGCGCTACGGCGTCAAACTACCGAAATTCTTTCCCTGGCCTGCGTTGGAGCATTCCCATTCCTATGTGGCTAGATTTCTAGCGACTGGTGGTGGAACGTTCGGTATTGTGGTACCAGCCATTCAGCGGCCTGTCGGGCGACTCTTCTTCTTCTCTTCTTCTCCTGAGTGTTTAGTCCCGCGGAGTAGCAGGGTCCGCTGTTCTTGTGATCTGTCGCCACCTCATCCTATCAAGGGCGTCATCTGCCGTGGCGCCGACTTCGGCGAGATCTCTCTTGATGACGTCCTTCCATCTTTTCCTTGGGGCTCTTCTCGGACGCTTTCCGGGTGCCTCGAAATCTAGGGCCAACCTTGTGGGGTGATCCTCTGGTCTTCTGAGGACGTGTCCATACCACCTCTCAGGCGCTGCTCTCTCATCTTCAGCTGGATCGGGGCTGTCTTCATCACTGCCCTAACATCCTCGTTTCGCATCCTGTCCCGACGGTCCATCCACATGCCCACCTCAGCATCCTCATCTCCGCCGCGTGCAGTTGCCGCTCCTGCGCCTTACCCAGGGCCCAGCACTCACTGCCGTAGAGGAGGGCAGGTCTCACAACTGTTCTATAGAGCTTGCCTTTGAGCGTCCTGGAGCATCTACGGTCGCAATGGATCCCTGTGGACTCCCTCCACTTGAGCCAGGCTGCGTTTATCCGTCCCCTGACCGCCTGATCCACACTTCCTTCCTCGGATAGGTCACTTCCGAGGTAGTGGAATTATTCCACCTTCTCGATCGTTTCCCCCTGGCAGTCTAGAATCGATCCAGCGCACTGCTCAGAGCTGATGAACTTCGTCTTCTTCACGTTCAGCCGTAGGCCGTTGTCTGCGAGGGCTCTCTGCCACAGCTGCACCTTCTCCTCCAGCTCCTCCTGGTTGTCGGCTACTAGGGCGATGTCGTTCACGTAGAGGGTCGTTCTGAAAATGCCTTCCTCAAGGTGGCTCACTATAGAGTCAAGTGTCAGCAGGAAGGTGAACGGGCTCAGAGCCGACCCTTGGTGTACCCCCACTGTGATGTCCACTTTCCTTGTCACCCCGTGTGGAGTTTGTATCGCCGCTTTTGAGCCCTCGTGCATGTCCCTTATGACCGTGATCAAACGTTCCGGGACACCCCTCCCTCGAAGGGCATTCCAGATTACGGAATGCCTGTCGTAGGCCTTCTCCAGGTCCAGGAATGCCAGGTAGCAGGGTTTTCGTTTCTCCCGATATTTCGCCATCACCTGACGAGCGATGAAGATGACGACTGTGGCGGACCTCTCAGGCATGAAGCCCCACTGCACCTGGGAGATGGGTACCATCTCCCTCAGCCTTGAGTCGACCAGTCATTCGTATATCTTCATCGTGTGTGAGATCAGTTTGATCCCTCGGTAGTTGGAGCATTCGGAAGCGTCTCCCTTCTGCTTGAAGATGGGGTCTATGGTGCTGTTCCTCCAGTCATCCGGCATCTTACCTTCTTTCGTGATTCTGTTGAGGAACTGCGTCAGCCACTTGATTCCGAGGACCCCGAGCGCCTTCCAAGCCTCTACTGGCACACCGTCAGGCCCTGCTGCCTTTCCGAGTTTCATCTTCCCTATGGCCTTGCGAACCTCTTCTTGCGTCCAGGGTGGGATGGGTCCTTCCGTTGGTTGTTCTTCCTTGGCCTCCCGACGAGAGAGCTCCTCGTTCAGGAGTTCCTTGAAGTACTCCTCCCATCTCTCTCTGACCTCGCCGGCTTCCGTAACACCCTACCGTCAGCACTCTTCACAGTCTTCACTACTCGAATGTCGAGGCTAGCTCTACGACGCGCCTTGGCAAGGCGGATGGCGAACTTCTCTCCCTCTCGGGCGACTCTGTGCTGTGATATTAGTATTGAGGTCATCACCTAAGGAGGACTACCCCATCGTATAACGGTGCCGAGGTCACCAATCCAATCAACTTAAGGATTTCCCCACATGTGGCATGGCATGTGTGGCCAAACGCTCCCGAAGAGCTCTAGTGAAACCAGCTCTAGTGAAGCACTCCTCCAGGCGCGTTCGGCGACGTGTTTTGGCACGACTACTGAATCGCCTTGCACGTCCAGCACCGCATCTCAAGGCGCGTTTAGTGACGTGTTCGGCACGTCTACTGAGTCGCCAGGCACGTTGCACAACTACAATAGTGTGTGGAACAGTTCAGAGCCTTCTCAAGAGTTAACATTAGATGAGAGGATCTAAACAACAGAAGAACGCCGTTAAATTCTGGTCATGCACGATGCAGCAACGAGATGGAACAAATGCAGTATTAAGCCGTGCCTAATCTTAAACTATGCAATACGTAGTTTTTAGAAAACTACAAGGAAAGTTCTACAAGCACACAAGTAAGGCGAAAACTGAGCTATTAGGATAAGAGAGTAGAAAGAAATATTTGGTTGCGCAATTTAAGCACGTCGCTCAGGCTGGGCTTTCAGACACCGCTTCATTTGATGAAAACTTTCCCAATGCTGAGCCGCCCCAAGGAAGGCCAATATAATGCTGCAATTAATAATGCCCCTAACAAAGGAAGGGTGTATGTCTGAACGGGGAGAGCGAGTGCTTTAGCATGAATCCCCACCCCTCTTTAGTATAGAAATGTGTTTCTTTTTTTCCAAGTCGTTAGACCCAAGGGGTAGGGGGGTCCTTGAGGATACCATGGAATCGGCGCCTCAACTAGTAAGTCAACCTGAAGCTAACGAAGGCGGTCAGTTGGAAGTGGTGGAAAAGCAAGAAGAAGATTGGGATCAACAAGATGAATTGATAGACTAGAAAGGCTAACAAGCAGTGCACACAAGATAACGTTTTCGGGTGGAACTCTTGTTTCGGAGGAAAGGGTACGTCTTCAATTGGATTTCGTCTATGGAGCCGATGGCATTGGCACGTGTACTGTGAGGAGCCTGTATCCTTTATACGTTGTCCGTATTGTGACCAGTTCGTGCTTCCGCTTCATGCGTTTCGTGCTTGTATATCACTGATGTTGCATGTTTATACATCATTATGTTGACAGGGCGCGTGTAACGCAGTCGGAGGAGGCGCGACTGTCGCGTGCACCCGATACCAAGTTTCTGGTTCGGATTTCCCGCCCAGGCTAACCAAGCCTTCCATCCCTCCTGGGTCGGTGAATTGGTACCAGACGTGTCTGGGAAGGATAAAGCGCTGACTTGTTCATCGGCTGGCCACTGCAAGTCATTGTGTGGCCAAATACGCATTCAAATCGCCTCCACGACATCCCGTAGAAGTAGAATGCGTGGTCCATATCAAACGAGATAGAGTAACGTCGTCCTTTATCCTTTATCCTTTATGTTGACTAGCTTTCTCATTGCCTTTTGGCTAAAAACCGATCAGTAATAAATAAGTCGCAAGAAGGCTACTCTCCACAGCATACAGCTGGAAAAATGCGCAGAAAACCTCTGGAAATGGTGTAGACGTCAGAATCCCCGAAATCTCAACCAGTCAGTTGAAATGCAAAAACGCAACAGTTTCGAAGAATCGAACCCTCGGCCTCCCTCGCATGAAGCAATGTCACATTTTCCTTCTCCATAGTTGGTCCAATCTTCATCAGCCTTATTGCTTATACCCGATCTGTCATCTTAACTTAACTCATTTTAATTTATGTAAAATAAATTATTTTTATTTAATTATTTATTAATATTTATTTATTAGGCGTAGGGCGCGTGTGGCGCAGTTGGAGGAGGCGCGACTGTCGCGTGCACCCGATACCAGGTTCCTGGTTCGGATTTCCCGCCCAGGCCAACCAAGCCTTCCATCCCTCCGGGGTCGGTGAATTGGTACCAGACTTGTCTGGGAAGGATAAAGCGCTGACTTGTTCATCGGCTGGCCACCGCAAGTCATTGTATGGCCAAATACGCATTCATGTCGCCTCCACGACATCCTGTAGAAGTAGAATGCGCTGGCGCATCCCAGAAGGGATTGAGTAACGCCGTCCTTTATCCTTTATCCTTTATTAGGCGCAGCAGCGCGTAGCGCAGTCAGAGGAGGCGCCGACGGTCGCGTCACCCGATACCAGGTTCCTGGTTCGAATTTTCCGCCCAGGCCAACCAAGCCTTCCATCCCTCCTGGGTCGGTGAGTTGGTACCAGACGTGTCTGGGAAGGATAAAGCGCTGACTTGTTCATCGGTTGGCCACCGCAATTCATTGTATGGCCAAATACGCATTCATATCGCCTCCACGACATCCCGTAGAAGTAGAATGCGCTGGCGCATCCCAAAAGGGATTGAGTAACCCCCCTTGAGTCCTTTATCCTTTATTTATTTACTAATATTTATCTATTACATATATTATTGCTATTATATTATTATTTATTATTTATTTATTTATCCATTTCTTTTTATTTTATCGTTAGTACTGTAATTATTGCTTTATTTTTCATTTTTTATTATTGTAAGTATAGTAATTAATAAATTAATTAAGTTCATTTGACACACTCCTAGATAAACCATCATCACTTTCAATATTTTCATTAGCATCTGTCATGCTTGGTGGCGGGGTCCGGTCTTCTTTTGGTGTGCTGACGACAATTCTCCCGATCAAATGCTTGATCGGCGTGAGCACCAGCTATCCTTAAGTCCAAATGCAACGTATCTACCCAATGTCGGATCGTCGTCCTCTGGGCAGCTTTCCAGTGACTTCAAGATTCAGCCCGATCTTACAGACGGTGTCATTAGTGCAAAGGACGTGGCCGTAGCATCGAAAAGACGAGCTTCACGCAATTTGTCGACTATCGAGGAGATACTGAACCTCTGTCGCATGGTGTCGTTGCAAACGCGGCCCAAATGCGCCACTTTGGCCGTCCACCTTAGCATCTTCGTCTTCATTACATTGGGGCGGCTCTCTGTTTCATTGACTCCTGGACTAGTGTATGAAATAAATAAATCAATAAATAAATTTAATTTCGTATAAATCATCATAAATTGTCTTCGCTCAAAGACAGATGTCTGCTAAACCGCCAAAGGTTTTTTTAAACGGCGGTTTTACCCCAGTTTTTCTGTCAGCACGCAACCCTTCCTTCTCTAAGCCACTCACACGATTATGACGAAGCGGTGAGCGTGCGCTAGGCCATTCTTCAGCTCCTTGTTCGTCAGGGAAGACGGCAAGCTGTTGAGGATTGAAGAGCAGGCTGAGGTGCAAAAGTGGAGAACTATTCGAAAGCAGTACCTTCACCTGGAGACAGTGGTATGAATCACGACAGAACGATAAATGCCGTGGTTGCAGAACATCAAATACGAATAACCAACAAGGCGTTTAGAAGACCTCCACGTGGATCACATTCGCTTCACTGAGTGATTGCGATTTCCTTGCTTGACAGTGCGGTACCGCAGTCGTATGAATTTGCTCCAGGTTTTGCTTCATTCTGTCGTTTTTTCTCACGTTTTCCCCTCAACTATTCCTCTCTGAATAAATAAATAAATAAATAAATAAATAAATAAATAAAAACTAGGAATGCAGTTTCAGGCATCTGTTCGACCGTTTATCAAGACTAGAGAGCATAAGGTGGTTGCAACTGGTTTTTTAAATCCTACCATGATTTTTACGAAAGTGTCAGGTGGACTACCTCCCACCTCCACCCGATTGGACTTGCACCCTCCTTGTTTGTGCCTCATCTGAACTGCTTACGGAGTGTATGGTCCGAGAGGTTTGCTATCCCCTCACCATTGCATTATGTGGCATGAGAGGCATCGATATGACAATGAAACGTTTATTTATTTATTTATTTATTTATTTATTCACTTCAGAAATGACGAGCCATACTCACTAGAACATAAACCAGAACAGAGATCAAACAAGTTGGAAGAAAACGCAGAAGCAAAAACAGAAACAGCGTCAGAATTGCGAATTATGTAGGCATAGCGTTATGCTCATTTCCTGCATGGAAATCCTCCAAGCTCGCGGTGAGCGTTTGCGATGCAGTTTTACAGGATGTAGGGTCCTGTATGGAGAGTGCAAAACGGTAGTTAATTTTCTTGGAATGCTTTTCTGCATTCGAAAAAAACGCGTGTGGAAGCGTTAGCGCGAAGTTCATCACGCCCTGATGCCACCCACCAGAGTGTGGTCGGCTGGCGCAGTGGACAACGTTGTCGCCTCTCGGCAGCACCGGGTGGATTTTACGGTTCGACCCCCAGTGTCGTCATGTCGTTTGCATACATCGGGTTGTTATTACTATGTGCTTGCGTGATCACAGAAGTCAATTTGTATGCGATTAGTACTTTTAGTAAGTTTAAGCATTAACCGGTATCAAACCAAATTCATGACCTATCCCGTGAAGTGGATGTGTTTGTGTGCATTTACAGGATCGTTGTTGACATGATACTGTGCAAATACGTTCCACTGAGAGGTAACTCAAATGAAAGCATAAAAGGGTTACATTTCCTTACTAAAAGCAATAATCGTGCACAAATTGACTCCTGTGGCCACGTACGCAAATTGTAATAACGACCCAGTGTGTGCAAAAGGTATAGCGAAACTGGGGGTCGACCCGTAAAACCCACTCGGTGCGGCCGAGAGGTAACATCGCTATCCATTGCGCCAGCCCAACACATTCGGTTGGGTGGCAGCAGGGTGTGATGAACTTCGCGCTCACGCTTCCACACGCCTTTTTTCGACTTCAGAAGGGCATTCCGATTAAAATTGACTATAGTTTGGGACTCCCCACGCGGGACCCTACATCCTGTAAAAATTGCATCGCAAAAGCTCACCACCACTTTGGAGGCTCTCCTTGTTAGGCTGGTCTTGTGCAGATGAGGTTGGAGATAGCATTAGTGCCCACCCGAGCAGCTTTGGAATCAGGTGAATCAAGATACGAATGATACTTTCCCCCCTCTATTTCACTTAAGAATTTTTGGATAGTAAAGTTTATCTATAAAGGCTTGAACTAGAAATAGGTCTAAGTCACGTCAGCTTTAGTGTCCAAGTGGGAAGAATTATGCTGCAATAGATCAGTATGCATCAATTCTCTATCGGCCGTGTCTTTGAGCCCACAATCATATCTTTGCTTCCAACATTCAATCTATGGTGGATACGTGTATTTTTGACCAATTGTAAGGTGATGTAAAAAATTTCAATTGGTAAAAAAAAATTGGAGACTGTATGTTTTGTTGTCCAATTGCTTGGTGTGGTGTTGAACTCGAAACCGAGATAGCACACGCTTTATTGACGACTAACGTTTCGGCGATGTCGCCTTCTTCAGAGTCTGAAAAGTCCAAACATATGTTGAAGCTACCAGGCCAAACATCGCCACGAACCTTGCGAAAATTCAAAGACCCCACGAACAGCAACCCTTCCGGCAGAGAGAGATGACAGCAGCCCAACATTTAGAACACCCGAGAGACCCCACAAAGTGAAACTGTCTAAAAGGCGAGACTGAGATAAGGGGTGAGCTCACGGGTTATATAGACGCATTCCCCCCGCCGATTCAACCTCGGGCTCTTGGCCTGTATCCAGAATCCCTCCAGGGTTTTGCGCGCAGCGGTATGGGCCTCCCGTGCTAGAATTTTGAAAGTGACCCCAAAGTCTGCGCCGTTATGGTCGTTTACCCTGTGGCAGCCCAAAGCAGTTGATGGTCGTGACCTGCTCTTCCCTTCCAGGTGTTCCTTAACGCGGACGTAGAAGGGGCGAGCTGTTTCACCGATGTATTCACCTCCACAGCTGTTGCACCTTATGAGGTAGACAACCCCCGAAACCATGCAGTCTCCTTCGTTGCCTGCAGGACAGATGGCGCAATTTGGGGTTTCGCAACTCCTGTCGTACAGGCGGTTGCGCACTAAACGACTTTTCAGGTTAGCGGGAGGTGTATCTACCACTGTGACATCGTTTTCCAGTCCCGCCCTTCTAACGCACTTCCTAATAGAAGTGCTGACACTGTCTGAGACGAAAGGGATGACAAACGGGATTTTCCCGTTTCTGTATGTTTTGTTATTGTATGTTGAATGTTTTGCTCGAGAAAGAATGCGACTACGTAATTTTTAGTTTTAGCGCAGAGTTTTCGGTTTTTGCTGAAAATTATAAGCAGAATCAATGTCTTTGTGTAAAATTAGGTGTTAGCATAGCGCAGCAACTCGCGCACCTTTGGGAAGTTTAATGTGAATGGCATTTGCAGCGCTAATCAAGTAAGCAGAGCGCGTGTAGCGCAGTCGGAGAAGGCGCCGGCTGTCGCGTGCACCCGATACCAGGTTCCTGGTTCGGATTTCCCGCCCAGGCCAACCAACTCTTCCATCCCTCCGGGGTCGGTGAATTGGTACCATACTTGTCTGGGAAGGATGGAGGATAGAGAATACATCGCTTTAACCCAGGTTGTAAAAAAGTTGTTATATTTGAAACAGTGTAAACGTTTTTCAGACAACCTATAGTTTGATCGGAAAATAACGATGGATAATGATGGTGGCATTTCATTTTACGATATTTTTTAAATCCAGACAAGGCTTCTTTGCATACAGTATGGGATGGTAAGGATAAATAGCAAAGGCCAGAAGTTACTCCCACCAAAGGATGAAGAGAAGGGCCACGAACATCGTGTAGGGAATTAGAATGAGTAATTTCCCAGCGTCTTAGATGTCTTTTAAGGACAAGCCTTCGTCAGCAGTGGCAAGAAGGCCTACGAAGCTCAGAACTACGGGAGAAGTCGCAATTAGCAGACCGCTGCAGTACATGAAGAAGTCCAAATATCGCTGGGCCGGACACCTGCTTCGACGAAAGGACGACAGATGGCGTCTCCGTGTCACAGGATGGCTCCCGAGAGACCATAAGAGACCACTGGGACGACCACCTACGCGATGGGCAGACTCATTCTCAAGATCTTTCAGAGAACGGAGTCTGCCTCACTGGATGCAAGCAGCCAGAGATCGAGCCGTCTGGAAGAGTTGTGGTCCCCACTGAGAAGACAAAAGGATCATCAAAGTATCAAAGTAAATATTTTCCAGCGTGTAGCGCAGTCGTCCACGGATCTCCCTCGATAGAGAGCCTTCGGGCTCTCTTGTTAAGAGGGATCTCGGGCCGCTTGTCGCAGGGCCACGTGGCCCGTCCCCGGGTGGTGGATAGGGGAATTAAACGCGAACCAAATGCGACCGTGTACTTCCCAGAGACGCAGGTGGGATGCAGGGAATGGACTCCTTGCTCCTGCTGTGTCGGGTCGACGTGTTCCTTGTGCGTGGGAGCGGCATGTTCGTGCACAGTGTGCGCGGATGTGTCCGTGACTGTGCGGATTGTAACTGTGTCGGCTCTGCCAAAAGCTTGCACTCGGTAGACTGGGAGTACATCGTAATGCGATTCGAGGCCGCCTCAAAAGTCTCGCCCCGTCCCTTCGGGCAGTCTGGCGGCTGCCCGGAGTTCTTCGCCCGCACGACAGAGCCTGACTAGCTACCCGTGTTGTATGGAAGTCAAACACAGCAGCACTAAAGGGCCTCATTCCCCTGACCCTGAAAGAGCCCCCATTTCTGCAGTGATGGGAAGGACGAGTACGGAGAGGCTGCTAAAATCTCAGGGCCTAACCAGGCTGCGCAAATTGAGAAGGACTAGGATGACGATCTGTACTTACAACGCCCGCACACTTGCATCAGAAGCATCCGTCGAGGACCTGATGATGCAAGCCAGGAAGATCAAGTACGACGTCATCGGACTGACCGAGACGAGAAGACACCACCCCCTACACGCCGCCTACGACTCCGGAGAAGAACTGTTCCTCGGAGCGTTGGTGTCCTCGTCAACACGCACTTGACCATGAACATCGATTCGTACGAGTCTCTGACAACCCGAATCGGACGTCTGCGACTGAAGCGATGTGGCTCCGTGCCAGCTTTGACTGTGTTCGTCGCGTATGCCCCAACATCCGACTACGACGACGAAGAGGTCGAAGCCTTCTACGTGGAGCTGGAGAAGTTCTATAAGGAAGATCACACCTTCTACAAGGTGATCGTCGGCGACTTCAACGCCAAGATCGGACCGCGAATGTCGCCGGAAGAACTTCACATCGGAACCCACCGTTTGGAGTGGAACGAGCAAGGTGAAAGGCTGTCTGAGTTTATCATGTCGACCAAGACCATCCATGGAAACTCGCAGTTCCAGAAGCCTCCCTTTCTACGATGGACCTGGGAATCCCCCGGTGGCCAGTTCCACAACGAGATCGACCACATCATCATCAATCGCAAGTATTGCCTGACCGACGTCTCCGTTGTCCCCAAGTTCTACATGGGATCGGACCACCCCCTCCTTCGCGCGAGGTTTCGCTTTTCGCGTCAAGGAGAGAAGGCCGCGAAGTTCTAGAAGAGGAATCCCAGAACGACCATCAACTGGGACCTTTACACCTCTCTTGTCGGCCTTTGGGAAGATGCCGTCATGGGCAACGTCGATGAGGAATACCGCTTCGTACACCATCTCCACGATAGTGCTAAGGAAGCCGAGAGCTTGAAGACCACCAAGAGACGCCTGTCTTCGGAAACTCTCGAGCTTATACGCCAGCGTGGAACAGCACGAGAATCAGACAACTACCAGCTGACGTCCGAGCTTGCGAAGCTATCCAGAGCGGCGATAAAGGAGGATCTTAAGGAGAGAAGGGCGGAAGTGTTGGCTGAAGCAGCAGAGGCAGGTTTGAGCATCCGCAATGCCCGCCGAAACTTCGCCAACTTCAAGACCAAGATGACCGCTCTCCGACGTCCTGACGGAACCGTCACCTCTTCCAGAAGGACCATGGAGAAGGTCATCCACGACTTCTACTCCGATCTCTTCGATAGCCACGTCCACCTGCCCCTACGCCATCTTCCGCAGGATGGATACGTCATCCCCTCTGTTCTCCCTTCCGAGATCCGACACGCCATCTCGTCGGTGAAGAAACGTACAGCACCCGGTCCTGACAGGATCAGACCCGAACACCTGAAGAACCTCCCGCCAGCGCTCATCAACACCCTGGCGCGGCTCTTCACACGATACCTGTCGGAGTGTAAGGTTCCATCTCAGTGGAAGACCAGCAGAACCGTCTTGCTGTACAAGAAGGGAGACGTGCACGACATTGGCAACTATCGCCCGATCTGCCTGCTGTCCGTAGTCTACAAGCTGTTCACTCGAGTCATCCTGAATAGGATCAGCAGAACGCTGGACGAAGGACAGCCATGCGAACAAGCCGAACAAGCAGGATTTCGGAGAGGATTCAGCACGATCGATCACATACACACCATTACAAAGCTCATCGAAGTGTCGCTAGAGTACAAGCTGCCGCTGTGCCTTACGTTCATCGACCTGAAGAAGGCATTCGACTCCGTCGAGACTGAAGCGGTCCTCAAAGCCCTGCTCACTCAGGGCGTTCCTACTCAGTCCATCAGAGTCCTTTGAGAGCTGTACAGTGGATTCACAACCAAGACCTCTCCATTCTACAACGACGTCGTCATCGACGTAAGGAGAGGGGTTCGGCAAGGGGATACCATATCCCCGGAGCTCTTCAGCGCCACCCTCGAAAACGTCATGCGCGAACTAGAATGGGAAGACATGGGAGTGCAGGTCGACGGCCAGCAGCTGCACCATCTTCGTTTCGCTGACGACATCGTGCTCATAACACCGAGCATCAGCCAGGCGAAGCGAATGCTGGCCGACTTTGATCGTGTATGTGGGCCTGTTGGACTGCAGCTGAATCTTACGAAGACGATGTTCATGAAGAACGGATGGGTTTCTGATGCCCCATTCTCGCTCAACGGAACGAACATCTCCGAATGCTCCAGCTACGTGTATCTGGGTCGCGAAGTCAATATGGCCAACGACCTAGCGCCGGAGCTGAGCAGGAGGAAACGAGCGGCTTGGGGAGCTTTCAAGAGCGTCGAAGAAATCGCGAAGAAGACGAAGAACGTCCGACTCCGTGCCCACCTATTCGACTCCACTGTTCTTCCTGCCCTAACATACGCCTCAGAGACCTGGGCTATACGAAAGCAGGATGAACACGCGATCAGCGTCGCGCAGCATGGAATCGAGAGGACGATGCTCGGAGTGACTCGACTCACGCAAGTGAGAGAAGGCCTCCGGAGTTCCGAGCTTCGCCGACGTTCGAAGATCAGAGACGCTGTCGCGTGGGCCAAGTTGTCAAAATTAGGTGGGCCGGCCACGTAATGCGCTTCGCAGACACCCGCTGGACGAGAGCCGTCACCGACCGGATTCCGCGGGATGTCAAGAGAACACCAGGACGCCCACCAACGCGTTGGTCGGACTTCTTCGTGAAATCCCTGAACGACCGATATGACGCTCTTCGTGTCCCTCGAGCGAGGAGGATCCATTGGACCACTCTGGCTCGCGACAGGGACGAATGTTGATAGAGGTGACAGGTGTAGGCGCAGTCGGAGAAACTGCCGGCTGTCACCTGCACCCGATACCAGGTTCTTGGCTTGGATTTCCCGTCCAGGCCAGCCAGGTCTTCCATCACTCCTAAATCGGTGAATTGATACCGGACTTATCTGGGAAGGATAAAACTCTGACTTGTTCATCGGCTGGCCACCGCAAGTCATTGTATGGCCAAATACGCATTGAAGTCACCTCCACGACATCCCCTAGAAGTAGAATGCGTGGCGCATCTCAAAAGGGGTTGAGTATTGCCGTCCCTTATCCTTATCCTTAATCAAGTAAGCATTGTGTCACATAAGACGAATGCATGGCGCAACGTCAGCAACAAAGATCCACGCCTCCTAGAGATTCATATAAAAAAGGCTTGACTAAAAGTTTTCAATTTTCGGAGCCTATAGGTGTTCCAAAATTTTCGAGCAGCATTGTGTGCTGAATCAGTGTATGGTGATGTGCCGCTGCCGTGAATGCGTCTCAAGTTCTCAGAATCGATTCGATGCTGCTCTGTGGGGAGACAAACAAGCTTCCACTGGTCAGCTGTCACACGTCATCTTCCTTCTTTGACATCCGTGAATTATGGACCACGAAGACGGTCCTTTATCGACTCGTAGAAGGTTCTTTTTATCATCTGCACTTTTTTTGTAGAAAGTGCTGCAGTATGAACGTGTTCTGCACATAGCAACAGCAGTGGGAGTCATTTAACGGGAAATCTTCCGATCACAATGGAAGAGGAGACCATCCCGAGAAGAAAAGTGAGAGCAGCTGAATATTTATGCAGAAAAGCCATCTATTCAAATGAAGCTGAAATTTAATCAATATTCAGTTAAATAGTGTGAGCACAATTGCTGAAGATTGTCTTACACGAAGACGTGCGTGCACTTTGTCATAAAAATTTCAAAAATAATTTTCGCAGCTGTTCCGAATTTTACAGCTCTTTGAAGCAGTCTACTGTGACTGCCCTTTAAGTTCAACAAATCGTGACGTAGTACCGGGTGGCTCTCACGCGACTCCTCCGCATAAAGAGGGGTGGGAAACGACTTCGAGCGAGCTGTTATGCGTCTGCCCTTCTTGACGGAGATGTGATGGATGTTGAGAGAGGGAGGCTCGTCCGTCGCTATACCTCTCACTCAACATAGGGATCTTCACGTGAGAAGCAACAGCAATACCTCTACTGATCTACGAGAGAATAAAGAGTAGAGCGATAAAGTTGGCACTAATCAACCTCAGTTTGGAATACAGCAAGCATTCCACGTGTGTGGACTGGAGGTATTGCAGAGGCAACATGAGTGCACGCATTGCGGTAATCCACCGAAATGTATTGCTAGTCATGTCAGTGTTCTGTTCTTCCCAGACAAGCCTTCTTTGAGAACGGTGCTGTCCTGGAACAAGGGAAGACGTCGCGAAAACGAGACAACGGGTACTTATTTATTTGATACTTTGATGGTCCTTTTGTCGGCTGGAGGTCTTCTCAGCGGGGACCACAACTCTTCCAGACCGCTCGATCTCTGGCTGCTTGCATCCAGTGAGGTAGACTCCGCTCTCTGAAAGATCTTGAAAATGAGCCTGCCCATCGCGTTGGCGGTCGTCCCAGTGGTGTCTTTCTTATGGTCTCTCGGGAGCCATTCTGTGACACGGAGACTCCATCTATCGTCATTTCGTCGAAGCAGGTGTCCGGCCCAGTGATATTTGGAATTCTTCATGTACTGCAGCAGGTCTGCTAATTGCGACTTCTCCCGTAACTCTGAGCTTCGTAGGCCTTCTTGCCATTGCTGACGGAGGCTTATCCTTAGAAGACATCTCTCCAGTGCACGATGCGTAGTTTGCATCGCTCTGGCGATTGTCTTGTTGTCGGGCCAGGTTTCCTCGCGTAGCACATCGCAGGCAGTACAGAGGCGATGAATATCGAGGCCCTGAGGCCGGGATCCTTGACCTGATCGGTGACTTCGCGAATCGAACTGAAGGCTGCTCATGCTGCGCGTCTCCTGCGGGCAATTTCAGGAGCGAGGTCGTTATCCATGTTCAGCTCTCTTCTCAGATAGACGTAGGAGTCGACCTGTTGTAGAGCGACTCCATTTAACCTTATGAGTCCCGTTTCACACCACTGGTTGATCATAAATTGTGTTTTGGACATATTCATGTCCAATCCAATCTTCATACCTGCCACATTGAGCTCGTTCAGCATTTCCTCGACTTCTGCCGTGCTGGCAGAGATGAGAACAATATCGTAGGCGAAGCGAAGGTTGCTGATCCGTTTACCGTCGATAAGGTAGCCTTTATCGTCTCAGTTCAAATCTTTCATGGCATCCTGGAGTGCCGCTGTGAATAGCTTGGGAGAAATCGTGTCTCCCTGCCGTACTCCTTTCCCGATAGAAATTTTAGGCTTTTGATCGAACAGCTGGATGGAGTCGATGTGTTCGAGAAGCATTCGTCGAGAAGTCGGATGTAGGTCGATGGTATACCAGCTGCACAAGTGCGTTCAAAACGGCGTTGATTTCCACAGAATCGAACGCTTTCCGGTAATCCACGAAGACAAGGACAAGTGGGAGGTGGTATTCGCGGCTCCTCTCGATGAGCTGTGAGACAGTCTGAATATGGTCCATGCAGGAGAAATCCTTGCGAAACCCTGCTTGCTCCACTGGCTGATATTCGTCCAAGCAACGCTCCATGCGGTTAAGCAGTATCTTGGTGAAGATCTTGTACACAAACGAGAGAAGACTGATGGGTCGATAGTTGCTGATATCCTTCTGTTGACCTTTTTTGAAGATTAAAACTGTTTTCGACTCCTTCCATGAGTCTGGAATCCTACCAAGTCGAAAGTAGTGGTTGAAGTGCTTGGCAAGAAGTGAGCAGAGGGCACTGCCATCCACACGAAGGAGATCAGCAGAAATGCCGTCCGGACCGGGAGCAGTGCCCGGCTTCAACCTTCTGATGGCATGAGCAACTTCTGATTCCAGAATGGGAGGTACTTCCTCAGCTGGTGGCATCAAGCATTTCGGGACAGTGATGGAAGAACGTAGCAGATCTGTGTAGAATTCTTGAACGATGGCCTTCATCGCTCTTCGAGACGTTTGCGTTGTTCCATCCTTATCCACAAGGGCTGACATTATTGCCTTCTCATCGTAGAGATCTCGTTTGCAGCGCTTTATGCTTGAACCTTTCCCAGCGGCTTCTAACAGCTTCAATCTTCTGTAGGTTTGAATGGACTCCTTCACTGCAATTCGACAGACCTTCGAGATGGTGACTTTTACAGATGGGAAGCATTAGGATCCAGTTTAACAGCTCTTCTTTGCTCCAGGAGTTTAATCGCATGTGCGTTGAGTCTTGAAGCAGACGGTGATGTGGCTCCGCAAGAGCTGCTTGCACATTTCAATAGTCCTTTGGAGAGAAGGTCGTAGTCTTTCGATGGATCTTCAAGAAGATTCCAATCATACGACTTTATTGCATATTCCAACTCCTCAGACTTGAATGTGGGGATCCTCACCGGTGTCGGTTTATGAGTGTCACGCTTGAACATCTTCTTTTTGTGAGTCAGCTTCGCACGGACAAGAGGTGAGCCGGTGTCAAATGAAGGCAGCACGGAGACGTCGAACAGACTCCAGCGTCTGTTTGCAAGAACATGGTCGATCTCCGAACGTGTTTCTCCATTTGGGCTTTCCCAGGTCCATCGTCGATTTGGAGGCTTCTTAAACATAGAATTTCCATGGAAGACGACACGCGGATAGGAAGTCTATCAGGCGCTCTCCGTTTTCGTTCCTTGAGGAAGTTCCATGTGGTCCTAGCCTCTATTCGTCGTGATCATTCGTATTCGTATCTTGTAGGACGATAGCGTTAAAGTCGCCAACAACAATTTTGTAGTAGCTCTTCTCGTCGTTGACAGTCCTTTCGAAGAGCTTGTAGAATCCCTCCTTTTCTTCGTCTGTGACCGCAGATTTTGGAGCATATCCATTTATGATGGAGATGGTTTCTTGATCTTTGGTTTCCAGACGAAGAACAGCTACTCGCGGACTGATGATCTTGTAGGAGTTTACTAGGTGGTGCACTGTCGAATTGACGAGAAATCCAACTCCGCCAATATTCTTTCTGTCCACCTTTGCGCCGATGATGAGAAGATCGTTGTGGTCGGTCTTTCTTATGGTTTCCGTTCTGCCATTGTTTCCTGCAGGGCGATAACGTCGTATTTGATGTTGCGGCTTCTATAAAGCAGTGCAACGGGTACAGGACACCTAAGATCGGCGACGCAACATACTTGCACAATTGTGCTGCGCTTGTCCTGCCGTCATGCCGAGGACAACGGCAGCACAAAAAGAGAGGCACGCCGGCGTACTGGACCACCCCTGCTCCACTATACCCATCTCCCCCCCCCTCGCAACAATTATAAAAAATCAATCACCTGTATCACCTGTCGTCCCGTTGATCATCGCCTTGCTCGAGCGGACGCCAGCAGCGTCTCCATTCATCTCTGTCGCATGCCAGAGTGCTCCAATGGATCCTCCTCGCTTGAGGGACACGAAAAGCGTCATATCAGTCGTTCAGGGCTTTCACGAAGAAGTCCGATCAATGCATTGGTGGGCGTCCCAATGTTTTCTTGACATCCCGAGGAATCCAGTCGGTGATGGCTCTCGTCCAGTGGGTGTCTGTGAATCGCATTACGTGACCGGCCCACCTATTTTTCGACGACTTGGCCCATGCGACAGCGTCTCTAATCTTCGAACGTCGGCGAAGCTCGGAACTCCGGAGGCCTTCTCTCACTTGCGTAAGTCGTGTCACTCCGAGCATCGTACTCTCGATTCATTGATCGCACGACGCAGCGACCTGCGCGACGCTGATCGCGTGTTCATTCATAGTTACGTCAATACCAGCGATGGTTTTAACGTTCCGAAACGGTGGTGAGAGCCTTGAAGACGAATAACATCAACGGCGTCCTAAAGCTGTGGATAGCCAGGAATTAAAAAGGAAGCTGTCGAGTCGGATCCAACACAAACCACACGTGAGCTCTACCATTGCCGATCGTTTGTATGCAGTCGGGAAGTCAAGTCGGTGTGGAGAATGGGCGTCACGTCAGCTCAGCGACACAAACAAGGGAGTCGCTGGAATTCTCATCTGCAAAACCAAGAACATCGGTTTCTATGACGACAGATGAGAAGTGGATCCACTACGACAATACAGCAAGAAAGAGACAACGGTTGGACCCGGTGAGGTTTCAAAGACAACGACGAAGCCTCACGTTCACGGAAAAAGGTCATGCTCTGCGCTTGATGGAACGATAGACTTCTGGTGCATATTGAGGTGCTGGATCAACAAGGAGTGAACACAGCAACTGTGGAATTCCTCGATGACAACGCTCGACCGCACGCCGCAAATATCACGCTGCAAAAAATTTGAGAAGTTCGGCTACGAACTTCTGCCTCACTCGCCTTATAGCCCAACCAGACCTTGCGGCCTCAGACAACCTTCCTTTCCGGTTGATGCAGCAGAGAAAAAATTGCCTTGGCGGAGAAAAAAATTCAAGAGCCGTGACGAAGTTGAAATTTGGTGTCCAATTTCTTCGAGTCGGAATTCTTCAAGTATGGTCATTCTTTTCTTGTAGCGAAATTTCTTTTTGAGCAAAACGACATTTATAATCTGACAATCTAATATAATTTAATTGTTGTACGTACATGTTCATACCACAGCTCCAAAATCTGTTGCAAAGAGCCGTGTTTAATTATTCATACCACAGCTCCAAAATCTGTTGCAAAGAGCCGTGTTTAATTATTCATACCACAGCTCCAAAATCTGTTGCAAAGAGCCGTGTTTAATTTTTCTATGTTTAGAAGTTTCTAGCTCTATCAGATTTTCAGCAACGTGCATATAAAGCTTGATGGGTATATGTTGCGAAAACGGGCAGCATTGGGTGAGGGGGACGCACCATCCAATCAGACTGCATTGAATGGGCGTGCCATTCAGAGAGGGCGTGTACATTCGGTACCTAGATCGGCTAGCATGTGTTCGGTCCGTGCTCTGCTAGGTTATTATTGGCTGGCTTGCTCCCACCTACCAGTGCTGCTCACCTTCGCGACATTTACCCAATATGATGTGCCACCGCACTCTACAAGTATGCATGAAAATTTAGAACGCAGAATATATTGAATCCACATCATCTCCAAACATTTTATTAAAAGCTCGACGAAATTCACAGGCAAACAAAATTGTCTCATGACATTTGTCAAACAGAAGATTGTTAATGCAAGACATTTTCCATATCAGCTTAAAGGCAATGGGACGCCTTAGTGAAAGCAATATTACAGATTCCAGAACGTTTGATGACACACTTCACTGAGGGCTAAACACACAAATAATGCTGCACATACATGCTACAATAATTGTGGAAACGGAAAGAAAGGGTTTTAGAACCCACAGCTGGTAGCTGAGAAGGTGCTGGTCAACATGCAGAAATTTGTTATGGTATGAAAAATGTTCGTGTTTTTTGTAAATAATCAAGCCGCGGAATATTATACACCGAAACGTAGATGATGTCTAGTGCCTATGCTCAATCACATCCTACAATAACCTAATCAGAAAACGTAATTCAAATGGTGTTGTGGCATTCCACTACAGACCACAAGTGAGGACCGGTAGGTTCACTCTTCTTGAAAAGATCGCGCGGTGAGTAGCTGTTCTAGGCAAAACAACAGATGGTAAAAGGAAAAAACTTGAGCGCCTGCCGCCATTATCTCACTCTTATGTTCATGACCTGGCCATTTCGCAGTTTCTTAGAAAAATTTGCTTCTTCCTAGGCGAAGAGCAGTGTTGGCCAATTTGACATAGATAGCTGGAGCTGGAGCTTAGCTGGATTTGAAGCTGGAACAGGTCGGCACATTAGTTGTGACCCAGTTGGTAATGAAATTAATAATCAACCACAAAGCTAAACTAGCTCAAGAGTGTCCCAAGCCTATGTTATACTTCGGAGACGCGTCGGCGAAGCGTCGGCGACGCTGTGTTGCGCGGGTTACTACTCACTGCGTAGCAGCCCGCACAACAGTGTCGC
The DNA here is from genome assembly GCA_947396885.1 of Heligmosomoides polygyrus polygyrus. Lineage (NCBI taxonomy): Eukaryota > Metazoa > Nematoda > Chromadorea > Rhabditida > Heligmosomidae > Heligmosomoides > Heligmosomoides polygyrus. The sequence continues at coordinate 83,230,927 of OX377206.1, forward strand.
CGACGTCGCCGAAGCGTTGCCGAAGTATAACATAGGCCTTACCTATGAAAATTACCCGATTGCGAGATCACCGTGAAGCATTGAACTTATTGCATGCCTCTGAAGGAAGATATTACCGTCAATATGAAACGGCTACCGCTGAGCCTCTCTCGTACTTTGCGGCTTGAAATGCTCGACAACTCACTGCAGCAGTTACACCTTCCACAACACACAAAAACCGTAAAAAGGTTTATGAAACCTAAAACCATGAGCGTCTTTGACATAATCTTCAAAACTCTTTCTAATAGGCCGATTCGGAGAGAGTGCCATGTTCTTCAAAGTTCATTTGAAGAGTTAATCGCTCTTAAAAACTGCAGCGAGTCAACTTAAAATTTTCGGTAAACTTGGGTGTCCAGCTTAACGTAAACAAACTTAGAAAACGTGTGTGGTTATTTTAGTAAGCATCTCAACGAACTTCAATGAACTTGCCAAATTCACTGAAAAGCCGTCAAATAAACGTCCGAATTTCCAACCTATGCTTAAATTGTGCTTAAATGTACGCATTATAAGCTGATTGAAGGGCACAAGCATCAAATTATCCGCAGCCGCATTGAAGTTGTGGAGTGGCTTCTGTGATGGTATTCCACTTCTAGTCGTATGTAGCGGGAATGAAGAAATAAATTAAAAAGTAGAGAACACACATACCAGCGAAAATATTGATAAATTTCAAAATCAAAATGCGCAGTTATGTTAAGTACACATCCAAACATTCCTTCCACCACAGACACGTCAGTTCCTACGCGCAAAACCACCAAGCATAAGGCTTCCCGCTTTCCATGGTTTTGCTTGCGAATGTGATCGAGATCCTCGAGTCTTTCTGAACTGTTTCACATCTTCCACCGAAGACTGTCGTCGATTGTGCTTCCGCGTTCTAAAATATGAGACGCAATCAGCAAGAATGTGCACAGGTGCGGACAACTTCGTTAGTTGAAGAAGAGATAAAGCATCTTGAGCACAGTCCATTCCTTCCCATTCTGTTTTTCAAATCTTGGCATAATTGTTGCCGCCTTTGTTATCCGCGTACTAATCAGCTATGAACGCTTACAAAACCTTAGTGTAAATGCACTGCTGAACAAGGATGTTGCCTTGATGAACAATTCTAACGATGCCATCAAACGTGAACATCTCTAACGATTCCATCAAACGGCAACAGGTTCGAAATAATTTTTTTGTCGTTACGTAGTTGAAGGAATTTCTAAAACATAAAATATCTCGTGGTGAATCTGGCATTAGGACAAGGCACTTCTGTCGAAGTGTTATTTCTTTACCAAACTATTTTATCGCCAACGCAGAAAAAAAAACAGTGGAGTTGAATAGATGGGCACGGAGTCGGAAGGCAGTATCTTCAACTAAAATCATTTGAAAAACTGGTTTCTCTGAACCACCACTTTCTCTATGCTATATCCTCTTCCGTTTTTCCCTCATTTCGCTTAGTTTTCATTTTATTTTGCCATCCAGTTGAATTATATGAGCATCTACATTCTATGTTCCATTTGTTCTTGTTGTTTTATTATATACCAGACGTTCAGCGGCCTCACGGCCGCCAAACCTCTGGTTGGGGGGCTTCGCCCCCAAACACCGAGTATAGAACATCCCGACCGTGTTCTTTTCTTCTTTAGGCCCTCTTACTTTCATTTCAATCGCCGAAGCACATGTTCTACTAAGTCCCGAGGAACAGGCTGTGAGGGTCTCAATCCAAAGTGCTTAATCTGCGGAAACATAAATGAAACCAATGGGTATCGGTAGACCGCTCGATACCGTTAACTGTCCGACAGCAATCATATTCCTCCGATAACTTTAACCATTCTCCTTACCCTCACTCTCAACCCCGTCAATACCCCTTACACTTGTGCCGGAGCGAAATACATAAATAAATAAATAAATGAAGGCATAGTGAGAGTCAAGTACGATCACACTTGTCGAACGAAGCCTTTAAAAAGTCTTCTCACGAATGCTGTGCTATGATCTGTGGAACGACTCCAGGATCTGGACGCACGTTGTACGACGTCTGGGTCACGTGTTCTGAGTCCGGACGCATGTTGATATCGTCTGTGATACATACATATGCTGAGCCCCAACGCACGTGTAACGAGGTCAGCAGCACATCTTCTGAAGCCAGATAACCATAGGACGATACTGATAAAAAATCATGGTCCGCCCTTACTGGTCCCCTTCACTGGACTCCCTCCTTCAGTGGTACCACCTTCACTGGTCCCCTTTACCGTCTCTCTCTCTCCTCCCCCACTTATACTGGTCCCCTCTTCATTGGGCCTCGTTCACCACTCACCCCCCCCCCGTTTCTGGTTCCACCTCTGCTGGTCTCCCCTTTGCTGGTCCCTTTTACTGACCCCTCTTCTCTGGTCCCTCCTCCCCCTCCCCCCCCCCCCGTTACCGGTCCCCCCTCACCGCACCCTCCCCTGCAGTGCAGTGGTCCTCCTTAGCACTGGTCCTCCTTCTTTCCACTCCCCCCCCCCCATTACTGGACCCTCCTTTGCTGGTCCCCCACTACTGATCCCCCTTCACTGGTCACCCATCGGTGACATGTCGTCTGAACTGGGACACCCCTTGCACGTATCGATGAGACACCTTCTTAACAAAAGCATCCATTCCGCGACATCGGTGACACCTCTTCTGAACCTAGACACCGACTGCGCGACATGGGTGACACAACTTCTGAACCCGGACGCCCGTCGAGCGACGTCGGTAACACGTCCTTTCAAACCGTTCGACCTTTACGCGACATCGGTGACATGTCGTCTGAATCCGGACACCACTTGGGCGACATCGGTGACACCTCTTCTGAACCTAGACACCGACTGCGCGACATGGGTGACACAACTCCTGAACCCGGACGCCTGTCGAGCGACGTCGGTAACACGTCCTTTCAAACCGTTCGACCTTTACGCGACATCGGTGACATGTCGTCTGAATCCGGACACCACTTGGGCGACATCGGTGACACCTCTTCTGAACCTAGACACCGAGTGCGCGACATGGGTGACACAACTTCTGAACCCGGACGCCCGTCGAGCGACGTCGGTAACACGTCCTTTCAAACCGTTCGACCTTTACGCGACATCGGTGACACGTCGTCTGAATCCGTACACCACTTGGGCGACATCGGTGACACCTCTTCTGAACCTAGACACCGACTGCGCGACATGGGTGACACAACTCCTGAACCCGGACGCCTGTCGAGCGACGTCGGTAACACGTCCTTTCAAACCGTTCGTCCTTTACGCGACATCGGTGATATGTCGTCTGAATCCGGACACCACTTGGGCGACATCGGTGACACCTCTTCTGAACCTAGACACCGACTGCGCGACATGGGTGACACAACTCCTGAACCCGGACGCCTGTCGAGCGACGTCGGTAACACGTCCTTTCAAACCGTTCGTCCTTTACGCGACATCGGTGACACGTCGTCTGAATCCGTACACCACTTGGGCGACATCGGTGACACCTCTTCTGAACCTAGACACCGACTGCGCGACATGGGTGACACAACTCCTGAACCCCGACGCCTGTAGAACGACGTCGGTAACACGTCTTTTCAAACCGTTCGTCCTTTGCGCGACATCGGTGACGCGTCGTCTGAATCCGGACATCACTTGGGCGACATCGGTGACACCTCTTCTGAACCTAGACACCGACTGCGCGACATGGGTGACACAACTCCTGAACCCGGACGCCTGTCGAACGACGTCGGTAACACGTCTTTTCAAACCGTTCGTCCTTTGCGCGACATCGGTGACGCGTCGTCTGAATCCGGACATCACTTGGGCGACATCGGTGACACCTCTTCTGAACCTAGACACCGACTGCGCGACATGGGTGACACAACTCCTGAACCCGGACGCCTGTCGAACGACGTCGGTAACACGTCTTTTCAAACCGTTCGTCCTTTGCGCGACATCGGTGACGCGTCGTCTGAATCCGGACATCACTTGGGCGACATCGGTGACACCTCTTCTGAACCTAGACACCGACTGCGCGACATGGGTGACACAACTCCTGAACCCGGACGCCTGTTGAACGCCGACGGTGAGATGTCTTCTCAACCCAGACGCCCTTTGCGCGACATCGGCGACACGTCTTCTGACGCACGCGACACGACGTGGGTCACACCTCGTCTCAACCCGGACGCCTGTCACTCGACGTCTATGAAAGGCCAGATGGACCGATGGAAGGACGGATGGACAGACGGACGGACAGACGGACGGACAGACGGACGGACAGACGGACGAACAGACGGACGGACAGACGGAGGACAGACGGAAGGACCGACACAACCGCTTACTCTTTTATATATAGTAGGATTTATGTGTACGTTATTATGTGTCATAATAAACAAATTTATGAATTAAAAGAATCGTGGCCATGACTATTAGATTACAGTGGCCCCACTACAAGTAGTTTAACAGTCTAATTTAAACAGGTTTCGCAGCATTAATCTTCCGAAGAGATAAAATGATCATTGAGAAAATAGCTCCTCAAACGTCATTTGAAAATTCGGTATATGTCGCGTAGGTGAGCAGCATTGGTGGGAGGGAACACCTAAACCAATCAGACCGCATGGAACGGGCATGGCATTCAGAGACGGCATGTACAGTTGGTCCCTTATGGGCTAGCACGTGTTCGGCCTGTGCTCTGTTTGGTTAATATGTACTAGCTGGCGCGCTCCCACCTATCAATGCTGCTCACCTATGCGACATGTACCGCTTCATGGAATCCCCATCTCGTTGTTGCATACGTCCGGGGTGGGTGCAGTATAGTAATCTAATAATGGCAGTGGATTACGAACTTACCCTGTTCCTCTTGCGACGCTGAGCAGCTGCTGCGATGGTATCGTAGATGTTGCCACGCTCCCTCTGGGTGTCGACGGACCGGGGTATTTGATGCTGTTCTCGCTCCCGTCACTTCCTGATGGAATGACCACGATTTGAGGAGAGGTGATATGAGGCGGAGGTGGAGAGCTTGGTGCAGCCGGAGTAGTTGGTTGCTGCTGTGTCGAGGCCATCGACAACCTAGGTGTAGCCGTTGCTTATTATTACACTGTCGTTCTGGTCAATTAGGAAACACTATAATGGAGAAAATAGAAGACGTGAAAAATGGAAAGGTGGCAGACCATAATATTTTCTTTCAAGCCTTCTCTCAACAAAGTCTGACGAATTTTTAGATTACTCAAAATTGCGAAAACACCTAAAATCCTTTCTCTTCCGTAGAAATAACTTACCTCGCCACGTTCAACAGCAGCTGGCCCGTGGACGTTATGCCTTCGTGTCCACCGGTAATGATCATGTGCTTTGTAAGCTCCAACCGATTTTGCCGGTCAATCTCAGCATTTTGTTCGGCGATGATCTCCATTGTTCTCCTGGGAAATCCGATGATCAGCTGATCCAAAAGAGAAGACAATGATTCTGAAATCGCCTACCGCAACGCAGCGTTCTTGCCTCCTGTGGCTCCAGTAACAAGCCACGCCTCAGAATTAACGTTAGGCCTAAATCCTTGAATATATTTCAGGACAAAAAAAAAAACCAAAAAATGCTCACCGTAGAGACGAAGTCCAATACGCTAAGAATATCATCAGAGGAACAGAGAATATGACAATGGGAATGATAGCAATGTTCATAAATTCGGTCATTGAATCAAATCTCGGATACTTCTCATAGCTTATTATTGACCATCCAAGACGATTTGATATTTCCGTTAGATGCTTGGAGATGATATCTGAAATCAATGGATTGCTATTACAGTTGCTAGCATATTGCTTTTCTCTTCAATTTACGCACCCTTTCTTCTAGTGGGAAAAGATATGATCTAATCACAACCTGTAAGCTAATCAATGGTGTGATGAACCTTCCTCTTCAGGAATTTTATTCACTATCTTGTTCAAATACAAGAGATGGTCAGATGCAAATTAAAATTTCAAAAGCCAGAAGTAACATGAGGTCGAAATTTTTCACGAACCGAGGTGGTACCGAATTTCAGAGATTTTCGAAGAAAACCATCTTGCGAAAATAGTTAGGGCAATGTTGACAGCTGCCTCCAGGGTGTTCCTTATTCCACGGTAACTTAATAGCCACTCCTAATTGGCATAAGCCGTATTTTTGTTTAGATAGTTGAAGGTGCTCGCTTGAAAAACCTTATACAAACGTATTTTCGCCAAATTCTTTGAATATCGCTAAACCAAAATCGCAAATGTTTTTTTTTATTCAAGTTCTGTTTACTTTTGCCGAATCACGAAGTGTGAATTAACACTGAAAAACTTGTGTTGAGAATAATTCCCCTCAATTCCGTTAACTACAGGGTGTCCCAAAAAATGTAAGCACTGTTTGAAAGGTGACAGCTTTGCTCACAGTAAAGTGATTGAAGAAGTTAAGGACTATTATAAAAGCTTAAGAAAATAAAATTTTTTTTAAAATATGAGCGGTATGGATTGCGCAAGGCACTCGTCTGAATTATTTGCATTTTGCACTCGATTGATTGTGTTCCACTTGAATACTTGTTGTAATTTCTTGACAAAGTGACTGCATCTACTTATTTCTGCTTCTTTTAAGGTTAAAAATTTAAAAACACACTACGCCTTGCAAAAAATGCAGGGTATCTTTAAAAAAATGCAGATACTATTTGAAAGGTTCTAACATTGCTGCTGGCGAAGAATTGGAAGATGTTTGAGACTCATATGAAGGCACAGGATAACGAGATTTTTGTGGAATGCAAGTGTTCAAGATTGCTCCATAGCCTCATCCGAAATCCTGCATTTCAGACTCGATTGATTGTGCATGAGTGACGAGGGTGGGTGGTACTTTGGAGAAGTAGTCGCTTAATCGCGTCTGCATCTCGAAGATGTTTCCGAGCTTCCAATGGTACTTCAGGATAAACTTCTTCTCCTCGAAAGGAAAACCTAGAGCCCAGCATGACTCTTCTTATGGGCTCAGGTATTTAGAGAGCGTTATCAAAGCAATAGCCAGATCGATAAATTGTGCAATCAAAAAACTCACATTTCACGTGCCTTTCATGTGATTGTCAAGTTCTAAACGTTAAACGAAGCAGGGCACAAGTTAATGTGGGTAAGTAGTAACAAGACGGTAACACGCATTCAGCCCGTGCACAATTAATCGAGTCTAAAATGTAAGGTTTCAGACGAGTGCATGGCGCGATCCTGACTATTTAAACGTCACAGAATTTTTGCCATACTGTACTTTCATACGGGTGTCGAACAGCTCCAATAGCTTCATTAGCAGCAATGTTAGAAACTTTCAAATAGAACCTTCATTTTTTAGAATACACTGCATTTTTTGCAAGACTTAGTGTGTTTTAAGTTGGATACTTTAAAAAAGCATAAATTAATCAACAAGGCTCATTTAATGAAAAATTACAACAAGTGCTCATGTGAAATATTATACAATCAATCGAGTGCAAAATACAAGAATTCAGACGAGTGCATGGCGCAATCCATATTGTCATATGTCAGAAATTTTCTATTTTCTTAAGCTTTTATATAAGCCCTTACCTTCTTTAGTACCCTTAGTGTGAGTAAAATTATCACCTTTCAAACAGTGCTTACATTTTTTTTTGGAACACCCTGTATTTACAGAAGTATGACAGCGGCCTAAATAAGACGGCCATATAATTCATTCTGCATCATCGTCTGTTAGTGGGAAGACGTACCGGAAAGAACGGCTCTAGGAAGAAGCGGGCGACGTTGCTTTGATGCCGCCTCTGTGTTGTGAGGAAATACCACGTAGAACTTGATGTGTATTGCACCGTACTCCCTTCGCGGAAAGCCTTCTACAAACATTATATGTTCCGGACCAAACACTAATCTAAAATAAACCATCTCTACATTCCATTCGACAGGAACGCTAGCGAACCAAACAACGGCAGATTCAACGCGAACGCGAAACGTACTGTTTCTTGAGGTTGCACGCTGTAATGTTGTGGCAATATTTGGTTGCCACCTTGGAAAACGTTCTCCTAAACGGTGAAAGGAGATCTGGTAACGGAGCGTCGACACAGTATGCCACACGTATTCCTGTGGACCATTCGAACATGTCCAGCTCTGAAAAAACTGAAAATTCAACCTCGAGTATTACGTGCTGCATCGAGAGCCTCGCAATAGAACAGGTTCGACCGAATTCTTGTGTACAGAGACCCATAAACATAGCATTTTAGCACACGTCTACCTTGCTTAAACAATTGGAATAGGGTCAGTGTAAGTAATGATTCTAGGCTTTACTCATTTTTAAGTTCATCAGTGGGTCTAACTCTGTGCTGTGGTGTCCCGCATGAACACGCCATTATTATTGTTACAAAAATTAAGGGACACAAAATTGCAGAACGAAATCAAAGATACACTTTTAACGATGTTTAGGCACTTTCTACTAGAACTGTGTGTCAAAACAAAGTTTTGTAGCATCGTCATAAAAACTGGTTGCGCCAGAATGCCAGAAAATGTTAACGACTCCTCCAGTATAATAAAAGCGTGGTATAACTTTCTATTTGACGAATTCATTTAAATTGTTTTAGTTTCTGCGGTGCAATCCCTGTCAGAGGGGGGGGGGGGCAGTCCATTATAATTGTTTACGATAGCTACGCATCTGTAAATATGTACAACATGCAATGCAACATATCAATCCTATGCTCTATGGCTATTCAGTGCACTATGACTTCATAATACTCATCGCATAAGTGTTTGTGCGTTTTCTGTTTAGGAGACATTCCTTCTCTCCCATTTGATCTTCTCAATCAGGGTGGTGTCGGCTTTTTTTAATGGTAAATGACCTGCAAACTTTTCAATTTAAATTTAAATTTTACTTTCCTATAGGGCGCGTGTAGCGCAGTCGGAGGAGGCGCGACTGTCGCGTGCACCCGATACCAGGTTTCTGGTTCGGATTTTCCGCCCAGGCCAACCAAGCCTTCCATCCCTCCGGGGTCGGTGAATTGGTACCAGACTTGTCTGGGAAGGATAAAGCGCTGACTTGTTCATCGGCTGGCCACCGCAAGTCATTGTATGGCCAAATACGCATTCATGTCGCCTCCACGACATCACGTAGAAGCAGAATGCGCTGGCGCATCCCAGAAGGGATTGAGTAACGCTGTCCTTTATCCTTATCCTTACTTTCCTATATTTTATATCCAGTTTTTCTCTTGTGTTTGGTGCAGTTTTTCGTCCTACTAGATTCGCCAGTTCCACTTTTCGTAGTTCTACGGACATTCAACCAGCATTGTTGTTGACTGGGTTTCCTGCACTATTGTATGTCCCCCTGGCCATCGCCGAGGTGCCTACCAGTATAATGAGGTCCCTGAAAGACGGAACCCGCCTGCCTGGTGATGCGTACCCAGGGAGTTATGAAATGGAACTCGAAAAACAGGGAGTTTGGTATTTATTTTTTAAAACAGAGAGGAGTTTTTGCTGAGTTTCGCCTTAATCATTAGACCTTCCATGTTGTTTCTAGTTACATACCTAATTTTTGTTTGTTTTCAAACCCGCTTAAAATGGGTAATTCTTTCTTCTTCACAAACATTTTTGTCATTCTATCTTTGAAACCGATCCACCTCTAGTCATATGTTACTCTGCTGGAAGAGTGGGATGTCTGCTGAAAAAGAAAACCTGCTCTTTGGCTAGTCGGTTGTGAACGAATTTTAATTTATGTTGGTTACTAATAGTTGATTCTGCGGCTTACTGTCCAATTTTGTTTTATTCTCCTTTTTCTATTTTCTGTTGTAGTTGTCTTCAATTCTGGTTTTTTACTGTTCCCGTATAGTTCAAGTCTAGTTTGGCGCGTCATTAGCGACGCAGTAAATAAATAAATAAATAAATAAATAAATAAATATCAATGTCTTAACTTACCTGGTACCCTCCCTTGGAAATTCCTGAAATATAAAAAGATTTCATTAAGGGACTACAGACCGGCTATGCAGAGACTGCAGCGTCGTTGCCAGAGATAGCTACACATCAATACATACAACATACAATGCAACGTGATTTACACCCCTCTCCAAAAAATTTTTGAACCTTTCAGACGAATTGCTGAGAAGGCTCTTCTGAAGTGCTAATTGTATGTTTATTGTTCTGTTGTTTTGAAGCGTTATTTGTTGTTGAGTAGTGATGTTCAACTAGTTGTCACACGACTGTCTTAATTTTAGTCGTAACAAATAAAGAAATAGGCAACATATGAATGCCTTAACTTGCCTGATCCCTTGGAAATGTCCGGGCGTTACGCTGAAACATTAGAAGGATTTCATTATGAGACTATGCACGGTGCAGGGGGGGGGGGGGAAGGGCACTATGCACGGCAGCACGGTTGCGACCCAAAACTCGATTTGCTTTAGAAAGAAATCGCAAACCGCTATGCACTAAATGATTAAGGTAATAGGGTTGCGTTAACGGGTTTTTGCGGTTTTATAGTACTATAATTGTTCCAGGGTTCTGTTGAATTTACTGTTGCGTACCATTACTTCCTCCCCCACCCCACCGATTAGGAAAAAAATTAGAAAGCCGATTTTGGTATTGGAAAGACAGCATTTTATAAGGTAAGCATATTTATACATATATATGTATATGTTGCCGTGCATGTTGCATTACTTTAAGAATTGAAATGGATTGTTCCCCCCCCCCCCCACCGACAGGGATTGCACCGTTTTTGCTTGTATCAAAACCATGTGTATGTACATTCTACGAGATTGGGGCGCCTTCTAGAAATCAGTAACCGATAGGCTGCAGTTGTGGTCTTGAAACTTTTGAATATTTGAATCATTTAGTATTCTTGCAATTAGCAAGCATTCGACTTCGAATGTATTAAAAAAATAGGATTGTTGTGAATACTCAATTTCGAATAGATTCGAAAAAGACAATTTATTTCAAATTTCTAAATTTGAATAAAGGATAAAGGACGGCGTCATTCAATCCCTTTTGGGATGCGCCACGCATTCTACTTTTACGGGATGTCGTGGAGGCGAAATGAATGCGTATTTGGCCATACAATGACTTGCGGTTGCCAGCCGATGAACAAGTCAGCGCTTTATCCTTCCCAAACAGGGCTGGTACCAATTCACCGACCCCGGAGGGATGGAAGGCTTGGTGGGCCTGGGCGGAAAATCCGAACCAGGAACCTGGTATCGGGTGCAGGCGACAGTCGGCACCTCCTCCGACTGCGCTACACGCGCCCATCTGAATTCGAATACATTCGAAAAAGCTGGTGTAAAGGTAACTCAGCATGTTCGCGTAAATTGCATTGAATCGAGGGCCACGTTCGTCCGGAGGCATTGTTACGGAAGGGGACCCTATTGCAGTTGTTTTCCGAGAATAATGTTTGCGGCTAGTTTCCCTGATCAAGACCATTCTGAGAGCATCGAAGCGATTGCGTTCATCTTGTCCGCTCTAACCTACCAGAAACGATCCCATTCCGCGTGAGAGTATTAGTCGAGCGCCACGATGAATGAACAATCGCCGTACAGCTGTTCGGCATCTCACTTGTCATTTCCAGTGAGAAAGGGGTGTGACAAAGTGACACTATTTCGCCGAAGCTCTCCACCGCAGTGATGTAACGGATAATAAAGCGCCTTGACTGGAGCGAAAAAGCCGAAGAATCTCTCACTGTGCCTGTTGGAAGTGATAGGAAGCAGTGAGCATGCCATGGAAAAACGTGCTACTGGAATACTGATGTCGTTGGATTTTTAATGGGCCTTTATCGCCTCTCACCGCTGTAGACAGTTGGCTTGACAAACACTGTAATAGGTTTATGTTCAGGCGAACAAATGTTAATCACTCCATACCGAATGAACTCTCATCAGAAGCAGATGCTAGCATAAGAAACTTCTGACGGAGAAAATTCTTCTTGTCGTCCGTCGAGCATGATAGGGAAATCGAACACTGTGGAAGAGCGTGAGAAACAGCATATTTTGGAGCTAAAGGTAGGATCTGAAGTGGAACGTTCAAAGAACTAAGCAATTGCTGCCACAAATTTTATCCCTCCAAAAGCTTTCAAAGATATTAACATAGGAATTTTGGATTAGCAGGAGAACACAGCAATAATGTCACTAACGGAAACAGTTTCTATAATCAGGGGAGGGGTTTACTTTGGTGATGGGGAAGGCAAGAACTAGACATTGGATCCGACTCCTTCGGATTCGGATAATTCGGCTTCGTAATTTTCTCCAAACTCTGGATAGAAGGATTGTGCGAATAATGGCATTTTTGAAAAACTTGGATCCTAGGGCAATTCCGATAAGAGCCATTTTCAGCAGACGAATTTTCAGAAGTTTCGGATAACTAATTCTTGATAAGAAAACTGTTAGCCTATCCGATTCGGATATCCGATGTGAAATTCGAAAATAAAACAGTTATTTCGATTATCTGAAAATCTTTCCCGTTAAGGCTACTCTTAACTGAATCATTCCAAGATCCGGAGCTTCTCAAAAATGTTTTTATTCGCATACTCTTTTTAACCGGATTTGAAAAAATGACAAATCTTGAGATATTCGAATCAGTGTCGGATCCAATGTCTAGTAGGGACCTAAAGGGCTTGTCCATCCTTCGTGACGGGAGCAATTTGTCGGCCAAACAAAACATGCAAATTGATCAAAACTTTAGATCAACATTACATCGCAGTGAAATCTGTCCATAGTCGAGCGTCGTCCCTTCCGCTGCCGTCGCCTGTTCATGCTTCTATATAATGCATCCGATCGAAAAATTTCGATAATTAGATGATTCGGATTTCACGGTCTCGGATTTTTGGATGATTTTTGGATGGATCATAACATCCGAATCGGATATCCGAAAATGATTGATTCAGATCCAATGTATTCATACTTCTCACATGTAGCTCGAGAGAAGGCGACAGCGCTAGCGTTGCAGCGTATAATCCATCGCTGCTGAAGGTTGGAAAAGCTTGAAACTTGCACACGCGCTCGTTCGATTCAATCTGTTATCAAAAAGTATCTTTAGCGAGTTTCATCTTAATACACAGAGTGTGGAACAATTCGCCTAGATGGCGAGCATGCATATTTTCAAGGTGCTTTTAGATTTTCATGACGATTAGCGGAACATTCGCTGTATACATATAGGGTTCCTATGGTTCAAACAATTACGATCTGTCATGTACATATAGGATGATCGCTCTATCGAAGTCTAGGAAAGAGTTATCCGCAGAAAAGTGATTTTAGTACGGGTTTCAGCGGTTTTTCCCCTGGACTTCTGCTGCGTGGCTACGTACACGCTGCAGACGAAATATGAACAGGCCCAGGACCGGAGGCATCGTGATTTTAAAACCATAACGCAGTCTCTGGATCGTAATGAGCAACGGCAAGGGGTACCATCTACCATCGGGGTAGAGTACGCTTGGATGCTATCTTCACCGCAAAATTCTTCATTTACAAAACAGTTCATGTCCGTCATAAATTGAGGACAAGGACCGTATCGCTGGATCGTCTAGGAAATATCAAAAAATCCATCTTAGAATGAGTTGCAAGGCCGGTAGCGATCCACATTTAACAGTCCACGGATTCCCTGTCGCTCAAAGCTTAAAGTGAATACTTTGAGCAAATCACTAACTCCGAAGCTGAAAGGTTACGGAAAAGATTGAGCTTGTTGTAGTGAATGAAAATATGTATGTAGAGGCGACATGCCCGGTATCAGGCACGCACTCCAATAAGTTATTTGTGTAAGCCATCAGCTAGAGTCACTTTTTGGGCTTTTTTTAACAAAGAAGAATTAACCAGATCTTCTTAAATAGTTAACCGTAGTAGACCCAATGTAAAAAAATTCAGAATGAAATATTCCTTCAAAAACAACTAGTTTTAGGCGGCGGTGATGTGGAAAAGCGTAAAGCTTTTCACCAAAACATCATCACGTTTAGAAAGACCATATCGTCTTCATTTTATTATGCATACGTCATCCTAAAGCAAACAACACCCTGAAAGCAACGAGCATCCTACAACAATTGTGTTGTACAGAAGTCAGAGCGTGCGGTTGGTGCTACATTTACCTAAAATTGAGGTTCTCGGTTCGTATTTCGCCCAGGCTAATCGGTATCAGACTTGCCTTGAAGGAAGCATTGACTGGCCACCCCAAGCCATTTTTTGGACAACACAAGCATTCAAATTTCCTACACGATGTTTCGAAGAAGTATGTAGAATGCGTGGCGTGTCCCAAAAAGGGATCCGATCACGAAGCCCTTTAGCTTTGTCCAAATAGCACTAATCATTTCGCTTTTTAGACGTCGCACCGCACCAAAAGCCATAACTTAAGAAGAGATGATGCCTAGCGAGCAATTCGTGAGTGGGAAAATGCCTAAAGGCCGACACAGACTTCTGCGGCGCCGCTGGGCGGCGACGCTGGCCGGCCGGCGGCACCGGCGGCACCGCTGAGCGGCGCCGCTCAGCGGCTTGACTCATCATCAGTGGGAGCGGTGACGGCGAGGTACTGTACTGTTTCTAGTGGGGACCGACTGGTGCTTAACAATAACGCGCCCCGATGACGATCTCGCGCTTGCATCGACCGTCTCCGCTCTGGATCCCGCCGCGAAAGGGCAGAGCGCAGAGCGCAGACAGACAGACGCTGGAGCGGCGCCGCCGGGTGGAATGATTCAAGTCATTTCCGCCAGCGACGACGCCGGTGCCGCCGGTGCCGCCGGCGCCGCTGGAGGCGAGCTCTGCGTCTCTGCCCTATGGTTAAGCATAGGGCAGCGGCGCCGCTCAGCGGCGCCGCAAAAGTCTGTGGCGGCCTTAAGCTGCTTAAAAAACGGTCAGCCAACCAAAAAAAGGTTCCTTTCCTACTGCATTCGTAACCATGTAATGTAGAAATCCAGCATGTTCCTTTTAATTCTAGTAGACAGCTTAAATAATGTTTTAGCAAATATTGAAAGCATCCTGCTACCTTTTAAAACCCAGGTGAACATCTACTTTTAGTAATTCATAATATTAGGCTGTCACATAAGTTCTGTCCGATCCCGATAGGCGTTACGTTGTGATTGTTTTTTTCATGTATAGAAAAAGTAATCGTATATATGTTGTACACTATTTTGTAGCGCTTGCTCCGCTCTATAAAACTTGGTGTGTAGCTTTTAAAAAGTCGTGAGCATTGCTTCGTTTTAGGTGCTGGACGAAACCATGGAAAAAACGCACTTGCGGGTAATAATGCTTCATGAGTTCAAGCTTCGCCACAGTGTTAGCGAGGCAGCTCAAAACATCAAGGTGGCATGGGGAGAGGACTCCGCTAACGAACGCACCGTGCGCAGATGGTACCAGAAGTTCCGGGTTGGAGACGTGGACCTCGAAGACAAGGACCGCTCAGGACGACCAGCCAAATGTGATGACGGACGTTTGAAAGAACGAGTGGAAGCCGATTCACGAGGAACTGTGCGTGAGATGGGGAGAGAACTTCAGGTCAGTCGTACAACCATTTCGAGGCACCTAGAGGCGATAGGAAAGGTGAAAAAGCTGGATAAGTGGGTGCCCCACGAACTCACTGAGGAGCAGCAGAGGTGCCGCCTGGAGATCTGTTCTTCCCTTACTATAAGGAACGAAAACGATTTCTTGACCGGATAATTGCCTGTGACGAAAAATGGATCGTGTACGACAATCGAAGAAGATCAGCGCAATGGCTGGATAAGGAAGAACCGCCGAAACACTTTCCCAAACCTAGCCTCCATCCGAGGAAGGTCATGCTCACTGTCTGGTGGGCTGCAACTGGTATTATCTACTACGACTCCTTGAAGCGTGGTGTAACCATCACGGCAGAGAGGTACTGTCGTGAATTAGACGTGGTTCACCAAAAGTTGCTTGAAATGCGTCTTGCACTGGTGAATCGAAGAGGACCGATCCTTCTTCACGACAACGCCCGTCCACATGTCTCGCATCTGACCACCCATAAATTAAACCAGTTGAGATATGAAGTTTTCCCGCATCCCGCTTATTCACCAGATCTAGCTCCAACGGACTTTCATCTTTTCAAGCATCTCGATGGTTTCCTCAAGGATAAAAACTTTACTAATGTAGCAGATATCGAAATTGCCTTCGAGTGTTTCATTGCTTCTAGAAATTCAGATTTCTTCCGAAATGGAATTAACGCTCATGTATATCGTTGGCAGAAGTGCATTGATTGTAACGGTTCTAACTTTGATTAATAAACTTTATTTTCTACTGAGATACTACACCGCAAAGTTGCCATCGAAAATCGGACAGAACTTATGTGACAACCTAATACAAATTATCAAGGTAAGTAAATAGAAAAAAAACCGGAAACCTTTCGCAATCTAAGCGTTTGCTTAGAATTACAGGAAGAAGTAAAATAAGACAAAGCACACTGCTGCTATCAAAGGCTAAAATAAAAACAAAACGAATTAGAGTTTCATTCATAAGCTGTAGTAAAAAAAGAAGATTACAGATTACAGATTACAAACAGCACGCGGGCATTTAAAAAAGTGATGAACAATAACAAAAGTTCTGTTGAAAAGCCAAGCAACAGTTTTTGAGTTTTTGAGAAAAAATATGGATATTAATTTTATTTTTAATATTTATTACAATGTCGTGTTTTATTGTTATCTTACCAATGCAAGTTAGCAACGAATCGTGAGTTAGAGTCAGTTGCTTGCTTGTCTTCATTAAAAAAAATTTCTAGAACAATATGTACATTTGATAGCCTTTAAGCACCAGCTTTCTTGAAACGTCCGCATTTAAGCTGCATCTGGGTTTTGAATTGATCATCGATCAATCATCCTCCAAAGAAGCAGCAAGAAGAAAACGTTAGTTGGTGAAACTTCATGAGTGGTAGGACAAGAAAGAGACTTCAAACAGTTGAGTATTTGCATGAAATATTGGAATCGTATGTTCTGTGAAAATTTTTATGAAAACTAACCTTGTATTGACGGATCCTCGGCATACAGTCCCGAAACGCAAACAAAATTTGCACAGAATGTAATCAGCAATAAGTAGATGTTAACGCAGTGAATCAAATTCGCATCGATATTCATTTCGCTGAAATACTACTGACTGCGAAGAGGTTTCTAAATGGTCGCAAAGATGTAAGGAAAAGTCTCGATATTCGAGCTGTTGATGGGTTGGCAGGAGTTACAACAAGGATAAGTAGCCCATAAGAAATGTAGGAGGGCAAGATTGATCAACGTCCAACAGGAGAAATTGATCAAGTCGGCAATAAATAGTCCTCCTGAAAACTGCAGGATGAGCATGTGCGCTCTGTGTGTAATGAGGAGAAATTCGATACGAAACATATGGTGGTATTTACCTCAGCCGAACTTGCGGATGGAAGACGAAACCCCGAGATTTTCCTCAGAAGCGAATAACGTCTAGCAAGCGCAGTATGAAAATCGCTCGAGAACGAGCACGTCAAAGGGACAGTGTCAAGACATCTCCGTGATAGAACATCTTTGCATGAAGCGGCGCAGAGCAACTTTTCAAACGAAACTTCAGTACATCAGATATGTGAGTAATCCAGGTGATATAAATGATAGTAACGGCACGTGATGCCAAGAGGCGATTAGCCCGCGGGAGGTATCGCTTGGATCACACACCAGCTGTTCTTGCGCTTTTCACCCGGCAGATGTAGTGCAAGCGCTGTCTGGCCAGGCCCAGGTGTTTGACTGACCGGTGTGGCACTACTCCCTTGGGTGTTTCTAGAAGAGCAGGGTAGTGTAACATCTTGAAACGTCAAACTCGAGACGTTCAACATTAACACAAAACAAGGGCTAACGGCTGCCAAACTTCTGCTCGGCGGCTTCTCCCTCAAGCCCGAAACCAACACCTTGACCGTATTCTTCTCCTCTTTAGGCCTCTTGATCAACATCACAGAAAAAAATCTAGATTTTCTATATAGAATAGGATAAAGGATAAGGATAAAGGACGGCGTTACTCAATCCCTTTTGGGATGCGCCACGCATTCTACTTCTACGGGATGTCGTGGAGGCGACATGAATGCGTATTTGGCCACACAATGACTTGCGGTGGCCAGCCGATGAACAAGTCAGCGCTTTATCCTTCCCAGACAAGTCTGGTACCAATTTACCTACCCCGGAGGGATGGAAGGCTTGGTTGGCCTGGGCGGGAAATCCGAACCAGGAACCTGGTATCGGGTGCACGCGACAGTAGCGCCTCCTCCGACTGCGCTACACGCGCCCAAAGTAGAGGTTCTGTCAAAGTAGAGGTTGATAAATCCAAATCTTCTGATGAAGAACATATTCCTTATAATAAGGGCACGCTTTCAGAGCAATTTCAATGCAGTCCTCAAAGGCCTGTTGCATCAGTTATGGAGGACGCGATGGCGAGCACAAAAGGCGGACGGCTGGTGGACAGCGCAACGACAGGGAAACGAGTCGACACCCACATCCGACCAGCACGAAAGAGAGCGCTTAACACCGCCGTTGCCCTGTAGGTTTGTTTCTAGTCAGACCTTTGTGTTTAGTTTGTTGTGCTTGGGACATTGTTTGGTGCCATAATTTCATTGCCGTTTAGGCGCAAATCGGATCAGGGGGGTCACCTCCTAAAAAGTGTTACCAACACAAAAACAAAGCGACAAAACATACTGATAGTAAAAAATATGTACAAACAATGCTATAGCTCTGTTCCGCGCTGAACACAGATTTGGGCAGGGGAAGGGACTCCAGGGTTGGCTCGAGTGACGCGCCCGTGTTAAAATTGCCTACATCCTGGAGTTTCCTCCCTTGTCCAATTCGGAAGCATATAAAACACGGATATGTAATCGAAACAAGAAGATAAGACTGCATTTACATTCGCTGTATGAAGCTACTCGCCGCGGCAGGCCATGTTGACCCCCCCCCTCCCCCGACCCGATTTGCGCCGCCATTTATAACATAAGCCATGACGGAAAGGTACTAACCATTACAGTTTTCATTATTTCTATTTCTTTTTCCAAGATTGGCATTTCAAAACATTATATCTATATCTTTTCGTATGACAGATAGCAGCTGTTTCAACTTTTTCCCTCACAAAGTATTGAAAGGTCAAGTCGTTCTTTATTTCAGTGCTATCTACAAGTTGTTACTGTATTTATTGGTAAGATTTCGTACTTTAGTTGTTATTACAAATGCATTGCGATAAACGTTTAATTACTCAATTTTGAAGTGTCGTGCAAAGTGTCGCAAAGGAAGTGGAGAACACGGGTCCGTAATCCCAGATATGAAGATGCCCAATTACCAAGTTTGAAGTTGATGACGTTTGACGCTATGCCAAGTATAGAATAAGCAGCGACTCGCATTGTGGACACTGGACCACAGAACATCACCCATCGGAAGGGAGTAGAAGTCGCCGCGTGTTTATGTGGCGTTCCTAATCGCACTAATCGATCAAAAGAATCGGCATCACATCAGAAGACAGCAAATACAACGGCAACGGCAAGCCTTGGAGGTAAGTTTGAGAATGTTGAACTTGGTCCTGGCAATAAGAAGAAGGATATTTGGAAACCGATCATGGTCCCTAATATCAATAATTGACTCCAATGCAAAATAGGCCAAATTAGTCAACTACAGCAAAAATCTTCCTGGCACGCTGGTCATCACTGGCTGTTTGGAGACGTGCACAAGCGGACTTCTGTCGAATAAACGTGAGCCCAAAGTTGCCTCCACACAGAAACTCAAAATGAAATTTGAATTGCCTGTCCGTCACGAAAACATAAATCTATCCTTTCTAGATCCAAACAAAAGGAGCGGTCTGTCAGTTCACATGCGTCGATCAAAATTTTTTCGCAAACACCCTGTGACCACGGCTAGCTCCACAGCAAAGAGTTGGTACTAAAAAAGGGACCGCAAGAGGAGTCATGGATCAAGCTGGTGGAGCTGTAAAAGGATGCCCTGATCCCGATGACCAGCGGTGAATAAAATTTAGCTCGGCCCACACTTCATTCCGGTAAGAATAATACCTCCAACGTAGCCTTGGCGATTATATATTTCACCACCTTCCCCTAGGAAAAGAAGCAGTAGCAAGCGCAATAACGCAACCCACAAGAAGAGATAACTCTGAGTTTAGTCAACTACAGCAAAGACCCTCCTTGCATGCTGGTCATTATTGGCTGCATGGAGACGTGCACAAGCGGACTTCTGTCGAATAAAAGTGAGCCCAAAGTTGCCTCCACACAGAAACTCAAAATGAAATTTGAATTGCCTGTCCGTCACGAAAACGTAAAACTATCCTTTCTAGATCCAAACAAAAGGAGCGGTCTGTCAGTTCACATGCGTCGATCAAGGTTTTTCGCAAACACCCTGTGACCACGGCTAGCTCCACAGCAAAGAGTTGGTACTAAAAAAGGGACCTCAAGAGGAGTCATCGATCAAGCTGGTGGAGCTGTGAAAGGATGCCCAGATCCCGATAAACAGCGGTGAATAAAATTTAGCTCGGCCCACACTTCATGCCGGTAAGAATAATACCTCCAAGGTAGCCTTGGCGATTATACATATATTTCACCACCTTCCCCTAGGAAAAGAAGCAGTAGCAAGCGCAATAACGCAACCCACAAGAAGAAATAACTCTGAGTTTAGTCAACTACAGCAAAGACCCTCCTTGCATGCTTGTCATTATTGGCTGCATGGAGACGTGCACAAGCGGACTTCTGTCGAATAAAAGTGAGCCTAAAGTTGCCTCCACACAGAAACTCAAAATGAAATTTGAATTGCCTGTCCGTCACGAAAACGTAAAACTATCCTTTCTAGATCCAAACAAAAGGAGCGGTCTGTCAGTTCACATGCGTCGATCAAGGTTTTTCGCAAACACCCTGTGACCACGGCTAGCTCCACAGCAAAGAGTTGGTACTAAAAAAGGGACCTCAAGAGGAGTCATCGATCAAGCTGGTGGAGCTGTAAAAGGATGCCCAGATCCCGATGAACAGCGGTGAACAAAATTTAGCTCGGCCCACACTTCATGCCGGTAAGAATAATACCTCCAACGTAGCCTTGGCGATTATATATTTCACCACCTTCCCCTAGGAAAAGAAGCAGTAGCAAGCGCAATAACGCAACCCACAAGAAGAAATAACTCTGAGTTTAGTCAACTACAGCAAAGACCCTCCTTGCATGCTGGTCATTATTGGCTGCATGGAGACGTGCACAAGCGTGTTTCTGTCAGGTAAAAGGGAGCCCAAAGTAGCAACTTTCTGCCTCCACACGAGAACAACAAAAGAAAATCTGAATTGCCTGTTCATCACGAAACGTAAATCTATCCTTTCTGGATCCAAACAAAAGGAGCGGTCTGTCATTTCACATGCGTCGATCAAAGTTTTTTCGCAAACACCCTGTGACCACGGCTAGCTCCACAGCAAAGAGTTGGTACTAAAAAAGGGACCGCAAGAGGAATCATCGATCAAGCTGGTGGAGCTGTAAAAGGATGCCCTGATCCCGATGACCAGCGGTGAATAAAATTTAGCTCGGCCCACACTTCATTCCGGTAAGAATAATACCTCCAACGTAGCCTGGGCGACTATATATTTCACCACCTTTCCCTAGGAAAAGAAGCAGTGGCAAGCGCAATAGCGTAACCCACAAGAAGAGATAACTCTGAGTTTAGTCAACTACAGCAAAGACCCTCCTTGCATGCTGGTCATTATTGGCTGCATGGAGACGTGCACAAGCGGACTTCTGTCGAATAAAAGTGAGCCCAAAGTTGCCTCCACACAGAAACTCAAAATGAAATTTGAATTGCCTGTCCGTCACGAAAACGTAAAACTATCCTTTCTAGATCCAAACAAAAGGAGCGGTCTGTCAGTTCACATGCGTCGATCAAGGTTTTTCGCAAACACCCTGTGACCACGGCTAGCTCCACAGCAAAGAGTTGGTACTAAAAAAGGGACCTCAAGAGGAGTCATCGATCAAGCTGGTGGAGCTGTAAAAGGATGCCCAGATCCCGATGAACAGCGGTGAACAAAATTTAGCTCGGCCCACACTTCATGCCGGTAAGAATAATACCTCCAACGTAGCCTTGGCGATTATATATTTCACCACCTTCCCCTAGGAAAAGAAGCAGTAGCAAGCGCAATAACGCAACCCACAAGAAGAAATAACTCTGAGTTTAGTCAACTACAGCAAAGACCCTCCTTGCATGCTGGTCATTATTGGCTGCATGGAGACGTGCACAAGCGGGTTTCTGTCAGGTAAAAGGGAGCCCAAAGTAGCAATTTCTGCCTCCACACGAGAACAACAAAAGAAAATCTGAATTGCCTGTTCATCACGAAACGTAAATCTATCCTTTCTGGATCCAAACAAAAGGAGCGGTCTGTCATTTCACATGCGTCGATCAAAGTTTTTTCGCAAACACCCTGTGACCACGGCTAGCTCCACAGCAAAGAGTTGGTACTAAAAAAGGGACCGCAAGAGGAATCATCGATCAAGCTGGTGGAGCTGTAAAAGGATGCCCTGATCCCGATGACCAGCGGTGAATAAAATTTAGCTCGGCCCACACTTCATTCCGGTAAGAATAATACCTCCAACGTAGCCTGGGCGACTATATATTTCACCACCTTTCCCTAGGAAAAGAAGCAGTGGCAAGCGCAATAGCGTAACCCACAAGAAGAGATAACTCTGAGTTTAGTCAACTACAGCAAAGACCCTCCTTGCATGCTGGTCATTATTGGCTGCATGGAGACGTGCACAAGCGGACTTCTGTCGAATAAAAGTGAGCCCAAAGTTGCCTCCACACAGAAACTCAAAATGAAATTTGAATTGCCTGTCCGTCACGAAAACGTAAAACTATCCTTTCTAGATCCAAACAAAAGGAGCGGTCTGTCAGTTCACATGCGTCGATCAAGGTTTTTCGCAAACACCCTGTGACTACGGCTAGCTCCACAGCAAAGAGTTGGTACTAAAAAAGGGACCTCAAGAGGAGTCATCGATCAAGCTGGTGGAGCTGTAAAAGGATGCCCAGATCCCGATGAACAGCGGTGAATAAAATTTAGCTCGGCCCACACTTCATGCCGGTAAGAATAATACCTCCAAGGTAGCCTTGGCGATTATACATATATTTCACCACCTTCCCCTAGGAAAAGAAGCAGTAGCAAGCGCAATAACGCAACCCACAAGAAGAAATAACTCTGAGTTTAGTCAACTACAGCAAAGACCCTCCTTGCATGCTGGTCATTATTGGCTGCATGGACGTGCACAAGCGGACTTCTGTCGAATAAAAGTGAGCCTAAAGTTGCCTCCACACAGAAACTCAAAATGAAATTTGAATTGCCTGTCCGTCACGAAAACGTAAAACTATCCTTTCTAGATCCAAATAAAAGGAGCGGTCTGTCAGTTCACATGCGTCGATCAAGGTTTTTCGCAAACACCCTGTGACCACGGCTAGCTCCACAGCAAAGAGTTGGTACTAAAAAAGGGACCTCAAGAGGAGTCATCGATCAAGCTGGTGGAGCTGTAAAAGGATGCCCAGATCCCGATGAACAGCGGTGAACAAAATTTAGCTCGGCCCACACTTCATGCCGGTAAGAATAATACCTCCAACGTAGCCTTGGCGATTATATATTTCACCACCTTCCCCTAGGAAAAGAAGCAGTAGCAAGCGCAATAACGCAACCCACAAGAAGAAATAACTCT
This sequence comes from Heligmosomoides polygyrus polygyrus, assembly GCA_947396885.1. NCBI lineage: Eukaryota > Metazoa > Nematoda > Chromadorea > Rhabditida > Heligmosomidae > Heligmosomoides > Heligmosomoides polygyrus. The sequence continues at coordinate 83,254,524 of OX377206.1, forward strand.
GAGTTTAGTCAACTACAGCAAAGACCCTCCTTGCATGCTGGTCATTATTGGCTGCATGGAGACGTGCACAAGCGGGTTTCTGTCAGGTAAAAGGGAGCCCAAAGTAGCAACTTTCTGCCTCCACACGAGAACAACAAAAGAAAATCTGAATTGCCTGTTCATCACGAAACGTAAATCTATCCTTTCTGGATCCAAACAAAAGGAGCGGTCTGTCATTTCACATGCGTCGATCAAAGTTTTTTCGCAAACACCCTGTGACCACGGCTAGCTCCACAGCAAAGAGTTGGTACTAAAAAAGGGACCGCAAGAGGAATCATCGATCAAGCTGGTGGAGCTGTAAAAGGATGCCCTGATCCCGATGAACAGCGGTGAATAAAATTTAGCTCGGCCCACACTTCATGCCGGTAAGAATAATACCTCCAAGGTAGCCTTGGCGATTATATATTTCACCACCTTCCCCTAGGAAAAGAAGCAGTAGCAAGCGCAATAACGCAACCCACAAGAAGAGATAACTCTGAGTTTAGTCAACTACAGCAAAGACCCTCCTTGCATGCTTGTCATTATTGGCTGCATGGAGACGTGCACAAGCGGACTTCTGTCGAATAAAAGTGAGCCCAAAGTTGCCTCCACACAGAAACTCAAAATGAAATTTGAATTGCCTGTCCGTCACGAAAACGTAAAACTATCCTTTCTAGATCCAAACAAAAGGAGCGGTCTGTCAGTTCACATGCGTCGATCAAGGTTTTTCGCAAACACCCTGTGACCACGGCTAGCTCCACAGCAAAGAGTTGGTACTAAAAAAGGGACCTCAAGAGGAGTCATCGATCAAGCTGGTGGAGCTGTAAAAGGATGCCCAGATCCCGATGACCAGCGGTGAATAAAATTTAGCTCGGCCCACACTTCATTCCGGTAAGAATAATACCTCCAACGTAGCCTGGGCGACTATATATTTCACCACCTTTCCCTAGGAAAAGAAGCAGTGGCAAGCGCAATAGCGTAACCCACAAGAAGAAATAACTCTGAGTTTAGTCAACTACAGCAAAGACCCTCCTTGCATGCTGGTCATTATTGGCTGCATGGAGACGTGCCCAAGCGGACTTCTGTCGAATAAAAGTGAGCCCAAAGTTGCCTCCACACAGAAACTCAAAATGAAATTTGAATTGCCTGTCCGTCACGAAAACGTAAAACTATCCTTTCTAGATCCAAACAAAAGGAGCGGTCTGTCAGTTCACATGCGTCGATCAAGGTTTTTCGCAAACACCCTGTGACCACGGCTAGCTCCACAGCAAAGAGTTGGTACTAAAAAAGGGACCTCAAGAGGAGTCATCGATCAAGCTGGTGGAGCTGTAAAAGGATGCCCAGATCCCGATGAACAGCGGTGAATAAAATTTAGCTCGGCCCACACTTCATGCCGGTAAGAATAATACCTCCAAGGTAGCCTTGGCGATTATACATATATTTCACCACCTTCCCCTAGGAAAAGAAGCAGTAGCAAGCGCAATAACGCAACCCACAAGAAGAAATAACTCTGAGTTTAGTCAACTACAGCAAAGACCCTCCTTGCATGCTGGTCATTATTGGCTGCATGGAGACGTGCACAAGCGGACTTCTGTCGAATAAAAGTGAGCCCAAAGTTGCCTCCACACAGAAACTCAAAATGAAATTTGAATTGCCTGTCCGTCACGAAAACGTAAAACTATCCTTTCTAGATCCAAACAAAAGGAGCGGTCTGTCAGTTCACATGCGTCGATCAAGGTTTTTCGCAAACACCCTGTGACCACGGCTAGCTCCACAGCAAAGAGTTGGTACTAAAAAAGGGACCTCAAGAGGAGTCATCGATCAAGCTGGTGGAGCTGTAAAAGGATGCCCAGATCCCGATGAACAGCGGTGAATAAAATTTAGCTCGGCCCACACTTCATGCCGGTAAGAATAATACCTCCAAGGTAGCCTTGGCGATTATACATATATTTCACCACCTTCCCCTAGGAAAAGAAGCAGTAGCAAGCGCAATAACGCAACCCACAAGAAGAAATAACTCTGAGTTTAGTCAACTACAGCAAAGACCCTCCTTGCATGCTGGTCATTATTGGCTGCATGGAGACGTGCACAAGCGGACTTCTGTCGAATAAAAGTGAGCCTAAAGTTGCCTCCACACAGAAACTCAAAATGAAATTTGAATTGCCTGTCCGTCACGAAAACGTAAAACTATCCTTTCTAGATCCAAACAAAAGGAGCGGTCTGTCAGTTCACATGCGTCGATCAAGGTTTTTCGCAAACACCCTGTGACCACGGCTAGCTCCACAGCAAAGAGTTGGTACTAAAAAAGGGACCTCAAGAGGAGTCATCGATCAAGCTGGTGGAGCTGTAAAAGGATGCCCAGATCCCGATGAACAGCGGTGAACAAAATTTAGCTCGGCCCACACTTCATGCCGGTAAGAATAATACCTCCAACGTAGCCTTGGCGATTATATATTTCACCACCTTCCCCTAGGAAAAGAAGCAGTAGCAAGCGCAATAACGCAACCCACAAGAAGAAATAACTCTGAGTTTAGTCAACTACAGCAAAGACCCTCCTTGCATGCTGGTCATTATTGGCTGCATGGAGACGTGCACAAGCGGGTTTCTGTCAGGTAAAAGGGAGCCCAAAGTAGCAACTTTCTGCCTCCACACGAGAACAACAAAAGAAAATCTGAATTGCCTGTTCATCACGAAACGTAAATCTATCCTTTCTGGATCCAAACAAAAGGAGCGGTCTGTCATTTCACATGCGTCGATCAAAGTTTTTTCGCAAACACCCTGTGACCACGGCTAGCTCCACAGCAAAGAGTTGGTACTAAAAAAGGGACCGCAAGAGGAATCATCGATCAAGCTGGTGGAGCTGTAAAAGGATGCCCAGATCCCGATGAACAGCGGTGAATAAAATTTAGCTCGGCCCACACTTCATGCCGGTAAGAATAATACCTCCAAGGTAGCCTTGGCGATTATATATTTCACCACCTTCCCCTAGGAAAAGAAGCAGTAGCAAGCGCAATAACGCAACCCACAAGAAGAAATAACTCTGAGTTTAGTCAACTACAGCAAAGACCCTCCTTGCATGCTGGTCATTATTGGCTGCATGGAGACGTGCACAAGCGGACTTCTGTCGAATAAAAGTGAGCCCAAAGTTGCCTCCACACAGAAACTCAAAATGAAATTTGAATTTCCTGTCCGTCACGAAAACGTAAAACTATCCTTTCTAGATCCAAACAAAAGGAGCGGTCTGTCAGTTCACATGCGTCGATCAAGGTTTTTCGCAAACACCCTGTGACCACGGCTAGCTCCACAGCAAAGAGTTGGTACTAAAAAAGGGACCTCAAGAGGAGTCATCGATCAAGCTGGTGGAGCTGTAAAAGGATGCCCAGATCCCGATGAACAGCGGTGAATAAAATTTAGCTCGGCCCACACTTCATGCCGGTAAGAATAATACCTCCAAGGTAGCCTTGGCGATTATACATATATTTCACCACCTTCCCCTAGGAAAAGAAGCAGTAGCAAGCGCAATAACGCAACCCACAAGAAGAAATAACTCTGAGTTTAGTCAACTACAGCAAAGACCCTCCTTGCATGCTGGTCATTATTGGCTGCATGGAGACGTGCACAAGCGGACTTCTGTCGAATAAAAGTGAGCCTAAAGTTGCCTCCACACAGAAACTCAAAATGAAATTTGAATTGCCTGTCCGTCACGAAAACGTAAAACTATCCTTTCTAGATCCAAACAAAAGGAGCGGTCTGTCAGTTCACATGCGTCGATCAAGGTTTTTCGCAAACACCCTGTGACCACGGCTAGCTCCACAGCAAAGAGTTGGTACTAAAAAAGGGACCTCAAGAGGAGTCATCGATCAAGCTGGTGGAGCTGTAAAAGGATGCCCAGATCCCGATGAACAGCGGTGAACAAAATTTAGCTCGGCCCACACTTCATGCCGGTAAGAATAATACCTCCAACGTAGCCTTGGCGATTATATATTTCACCACCTTCCCCTAGGAAAAGAAGCAGTAGCAAGCGCAATAACGCAACCCACAAGAAGAAATAACTCTGAGTTTAGTCAACTACAGCAAAGACCCTCCTTGCATGCTGGTCATTATTGGCTGCATGGAGACGTGCACAAGCGGGTTTCTGTCAGGTAAAAGGGAGCCCAAAGTAGCAACTTTCTGCCTCCACACGAGAACAACAAAAGAAAATCTGAATTGCCTGTTCATCACGAAACGTAAATCTATCCTTTCTGGATCCAAACAAAAGGAGCGGTCTGTCATTTCACATGCGTCGATCAAGGTTTTTCGCAAACACCCTGTGACCACGGCTAGCTCCACAGCAAAGAGTTGGTACTAAAAAAGGGACCTCAAGAGGAGTCATCGATCAAGCTGGTGGAGCTGTGAAAGGATGCCCAGATCCCGATGAACAGCGGTGAATAAAATTTAGCTCGGCCCACACTTCATGCCGGTAAGAATAATACCTCCAAGGTAGCCTTGGCGATTATATATTTCACCACCTTCCCCTAGGAAAAGAAGCAGTAGCAAGCGCAATAACGCAACCCACAAGAAGAAATAACTCTGAGTTCAGTCAACTACAGCAAAGACCCTCCTTGCATGCTGGTCATTATTGGCTGCATGGAGACGTGCACAAGCGGACTTCTGTCGAATAAAAGTGAGCCCAAAGTTGCCTCCACACAGAAACTCAAAATGAAATTTGAATTGCCTGTCCGTCACGAAAACGTAAAACTATCCTTTCTAGATCCAAACAAAAGGAGCGGTCTGTCAGTTCACATGCGTCGATCAAGGTTTTTCGCAAACACCCTGTGACCACGGCTAGCTCCACAGCAAAGAGTTGGTACTAAAAAAGGGACTTCAAAAGGAGTCATCGATCAAGCTGGTGGAGCTGTAAAAGGATGCCCAGATCCCGATGAACAGCGGTGAATAAAATTTAGCTCGGCCCACACTTCATGCCGGTAAGAATAATACCTCCAAGGTAGCCTTGGCGATTATATATTTCACCACCTTCCCCTAGGAAAAGAAGCAGTAGCAAGCGCAATAACGCAACCCACAAGAAGAAATAACTCTGAGTTCAGTCAACTACAGCAAAGACCCTCCTTGCATGCTGGTCATTATTGGCTGCATGGAGACGTGCACAAGCGGACTTCTGTCGAATAAAAGTGAGCCCAAAGTTGCCTCCACACAGAAACTCAAAATGAAATTTGAATTGCCTGTCCGTCACGAAAACGTAAAACTATCCTTTCTAGATCCAAACAAAAGGAGCGGTCTGTCAGTTCACATGCGTCGATCAAGGTTTTTCGCAAACACCCTGTGACCACGGCTAGCTCCACAGCAAAGAGTTGGTACTAAAAAAGGGACCTCAAGAGGAGTCATCGATCAAGCTGGTGGAGCTGTAAAAGGATGCCCAGATCCCGATGAACAGCGGTGAATAAAATTTAGCTCGGCCCACACTTCATGCCGGTAAGAATAATACCTCCAAGGTAGCCTTGGCGATTATATATTTCACCACCTTCCCCTAGGAAAAGAAGCAGTAGCAAGCGCAATAACGCAACCCACAAGAAGAGATAACTCTGAGTTTAGTCAACTACAGCAAAGACCCTCCTTGCATGCTGGTCATTATTGGCTGCATGGAGACGTGCACAAGCGGGTTTCTGTCAGGTAAAAGGGAGCCCAGAGTAGCAACTCTCTGCCTCCACACGAGAACAACAAAAGCAAATCTGAATTGCCTGTTCGTCACGAAAACGTAAATCTATCCTTTCTGGATCCAAACAAAAGGAGCGGTCTGTCATTTCACATGCGTCGATCAAGGTTTTTCGCAAACACCCTGTGACCACGGCTAGCTCCACAGCAAAGAGTTGGTACTAAAAAAGGGACCGCAAGAGGAGTCATCGATCAAGCTGGTGGAGCTGTAAAAGGATGCCCAGATCCCGATGAACAGCGGTGAATAAAATTTAGCTCGGCCCACACTTCATGCCGGTAAGAATAATACCTCCAAGGTAGCCTTGGCGATTATATATTTCACCACCTTCCCCTAGGAAAAGAAGCAGTAGCAAGCGCAATAACGCAACCCACAAGAAGAAATAACTCTGAGTTCAGTCAACTACAGCAAAGACCCTCCTTGCATGCTGGTCATTATTGGCTGCATGGAGACGTGCACAAGCGGACTTCTGTCGAATAAAAGTGAGCCCAAAGTTGCCTCCACACAGAAACTCAAAATGAAATTTGAATTGCCTGTCCGTCACGAAAACGTAAAACTATCCTTTCTAGATCCAAACAAAAGGAGCGGTCTGTCGGTTCACATGCGTCGATCAAGGTTTTTCGCAAACACCCTGTGACCACGGCTAGCTCCACAGCAAAGAGTTGGTACTAAAAAAGGGACCTCAAGAGGAGTCATCGATCAAGCTGGTGGAGCTGTAAAAGGATGCCCAGATCCCGATGAACAGCGGTGAATAAAATTTAGCTCGGCCCACACTTCATGCCGGTAAGAATAATACCTCCAAGGTAGCCTTGGCGATTATATATTTCACCACCTTCCCCTAGGAAAAGAAGCAGTAGCAAGCGCAATAACGCAACCCACAAGAAGAAATAACTCTGAGTTCAGTCAACTACAGCAAAGACCCTCCTTGCATGCTGGTCATTATTGGCTGCATGGAGACGTGCACAAGCGGACTTCTGTCGAATAAAAGTGAGCCCAAAGTTGCCTCCACACAGAAACTCAAAATGAAATTTGAATTGCCTGTCCGTCACGAAAACGTAAAACTATCCTTTCTAGATCCAAACAAAAGGAGCGGTCTGTCAGTTCACATGCGTCGATCAAGGTTTTTCGCAAACACCCTGTGACCACGGCTAGCTCCACAGCAAAGAGTTGGTACTAAAAAAGGGACTTCAAAAGGAGTCATCGATCAAGCTGGTGGAGCTGTAAAAGGATGCCCAGATCCCGATGAACAGCGGTGAATAAAATTTAGCTCGGCCCACACTTCATGCCGGTAAGAATAATACCTCCAAGGTAGCCTTGGCGATTATATATTTCACCACCTTCCCCTAGGAAAAGAAGCAGTAGCAAGCGCAATAACGCAACCCACAAGAAGAAATAACTCTGAGTTCAGTCAACTACAGCAAAGACCCTCCTTGCATGCTGGTCATTATTGGCTGCATGGAGACGTGCACAAGTGGACTTCTGTCGAATAAAAGTGAGCCCAAAGTTGCCTCCACACAGAAACTCAAAATGAAATTTGAATTGCCTGTCCGTCACGAAAACGTAAAACTATCCTTTCTAGATCCAAACAAAAGGAGCGGTCTGTCAGTTCACATGCGTCGATCAAGGTTTTTCGCAAACACCCTGTGACCACGGCTAGCTCCACAGCAAAGAGTTGGTACTAAAAAAGGGACCTCAAGAGGAGTCATCGATCAAGCTGGTGGAGCTGTAAAAGGATGCCCAGATCCCGATGAACAGCGGTGAATAAAATTTAGCTCGGCCCACACTTCATGCCGGTAAGAATAATACCTCCAAGGTAGCCTTGGCGATTATATATTTCACCACCTTCCCCTAGGAAAAGAAGCAGTAGCAAGCGCAATAACGCAACCCACAAGAAGAGATAACTCTGAGTTTAGTCAACTACAGCAAAGACCCTCCTTGCATGCTGGTCATTATTGGCTGCATGGAGACGTGCACAAGCGGGTTTCTGTCAGGTAAAAGGGAGCCCAGAGTAGCAACTCTCTGCCTCCACACGAGAACAACAAAAGCAAATCTGAATTGCCTGTTCGTCACGAAAACGTAAATCTATCCTTTCTGGATCCAAACAAAAGGAGCGGTCTGTCATTTCACATGCGTCGATCAAAGTTTTTTCGCAAACACCCTGTGACCACGGCTAGCTCCACAGCAAAGAGTTGGTACTAAAAAAGGGATCGCAAGAGGAGTCATGGATCAAGCTGGTGGAGCTGTAAAAGGATGCCCTGATCCCGATGACCAGCGGTGAATAAAATTTAGCTCGGCCCACACTTCATTCCGGTAAGAGTAATACCTCCAACCTAGCCTGGGCGACTATATATTTCACCGCTTTTCCCTAGGAAAAGAAGCAGTGGCAAGCGCAATAGCGTAACCCACAAGAAGAGATAACTCTGAGTTTAGTCAACTACAGCAAAGACCCTCCTTGCATGCTGGTCATTATTGGCTGCATGGAGACGTGCACAAGCGGGTTTCTGTCAGGTAAAAGGGAGCCCAGAGTAGCAACTCTCTGCCTCCACACGAGAACAACAAAAGCAAATCTGAATTGCCTGTTCGTCACGAAAACGTAAATCTATCCTTTCTGGATCCAAACAAAAGGAGCGGTCTGTCATTTCACATGCGTCGATCAAGGTTTTTCGCAAACACCCTGTGACCACGGCTAGCTCCACAGCAAAGAGTTGGTACTAAAAAAGGGACCGCAAGAGGAGTCATCGATCAAGCTGGTGGAGCTGTAAAAGGATGCCCAGATCCCGATGAACAGCGGTGAATAAAATTTAGCTCGGCCCACACTTCATGCCGTTAAGAATAATACCTCCAAGGTAGCCTTGGCGATTATATATTTCACCACCTTCCCCTAGGAAAAGAAGCAGTAGCAAGCGCAATAACGCAACCCACAAGAAGAAATAACTCTGAGTTCAGTCAACTACAGCAAAGACCCTCCTTGCATGCTGGTCATTATTGGCTGCATGGAGACGTGCACAAGCGGACTTCTGTCGAATAAAAGTGAGCCCAAAGTTGCCTCCACACAGAAACTCAAAATGAAATTTGAATTGCCTGTCCGTCACGAAAACGTAAAACTATCCTTTCTAGATCCAAACAAAAGGAGCGGTCTGTCGGTTCACATGCGTCGATCAAGGTTTTTCGCAAACACCCTGTGACCACGGCTAGCTCCACAGCAAAGAGTTGGTACTAAAAAAGGGACCTCAAGAGGAGTCATCGATCAAGCTGGTGGAGCTGTAAAAGGATGCCCAGATCCCGATGAACAGCGGTGAATAAAATTTAGCTCGGCCCACACTTCATGCCGGTAAGAATAATACCTCCAAGGTAGCCTTGGCGATTATATATTTCACCACCTTCCCCTAGGAAAAGAAGCAGTAGCAAGCGCAATAACGCAACCCACAAGAAGAAATAACTCTGAGTTCAGTCAACTACAGCAAAGACCCTCCTTGCATGCTGGTCATTATTGGCTGCATGGAGACGTGCACAAGCGGGTTTCTGTCAGGTAAAAGGGAGCCCAGTGTAGCAACTCTCTGCCTCCACACGAGAACAACAAAAGCAAATCTGAATTGCCTGTTCGTCACGAAAACGTAAATCTATCCTTTCTGGATCCAAACAAAAGGAGCGGTCTGTCATTTCACATGCGTCGATCAAAGTTTTTTCGCAAACACCCTGTGACCACGGCTAGCTCCACAGCAAAGAGTTGGTACTAAAAAAGGGACCGCAAGAGGAATCATCGATCAAGCTGGTGGAGCTGTAAAAGGATGCCCTGATCCCGATGACCAGCGGTGAATAAAATTTAGCTCGGCCCACACTTCATTCCGGTAAGAATAATACCTCCAACGTAGCCTGGGCGACTATATATTTCACCACCTTTCCCTAGGAAAAGAAGCAGTGGCAAGCGCAATAGCGTAACCCACAAGAAGAGATAACTCTGAGTTTAGTCAACTACAGCAAAGACCCTCCTTGCATGCTGGTCATTATTGGCTGCATGGAGACGTGCACAAGCGGGTTTCTGTCAGGTAAAAGGGAGCTCAGAGTAGCAACTCTCTGCCTCCACACGAGAACAACAAAAGCAAATCTGAATTGCCTGTTCGTCGCGAAAACGTAAATCTATCCTTTCTGGATCCAAACAAAAGGAGCGGTCTGTCAGTTCACATGCGTCGATCAAGGTTTTTCGCAAACACCCTGTGACCACGGCTAGCTCCACAGCAAAGAGTTGGTACTAAAAAAGGGACCTCAAGAGGAGTCATCGATCAAGCTGGTGGAGCTGTAAAAGGATGCCCAGATCCCGATGAACAGCGGTGAATAAAATTTAGCTCGGCCCACACTTCATGCCGGTAAGAATAATACCTCCAAGGTAGCCTTGGCGATTATATATTTCACCACCTTCCCCTAGGAAAAGAAGCAGTAGCAAGCGCAATAACGCAACCCACAAGAAGAGATAACTCTGAGTTTAGTCAACTACAGCAAAGACCCTCCTTGCATGCTGGTCATTATTGGCTGCATGGAGACGTGCACAAGCGGGTTTCTGTCAGGTAAAAGGGAGCCCAGAGTAGCAACTCTCTGCCTCCACACGAGAACAACAAAAGCAAATCTGAATTGCCTGTTCGTCGCGAAAACGTAAATCTATCCTTTCTGGATCCAAACAAAAGGAGCGGTCTGTCATTTCACATGCGTCGATCAAAGTTTTTTCGCAAACACCCTGTGACCACGGCTAGCTCCACATCAAAGAGTTGGTACTAAAAAAGGGACCGCAAGAGGAGTCATGGATCAAGCTGGTGGAGCTGTAAAAGGATGCCCTGATCCCGATGACCAGCGGTGAATAAAATTTAGCTCGGCCTACACTTCATTCCGGTAAGAATAATACCTCCAACCTAGCCTGGGCGACTATATATTTCACCACCTTTCCCTAGGAAAAGAAGCAGTGGCAAGCGCAATAGCGTAACCCACAAGAAGAGATAACTCTGAGTTTAGTCAACTACAGCAAAGACCCTCCTTGCATGCTGGTCATTATTGGCTGCATGGAGACGTGCACAAGCGGGTTTCTGTCAGGTAAAAGGGAGCCCAGAGTAGCAACTCTCTGCCTCCACACGAGAACAACAAAAGCAAATCTGAATTGCCTGTTCGTCACGAAAACGTAAATCTATCCTTTCTGGATCCAAACAAAAGGAGCGGTCTGTCATTTCACATGCGTCGATCAAAGTTTTTTCGCAAACACCCTGTGACCACGGCTAGCTCCACAGCAAAGAGTTGGTACTAAAAAAGGGACCGCAAGAGGAGTCATGGATCAAGCTGGTGGAGCTGTAAAAGGATGCCCTGATCCCGATGACCAGCGGTGAATAAAATTTAGCTCGGCCCACACTTCATTCCGGTAAGAATAATACCTCCAACGTAGCCTGGGCGACTATATATTTCACCACCTTTCCCTAGGAAAAGAAGCAGTAGCAAGCGCAATAACGTAACCCACAAGAAGGGATAACTCTGAGTTTAGTCAACTACAGCAAAGACCCTCCTTGCATGCTGGTCATTATTGGCTGCATGGAGACGTGCACCCTTTCTGGATCCAAACAAAAGGAGCGGTCTGTCATTTAATATGCGTCAGTCGAGGATAATGAAGTGGAACGGTGCCCGAAGGAAAGTCTCTGTAACTGGCAACGAGGTGTCGTCCTGTGGCATAGACTGTTTACTCATTTCTCATAAGTTACGCGTAGTACAATCGAGATTCACTGCATCCATGCTTTTCACTTCCTGTTTCATTTTACCTCCCCGCTTTGCCATCTGTTGCATTGCCTCAGGTTTTGCCCTTCCTACTTCCTTCTCCTTCCATCTTTTGATCCTTGTGTAGTTCGTCATTTGGAGGGCTTCACATTGGTGCCCCATTTTCAAGCTCCTGAGATCTAGCATCTTCGTGAGTATTGTAGCGTTCGTAGGCGTCGAACTGTCGAACTGACATATGTTCTTTGTTTTTTCGTTCAGCACTTTTGTGCTGTTTGTTCCTTGAGACACCACACTTGCATTCCTTCTACTTTGTCCATCTTCTGCATAGAATGTTGCCACGCCGTTGTTTAGATAATGCTGTCTAGTAGCAAAGTTTTCAATAATTTCGATGTTGACATTTTTTGAAGACGGTAGTATGATTTTTTCCCTGGACGTCACTTCGAGCTTCTTTGTACATGAAGTTTACTGATTTACAAGGGCACGAACACTTCTGTAAATAAAGTTCAGTTGATCTTGTATTACAAGATGTGGATATTTAAAGCTTTTGTTCTTGTCTCTGCAGTGTCTTTGCTTCCGCTTGACGTCCGTATGACCTCTGAAATGTGAGCAGCTTCGAAAACACCCTGTGACTAACTCTGCAATAAAAAGTTGCCACTTAAGCAAGAAACTGCAAGAAGAGACTAGCGATCAAGCTGGTGGAGCTGTAAAAGGATTCCCAGTCATGATGAACAGTGATGGATAGCTCGGACCACACTTCATGCCGGTTAGTATATTACCTCCAACACAGCCTGGGCGGTTATTTAATTTCACCACCTTTCATCAGGAAAAGAAGTAGTGACAAGCGCAATAGTGCAATCATCAAAAAGATATGAGTCTGAGTCAAAGCGGGAGAACCGCTGTCACAGCGTGCCTGCGCAACTACCCTGAATGCTCAAGTAAAAAGGAAATTGAAAAGAAAAAGGAAATGAGTTAAATAAGAAAGTATGTCGTAGTTCTCTATGGTGAGAGTGTGTATCAGACCTAGGTTCTATTAAGTGATATTAAACTTTCTTGTTATTGCTATAGAATATATGAATGATTTGAAATACTCTGAATAACCACCCACATTATACAACTCCAACATTGTACATCGGTCGGGAAATGCGTCGATGCGAAATCCATGTGTTGCCGATGGTATGGGTTAGACCTAAATTTAGGGGCTTTGGCGCCTGAACCCTCTGAGCTCCAGCTCCATCAACAAACACAAAACGTGGAAGACCAAGAACACAAGGTAGGCCTATTGAGCATGCCTCTCGTTGATGTAGCACATGTAGGTATTCGCCGATAATAAAACATGTTTCAGTCTACATGAGATAGAAAGGAAAACCCATATTCCATTTTTCCTTTCAAAAGCGAAAACGTCCACATTCTGTAGTGAACGAAAAAGAATAATCGAATAGAGGTTGTCCTTGTAGTGCGCTGCAGTAGCTTTTCCATTCCTTCAAAAACCACTAATGGCTATCGATATCCGTCTTAAAAGACTGGAAAGGAGTGCTGCTGATCAACGCAACAACGTGAATGATCCAAGAGCGCTTACCCACGAACCTGTGCATTGACCTTGCCCATCCAGGTGTTCGGGTACTAGACATAAATACGCTAATTTGATGCATGCTCGATTATTTCTTAATAGCCCCATCAGGCATTGGTTTGAGTTAGTTAATTAATTTTATTCACTAGGCGTAATCGTTGTCGTGATTTGAAGAATGTTGTTCAGTGAATGGGATTCGTTTAAGAGCGAATCATTTTCCTGTCTCACAATCCTTGGAACAGTGCGAAAACTCAAAACGGGCAAAGAAACGTATGAAAAGGTTTTCGAGGGCTTTGAAATTCTTTTGCGCATAATGGTGATTTGCTCTGATGTTCTCATTTGATCTATGATCGCTGTTATTCCGTTGCTTTAAGTGTTAACAACGATTGATGCCACTGCTGAAAATGTTTTTGTATTCCCGAAGTTAATGTGACTTCGGATGATTCTTTCGGCACTGTTGCTTTTTTGGAAACTAGGCCAGTACTTCTATAAGAGCTTCTCATCCACTGCAGCAGATTTGTTTTTCTTCGTGTCTTCTTTCCTTGTTATTGCTTAGGCTTCTATTGCGCCTTACATATGCATTCTTTTGCGTTCTTGTATAGAAATTTTAGAAATTGATCGTTGTCATCGACTATTTCATCACTCTCTTATGGTCTCGGATTTTACTAAAGTGCGTCCTATTAAGCCGAGTTAATTACCCAAGTTTGAGAATCAATAAAGTGTAGTCTGGGGTAGTCGGAAACATCCACAACACTACCAGCCCAAGCATCATTTCAGAGTACAGGGTACCAATCCCAATGAAAACAGAGACACGACCCTACATCACAGCCTTTAAAAGGATGGCTAGCCTTCGACCGGGATGTCGATGAGGTTCCTCAAACACCAACTTATAGACATAGATGTGGTTGAATGAGCTTCAGCCTCGAGACTGCCCGTCTTAACCACCCTGTGGATAAGACCAAGAAGATCGAAACTCACAGAGCTGTGCGAAGTGTGTCAGTTCCTGTCTTACCGCCAGGCACTATTCCTTCCGGTTGAGCCGAGTACCCACATCCAAAGCGCTTCTAATATCCTGAACGCCGATAAGTCACTCTCTCGCGCTAAGATCGACACAGCGACTTCCAACAACGCGCCAGCATGGCATCAGGCCCCGTAATCTCCCCAAAGAGTCCGTACATTACCTTTTCTAAGGCCATGAAAATGCTCCTTTTTTCTAACACAGAGGGGTCTTCCTGTTTCCTCTATGTTATTCTCCCCACATTCATTGCATCACATTGGGTAGACCACAGCTGAAGTCATACATTCATCTTCTTTATCATTAGGGCAGACAACGCAGGATAGTTTGGAACCCTCCTATCGTAGTTACGGTTTAGTTACGGAACCAGCTTCCTACATAAGGCAAACAGGAAGATTTCTCTGTGTCAGAATAAAGGAGCATTTGGATGGCCTTAGAGGAGGTAGTATCCTCACTTCTTGGGTTGGGGGAATACAGGGTTCGATGCCATGTTTGCGCGTTGCTGGAAGTCTCTGTGTCGATTTTAGCGCGAGAAAGTGGCATATCATCGCGTAGGACATTATTATAGAAGCGTCTTGGATCACAGCCATGATTCCTCAACCAGAGGGAGGAGTGCATGGCGGTAACGCAATAGTTGGCATCCTTCGTACAGTCTGCGAGTCTCGATCTTCATGATCTTATCCACAGGGTGATTAAGTCTCGAGGCTGAAGCTCACTCACCCACGTCTACATTTATCTGCGGGTGTTTGGGGGTCTTCATCGGCATCCCCCTCGAAGTGGGTTGTCATTTAGAACTGTGATATTGGGTCGTGTATCAATTTCCGTTGAGATTAGGGCCCTGTACTATGAAACGATGCTTGGGCTGGTAGTTTGTTTTTTTATTCCAAGCTCTGACGAAGGCGAACTCGGCGAATCGTAAGCCGAATCTCAGGCGAATCGTAAGCCGAATAAAAATTCTATAAAAATCTTGGTGAACGGCTAAAACAAGAACACTATCAACCTGATTGCTTGACACCTCAAGTCCTTACCAAGGTGTTTCAGATCGAAGAGAACAACCGAGTGTTCTTTAATGGAATGGCAACCACTTCAGATTCTCTCCGCTCTTTGTGAAATCAGGTATCTGATCGCCACAACTATCCGATGGTACATGCTATGCGAGACTCCGAGTAACATCTATGTGAAGGATGTCTCAGACCAAATATAGCCGCGAGTCACTTGAACTATCTGCCGAGGTAAGCACTATGTAATCCACAATTTGCCTCTCTCACGTTGAAGCTCCAGCCAAGAGGCAAAGAGTGTGAAGTTGTGCCAATATTCGCTGGTCGATCCCGTTCCCATTCTTCACTTCCGTCGTCACTGTCTGACATCTCGTGTTCTACTCACGTGTTCTAAAGCTGACATTTTTCTGCGCCTTTTCAGCATATCAGCGGCACTCTCTTAAACAACGCCTACCTTCGTACGGTCGCATCTGCCACGGAGCTATGGCTACAATGTCCTATTCGTAACACCGCTTGCTACACATTTAAACAACTCAGGCATACATTACTATGTATTCTGACCAACGATTGATGGAATGGCAGACGATGGACGGCAACAACTTATTCAACACGAAGTCACGATCGGAGGGAAAGTATGAGTCGCTGGCCAAGATCGTAACCATGTCAAAGCGATCTCTATCACTGCTGTTTTGAATTGCTGTGGCAGCTTTCCGTTTTCATTTTTTAGGTGGAGGGGAAGTGCCGCAGCACGTGCCACCGCGCTCAAGACGCGCCCAGTACCACCGTTTTTCAATTTCTCCACTGCGTTATGAGTGTATCCACTATAGGAAAAGATTGGTGTGCTAACACAATGTTCACGGAACCACGACACAAAGTGTCCACTGAAGCACAGTTCCATTTTTTGGAACAGAAATGAACAGATAGTAACAGTGACATGTGGTTGAAAATAGATAGGCGTTAAATAAAATTTGTAACAACGGAGTGTGAAAGAAACAACTGAACTTTTATATATCACAAAAACTTAAAAAAAACATAAAGCCTTGTAAGCACCTTGTAATTACATATTGTAAAGAATGTTGCACGTTTAGTAAAATTTTAATGTGCAGGTTCTTGCTTGTTCTTGCTTGATACGACGACCGACAACTGCGCCTGCTTCTGAGCGTCCACGTTTAGAAGACGTGTCATCGATGTCGCGCAACAGGCATCCAGATTCGGAAGACGCGTCATCGGCATCACTGCATGAGTGTCTGAGTTCATAAGACGCGTCGCCGATGTCATGCAACGAATGTCCGGCTGCGTGTCAACGGTGTCCTGCAACGAGTGCTGTTGAGTATGAGAAGGGCTGAGGGGAGCAACTTGAGCTACAGAAGTACTGAGCAGCATAAACGAATGACTAGCTGGACGGTCCGGAGAAAATGTCTATGATAAACCTTTGGAAGTGAAGAACGGCTCCATGCCGTAAACGTCCGCAGCAGAACTTAGATGTTGACGGATTTTGAGTTTGAGAAAAATTGCTTTCCGTAGGTTAATGATGCTGCAATGTCGCACGAAGAGAGCAAGTGCCAGACGCGCCGTTAGGCCTGTCAGAGCACTTGTGTAGTAAAAGATAGGATAAAGAATGGAAGACGACGTTATTCAATCTCTTTTGGGATGAGGACAAAGAATAAAAGACGACGTTATTAAATCTCTTTTGGGATGCGCCACGCAATGTACCTCTACGGGATGTAGTAGAGGCGATTCGAGTGCGTATTTGGCCATACAATGACTTGCGATGACCACGCGATTAACAAGTCAGAGCTGTATCCTTCCCAGACAACTCTGGTACAAATTCACCGACCCCAAACGGGATGGAAGGCTTGGTTGGGGGCGGGAAATCCGAACCAAGAACCCGATAACGGGTGCACGCGACATCCGGCACCCCCCCCCCCCCCGACTGCGCTACACGCGCCCACTTGTATGGTATAAAAGAAATGGATATCGCTCCCTGTTTGAGGAAAATAAAACTATTATTTTCGTCAAAAAAACTAAGCTAAGCTAAAGAAGCGTGCACTATGTAGGCCAGTGATGAAAGTGATCGTTGCGACTGGTCGCCCGGTCAAAGCATACGTATTTATTCAAACGAGACGAATGCACAGGTCGGGTGGCAGCACAGTCCGAGGGTTATGAGCCCTAGTTCAGTCAAGCAGGTATAGTGTACTCTCAGAACGATGAGTAGGTGTCATGCTTGCATTCAAATGGCAAAACACAACCACGTCCATCGGCTGGCCACTAAAAGTTGTTGATGAGTCCAAATGTGCAATCAATTTGCCTCCACGACATCCCGCAAAATTGGATTCGTAGCGCATTCCGATAGGGAATTGATTAATGCTGTCATCAACCCTATGCTCAGGCTTTGCAGGATCTTTAACAGTCTCTTACTTTTCTACTAGTAACTAGGGAAGGGTTTCAACCTCCCATGGAACTTCAAGTTGCGCCCAGGATCATTAGAAAGAGCTCAGAATGCTGATTACGAGTATGGGTGTCAAAATTGCGGCATGGAATTCCTGAGCGAGTTATGGCCTGCCGAAGTTGGGTGGCGCTGGCCGTGCGGCACACCTAGCGCGAGACCGGTGACTCATCGGGGATCCGTAAGAAGGGTCCTCCAGCTGCGACGGTGGCGCAGGGGTAGTGCTCCTGTACGTCAGGTGTGACGTCATCGGTTTCCATTGCTGTGGGTCGTTTTGCAAATCATACTTAAATTCGAAATGACCTCTTATTCTGAATTATAACACGTGTCCGATTAAATAGCCGGGAAAACTATCATACACGTTTGAAAAATGCTTGAAGGCAAAAAACTGCTATGGTGACATTTTTATGTACTATTTTGCACAAACGGGCGCGTGTAGCGCAGTCGGAGGAGGCGCGACTGTCGCGTGCACCCGATACCAGGTTCCTGGTTCGGATTTCCCGTCCAGGCCAACCAAGCCTTCCATCCCTCCGGGGTCAGTGAATTGGTACCAGACTTGTCTGGGAAGGATAGAGCGCTGACTTGTTCATCGGCTGGTCACCGCAAGTCATTGTATGGCCAAATACGCATTCATGTCGCCTCCACGACATCCCGTAGAAGTAGAATGCGCTGGCGCATCCCAGAAGGGATTGAGTAACGCCGTCCTTTATCCTTATCCTTATTTTGCACAAATAAAAAGTGCAGTAGATTAACGACATTTTGTTGTTCTTCATCATACATTCTACTTAACTTTTCGCTTCACACATTTTTCGCATGGTTCCATGAATGCCAAGGTTGTTAGAAACACCACTAGTTATTCAATATATGATTTGGACTATATTTGTGCAAAATAGTAAATAAAAATGTCACCATAGCAGTTTTTTGATTTCAACCATTTTTGCAAACGTGAAGATAAATTATGGTTCGCAAAAAGACAGGCAGCAATGGGGAACGAACCAACGACGTCGCACCCGACTACAGGAGCACTACCACTAGGTCACCGCCGCAAATGGCCGACCTTTCTTACGGTGCCCCGATGACTCACCACTCTCCCGCCAGCGGTGTCGCATGGCCAGCCTGTGGTGAGGCCACCCGGTTTCGGCAGGCCATAACTCGCTCAGGAGTTTCATTTCGCAATTTTGACAATTCTGGTCTCAATTTGAAGTTCCATGGGAGGTCGAAACCCATCCCTAGTTAGTAGTAGAAGAGGGAAGCAGAGGTTAAATGAAAACTTCATACAAACAAGTGCACGAAATGCAGTTGAAATGAAGTGTGATCCTAGTTTGGAAGAACGCGTTTGGCCTCGCAGTCTCCTCTCCATCCCATGAATCTGCTCAAAAGATAAGCGACAAGTGGAAGCCTCATAGTTTGAAGACCTTCTGGTAACCTCAACGGAGGAGTTGTTGGAGAACACGTGCCTCAAATGTAGTATAAACACAAGACCAAGACGGTAGGATTAAGATTAAAGGATAAAAGATAAAGGATGGCGTTAATCAATCCCTTTTGGGGTGCGCCACGCATTTTACTTAGATGAAATGTCGCGGAAACAATTTGAATGCATATTTGGGCTACACAATGACTTGTGGTGGTCAACTGATGAACAAGTCAGTGTGCCATACTTCTGCGAGAAGTCTGGTACCATTTCAACGACCCTGACGGATGGAATGCTTGGACGGCCTGGGCGGGAAATCCGAACTGGGAGCCTGGAATCGAGAGCACACTCCAGCCAGTGTCTTCTTCGAATGCGCTACCACATGGCCAGACCAGAATCACCTCTCAGAAAGCCTGGCGCAGCATAGAGACGTTGTGGAACATCCACTTGCGATCGATTCCAGCGATGCATAAACCTTTTGCCTTTACATTTCCTCCCTCGGTTTTGTCCGAGATCCTCGACTGTAGCCACACGATAAGAAGAAGTTCATACAAATTCAGGGGATACACTGGTGGGGCACGCAGTGATGGATACAACTGCCACCATGTGACCGTCCCTCTCGACTAGGATAATGCTGACTTCCATCGCTGAAGTCATATGACTTATGTAGTCAATGATGGCTAACCTTGCTCGCGGGCGATCCCGAAGCTCATGAAAGCCCCTTTTGCTTTCACCTGTATGTTTGAGCACGAGTACGGATTCGCATTCACGGCTGCTGGTGTCTGTCGACCAGCCTGGAAATCAAGACCCTTCAGCAGATGATTAGATTGCTATTATAAAACTCCATCGAATGAATGAAAAGCTTCTAGCTGGAAAGTACATAGACGAAAAGGAAAGTTTTTCAAGTACCACATTATTTCATCAGTCCTTGGTGCACTCCAAACAGTTTTCATTGTTCAAAACAAATGACAATCACTCTCTAATCAGAACCGCCAAATTTCGCTCATCGCTATATTTTATGCTGGTCATGTTAATACTAAATCAAGGAACAGAATAATTGGGATCAATAGATTCAAATTCTTGGTACTGAGGCATAGACCAGAATCACCATGATCGAACATTATAGCTAAAAAAGGATAAAGGACGGCGTTACGCAACCCACTTTGGGGTGCTCCACGCAATCAACTTCTACGGGATTGTACGTTATTGATTTATCGCTCATGAAGTCGCAAGCGTCGCCCGACTACCGCGTGTACTCCAAATCAGGGTTTATGGTTCAGGTACCGCGCTGGCTAAACAAAACTTCCGATCCTCCATAGTTGGCGAATTGGCACCAGACTTATCTGGCGAGAGCACAACAGTGACGTTTCTACCAGCTCGCCGCCGCAATTGATTCTACGTATAAATACGTGTTCAAATTGCCCTCACGATATTAATTTGTTCACGACGCATTCCACAAAGGAGTTCTAACGCCTAATCTTATAATTTATTTTTTTAATTCATTAACATCTTTTGGAATTTGAAATGGGAACGCGAAGTTTGCGTGGGGAACAATGAAGCGTTAGAAGTGGGATCTTGCTGACTAAGCAGCCATCTACTGCCTTTCTGTGATGTTGCACATTTTCATCAAGACATATTTAGTAACGTTCTGCAAGAACCCTGAAACATTGTAGGATGGTATAGAGTTGTGACGATCACTATATGTATGCGTTTGACCTTGAAACAACTTTTAGACGTATATGTAGTTACGGCACAGGTGTGACGCGATAAATGTATTTTATTCAATGTATTTTCACGTCAAATCGGACACTTTTCAAATCAAACTGGATACGTTACACGTCAAATTGCACTCTTTTCTACGCTAGCCTAAGAATTTTGAAATCAAATTGAACGTCTTCCAACAATAAAAAAACGAGCTTTTTACAGGATAAACTACACACTCTCCATGATGGTTAGAATATTTTTTTTTGTTCAAGGATAATTTGGTATAACCTTTTTTGAAATTTTCAGTACAGCCGCTCGAGTGAGTGTGACAATTTCATAATTTTTTTTGGAAAATAATAAGTTAAACTCTGTTTTAAACTAATCAAGGCAGCAATCATTTTGTGCATTAAAAAACGGATTGCGCCACGTATTCAAAAAGCTCTTCACGATTTTTATTTTTTTTGAATGTGTAAATGCTGCTTACATGAAGCACCAAAGTGAAAATATGTGTGTTCTTTACAACTGGTTTTGTTATATCGTTTACAGGTGTGAACCTCCATGTACGCAGCAATTTTGCTATCAAAGAATAAAGTACGCGACGCCTTGAACGAGTGCATGGTGCAATCTTTTTTTTGGCACAAACAATGCTCTTTAAAACAAGCTATAAAGGATTATTTTTCCGCAAAAAAATAACAATTTTATACAATTTCAAACAAAGATTCATATATTGGGTAAGTGAATTAGAACTTCAAAGAAATCATACTAAAATGTTCTTTCTACAAAAAATAATTCTAAACTTTTTGAAGAGTATTTAGTGTTATGTAGAAGAAGCTCATTTTGAAATAGTTCGCTTTGATTTTAAAAGGCTTAAAGCTAGCTTAGAAGAGTCTCCAATTTGAAGTGAAAAATGTCCAATTTGACGTGAAAAATGGTACATTCCCAGATATTGCAGGTTCGAAAAAGGATAACACGCGGGAAAGTTAGCCGAATGAACTTCACATTTACTATCGCTTTGAGGAGGAATGCAATTCTATGCCCCGCAACGTCTACAACCTTGTCCCGATTCCTCCTGAAGACTCATATGCCGTCATAAAATTCAGAAGACCTACTATGGTTACTGTATTCTGTGACCTACGCTCTCTTCACTCGCTCCAAGACTGCCCGTGAAGTGCAGCTGTTTGAAAGCAGCACTTCGAACTGGTAAGGCTAACACCACCTGACTCAGCGTGAACTATTGCACGAATGGTTGGATCGTCACGAAGGGCTTAGGGCAGATTTGCATACAAGTCAAAATGTTCCGACGACGCGGCACCAGGTGAAACCGAGAGAACCGGAACAGTGAATTATGACGAGATAGTCCCGAAAGACCACAGTTTCGCGGCCAGACCCAGACGTTGAAAACGCAACAAAATAATACGGCCTATCAACGGCACGGTCACCAATTGGTTTGCTGGCCGTCAGAGATTTCTTCACTCATCTACCGTCATCTGCACTCCTGTTGACGATATTACTGCCTAAGGAATACGATTCACATCAGCTGAGCGATCTGTTCTGTCCATTCTATTATTTTCAATTCATACTTAACCAATAACTGAAAGGCTCATCAATTTCAATCGAAAGCAATCAATATAGCGAATTCTTCCCCTGTCCAACACGACGATCACATCGTCAAGCCTTTGTTATGTGAAGACATGAACGGCAGTTGGATGACGCACGAAGACGTCGAGAGCAATGGAAAGGAAACCATTGTAGGTTTTGACAGTTCTCTATGATTATGTAGTCCTTGATTGTCTCCCACGAATTTTGCGGAGCTATCTATTCTATTAATCTCTATCAATACATATCGTTGCGTATATTTTTAACAGCTTCAGACGATCGATAAGAAAAGTTACGGTAATGGAGATCCCTTAACTTTACAAGATGAAACTACGAAAACAGTGCGATTTTCGTTATATCCATCCGTCGAACTTGGAAGCCATATTAGTGGAACACCAAAGAGGAGAGAACCACGAAGAATTAGCCGTGAGTTGCAGCAAATAGCTTTGCCTTGCTCTGACTTTCCATAACCGATTGACGAAATATCGTCCATACTAGGGTTCAGAAACTATATTTTTCTTCACTGCTGTCTTTTTTAAGCATATTCATGTTTCAAAGGATGCTTACAATACACAATAAAATGGTCTGCAATGCTGGAAATTTTAACTAGCTTGAATTAGTTGCAGTAGTCTGTAATGTAGTCTGTAAGCGCTACCTGTTTAACTGCACAATTTTTCAAAAAAATCAGTGTTACACTCAGCGAAATTGATGCATAATATACTTTAAAGAGTATAAAATAGGCTGCTCGGAATCCTTTTCAATAATTCGACATTAGCAGTCTTTTGAGAAGGTACTTCTTGATCATATTGCAGAAAGTTTTCAACACGACCCATAGTCAAAATAAGTGTCACTGATCGCTGTATCCAACAAAAATATTTACTAAAAATACCACTGATATAAACAATTCTCATAAGAGGAATGTGTGTTTACGCCCAAGAGAAATTACCCTCTCATAAGAGGAATGTTTGTTTAGACCCCCCAAAACGTTTCATTTACTAAATGTTACAAAAAGGCTTAGTAGAAAACCCAATCACTCTTTTGCATTTGTCTATGGTAAATTTCAGAGAAAGAAACTGTTTGATTCTTTTAAACCTTGACCAACCAAAATCGATTCGGTTTGCAGGTGCAGTATTTTTGAGAGAGGATTAACTGTTATTTAAGACAAAAACCTTGTTCAAACTGAGGGCTCAGCAGGTCCAGATCCAAACCACGGCTTATTCCGCTGCGGCATTGTTTTAGCACGTACATTACAAAGCAAGTCAACAAAAGAGTATAGCGAACGTCTACACGGCGCGAACTCTATATGTAACAAAAAACAAATTCTCCTCTCTTTGTGCTTTAACATGAAGCTCGAAGCTAAAATGTGTCACGTCGTACACTAAGCATCTCCTCAAACAGAGGTTGGTGAATACTACAAAGGGAGTGGCGCTAGATGAATGAAGCAAAAATAGAGGAGAAATACATACACCACACTCCATTTCAGAATTGTCTGTGAACATTTTGTTATGATAAGCACTGAACATATCCGCTCAAGCCTCATTGGAGCACAAACAATGCTGTATTTTCCAGGTTCGACAAAATTCGAGAGCATGAAGATGCTCTTGTCCGACTGGATTTTCCTAGCTGTACTTGGAGTTTTGGTAGCGTTCATATCTATTTCAGTGGACATGATGATATATTACTTCCAAGAAGGTCTGTTCAACATTCCCTGCTGTTTAAAATAATTCTCTACTTGCCCCGAAGAACTCTTTTACGGCGTGTAACGCAGCTGGAAAAAGGGCCGACTATCGTAGGCACCCTGAATCGGTTTATAGTCCAGCCTCCATCAGGGCTGGGCTTGCTCCGTTCCTTCATTCCCGGATCGACCGATGGGTCCCAGGCTTGCTGGAGAGGGAGAAACCCTGTCTTGTGTATCAACAGGCTACCGCAGACATTGTATAGATTAAATAAACACTCACATCGCCTACTCCTTTAGAAACAGAGTGCATGGCGCATTAATGAGCTTTACTAGTGTGGAACGAAAACAAACTCGACTTGATGAGCTCTATTGATTCAGTTCTTTCAAACACTTACGAAATCACTTCATTTCCACACACTCCCCTTTTGGTTTTTGTCGTGGAACCGTTTTGACATCAATATCAGCTGTAGGAACCACAAGGTCATGAAATAGACGCGTCACAGGGTAAATCGAAATGTCACAAACTGCAGCGTCGATATATTGAGGGCCTTCTTCGAGTCGTCGCTCATGTGCTGGAGAAACTCGAGGCAGGTATCGGGTTGCAGAAGCATAAGGACGAAAGAAGAAAGAAGAAGAAGAAAAGGAAGCCTTACGAAAAAATGGAGCTCAAGCTGACAATGTCATGCCAAATTTTATAGCCATTATTTTATCACCACGATCGGTGAAATCTCGAGCTCCTTAGAGATGGCATGTCAACCGGACTTCATTCTAACCGTGCAGTATTTCATGCATATTATTTTTTTCGAGCCAACGTCTCTAGACAAGCTCGTTCGGCCTATACAACAGCTTGTGGTGATCATTCAGTTGATAAAACAGAGCTTTACTTTTCCTATGCAAGTTTCCCACAGTAGTGGAAGAATTCGTTGGATTGGGTGGAATCCGATCCAAGAACCTCGATTCGGGATGGCACTACAGTTGGCGCCTCCTTCGAATGCGCCTTTCGCGTCTATTTTTTGTGGTAGCTCAAGGTATTCCAGAAGCATCATTTGCAAGCCTGATGATATAATGTAGCCAAAGAAGCCTTTGTGGACATGGCACCAAATTTCAAGCGTATTACGAACACTTATAGGCGATTACGGAACATGCAAGCTCTCAGCTGTGCCATGGGCGTTTACGGTTCTACATAAGGGGATCAACTTTACCATTCACTTCTGCACGCCTTTGAATAAGACAGCGAGACATTAAAAACTTCTTGAGAGAGTATTTTACGCATTTTTTACACCCTCCTAGTTTCTTCCACTTTGCTACTTTTATTCCAGTGCAATCAATGACGTTTCCCGTTGCGGGAAGATTCAAGAAGCTTCCACTAATTCCATGGTTTCTCAG
Organism: Heligmosomoides polygyrus polygyrus; assembly: GCA_947396885.1. Lineage (NCBI taxonomy): Eukaryota > Metazoa > Nematoda > Chromadorea > Rhabditida > Heligmosomidae > Heligmosomoides > Heligmosomoides polygyrus. Next base: position 83,279,795 of record OX377206.1, read on the forward strand.
TTTCGCTTCTTGGTGTGCGTATACTGTAGGAATGGTAGCTGCGTCAGCAGCCTTTGTCCATTATGTTTCACCTCAGGCAATCGGTAAGCAATAATTAGCGATCTCGTATTGGTTTTATCTTCTTCATATTTATAGAGAATTTAGGAAGCATCGAGGCTCCAAAAGTTTTCAATTTCAAAATTTTTTTCGAAAATTAACAAACAAAGCGACGGCCAAAAAGGTTAGGTAAAGCTGACGTAACTACTCGTTGACATAAGTACTCAATATACAGTGCAAAGCTTCCACGAGCAGTACACTTTTCATACATGCTTCGAAGGTAAACCCAAATTTTTGCCAACCTAATGGCATAGGAACTTCCATGTAACGAAACGAAAGGCGAGGAAAATTAAGATACCAGCCGAAAATACAACGGATCCGTTTCAAGGCAGTATTCACAGCTAGATCTGCCAAATTAAACTGCTGCACTACTTGTTATAAAAACCTAACCATGAGGGTAAACAACTTCATGAGTTAAAGAATAGCGAGACGAGAAGCAAAGGTTCTTTCATGGGTCACCAAAATTGTCACCTAAATTACATTTGTTCTAGGAATAAAGTATGTGGCACAAAACTTCGAAGAAAGTCCGATGTAATGCTCACATCTCGCAAATTACAGGGTTTTCATACCTTTGCTCATTAAGTTATGAAACCTTGCACCAGACCTTGCACCTTTTTCAGAAACCAACGATTTTTTCTTCGTTCTTCGTTTTTTCAATCCTTTTGTGCTGTTGGGATGGTCCATATATCCATTTCCCACAACAAAGTCATACGCGAGGCTTTTTGAACAGAATAGAACACTTTTCCAAACCGAAGGTTTTCCAAATCAATATGGGCACTTTTAACAAAGTTGACATAACAATAAGAAGTTGATATATGGAAGCATATTAAGAGCGTTTGATCCTAGTGACGAAACTAGGAAGCATTTCGAAGTGGAAATGCGTCAGCCAATCAAGCCATATACATATAAAAGAATGCGTGTACTATGTACTAAGAGAGCGCTCCTATAGCAGGCACGCTGATTAGCACGTGTGTTCGGTCGGCGCTATGATTGGTTACTATTGGCTGGCGTGCTTCCAGCTCCCAATGCTGGCCTCCTGAAGGAACTTCCTCATACACCCTTCAGTATTCCGGCCTCTGTTTTAGGCAAAGTGAAGATGTAGGTGGCTTGTGAGCACATCAGGAAAAAGATCTCAGTAAAACATCCTTTGCCAGAATAAAGGATAAAAATTTTAAGCTAACTCAAGCAGTTTTTGTATTTCTCTATTGATAGGCTCACCCATAGCGAGTTTTTTCTACAAAACAATTTTTAACAGAATATAAATTTTTGTTGCCATTAATAGTGCTCCAGCAAAGACCTTTCGAGGTTTTTCAGGAACCAACTATTCATAAGTTTTAAGAATGGAGGAACCAAAAAAAAGAATATTTATTTATTTATTTCCTTTATTTATCTATTTATTATTTGCACAATATTGTGCGCAAAAAAACATTTAATTACTACATTTAACAAGAACACCGCACATTAGAAAATAAAAAAGGTGAAAAATTAACAAATCAAAACTAGCCATCATTGTTAATTTTCATGTGAGCGCAACTCTTAAAAGAAAAATAGAAGTCACGCAGAATCATAAAAGTTTTGAATAATAGGGGTAAGGGTACCGAATAGGGATTATTTGTTTGTTTTATAGAAACATATCTATATTGACTTTTCTCTCTAGTTTAAAAACGGTTCATTTTAGTTTTAAAACAGTCGAGTTTAAAATAAAAATTTCAGTTTCTAACAAAGATGGCATATCTTCGGGGCAACATAGATGTGGATTTTTAAAGCTAATGGTGAATCTTCAACACCTCAACTTGTTATGCCTTTTAGTCAGATATAAAGCGTTGAATTTTCTGTTGACATATAATAGAAAAGATTAAGGCCTTGTTTAGTGTGCGCGCGACGCGCGACGCGATGCAATGTGTGGTGGCTGAATTGATCAATTGCTTCGCTCGATCAATTTGACCGCTACACATGCATCGCATCGCGCGTCGTGTGCACACTAAACAAGGCCTAATAGACGTGAGAGCAATCTAGACAAATAACTGTGATAACCATTGTGCTCGAATACATACACATTTACCAGATCATTTACACAGGATCTGGTATACCTGAAATGAAAACGATCATCCGTGGCGTTGTTCTCAAGGACTACTTGACAACCCGAACATTGGTCTCGAAAGTATTTGGTGTTGCGATGTCTCTCGGTAGCGGCGTTCCAATTGGCAAAATGGTCAGTTTTATAACATTCTGTAACTCCGTCTCATGGGCTCGTTGCATAGAAGTCACTGCGTCGAAGTTTCCCCATTTTTCGATCGTCCCTTCTTACAGGAGTGCTTGATCTGAAGCGTCTCGTTTCAGGGTCCTTTCGTTCACATTGCCTCTGTCGTGGCAAACCAGCTCTCTAGGATAGCTTCTCGTTTTGACCCCGCATTTAAAAGCGAAACCAGAAGAGCTGAATGCCTAGCGGCGGCATGTGCCGTTGGAGTCGCTTGCACCTTCAGCGCACCCGTCGGCGGTGAGTTATCTCTGATGTACAGGAGGCGGCGCATCGGGCCATCCGAGCGAACTAAACTTTCTCTTTTCGATCAAATTTATTGGCACAAAATCCAAATGAAATAGAAAATACTTTGGCGCATAAATAGAGGAATATTTTAGGAGAAAAATTACTCAGCAGATGTGCTCATATTCATCAGCCCAATGACCGCCTCCATCCTTGGCCCGAAGCTCTTCCACGCTTTCTTTAGAAAAGCGCTGTCCATATTTGTGAATGCTGCTTCAATAGCGGTGTGAAGATACGTGGCATTAGGGTACCTCGTCTTGTTAGCAACCTATTCGACTACGTTCTAAGCATAATAGTCCAGGGGACTAAAATCCGGGCTATTCGGGGGTCAGAACTCCTTGGACCAAGGCATGTCCAAGTTAGGGGTGGGCAACTCGCTTGGTTCTCGCAGCCTCAGACAGCATCTGTCACACCATTAATGTGTATGACTTGTGCCGTAGGTCCAACTCTACATTCCGTCGCATTGGCACCCATCAATTTCCTGTACGATTGCTCCGGGTCCTCCAGAATCAGCGCCTGAGCCTTTTCCACGACTGCTGCAGTTATTTACACGCGTTCCCGCAAGGGGTTTCTCAGACTTCCGCCGGAACATTGCATCTGCCCACAACATCGTAAACAGTTGATCTCGGGTACCCGAAGCTTCGAATTGTTTCAGCTGGCGAACGACTAGCGCGAGCACTTATTTTCCAGTTTGACGTGAAAATGGTGTTAGGAAAACGCTATTCCTTCGTTTGTCCAGGTGTGCTATTTTCTATCGAAGTAACGACAATGTACTTCTCTGTGCGCAGTTATTGGCGCGGTTTCTTCGCGGCCTGCTGTGGCGCAATCACGATACGCCTTCTACGGGGCTTCGTCGTGCAAACAGAAGGTCAGTGGATTGGGTTAAGCTTTTTTATGAGTCCGTTCATGTCTCACATGAAACTACCTCAACTGTACGGCCCTCGAACCCTCTACGTCACAATCTTGAGGCAGAACATCTACCACTGCAACACCCAAGCCAAGTTCCAAGCTCCTCGCCCATGAGTGGAGCGATCGTGTCGCTGGATTATCCACAGTTAACCATATGCAGCTTCCAGTGCCCCACGCTCGTTTACTATAAGGATTCGGCAAAAACACAAGACGCTTGGTTAATACTTACAAGGAAAGGGTCTGAACGCTGGGAGCGAGTCGTATAGGGAGAATCCTCAACCCCTCAATTGGTTTGGAAATATGTTTATTTTTTGCCAATTCGCTAAACCCAAGGAGTAGGAGGTCACAATGGGATATGGCGCAGCACGCGTTTGAGGGTCTTGTACTCCCGCGATGCGTCCGCATCTAGTGGCTCGAAACGAAGGTGGGTAGAGGGCTGACTCGTGCGAGGGAGGTCAGATGTTTGGTTCTTCTAGATTTTCAGACATTTTCTGCGCATTTTTCCAGCTGCACGCTGTGGTATTCAACATGGTGATAAATGTTCAGCACCAGTGATACACAGGTACAAAGTGCCTGTGTAGTGAATCGTGGTGTCTTCCTCCATGGTTATGAGCACGCAACCGAAATCCAATTGAAGACGTACCCTTTCCTCCGAAACAAGAGTTCCACCCGAAAACGTTATCATATGCCCACTGCTTGCTTGCCTCTCCACGTCCATCTGTTCATCTTGCGGATCCCAATCTTCCACTTCCACCACTTCCAGCTGTTCGCCTTCATCAACTTCAAGTTGACGTGCTTCGAAGTCCTTGAGTGTGCTGGCCATCCGTTCGGCCAGCTTGATTTGTTCCCTAGAAGATTCCTTGTCTAAAGGTGGGCCACACTTCGGCGTGAGCAGGTGGATCACCACTCGACCGTCGGCGGACATTGTTGGTATTAGGTTCTAGAAAACCTTCAGCAGACCTCTGATTTCCGGGTGACAGGCAGACATGAGGCAAAGAGTGCATCGATGCCGTTTAGCTTAATTTGCGGGATCCGCATACCTCGTTTCTCATTTGAACCACCTCCGACGTCACAACGTGGTCTCCTTTGAAAATCCGAGCAAGATCGTTTTTCCCGAGGCCTTTGGTCCATGTATGGAAACAGACTATAAGGAGCCTGTAGCCTTTATACGCTATCCGTAAGGTGCCTAGTGTGCTTCACGCACTTTGCACCTGTGTATCACTGTGTTGAACATTTATACATCACCATGTTGAATACCACAACGTACCGCTGGAAAATGCACAGAAAACATCTGAAAATGATATAGACGTCAGAATCCCCCAAATCTCTACTAATCAGTTGAAATGCAAGAGTGCAGCAACGCAGAGGAGCCAAACCCCTGACCCCTCTCGCATGAGTCAACTCTCTACCCACCTGCGCTCCGAATACTAGCTGCAGAAGCATCGCGGGCGTACATGACCCCCAAACGCGTGCTGCGCCGTATACCATTGTGACCCCCTACTCCTTGAGTTTAGCGACTTGGCAAAAAACAAACACATTTTCAGACCAATTGAGGGGTGTGGATTCTCCCTATATGACTCGCTCCCCCCGCTCAGACATACGCTTCAGACCCTTCCCTTGTTAGGGGATGGAGGTTCCTTCCATAGTATTGGTTCTTGCCGTTCCGGCGTACCGTTGAGACGGTTCCTTTGTCGGGTTGGTGATGATCTGATAGGTTGACGTTTGATGGGATCTCTTTCATATATGGTGAGGTAGAGCTACCTATGCTGTGAGTCAAGAACTCAGCCGCTCAAAATTTCAGTCACCGTCAATGCATTCTTTCAAACGAGTTTCGCACCGGATGCGTTTGTCGTGAACGAAATACCGCTATTCATATTGCTTGGAATAATCTGCGGTGTTATGGGAGCCATGTACATATCACTTTACCGTACTGTAGTACTGTTTCTAAGAAAGAACAAATACGCCAAGAAGGTGTTTCAGCAACAGTAAGTTCCACTCTTTAAAGATTTTCAATCAGTTTTCACCGTATGCGCAAATAAACGGATTTAGCTGGATTGTGTACCCAATATTTGTCTCGCTTGTCTACAGTACGATTTCCTTTCCTCATGGTCTCGGACGATTTTCAACAGGAAGGGTGGGTTTAAGATTTTCTTTCTGCAGATCTGGTTTACGAATAAAATAAAAATGCATCACTCGAGAGCAAGAGAATAAGAATTAAATGACAAGATTAAAGATTGGTGTTCATCATGTTTATTTCGGATAATCAACGCAGTCTATCATTACGACATACACATAGTAAAGGGACTCACGTAGTATATGCTTGTTCCATAGAAGGATAACGATAGTGATGGACGCTAGTCAATTCCTTTGTGGGATGCGCCACGCATTCTATTTTTACGGGATATCCGGGGTATCATGGAAGCAAATTGAATAACTATTTGGTAAGTACTTCTGATCTTTCGATTGACTGACTGACTTGCGATTGCCAGCCGAGGAACAACTCACGTTTCATCCTTCCCAGAAAAGTCTGGAAACACGGAAGGCTTGTTGGCGTGAATAAGAAATCCGAACCAAAGCCTTGAATCGGAGTGCACGCGAAAGCCGGCACTTCCTTCGACTGCGGTACCACGTGACCTCATAGTTCTTAATCCTTTATCGCGTATACAATGCTCAATTCTTTATCGCTAGTTCTAGACAGTTAGCCATAGGGAGTAAAGAACCGCATTATTACCAAATACGTAGTAATTCAACAGCCTCCGGGTAACAGAAGATCTGACACATAGACGCGAACTAGACCTAAAAGTCGGTTCGGAGGTGGGCTAGTGCCATCCCTTCCTATCAACCATTGCACTACCCAGAGAAAGGAAATCCATGCCAATAAAACTGTAAAAAATGTTTCTCGAAGATCTTCACATTCTGACCTCGAAGGCAGGCCTACTGGAAGAGTGTAACATGGTGTCCAGACGTTCGTAGTAAGACAAATAGTAAAACATTAGCTCACCATTTAAAACGCTTCCGAATTTGCCTTCGAATTTACAACTCTCGCTGATGTATAGAGCACGACATTTATTATAACTGTTGAATTGCAGAACTTTTAACCCACTCACTGTTCAGGTTCACTTAACCTTAGAAGCAACATATTTTGACAGTTCGTTAGGCAATTGAAAAATGACAATCAGACCTACCTTCGCACACTGTAGCCTAAACAATGATTTTCCTGTGATTTTTAACCGTTTAATGAATATATGTAATGTAGAGCCCGCTCTTTACTCGGCAGTGCTGAAGCAGTCAGTACCACACTGCCACGGTTTTCAGTTTATTTATACGCACTAAATTTCATAGAATTTCCGCTCTTTGAGCAGCTACTAATCGTTTGGGCCTTCAAATTGGTTCCTATTTCGTAATGATTTATTCTTAATTCTTTATGTTTTTCAACCGAAGGGTGGTTCGAAATAACTCACAGCTATACTTATGTCCTAGTGAGATCTCAAAACAGTTCCTGGTGATCGCTACGCTTCATAATTATTTTGTTTCAGCTCAAATTTGGAATGAACCTGAAGGACTTCTTCAGTAATTGCACGTTTTCTGAGCCATCTTCGTCACCTCTAGCCTGCAAGAATGAGATCTTCGACCACTGGCTCGACAACCGAGAGAATATCTTGGTCCTTCTCACTCTCTTCATTGCCGTTCATGTGCGGACCTTCAGTACCATCGTCGTTATTGTCTCAGTCATAATTAATCACGAAAAATTTGCAGTTTGTGTTTTCGATAATATGCATGACGCTGCCGGTTCCATCAGGAGTTTTTATGCCAATTTTCGTGTTAGGAGCAGCTATTGGTAGACTTGCGGGAGAGGTAATGTTTTGCTTAGCTAGAGTGTTCGTATCCAGTCAGCTTGAACGTGCTCCACTGCTCTATCATCTCCGTCTTTTCGCCGTTGGATATGCAGAGCACCCGAAAATGGATGATTGCAGATTGTAGCCATAGCTCTTCCACTAGGACTGATTGAAGGACTGAATATCTATCCCGGAGTGTACGCTGTGGTAGGTAAGAAAACCTTCGAGTTATAAACAACACACCAAATAAAAAACGGCCATTCTTTTAAACTGGCAAGTACGTCCTCCAATAAGGTTTCTGAAAAAGAGTGAGAGTTTTTCTGATGTTTAGAAACTACAAACCATAAACGATGAGCTCGCGCGAACTTCAGAATGGCAGAGTTGAAGGGGCACTAGGAAAGAACCGAAGCCGTCCGAAAACTTCTGTACTGTCATCAGCCTAATCTTCGAAGTAGCTACAGCTACCAAACCTAAACAACATCATTTTAGGTACTGTTGACCTTCAAGTTGTTAGGGTAACATCTACGTACAGCCTACACATTTGACATCTTGTGAGGTGCCAGAATAGCTCAGCTTTCCTCGCTGAAGGATACGAAAGCGTCACATCCTCCGATCAATATATTCACTAGGAAGTCCGATAAGCGCATTGGCCGAGATTTTGGTTCTTTTGACATCTTGTGGGATCCGCTACGTCATGCATCTCGTTGAGTGAGTGCAAGCGAACCGTACCACGTGACCGGCCCATATAATTTTCGAATGATGTAGAAGCATTCAATTTCATTCTTTTTTCACATTCGATTACTTCCTTCTTTTTCCTTCTTTTTCACTTTCCGATAGACGTCTGCAGCTTTGATGGTCTAGACGACGATAACCTGCATAAAGCAACAGTGCTAGAGTATCGGTGATTCAGAATATGTCCTTCGGGGCACACATACACCAGTTGTTCGAAACCGTTTACCTCAAACTTGGGTAATTAATCCAAAACTTTAATATACAAATACAGTACATATTAGAGCGTCCTAAAAACATCTTACAAAAGAATGAGGAATAGAAAAAATGAAACATAAGAAGAGCGCCATGTGAATTTTTCCATATGACTCTTTTATAGGGAGTTTTTTGTTTGCATAACTGTACAATCTGATAAAGCTCTAAGCGAAAATTCCTCACAATATCCCGCGAAATCGTCCTTTGATCGCGAGAAAGTCGCGATACTGCGTTCAGCGTAGCCAGATTGTACGAGTAGCATTAGGAAGCACCCGGTGATGAAGGAAAGACAAGAAAAAACGAGACGAGCTCAAAAATGAATGAAATTGAATGCTCCTGCTATCTATCGGAAATTAGGTGGGCCACTTACGCCATGTGGTTCGCTGACACTCACATTACAAGATCTGTACCCTAATAGACTCCACGAGATATAAAAAGAACACCAGTCGGACTAATTCACGAATGTCTCTAGAATGGGCTAATCGCTGTTTCATTCTCATTCACCAAAAAAAAAAGAGACCACAAGATTGCCATGATAGAAACCGAAGCTCAATTCTAGAACACCTTCCATCTTCCTTTTTATTGTACAGACTCAGTGCACCTAGATTCCTTTATCCATACGGATTCTACGAACACAAACGAGTGACATTTTTTGGACTTCTGCTCTGTTATTTATCTCTATCTGACTGTGTTCAAGGTGCTGCAAGCTTCTCGGCTTCTGTCACTCATACCGTGTCTGTGTCTGTGATGATTTTCGAAATTACGGGACAACTTCACTACATTCTACCTGTGATGGTGAGAGGATTTAACCACTAACCCTGATTTTTTCGTTGATATCGTTAGGTTTTTTTCTAATTTGCGCTTAAATTGCCTAAAATTTTCATAACTTCATTCAACAAAACGTTTCAACTAATGCTTCCTCTTGAATGCATATGCCTACAAAGGATTTATTGTGAATAAAGTTTTCAGATATCGGTGCTACTATCTAATGCAGTTTGCGCATACATGCAGCCTTCATTTTTCGACACAATTATCAAAATCAAGCACTTACCGTTTCTGCCGGATATACCACCTTCGAACCACATGTGAGTCTTTTCATTTTCATTTTGAAGTCCATTCACCCCTAAGGTCAGCGAATGTGTTATAGAAACTGTGGCCAAACAAAAAAACTGGCCAACACTCCACTGTATTGCCCTTCTTAGCCTTTATTTTCATCTCTTTGTTTTTTCTTTTCACATTTGCATTTAGAACTCGTCTTTTTTCTTTAGCAGAAGTACAAGTTCAGCAAGTTCAAACATTCTCTGTTCTACAGGGTGTCTCAAAAAATGTACACACTGTTTGAAAGGTGATAACTTTGCTCACAGTAAAAACACTAAAGAAGTTAAGGACTCATACGAAATTTAGAAAAACGAAATTTGCTGACATATGAGCGGTATGGAATGCGGCGTGCACTCGTCTGAATTCTTGCATTTTATACTCGATTGATTGTGTTTCACTTGAATACTTGTTGTAATTTCTATTTAAAGAGGCCGTATCGTTTGATTTGTGCTTCCTTTAAGCTTTAAAACTTAAAAACACACTACGGCTTGTGCAAAATGCAGGCTATCTTAAAAATGCAGGTGCTGTTTGAAAGGTTCTAACATTGCTGCTTGTGAAGGTTTTGAAAATGTTTGAGACTCATATGAAAGCACAGGGTAACGAGAATCCTGTGGAGTGTGAGTAGTCAAGATTGCTCCATGCACACCCCTGAAAACTTGATTTCAGACTCCATTGATTGTGCATGGGCTGAATGCTTGTTACAATCCTGTTACTACTTGAACAGACTAACCTGTGCGTGTTTCTTTTAACGTTTAGAAGTTGACAGTCACGTGAAAGACACGTGAAATGCGAGTTTATTGATTCTTCTTCTTCTTCTTCTTCTTCTTCAGCGTTTGTCCCGCTCCGTGGCGGGGTCCGTTATCCTGGTGTCATGACGCCACCTTTCCCGATCCAGCGCTAGATCAGGGTGGACACCAGCTACTTTCAAGTCCATATGTAACGTATCAGCCCAGGGGGGCCTCTAGGCCGCTTTCCTATTACCTCGAAGTTAAGGCCTATCTTGCGGACGCTGTCTTCCTTTCCACGCAGAACGTGGCTCTACCATCGCAAGCGAGCTTCGCGCATCTTCTCCGCTATCGGCGCGACACCGAACTTCACCCGAATAGCATCGTTTCGGATGCGGTCCAGGCGCGTGACTCCAGCCATCCAGCGCAGCATCTTCGTTTCCATTACGCTGAGACGCGTTTCAACTTCCTTGGTGGCAGGCCAGCACTCAGCGCCGTACATCGCTACTGGCCGGATGACTGCCCTGTAGATCTTTGACTTAAAGCGCTCTGGTATCTTCTTGTCGCAGAGCACGCCAGTCAACGAGCGCCACTTGGACCAAGCTGCACTCACGCGTGAATTCACTTCGACCATCAGTTTGCCGTCAGACGCGACTGCTGATCCCAAGTACTTAAAGACCGCAGTGCGTGGAAGCTCGATGCCGCTAACCTTGATGGAGCTGGACTCAGTAACGTCTGTCGTTAGATATTCGGTCTTTTTAACGTTCAATCTGAGTCCAAACCGCTCCAAACGATCACATCAAGCTTGCACCTCTCGCTCGAGTTCACCTTTATCTTCGCTAGCGAACATTACGTCATCGGCATAAAGCAACGTCCAAGGGACGGGCTTCTGAAGATCTCGTGTGATGGCATCCATGACGACAACAAAGAGGAGTGGGGAAAGCGCAGAACCCTGCTGTACCCCGACAGAGATGGGAAACTCCATAAGGTTCCAGCTGCAGCTTGAACTCGACTCTTTGGGCAAGAGTAGAGCATCCGCATCCACTCTATAAGTTCCTCAGGTACGTTGTGTTGTCGCAAGGCGTACCATATAACCTCACGCGGTACGCGGTCGAAGGCCTTCTCCAAGTCGAGAAAGGCGATATGCACTGGCCTCTGTTTCTCGCGATGCTTCTCTATCAGGAGACGAGCGGCGTGAATTGCATAAACGGTGCCACAGCCAGCCACGAAGCCGCACTGATTGCTGGAAAGCTGGACGATGTCCCGAATTCGTCCATCGACATCTCGCTCAAAGATTTTCATGCTGTGCGAAAGCAAGCGAATCGGACGGTAATTGGAGCAGTCTGCAGGACTGCCCTTCTTCTTCCAAATTGGAATCGTCGTACTTTGGCGACACCACTCAGGCACTTTCTTCTCCGCCACAACCTGATTAAAGAACTTCGCCAACCACTCAGCAGGGTACCAGCACTTGGATTTCCATAAATCAGCCGCCACGTCGTCGGGCCCAGTTGCCTTGCCTGGCCTCATCTTCTTCAAAGCCGCTTCAATCTCCTCCACGGTGATCTTCTGAACGGGGCCGTGGGTTGGAGCCGTTGAAGGGATGGCTGGATGAGGAAATTCCACCGTAGAGATTTCCGCAAAGTAGTCGCGCCATCGCTTCAAATGCCTTCTTGCAGTCTGTAAGAAGATGGCCGTTCTCATCATTGATGCCAAAGAACTTCTCAATATCCTCGGTCTGCCGTTGGCGAAGCTTTGCAAGTCGGTACAGATACCGCTCACCACCGCGTGACTCGAGGTTCTCGTTGACATCTCCATAATGAGTGGCTTTTGCAACAGCCACGGCCTTCTTTGCAGCTTTCTTCGCTTCTTGGTACTTCCGCCAGTTATCTGCTGTCTCTTCGCTGAGAAACACGTGATAAAGCGACTTCTTCTCTCGCACTTTTGCTTTCACGTCATCTGTCCTGCTTCAGCCTCGGAGGGGCAATCTGCAAAGTGCAGATCAGCGGTCGGTGCTGTGGGGCGACCGTCTCATACGGCACGATCTTCGCGTCTGTGACAAGACTCCGGTCGCGATCTCTCACAAAGACAAAGTCTATTTGAGTCTTGGTACTCCCACTGTAGTATGAGATAAGGTGCGAGTCGCGTTTTCGGAAGACGGTGTTGACTATGGTGAGGTTATGCGATTCCGCATAATCAAGAATACGCTCACCATCGGGGTTACGGGACCCGTATCCGAAACCACCATGACAGCTGTACCCGTCCTTTGTAGCACCTACGTGCCTTCACTGTCGGAACTAATCTCTACCTTCCCACCTTCTCAACTACTGCGGATCGTTGAACATACTTTGCGATTCTATTATTCTACTGCCAGTTGATTTCAATCGCCTACTGCTGTATCGTGCCCACTACTTTGTCGATTCAACGTCTTAGCCGAGGAGAGATCTCTTGTGGCTGGGATCGTATTCTTATTCGGAAACGAGCCACCTGCACAGGTGTATTCTTTCGGTTCATTCTCTCGGAAGGCGCCTTTCTTCCCAACCTTATTTTCCTCTGTTAATCGGACGGTCCATCGAGCTGATTCGATTGATATTCTATAGATCAAAGTCGAAGAGCTCGATTGATCGTGGATATGGATACACCATTGCGGTCTTCCTCTGTTCGAGCGGTTAAGAGGACTCACGTGGACGCTTCACCTTCTCTACCTGAGTATGGTCGTCAAAGGAAAAAACAGAAGATGGACGCTGCGACTCCTGTCAATGGGGATGATCTTTGCCGAGCCGTTGAGTTGATCATCAACGATCAGTCTCTATCTGCACACCTCAAAGCTGCGATGGGCGGCATACTGGACATCAAGCTGCAACTCAATGCGGTAATCAAAAGAAACGAGGAACTCATAGAAGAAAATTCGCGATAAGAACTATGAGTTGGAAAAGGAAGTACAGATGTTGAGGTCACAGATTGCCATGCTAAAGCAAACTCTACCATCTCAAATTGTCCCTTCATCCAATTCTGTAGATGCTTCTATATCAACTCCGTTTAGTCATGTTACTGATGATGATGCTGAGCGTGAACGTTCAATTGTTATTGTAGGAGTTAGGGAATCGTCTGCTATTACTTCTTCAGATCAAGTTTTACATGACGCCAATTGTGTAAGGCAAATCCTTGACTTCGTTGCTGTAGATTGCCGTCCTATTGCTATTTATAGAATGAGACAATTTATTTCAGGAAGAGCTCGCTTACTTAAGGTTGTTTTCCCAGCTTTTTTCTTTGCAACCTTGTCATTGAAAAGGGCTCCGTATCTTAGCTATTGTTCTGTGAAAGGAGTTTATATCAGACCTTCGCTTTCTAGCGCGGAGCTTGATCGTCTTAGAGCCCAACGTCTGTCTCGCACTACTTCCATGCGTCCTTTAGAAGTGGATTGTAATCGTAAAACTATTGATATTTCTTTAACGAGCAATATTGATAGTGCTTCCCGTGTCCAAAATCACCTATCTCCATCTCATCCACATAGTTCATCTCCGTTTGCATCTCATCCAAACACCTCACCTCCATTTGCTGCTCAGTCGGAAAACACCTAAGGTCTCATAGGAACTCGGACACGTTTGTCTCCTGTGCCATGGCTAATGTTCGGTCAGTGATAAGAAACAAGGATGCAGTTGCGGGACTCTTCCAGTAAAGTATCGACGTTATCATCTTAACAGAATCCTGGCTCAAACCTACAATAGATGCGTCAGTTTTTCTAGGTGATTATTGCTCTCAGTACGCGGTTCTAAGATGTGATCGCTCAGAAAGAAGGGGTGGAGGCGTTGCTCTCATTGCACGAAAATCATCTCCCTCACTTGTTTTATGCGAATCTGTCAGCAATTCCTATGAAGTACTGTGTTCGTATCTGCGACTCGGATTGTCTATCGTGCGTTTCATTATTGTCTACAAAGCTCCTAGTTGTGTGGCTCGGATGACTGATCAGCTGCTTAAAGCTATTAGTGATCTGTTGTCTTGCCATCTCCACTGCATAGTTTTGGGCGACTTTAATTTTCCTGAAATTGTCTGGAGTGGCAAACCAAGCTTGCAATCTCCCAGTACTAATGCTCGAATATTCCTTGACATGTGTAACTCACAAGCTTGCCCAAATTTGTCCTTTCTGGCACTCTAGGTAATAACATTCTTGATCTAGTGCTGTCCACTGATCAGGACCTGATAACATCGCTGAGCATTAATCCGCCACTAGGTCTAAGCGCTCACAGTTCCATCAGATTTTTAATCAATATACAGATGCACTACTGTCACAACTCGGTGAAGCGAAATTTCGCCCAAGCAAACTATAATGAAATAATGAAATACTTGGCAGATGTAGATTGGTTCGGCTCCCTCAACAGTGTGGACTCAGTGGATGCGAAATACGAATTATTGATTAGCGTACTTCATCATTGTATTGATTTATTTGTGCCTATTAAGAAAACCGCACTAAACAAACCAGGCCTTCCACCTCATATAAACAGGACTCTGAAGGAAAAGGATGAAGCGTGGACTAGGGCAAATCAATCAAAAGATCCTCAGGATTGGGAGCTCTTTCATGCTCTGAATGATAGGCTCTCAAGAAAATTACGCAACTTTAACGCTTCCACTGAAAGGAGAGTGATTGACTCTAACTGCAAGAATGCATTCTTTAAGCTGCTTAAGTCTCGATTACGTGATAAACCACACATTGCGGCTCTGCGCTCTTCTAATGGCGAAATGATATACAGAGACGAAGATAAGGCCAAGCTACTGGCGTCTACGTTTGAAGATTTCTTTGTTACTGTTGATGATGAGGACGTAAATAATCCATCTCTAGGGAGAACATTCCCTGTCATGGAAGATTCAATTTGGTTTCACGCAGAGGAAGTCATGAATCTACTTTTAAGATGGCCACAGTCAGAAAGCCTTACACCTGATTTTATCCCCCTGTCGTTCATTAAAAAAGTAGCTCCAATCATAAGCAGCCCACTTGCCTTCATTTTTAACCTTATCTTGATGAGGGCCAAGGTACCTACTCGATGGATACTTTCCATAATAATTCCAATTCCAAAAAAGCCTCCATACAATCTGCCATCAAATTCCAGACCAGTGAGCATTACATCGATTTTCGCTAGACTCTGAAAATTTTTTGAAGAAAAGGATTGAGGACCACCTCCAGAAGCACGCTATTCTTTCTGGAAACCAACATGGCTTTCAAAAGGGTAGTTCCACAGTTACTGCCATGATTCAAGCGCTCAATCACTGGACAAAGTGTATTGATGAGTGTAAGAGTGCTGATGTTGTTTATCTTGATTTCAGTAAAGCATTTGATAGTGTTCAGCATAAGCTATTACTCCACAAAATGGATGTGGTAGGTATTCACCCTCGTATCATTTCTTGGATGAAGTCCTTCCTGTCGTCGCTGCCGTCGTCGACTTTGAACAGGCCCTTAGCTATGCTGATCACGCAACACTGCTTCCATGCTGCGTGAACGCGCCCATCGAGCAGTTGGCAACGCGAACTGAGCTCGCCAATGAGATCCACCCCAGTAGTCTTCTTTGCATACTTGTGGTCAGCGGCCTAAGCTCTTTGACCAAGTTTATGTCCCCTGTCCCCTTCTTCCTGTCGGGTCGGAAGTATATTGTTTGCGTCAATTCCTCTTTTTCCAGTACCAGAGTCGTTCGGAGTGGTGTGCCTCAGGGAGGTGTACTCTCCCCAGTCTTATTCAATATCTACACACACGATCTGCTTCACCTTCTCTCAGGTGCAGACGTTAAATTTTGCGCATATGCGGATGACCTAAAGATCTACCGATCAATTGCTAAGGACACTGACGTCACAGCTCTCCAGGATGCAATCGACTTTGTCCAAACATGGCCCATAGAGTGGGAGCTGCCGCTCTCTAATGAAAAATCCAAAGTACTTCATTTGGATAGTCGCAACAACAAACATCAATATTCTATCAGTGGTACTTACCTTAGTAGCGTAACTGAGATCAAGGACTTGGACTTTACGATAACCAATGATCTAAGCTTCGATAAACACTGTGAAACTATATCAAAAAAAGCCATCCGGGCCACCTACCACTTATTTAGAGCACTGTCAACAAGAAACACTGTTGTACTTCTCCAAGCCTATAAATCCTTCAACAGACCCATCTTGGAATACAGCACTCCAATATTCAGCCCTCACAAGAAAAGAATCATTACTATGCTGGAACGGGTCCAGAATGGTTTCACAAGAAAGCTTATGGTGCGTGCACTGGAATTTGTATACGATCAGATTCCGTCTAGTGCGGTTAGGAGGCTAAACTTCGGCTTATCCTCACTTGAAACTAGAAGGCAAAAACACGACCTCCTACTCTCCCATAAGATACTGCATGGTATGAACAGCGTAAGGATCAGTGATCTTCTGTCGTTGAGAAAATCGAGTACTCGTGGGGATGCTGTTAAGTATGATGCTGGTAGAGCGAAGTTGAATTGTTGACGATTTTTCTTCACGCTTAGGACTGTTACTTCTCTTGAGATGTTCCGCAAAAAGCACAGTGTCCCTGTTAGCTACGACACCTTTAAAAAAACCTTGGATCGATATTTAAGTTCCTGATACCTTTGAGGTTTTTCGACTATTTCCTCTGCTTCTGCCTCTATGTTGCTCTATGTTGCTGTTGCTGGTTTCTTCTTTTTTAAATTGGTCTAAGGTATGTTGGCAAGGTTTTTTGTTGTCTTTCTGTGGTTTTTTTTCATCTGTACACGAGGAAATTTGTGTAATAAAATAATAATAATAATCACCATCGGCGTTTCGTGTTCCGTATCCGAAACCACCATGACAGCTGTACCCGTCTTTCGTAGCACCTACGTGCCCATTAAGGTCACCAGCGACTATGATGACATCTTTCGACCGTACCTCTGCTGTCTTCTCATCAAGCAGGTTCCAAAACTCATCCTTGGCTTGATCGCCAGTCTGTGGAGCATACGCAGAGAAGAAGTGATAGAGTAGCTCCTTAGCGGCGACAACGACCTTCATCAATCGATCGTCAAAGCGTTCGACGCTTACAATCGAGTCACGAAATCGTTCGGAGACGATGTCTCCAACTCCACTGGTGGTCCTGGGACTTCCACATAGAACGGCCTTGAAGCCACGTCCTATGTCCCTTGTCTTGCGGCAGGACCACCTCGCCTCCTGCACTGCACAGAAATCAACTCTTATACGCTCCAGTGCTTCAACCAACTCGCACGAGCGGCCCGTCAACGTACCCACATTCAGCGTTGCCACACGGGTCCTACTTACGTTACGGGACTTTCGGACTAGCTCAGTTGCCCCCGATGCCGTTCTCGCATCAGGGACCCTCGCATACTTTCCACACTCGCCGAACGCATCGGCTCCCGCTGACGCCGTAGCACGTGAACTGACATGCACCATGTGATGTGACATGGGTGTTCGTAGCCGGCCTGTCACAAGGGCCTGTCGCCTGCAATCGAATGTCCGTGTTTGGCTTAGCTCGCAGAGCGGGCAGTTTCCAGTGGCACCACGTGGAGGAACGGACATCGCCACCAAATGCGAGTTTATTGATTGCGCAATTTAAATGTGAGCAGGAGCCCTACTTCCAAGACGGACTCTGTGGAGTGACGAAGCAACATTCAAGCTGAAGGGGAGGTTAGTCGGCACAACTGCAGCTACTGGGCGACGGAAAACGTTAAAGAAGTGGCCAAGTAGTAAGACGGTAACAAGCATTCACCCTATGCACAATCAATCGAGTTCGAAATGGAAGGTCAGGCGTGAGCGTGGCGCAATCTTGGCTATATACACGCCACAAAACCTTGTTACCATGTGCTCTAATATTAGTCTCAAGCATCTTCAAAAGCTTCAGCAGCAGCAATGTTAGAACCTTTCAAACAGTACCTGCATTTTTAAGGATACCCTGCATTTTTTGCAAGCTGTAGTGTGTTTTCAAGTTTTAAACCTTAAAAGAAGCACAAATCAAATGATAGGACTCCTTTAAATAGAATTTACAACAAGTATTCAAGTGAAACACAATCAATCGAGTGTAAAATGCAAGAATTCGGACGAGTGCATGACACATTCAACACCGCTCATCTGTCAGCGAATTTCTATTTCTCTAGGCTTTCATATGGGTCCTTAACTTCTTCAGTTTTTTTAATGTGAGCAAAGTTATCACCTTTCAAACAATGTTTTTTTAGACAACATTTTTTGAGACACTCTGTTTAATAAAGGTTAAAGAATACAGGTCTGCATTTGTCAGTCCCTTTTCGGAATGCGCTGCGCATTGCACTTCTACCGCATATCGCAACAAATGCATATTTGCTCTACAATGACTTGCACTGGCCATTCAATGAACGAGACAGTGCTCATTGAACGCCAGTGCAAGTCATCACTCAAGACAAACCCTAGAACCAACTCAGCGACCTCAGAGGAATAGAAGTCCTCGTACGTCTGCACGGAAAATAACCATAAAGGATAAAAATGATAAAGGACGGCGCTACTCAATCCCTTTTGGGATTCGAATTGGAAGAATGGGACGCACGAGATGTCGCGGAAGCGATTTGAATGTGCATTTAGACATACAATGACTTGCAGTGGCCAGTCAATGAACAAGTCAGCGTATATGTATCCCAGACAAGTCTGGTACCAATTCATCGACGGGGAGGGATGGAAGACAGGTTTGGCCTGGGCGGGAAATCCTAACCAAGAACCTGGGGACGGCTTGGCGCAACAGCCGGCACCTCCTCCGATTGCGCTACACACGCCCGGAAAGAACCATGGGTGTGAAACCATGAAAGCACTGAACAACGGGAAAAAAAGACACAACCACTCAGTTCCAAAAGAACGACGCAGCTGAACATTGGGTAACGAGCTTCCTGAAAAGGCTGGAACAGGCCTAGTATTTTTTCACTCGACTAGTAGCGCGCTCCAGGTTCGGCAGAAGGTTACTCTCAAATTTGGTTTTCCAGTAGGGCTTAGGATGACATCAAGCACAAAATTCATCAAAATCATTCAGTGTACCTAATTTTTGCCTGTTCTCGAATAAATTTTTCGAAGGTTACCTTTATCTTGCATGTGAAAGAGAATAACAATCCCTACAATACATACACTATTTTCTGCTAATATTGCCGCATACAATTATACAGAAACTGGTCCAGCACTTCATTCTGTAGGTTTCTAAAAACCTTGTACCTCACTACTAACAATTTTCAGAGTTCACACAGTTTGTGCCGAAAACATTATGGTTTCTCCAGTGTTGTTCATTACGAGAGTTACTTCATACGCGGAAATCCGCCAAATTCTCATGGACAAGCGAAACCTGAGAATTTTTCCCGTTGTGGACTCGGAAGGTGTGTTGATTTGCTTATTTCCAATAGTTTATGTTATTATGTTATTGCAGTGTCACAGACACTGATTGGAACGGTATCACGAAATTACTTGGAGGAACTACTTGACAATCAGGTACTTTAGATAACATTTGCTGGCCACAAGTCACAAAAGACTGTCTATAATAAATGTATCTTCAAAAAACAAAGCTGCACATTCATGTGTGACATTAGCTTAAGCGGAGCACATGCACGAGGCAGCAATTTTCAATTTTTTTTTCAAATTTCA
The DNA here is from genome assembly GCA_947396885.1 of Heligmosomoides polygyrus polygyrus. Taxonomy (NCBI): domain Eukaryota; kingdom Metazoa; phylum Nematoda; class Chromadorea; order Rhabditida; family Heligmosomidae; genus Heligmosomoides; species Heligmosomoides polygyrus. The sequence continues at coordinate 83,299,597 of OX377206.1, forward strand.
CATTTTGAAAGTTTATTCGTATTTGTGCGTTCAATATCTAATTATCATCAGCTGTCTTATCCTATTCATTAAGATCTTCTCTTTTGAGTTTTTTAACCCTGCGTGGTTGTTCACGTACAAAATAAATAAAAATAAATATTTCATGCATTATTGCTTTCGCATATGGTTGTTTTTTTGCAGATAGGCGAAGATGCTCGCAGAGAGGAAGCGGAACGAAGAGTTAGAAAAGCGATAGAGACCATCGATAGGCATTTCCAAACGTCGAAGCAAGAGGTCAGTTTTCCAGTTTTCGAACGATGCTCAGATCTTCCACCATTTCTCCCACGTTAGAATACTTCCATTTGATGTCTGTTTCTGCCTGATAGATTTTCGCGAACCATCGGGCCAAATCGGAGTCGAGTCTCTCCCCGTCATTCGAAGGACGTGCTCCGACATCGATGAAAGAAGAGCTCAAAGATGGAGAACCTCCGAAGAAAGTTGGACAAGAACGACGGGAGAGCAGGTAAGGATCATGCGAACATAAACCAATGAAACGTATCGTAACAAAACAGATTTCAACTAATTACAGGTTCACTGTTTTACCTGCTGGAAAGGTGCCTGAACCACCGACACCCCGACGTAATTCTCTGACAAGGAGAAATGCATTTTGCAGCTTGGAGAGCTACACTTCCGAGCCAGCAATGGGTTTGCATGTCCCGATGACATCTTTGAATTCCGCGAACCGTACTGGACAGGCGGCAAGTTTAGAGTTAGAGCAAGAGGAGGACACCAAGTCAATGGGATCAAACGAAGACCACGGACAGAAGCACCACCTGTCTCTTCATAATATGACCGACTATCATACTCTTGTTAAAAGTGAGAAACCAGTTTATTTATTTGTTTATTGCATGCAACCGTGCTTTTTATAACTGGACGAAAAACTACAACTGTAACTAGCGAGATCAAACATAACATTACTAGGTATTTCTCGTTAGTTTTAATCCAATTAATGAACTCCGTGAAATTGAAAAAAGCCAAATTGTCGCATAAAGCGCAGGAAATAAATGTCAAAGCGTCTTCCAGAACGCATTATACGATCGGTGTCTACTTCTGTGTCGTGAACTTGAAACGGTGTTTAAGATAGACGGCATATGCAGCAAGAAATATTAGGTTGAGTCATAAAGTTTGCAACAAAATTTGTCTTGCACTAAAAGAAGATTACACCACAAAAGAAAAATGATGGACTCAAACGAACTAACTGCAGTTATTCAATGAGTTCCTTCCGCTTTTCATGCACTGAGTGAATCCCACCTCTGTAGAATTTGGGTGGTTTCGACCTGAAAAACTCGTGTACCACCGCCATGACGTCATCGACTTCGGAGAAGCGCCTAGCATGGGGGAGTGATCCATCCACCGAAGCAGATGGCAGTCAGACGGCGCAATGTCCGGGGTGTATGGTGGTTGTTTGGTTTTGGTCCAGTCCAATTCCTAGATTTTTTCCAACGCTTGAAGTGCCGTAAGCGGTCGACTGTTGTTCCGGTGGATGAAACATTGGCTCGTATCGACTTCTTCCTCCACTAGTTTTCCGGTGAACTGGACCACTACACATCCACCAATCTCAAAGCAGGACCTTGTTTCAGTAGAGCTCCGGTTTTCTCACCACCAGCTCCTTGCGTTCCAGCTATTGCTTTCCGGCTTCGCAGTTGTAGTGAAGCGTCCCCTATTCATCGCTGGTAAGGATTCGATCCAGGCCCCCTCGCTTGAACCAGTACCGGAGCTCTCAGCAGTCGGAAGCACAGCGATTAGTAATGGATTTCAGTCACCGTATGAGGCACTGACGAAGACGATTTTGGCGACCTTCCTATTCTCTGCAGTCGACGAGCGGTGGCTCACTGAAAGTAGTGGAGATCAACGGTCAGCCCTAGTGTGGTTTGAGAGGAATTCGACTTCATTGGTTTTACCAGGCGCCCCTTGTTTACAGCAGTTGGTCTTCCCGGGAGTCGTTTGTCTTTGTTGCGCTTCTGGGCGGAGAAGAACTTCTGATACCGTCTCCAATAATTTATTCGGTTAGGAGTGTACTTGACGGTGACTTCCTGAATGTGCTTGACCTCTCTCACTGGGTTTCTACCATGCTCAAACTAACTGAAAATGAAATCAAACACTTTTTCGTTTTGTGTGGTCATCGTTCTAGAGAATAAAACATTTCAACAAAGCAAAGAAAATTAATGACTCATAACTCAAAATGATCGCGAGGAAACATGCTTTCAAGCAAAAAATAATATATTACTTTGAATTCCAGAAAAAATAGAAATGATGCAAAATTCATGACTAAGCCTAATAGATAACAGAAGCAATAAAACCTAGAGTTTCTTCAAAGACTGCGATTGTTGTGAACGATAATGTTACTGATGTGCAAGAGACGGCCTGCACACTAATGAAGCTGCTGCTACGAGTTTGCGACCCAACTTTTTTAAATAGCACATTTTATTAATCGTCATTTTCCGAGACTATGGTATAATGAAGGATAAAAAGTTAAACATAAAGAGTTACTCAATCCCTTTTGGGATGCTCCACGCATTCTACTTCTACCGGATGTCGTGGACGTGATTCGCATGCGTATTTTGCCATACAATGATTTGCGGTGGCCAATCTATGAAAAAGTCATCGCCTCATCATTCCCAGACAAGTCTGGCACCAATTCACCGACCCCAGAGGGGTGGAAGGTTTGGTTAGCCTGGGCGAGAAATCCGAACCAAGAACCTGGTATCGGGTATCGGGTGGAGGCGACAGGAAGGAACCCCCTACGACTGCACTACACTCGCCCATGAAACTAGTCTAAAAGTGTAATTCATGAACTCCTATTGTCTCAAAAATTGACCGAAAAATAAAATGCCTACCCAACCTTTAGACTCTCCGCTTACCCAAGCACTAGTTTATCCAAAGTATTACAAGTAGACTTAAGCAGTTTTTCTATAATATGTAGTTGACAGTAGTCGAAATTGCCGTTCTACGCTTCATTTCCAACACGTCTTCAATGAGCAAGCCTGCTGTAATCGTCTGTCCATCCGGTAAAAACGAATAGTGCACGACTCCGGTCCGATGGGTCTTCCAGTGCGCTTTTTGTACGTAATGTTGTACATTCCCTTCCAGAAACGATTGAACCAAGTTTCACATGTTGACTTGCTGCAGGCGTCTGGACCTAACAAAGCAATGATAGTCCAACGCGCCAAACACTCATGGTTCAAATAGCCCAGAAAATTATGGGACACCCTAATAGAACAGTGTTACCTCCTTGCCACACAACTATTTCGGCCAACACACTGACTCGACAATGCAGAAACTTGGTTATCTTGGACGCGTAAGAACCTTGAATCAATTAGCGGCTCTGATTAGCATTATCAATTTTGTTTTAAATGGCCAAAGTTAAAGCGTTGACAATCAAGAATGAAATTAAATATCACCGGAGATGGTTACCAAAGAAATTCACGCAAATGTCGCTACGTTTTATTTGGTCCGACCCTGGCACACGCAGAAGATTCTCTTAAAGTAATAAATCCACTCTAGAGGTTCAGCTCCATCTTATATCGTACATAGACGAGGTGGGATGATCTTCCCGAACATTTTGCAACGCATCTTCGGGGAAGCTATAAGACGCATGCTTTGAGAAATTCTCAATCTCAATCGTCCTTTGTGGAAGGTTTTTAGAGAGTGTTCCAGTGGTGGCTGACAGTATGTACGTATGCTGACAGTATGTATGCATGGTAGTTTACAGAAAAATTCTTCTTCTTCAGCACCAAAATTGGGGGCTTCAAAAGTTTTTACACCCGTTTTCACCTGTTCTTGGATCACTATGCCGCCCAACTTCCTTGAAAATGTTTAAAATAACTCACTGAAAAAATAAAAAATAAACAAAATAACTCTAGGCTACATGAAGCAGGCGAAGAAGTACTTGCACTACATGCAGTTTGGTTACACAAGACAAGAGAAGCAGCCTATGAACATGTACGATCTGTCGCATGAGGAGGTAGGTGAACCTTTTGCCGGTTACACACAATATTTCTTTCTTCTACATATCTACTGTACAAAATTATGGTTAGCTATAAACAGCTGCATTTTGGAAAAAATCCGGTTACGATGCATGGAATGGAGTTTATGCGATTAAGAATAGAAGGTGGAGACCTGTGAAGGAAGTCATTGGGTTTACTAGAAGACCTTAGAAGATAACTCAATCAGACATTTAAGAGAACTCAATGGGAAACCGCTCGACTGAAGGAGGAAGTCGACTTAACTGAAGTCATTGATCCCGCACCGTTCCAACTCGTGAAGAAGACATCTCTTTTCAAGGTATGAAGTACTTGTTATAGTTCTCTTTTTCCACCTCCTACAGAACATTAACGGAAAAAAATGAACACACACCTGATACGACAGATCCTAAAAAGAAATACAGATTATCTCTTCTAAGAAGATGAAAAAGAGAATTAAAAACGACTCAAACTATGATTATAAGTTATTTCATAGAATATCTTCGAGAAATACAGAAACACCTTCCACAGCTCACTAGGACAGTGATTTGAAAATCTTAACACATATGAGAACATGTGTAGAAAATCAGACCGTTAGCGAGGAAAATCTTTCCAGATTCACTCGATTTTCTCTATGCTGCAACTCAGCAAAGTGTACGTAACGGAAGGTGGCCGACTTATTGGTGTAGTGGCACTAAGCGATGTGAGTTCTATTCACTTTTAGTTTAATTTCTTTCGCTTGTAATTAGTTAAATGAAGTGAGAAGCACTATTTCAACACAACTCATCGGCTACTAGAGGCTCCAGCTAGAGATACGAGTGAAATACTTTTCTGATAAGACGCTGTCTGAAGCATGTAAGAATGCTGCCCCAGCTGATATTTTGTATCGTTCTAGAACAAAGAAGTTTATAAATTCTGCTGACTGGGGTATTATATGTAGGTAAACTGGTATAGTCAACATTTATTTTAGAAATTGATGAACTGAGTGAAGTAGCCAGTACTACAGGAATCCACATACTTTCTGTACGAAATTGTATCGAACCAGGAAAATGTCTCACCAGGAAACTATCTCAACGGTAGGTCGGAACGGCATAAGTGTTGTATATGGGCAGAATCGCCTCTCTCTGGGAAACAACAAAACGCAAATATCTCGACCCCAATACAACTCTGCACAGAGTTAGGGACGACGGAAGTTGGGCCGTTGGCGGCGTTACCCCTATGTCTGGAGGCGGAGGACGGGGTCAAGTTAGCTGGAAACAGCGATGATGAGTGAGCGATGGTGGCGCAGTGCGTAGAGGGGTGGCGTAATCCCCATAATCGCCGTTTCCAGCCAACTTGAGCCCGCCCACCGCCTCCAGGCATATGGCTAACACCGCCAACGGCCCAAATACTGTCGTCCCTAACTCTGCGCAGAGTTGTATTGGGGTCGAGATATTTGCATTTTCTTGTTTCCCAGAGAGAGGCAATTCAGCCCATATACAACACTTGTGCCGTTCCGACCTAACGTTGAGATAGTTTCCTGGTCAGGCGTAGGTCTTAACGGAGGAAATGGATAGTACTGCGAGAATCTCCACCCTTCATATAGTAGAACAACATGTTTCGTTTTTGCTGAGTCCTTGAACCAAAAGAGTTACGTGCCCTGGAAGGCGGGGTACAGTAGCGCACCGTCAGCACGTGCCCACGTGCATGCTAGTTGTATGAGACGCGGCGAAAAGCTGCGCGGCAAGCGAGTCGGTGACTCAGCAGGGTGCGGGCTACTTTACAGGTGCTAGGTCAGATGTTCGACTCCCGTGCTACGCAACATTTTTGCATTTTTCATGAATGCCGCTTTCTTTACCAAATTGCTTCCTACACATCTCCTAAATATTTATTTCACTCCAAGTTGTCAAATAAGGATCAGATTCGTGCTCAACGCGAAGTTTGGAAAAACGGTGACCATGACTTTACCATTAATCACCTTTACTTACTGTAATTTAACATACTCCACCGTAATATGGAAAACGGATGTCAGATTCGTGATCACCATCCCAAATAACCCCCTGTGAGAAGTTTGGGCGAAGTCGGTGATTATGACTTCGACGGCCCTAGTCACTAGTACCAGCTGTAACCCGTACCTGTTGTAAGGTCTTTGTCTAACACTGGTTGAAAGACACAAAACATTGTATAATTCAAGAACTGTTAACGCACAGATCATGAAAACCTTTATATGACAATTTAGAGTGAAATAAATGGTAGGAGATGTGTGGGAAGTAAACTGATTTAGATTGCCATAAGGCACGACTTTCACGACTCCCGAGATCAAAACAATTTTTCATCAAACCTCACCCAAGGGGGTTATTTGGGGTGCTGATCACGAATCTGACATCCGATTTTCAAATTTCGGCCCATTACGGTAGATTATGGTAGATGCGGGTGACGGTGCAATGCTTTACCCCCAACTTCAACGGCCCGTAGCTCTTTGTGTTCAAGGACTCAGCAAAAACAAAACATGTTTTTCTACTATATGAAGGGTGGAGATTCTTGCAGTACCATCCATTTCCCCCATTCAGACCTACGCTTGAGACCCTTCCCTGGTAAGAAGGGAGATGAGTGACGCAGTCGGCAGGTGCCCCGATTACGGAGAGAACCATGAATCAATCACAGGATCGTTTTGCATCCAGGCCAGTCAAACGTTGTGTCTTTAGAGGGTCAAACCAGACTTCACCCAAGATCGACTTCTGTATTGGCTTGCTGTTCCGAGTAATTTTGTAGACAAGGCACATCGTCTTTCAATATCGTGCAAAATTGTAACGCGTGGAGCATCCTAAAAAAGGATTGACTAACGCTGAGCTCGGTTCTTTCATTTTCTTTAAGTAGCCCTAACTTCCCAAAGCTGTAGAGCGTGGAGGAGAGATTCATCTGTGGAACATGTTCTATCTCAGGTACGCCACGAACTTGAACGATCACAAGAACGAGCCCACAAAGGACTAGGCTTAGCACCACGCGGATCTTCAGATGACGTACCGCGACCGAAAATTTCGTCCTGCTCAATGGTTGTGGATATCCTCACGCCTACCCTAGAGGTTTGTAATTTCTTAAATTTTATGAACAGAGCGATTCGATTTCATTCTTTCGACTTCGCTCTTTATCAGTAGTACTTTGCTGTTTGCCTCTTCCCTTTTATTGAGGACCCCTTTTTAGTATATACCATCTACACATCAAGCTGAGAACATTTAAAAGCAAATTGAACACTTTTCAAGGGAAACTCGATATCATTGAAAACCAACTGAAAAGCTGCGATATCGAAATGTCTTCCAAATTAAACTAGTCACTCTTTAACCCATTGACGACCGCGCGGCCCAATTTCGGCCCGCAGTTTTTCTGTCGCGTGGGACCGCGCGGCCCAATTTTAACCCGCGGTTAAAAAAATGTTCGCTGCGGCGCACTTCCTCGATTTTTCATAGTTTACTAGTATTCATTAGATTCGCTGGATCCTATCAATGCTACCTGCACAGTGGTCCGAGAATCATTTACTTCTAACGAAAGCTTTGTTTAAAAAAAAACCAGCACAACACACTATTCAAACCTCAAATAAATAGATACTACTCACGAGCAGCTACGTATATCTTACAAAAATGGTCATGGTTAAGACGTCTAGTCAAATTTCTTGCGAAAAACTTGAACCCAATTTAGAAAAAATATTTCAAACACTTGCTACATCGTGTGGTCACCTTATTTGCACGATTCGTGACGAACGTGCGCCCTTTTCTGTGCTGACCTTTTCGTAGCAGCAAATACATCTTCTACACTTTGCTTCGAACCTGTTCCGGCCTTTTCCAATATGTGGCTCACCCATTGGAGAGGGAGCTTCATTTGGAATACCGTGAAGTAGTGAGTTCGATTCGAGCCTCAAGGCGGTCCCAGCGCGCGGTCCCACGCGCCAGACCCGCGATTTGCCGCGCGGTCGTCAATGGGTTAATGAAATTAAAATAAAGTCTCGACCTGAAACTATTACCGTCACTTCCTTTGAAAATTTATAACTCCCCGTAAGATGAGAGTGAAGACAGTGCTTAAATTTGAAACATTTGTTCTTTTAGCCGGGAAAATAGTTTTACCACTGTTCTAGGTTTTTGATTAAGTCTTTAGCGGCTGGCATACAAGATAGAAGTTGATAGACGGATCTTCAGTTGCAATCACAACTTCTGCGCCAGGCGCGACTCGAACCCGCATCCTCTGCTTTCTGGGCAGAATGTTAGCCCACTACACCACTAGCGGTGAAGAATCGAACGCATCATCTACGATGTCTTCCTAGCAACGAATCACTCGTGATATCGGTATGAGCCGGACGGTGATATCAGCAGAAAGCAGTGAGTGCGGGTTCGAGTACAGTCTTAATCGCAACCAAGCAAACTTCTGACGGTTTTAGCACTGTTAATAAACGGAAGAGCAGCAGTGTGCCCTAAACAAAGATCGTGCAATGCACTCGTCAACTACGCTACGATCTCATCTGATTCGTAGCAGAATTTTTGTTTAAACGGAATTATGCCCTAATCAACGATATAACAGAAACAGTCACGAAAAATACGTATATCTTCACTGCGCACTTTCATATAATCAGCATTCACACCATTTAAGAAATAGACGGGCGCCTGTAGCGCAGTCGGAGGAGGTGCCGCCTGTCGCGTGCACCCGATACCTGGTTCTTGGTTCGGATTTCCGGCCCAGGCCAGCCGTGGCTTCCATCCCTCCGAGGTTAGGGGATTGGTACCAGACTTGTCTGGGAAGGATAAAGCGCTGAAGCGCTGACTTGTTCATCGGCTGGCCACCGCAATTCATTGTATGGCCAAATACGCGTTCAATTCACTTCCACGACATCCCGTAGAAGTAGAATGCGTGACGCATCCCAAAAGGGAATTAGTAATGCCGGCCTTTGTCCTTATCTTTTATGAAGTAGACAAGATGATGTGCTGGACCAGTTAACCGATCTTTTCTTGTAGTACTTCCGAGAATTGGGAGTTTAATAAGTCTGCAGCCATTCTTGTCCTGGAGGTTAAAAAATATTCCAATTCAAACGATATGCTCACTTTTTTGGCAGGTGTACCATGAATTTTAAAACAATGTCATAATATATAGTTTAAATCGAAAATTTCCTTCTATACTTACTTTGATACTTTGATGGTCCTTTGTCGGCTGGAGGTCTTCTCAGCGGGGACCACAACTCTTCCAGACCGCTCGATCTCTGGCTGCTTGCATCCAGTGAGGCAGACTCCGCTCTCTGAAAGATCTTGAGAATGAGTCTGCCCATCGCGTTGGCGGTCGTCCCAGTGGTCTCTTATGGTCTCTCGGGAGCCATTCTGTGACACGGAGACTCCATCCATCGTCCTTTCGTCGAAGCAGGTGCCGGCCCAGCGATATTTGGACTTCTTCATGCACTGCAGCGGGTCTGCTAATTGCGACTTCTCCCGTAGCTCCGACCTTCGTAGGCCTTCTTGCCATTGCTGACGAAGGCTTGTCCTTAGAAGACATCTCTTCAGTGCACGATGCGTAGTTTGCATCGCTCTGGTGATTGTCTTGCTGTCGGGCCAGGTTTCCGTCGCGTAACACATCGCAGGCAGTACAGAGGCGTTGAATATCGAGGCCCTGAGGCCGGGATCCTTGACCTGATCGGTGACTTCGCGAATCGAACTGAAGGCTGCCCATGCTGCGCGTCTCCTGCGGGCGATTTCAGGAGCGAGGTCGTTATCCATGTTCAGCTCTCTTCGGAGATAGACGTAGGAGTCGACCTGTTGCAGAGCGACTCCATTTAACCTTACGAGTCCCGTGTCACACCACTGGTTGGCCATAAATTGTGTCTTGGACATGTTCATGTCCAATCCAATCTTCATACCTGCCACATTGAGCTCGTTCAGCATTTTCTCGGCTTCTGCCGTGCTGGTAGAGATCAGAACAATATCGTCGGCGAAGCGAAGGTTGCTGATCCGTTTACCGTCGACAAGGTAGCCTTTATCGTCCCAGTTCAAGTCTTTCATGGCATCCTGAAGTGCCGCTGTGAATAGCTTGGGAGAAATCGTGTCTCCCTGCCGTACTCCTTTCCCGATAGGAATTTTAAGCTTTCGATCGAACAGCTGGATGGTAGTCGATGTGTTCGAGAAGCATTCGTCGAAAGTCGGATGTAGGGCGATGGTATACCAGCGTGCACAAGGGCGTTCAGAATGGCGTTGATTTCCACAGAGTCGAACGCTTTCCGATAATCCACGAAGATAAGAACAAGTGGGAGGTGGTATTCGCGGCTCCTTTCGATGAGCTGTGAGACAGTCTGAAGATGGTCCATGCAGGAGAAATCCTTGCGAAACCCTGCTTCCTCCACTGGCTGATATTCATCCAAGCAACGCTCCATGCGGTTAAGCAGTATCTTGGTGAAGATCTTGTACACAACCGAGAGAAGACTGATGGGTCGATAGTTGTTGGTATCCTCTTGCTGACCTTTTTTGAAGATTAAAACTGTTTTCGACTCCTTCCATGAGTCCGGAATCCTACCAAGTCGAAGGTAGTGGTTGAAGTGCTTGGCAAGAAGTGAGCAGACGGCACTGCCACCCGCACGAAGGAGATCAGCAGAAATGCCGTCCGGTCCGGGAGCAGTGCCCAGCTTCATCCTTCTGATAGCATGAGCAACTTCTGATTCCAGAATGGGAGGTATTTCCTCAGCTGGTGGCATCAAGCATTTCGGGACAATGATGGAAGAACGGAACAGATCTATGTAGAATTCCTGAACGATGGCCTCCATCGCTCTTCGAGACGTTTGCGTTTTCCATCCTTATCCACAAGGGCTGACATTATTGCCTTCTGATCGCAGAGATCTCGTTTGCAGCGCTTTATGCTTGAACCTTTTCCAGTGGCTTCTAACAGCTTCAATCTTCTGTAGGCATGCATGGACTCCTTCACTGCAATTCGGCAGGCCTTCGAGATGGTGACTTTTCCAGATGGGAAGCATTAGGATCCAGTTTAACAGCTCTTCTTTGCTCCAAGAGTTTAATCGCATGTGCGTTGAGTCTTGAAGCAGACGGTGATGTGGCTTCGCAAGAGCTGCTAGCACATTTCAACAGTCCTTTGGAGAGAAGGTCGTAGTCTTCCGATGGATCTTCAAGAAGATTCCAATCATACGACTTTATTGCATATTCCAACTCCTCAGACTTGAATGTGGGGATCCTCACCGGTGTCGGTTTATGAGTGTCACGCTTGAACATCCTCTTTTTGTGAGTCAGCTTCGCACGGACAAGACGGTGATCCGAGCCGGTGTCAAATGAAGGCAGCACGGAGACGTCGGACAGACTCCAGCGTCTGTTTGTAAGAACATGGTCTATCTCCGAACGTGTTTCTCCATTTGGGCTTTCCCAGGTCCATCGTCGGTTTGAAGGCTTCTTAAACATAGAATTTCCATGGTAGAGACGGCACGCGGATAGGAAGTCTATCAGGCGCTCTCCGTTTTCGTTCCTTGAGGAAGTTCCATGTGGTCCCGTCCTCCATTCGTCGTGATCATTCGTACCGACGGTGACGTTAAAGTCGCCAACGACAACTTTGTAGTAGCTCTTCTCGTCGTTGACAGTCCTTTCGAACAGCTTGCAGAATTCCTCTATGATGGAGATGGTTCCTTGATCTTTGGTTTCCAGACGAAGAACAGCTATTCGCGGACTGATGATCTTGTAGGAGTCTACTAGGTGGTGCACTGTCGAATTGACGAGAAATCCAACTCCGCCAATATTCTTTCTGTCCACCTTTGCTCCGATAATGAGAAGCTCGTTGTGGTCGGTCCTTCTTATGGTTTCCGTTCTGCCTTTCGTTTCCTGCAGGGCGATAACGTCGTATTTGATGTTGCGGCTTCGGTAAAGCAGTGTCCGAAGATCCTGCTCAGATGCGATCGAACGACAGTTATAAGTGCAGACGAATAGGCAGTTTCCGTGTCGTGGTGGGAGGGAGTTTAGGTAGTCCGATTCCAATGACGTCCTGATAGTTTAACTCCGAGATTAGATGGCCCCTCGCCGGAGGTGGATGCAACCGACGTCGTAGAAGTCCACCTCCGGCGCGCGGAGGACTGGGGCGCGGGTTTAGTTGTTTGAGCCGTAGCGGTGGTCTGGTTACTCACATGTTCCTGGCCAGGGATACAGGAGAGCCGCCCATACACGACAAAGCGTCGCGTACTGCGTGACCGTTTGTGCCGTTAGCCATCACAAAGTGATGTTCACCCCTTCACCGCGGTGAGGTGGCACATGAAGGGGAATTTCCTTCTACTTTCCCTAAAAGCGTCTAGTTTAATTTGGAAGACGTCCATTTCGATCGTAAACATGTTCGTTGAAAAACGTCATTTTTGACGTGAAAATGGTGCGAAAATGGAGCGGCATGTCCAGTACAGCTTCGTGAGAATGAACTTTGAAAAGCAGCGATTACTTGTTACAGGTGATCAAATCTACGACTCTAGCTCTCACAGCAGACCACGATTCAAGCGGAGAGAGCAGACCTCAGTCACCGCAATCAAATTTCTCGCCTCTCAAGAGATTCTCAGTGCCGGTATCCGGCAGGACTACTGATGAACTACCAACCTTCGGAGAAAGAGAAAGGTATTTAGACAAACCCAATTACTGGAGAAGGCATGCAGCGATCTCCATTTCAGGCCACCTCAAGACGACCACTGGCATGACGAACACGGCCACGACGAACTAGTCGAGGCTGTCGCCTACTTGAGAAGGAAATCGCTCGTACCCGACCGAAAATTTCCAGCAAATGGGAATAGAAACTAATCAATAAATTTGCAAAAACTATTAAAACCCATTGAAGAAAAACAGGAATGAAGAAAATTTTGTCGGCAAAAATGTTTAAAACCTTGGAAAGTATTGCTTTGGATCTGTAATCCTCTCTCGAATCCGATCAGTTAACTGATTTGCTAAAATTCCATGTTCCGACTCAGAAAACACGACTCCACGACAGTCGTTTAATATTCATCGAAAGATAGGAGCTTATTGTTAGAGATACGCTTCTTCCGCACAAACGCAATGGGCATTTTCAGTCTTCTTTTGCAGAATTAAGAAGAGTTATCTAGAACGTTATGGAGCAAAGGAATGAGTTTGTTCGTGATGATGAGCTTATCGGATAGCGACCTCAACGAAACGAAATAATTCCCAGTAGTAAACAGGAACAAGTCGTTAATGCGGTCAGTATATGTATGGGGGGGGGGAGCAATGCGTCAGCCAATCAGTGCACACGGCCCTTCTGGTTGGCACACCTGTTATATGCTGTTTCATTAGTCTGCAACGGTCCAACTACACCATGTAGGCCACACTACCGAGTTGGGTTATGTAGAAAAACAGCTTGGACGAAAAATATGAACATCACTCGAGAAAAAATCTATCCTTTCCGCATTCTTCCAAAATCCGAGAGCACTAGGCATGGAACATACACAGACTCATAGAACGTGACAGCAGTACAGCTGTACTATAATGAACTATTCGAATAGGTATTTGAATGGACGGGTTTCTTTCGAATTTGAGCATTTGAATTCGAGTATTCAAAAATCGCGTCTTTCCAATGTATTCGAATTCGAATAATTGAAATTTGTGAGCATTCGGAACCATCCTAATATTCGAAAGAACTTCGACAGCCCAACTGTAGACGTCAGCGAGCTAATTGCATGAGCAAAGTATACGTATCGACTTTTGCCACGCGATCTCTAGGCGTTAATTGATAGTCGATCGATCTGCGCCTTGTCTATGCCCTATGTTATATTAAGGTGGGGGGGGGGGGGGGAAGTAATGAGACTCCACGCCGTGTCCATATATCTCGTGACTGCAGTCTGGTTTCGTGCTTATCGTATTTGTATGTTTATATGCTACTTATTGAAGCCCATCTGAAAAGTTACCACTTCCGCCCTTTCCAGAAGCATGCCAAAACCCCAGTCTGTCTCATGCCGAAACCCCACTCTGACGAGTCGACCTGTGTCGCGCAAATTCGCCCAATTCCCAACCCCGAGCAGCCTGGACTCAATAGTCACGCAAGATGAGAAGTACGTCTTCTACCTTAACCCTGCTAAGCAGCGAGTCTGGGTGAGGCCTGTTGACCTGTTAACGACCTTCGTTCGGCTGAATGTTCACAGCGAGAAGCTCCTTCTGAGCTTTTGAGTCTGCGCCCATGGACCGGTATATTGGAAGCTGTTTACAAAAGCACGACGATGGGCTCCAAGGCCATGGTAAACGAAATAGAAGAGATGGACCGACGACTAGCATTATTGTTCGGTCTCAGCGCTTCAAGAAGGTCCTCCTCTTCGACAACGCCGCACCCCATCGGGCAAAGGTGACCACGGATAAGCTTGCTCAGCTGGGCTTCGTTCACATGCCTCACCCAACGTATTCGAAGGACATCTCTCCATGCGACTGCAGTCCTTGACAACCATATCGAGCAGTTGATCAACACCAGGCCCAAGCAGTTCTGGAAGGATGGGATCAGGAAGTTGGCTGAGCGATGGCAGCAGTTCATTGGCCTTAATGGCATACACATTCCTCAGCATCTTTGATTTGTAATTGAGTTATAAAGAGATAAAGAATCTTTTTCAATTTGTCTCATTACAGGGTGGCCCATAAGTCCTGCAACAAAAACATAGGCGTATAAAAAGGCTAAGAATGCACTAAATTTCGTACATTTTTAAACCGTGTTTGCCCATGGTTTGTAGATTATGATGGAGCGGTATTATTCATAAGGGACCACTCCTGGATTGATAGGAGCCTTCAGATCGTGTGAGTTGCTTTGCAGCTCACGTCGCAGCCCCTCTTACGGAGTTTTACTTCTTATTCGTTCCAAAGAAGATATTGAACAATAGTTTTCCCAGGCTATATAGAGCAAGACATTTTCTTTAAGATGGTTAATAAACAAAGATTGAAAATCTAAAGATTTAGGAATTTCACAACTAGTCTTTCGCAGGTGCAATATTTTGCAGATGGACTGAGAGCCGCTATCACGTCCTTTTCTTTTGCTGTTACAGGAATCGCCTTACCAGAATGTGCATTTTGCCTTTAAACAGCGCGATTGAGTCTCTAATATATGGTGTTAGGTTTTCGTTCCTATCAAACGAACATTTTTATTGATTTTCACTATTTTTACACAAAAACCTATGGATGCGGGGAGACATTTGGGAAAATCGTGTATGACAAAAACTTCCATGCGTGGCCGTTGTTTTTATATCATCAGGTTCCCGCAAAGGTGGCATTAAACGCACTATTATTTTGACCTTTCTGGGATCGCTCAACTTTGAGAAACTTTTCATCAAATGAGGCAGAGGCTGAATACCCATTTCGAACGACGCGCTCCAACTGCGCTTACAAATTTTTCCTTCTACTCTCTTCTCCTCATAGCTGAGTCTTAATCTCACTTGTGGACTTGTAGAGCTTTCCTTGTAGTTTTCTAGAAACAACATATTGCTTAGTAATAGATTACGCACACGGCTGAATATTGAATTTGTTCCAGCTGGTTGCTGCATCCTGTATGATCAGAAAATTAATAGCGTTCTTCTACTGTAGTTCAGATCCGTTCATCCAATGTTCACTCTTGAGAAGCCTTTGCACTGCCCTACACAATACCATCATACTGCATGTTCAACAACCAATCTTCCGAAATTTAGTCACATCGGAACGGAAGCACCCCACCACGGGCCAGAGAAGAATTTTCGGTAGTTTTACGTGAGAGCGCATTACTTTGTAATAAGAGCAGCTACAACCATGATACTTTCCAGAAGTATAGCACTAAGTATATGCTACATAACTGTTGGTATGCGGTTTTTTTGCAATTGGAAAAAGACAACCAATAAGGTCTCCTAATTTTGTTGCAGGACTTATGGGCCACCCTGTACTTTTGCCCCCCCCCCCCCCAATACTTCGACGTCGCCGACAACAGCGTCGCCGAAGTATAACATAGGCCTAAGCCCGTCGCTGCTGTAGCAGACTATATGCATCCACCGAGGACATCCAGAATTTTAAGAAGTATACTACACCCACCCACTCGTATACAATTCGGCTATTAATTTTTGTGCTTGAAGTGGAATGAAGGGTACAATAACGGAATAAATTTCCAATTGAACTTCGACAATATTGCTGGTGAAATGATACTGATCATTTGATCATTTGACCATGCTGATCATTTTCTCTTTTCTAGACTTTCACCTGTAAAGGCCGAAATCAGGACGTCAAAGTGATGGTAAACTACTCGAGAACGTCTAAGTTTGTGGAACTTTTTTTTCTGAAATTTGCTGAAACATGAAATAAATATAAATATAATAATATAAATAGATCAACTATCCCGAAAGTGTTGACTCTAGAAATGCAAGTCATCTTGTTGGAGTCCCTAGTTCTCAAAAAAAATCTTTCGTGTTATAAGAAGGAGTATGGTCACACACCAACTTCATCGAACGACTATTAAGCCCTCATACCATGGCCCCTGCATAAAGGGCACAATAGAACCACATGTGAACCAGGTCTTGAAATTTGTAGAAATCTCAATAAACTGAGTACCACAAAAAGAAACACTGCCAAATACACACGACAATAAAGGACAAGCTTTAGTTATTTTTTTAATTAGGCCCTTAAAGTTGTTTTTTTTAATTAGACGCTTAAAAACTTAAGAAGAAATAAGCGAAACGTTGAGTCAGGAGCATATGTCCTCCCACTGCGCAGCAGACGCGACTACGTTTGCACTTTAAGAACCCGCTATGCTTCTCGCAAAATTCCTCTATCAGAAATTCCAGGAGCCTAATTCCGCGGTACATTATCCAATAACATCTTCTTCTCCAAAACAGCCGCTGCAGAGCTGCCACCACTCACGATTTTAAAATTCCTCTACGTTTCTAATTTGGAAACATGTCAAAGCCTAGCTTATTTGTGGAGAACACGAGCTTATGAGATGTTTAAAGCGATGAGGAAGATACTGTCGAGTTTGGAATGAACAGTGGATTTATGGCTTTGGAAATTCTCCTACGGAAAATACGAATAACAGATAAGTAAAGAAAATCTTCATTGCTCCTTTAAGCAACATTATGTGAAAACAGTGACTCATTCACAGTTCAAATCATTACCATTCGAAGGAGCATTTCGCCGTGAATGACGAAGAAACGAAACGAAAAAAAACTACCAAAAAATGACATCGAAAGAGCAATGAGCCATGAATGACAAAGAGACGAAACGAAAACAAAAAACAAAAAAACGAGGTCGAAAAGCTGCCATGTCCGACTTTCTATGAACCTCGGCATGATGTTGAATTCGTAGTAGTTCTTCCTTGAACTCTAGGTGTCAGGCCTGCGTTTCGGCGGAATCGCCTTCTTCAGAGCCTAACAAGGACCCCTAGTCGATAAGGGCAGTAGTGCTCGTGATTGTACCAACGGACACCGTACCCTGACTAGAATGCTAAAACGACGTCAAAGGAGCATGCAGCCAGCCATGAATGACGAAGAAACGAAGCGAAAAAAACTACAAAACAATGACGTCGAAGGAGCAATTCGCAGTGAATGACAAAGAGACGAAACGAAAAAAAACTACGAAAAAATGATGTCGAAGAAGCAATTCGCAGTGAATGACAAAGAGACGAAACGAAAAAAACTACGAAAAAATGATGTCGAAGAAGCAATTCGCAGTGAATGACAAAGAGACGAAACGAAAAAAAAAACTACGAAAAAATGATGTCGAAGAAGCAATTCACAATGAATGACAAAGAGACGAAACGAAAAAAAACTACAAAACAATGACGTCGAAGGAGCAATTCACAATGAATGACAAAGAGACGAAACGAAAAAAGAACTACAAAACAATGACGTCGAAGGAGCAATTCACAATGAATGACAAAGAGACGAAACGAAAAAAAAACTACAAAACAATGACGTCGAAGGAGCAATTCGCAGTGAATGACAAAGAGACGAAACGAAAAAAAAAACTACGAAAAAATGATGTCGAAGAAGCAATTCGCAGTGAATGACAAAGAGACGAAACGAAAAAAAAAACTACAAAACAATGACGTCGAAGGAGCAATTCGCAGTGAATGACAAAGAGACGAAGCGAAAAAAAACTACAAAATAATGACGTCGAAGGAGCAATTCACAATGAATGACAAAGAGACGAAACGAAAAAAAACTACAAAACAATGACGTCGAAGGAGCAATTCACAATGAATGACAAAGAGACGAAACGAAAAAAGAACTACAAAACAATGACGTCGAAGGAGCAATTCACAATGAATGACAAAGAGACGAAACGAAAAAAAAACTACGAAAAAATGATGTCGAAGAAGCAATTCGCAGTGAATGACAAAGAGACGAAACGAAAAAAAAAACTACGAAAAAATGATGTCGAAGAAGCAATTCGCAGTGAATGACAAAGAGACGAAACGAAAAAAAAACTACAAAACAATGACGTCGAAGGAGCAATTCGCAGTGAATGACAAAGAGACGAAGCGAAAAAAAACTACAAAACAATGACGTCGAAGGAGCAATTCACAATGAATGACAAAGAGACGAAACGAAAAAAAAAACTACAAAACAATGACGTCGAAGGAGCAATTCACAATGAATGACAAAGAGACGAAACGAAAAAAGAACTACAAGACAATGACGTCGAAGGAGCAATTCACAATGAATGACAAAGAGACGAAACGAAAAAAAAACTACGAAAAAATGATGTCGAAGAAGCAATTCGCAGTGAATGACAAAGAGACGAAACGAAAAAAAACTACGAAAAAATGACGTCGAAGGAGCAATTCACAATGAATGACAAAGAGACGAGACGAAAAAAAAACTACAAAACAATGACGTCGAAGGAGCAATTCGCAGTGAATGACAAAGAGACGAAACGAAAAAACTACAAAACAAGGACGTCGAAGGAGCAATTCACAATGAATGACAAAGAGACGAAACGAAAAAAAAACTACGAAAAAATGATGTCGAAGAAGCATTTCGCCGCGAATGACAAAGAGACGAAACGAAAAAACTACAAAACAATGACGTCGAAGGAGCAATTCGCAGTGAATGACGAAGAAAACGAAGGACAACAAAGAAAATTAAGGAATATCTTAACACTTTAGGAAATTGTAGCGAGGAAGACTAGCTAGTAAGCCATCGAGCAGCCCTTATGACACACAGCAGACAGAGAATGTTGAGCAGGGGTGTGCGTAAATGAAATCCAAAATTTCGTAAATCGCGATTACGACAAAAGCGTCGTGAATCGTAAATCGAAAACCGTTAATGGTAACAAGGCTGGAGATTCGAAGATGGTCTCAGACAAAACGATCCGTGTATTACGAACCCATGTCCACAAGAGACGTTATGTTCGTGCTTCATAGCAAACAAATATTTACGTTCGCCCTTTTTACAGTATACAAATTGATACCATGGCTTTCAGAAAAGAAAGTGCTTGCTCATAGGTTACCCTTGCAAATCAAAAGAATCATAAGTGACCATATCGAATACTTAGCACACCACAAAAGGGTTCTATGGCATGCAATTTCACATTTTTATCCAGAGATTAGGCTGTCCCCTCTTTTCGAGATGTTCTCACCGCTGAATTACACGAGTACCACTCATTGTGAGCACGATGTCAGAGCTGATTTCCTTATTCAAACTAAAAGGCAAGTGTTGCAAAAAGCGTAAGCCCAGACGACACTTGGCACTACTAGCCACGCGGAGCCCAAATTCAATGAAGTTCGCGAGAAGAAAACGAAAAATCGGCAATATTCAATGTTCTTGACAGCAAAAGGTTTTGGTACTGAGGGGTGCAGCTAAGAGATGCACTGCAGTAGATGCTATAATAGCCTAGAAATACAGAGTATCACTTTAAAAAGCAGAAAGACGAAATTCTTTTGATGACTGCCTAAAAGACGTTGAAGCATACGTGGCATTGACGAAAAGTGAAAATTTACTAGAACTTCAACTTTTTCGTCGAAATGTTTTTTCTTTTTATCACGAGCCGCCTCGAAGCTTGAATTCCTGTAGAGAATCACGGTATACCAACGACCTGGTAATTATCCCTGCACCCTGTCTTCAATCACATCTCATGCAAGATGAACACATCTTATACAAGCTATATGCGAATTGTTGGCTGAACGTGGACCAATGTTTACCTTCCAATCACAACTAAATTTTGGAGCGTACCAGAGCTGGCTTTGCGCCGCTCCTTGAAGAATTTCCACATTTCCGCAGAATCACTCCAAGGTAGCATAGTCGATTTGAGATGCTCCATGACATTCTCATTTTCCTACATTTGACCTGGGTGGTATCTGCGTACCGTTTCAGTCCGTGCGATGCATTTTCTCGCATCACTCGAATACATGTTTGTCCCTTATCCTTTGTAAACAAATCTGGCATTTAATGACCTAGAGATGGTTGAAGGAGACATTCGTTGAGCCAGCCCAGGAATCGAATTCTAGCTTGTTCGACCTTATAAATGAAGTTCCGCTCATCTAATGTCCAAAAGTTGATAAAAGCAAGACCGTCAAATACTCCACACACAGATTCTAAACGCCTACGGGAGGTGTCTATTGTCAAAAATTTGGCAAAAGTATATTCAAACGGGAGCGCGCTAGATCTGGTGACCGAAGATGTCTGATGATCAAAGATCACATTTACGAAAATTTACGATTTATGACCCAAAATGTCTTAAATCCTAAATCGTAAAAAATCGCCGTAAAATCGCAAAATCATAAATCGTAAATCGTAATTACGCACACCCCTGGTGTTGAGGCTGACAGTACATCACATAAACAGCCCTGGTAACAGAGAAGTCGAGCAATTTATCATACTCACCAAACCTCTACGTCAAGAACGGGAGCGCACGACCTTCACGATGTGCTTCAACGACATCACAAGCAAAGAGATCAATAAATATTAATGAAAGAACGACACGAAAACAATCTATGATACTGAACAGGACCCCGAAAAATGAGGATATCAATTTAGGTAGCAAATAAGCAGCACCGAAAATCAGGTGACACACGATATTCAATGGGGCAATGACTATTTCCATTTCAGTAATCAGTTTGTTCGATCAGCAGTCTGCGTGACCTTTCAGTTGCCTGTCAATCGAAATCTCACATTGCAGCTTTACCAGTCGTTCCTGTATATTCTCCAGAATCCTTCCGGTGTTAACAACTCGTCTGAAATGAATCCTTCCAGTTTATAGCAAACTGAAAACTCCTAAGTCATAATGCTGCCAATTCTTCCGCCAAATATCTTTTCAACAATATTTTATATCTAAGTTTAGCTAAAGTTCGGTAAAACGAAGAACATTTTATCCACAGAAACGTCGTAATTGGAAGGCCTATGAGAAAAAGTAAGAAAACCGTAGCATGCAAAGCAGGTTCGATATCAAACAAAGGCACGGCTGCTTCAAAGTTGTTCATAAGACTTGCACAAAACTAAAACAAGACTTTCTTGAACGATTCCATAGCTCTAGCGCGTTAGCCCTAGTTTATACGTGGGCGGGGCGACGCGAAAAATATCGAAAAAAATACGAAAAATATATTTAGCACCCACGATATCTAAGGCAAATGTAATGCCGCGACCCGTGACGGCGCAAGTGTAAACTAGGGCTTAGATCGTGGGTGTTAAATGCATTAGCATTTCAAGTCATTTTCATAAGGTCTCAAGTGACTGGAGGATGTTACAACGATGTTCTGTTCGATCAAAACTACAGTGACATCCAGTATTCGAACCCACATCCCGTGCTTACTGGACTGCATGCTACACCGTTACACCAGCGGCGCTGTGTGCAACAACTTATAACCTCGGTAATAGCTATTTGAAGCTTAAAGATAATGAGTTGAACGATTTCTATCAAGGTCTTCTGTTTGATTGGCCCACTGCTAATATTAGCGGCCGGTTCATCTTGATACATAAGTGAATTCCGATTGCTCCCACGAGATGTGGATGTAGCGTTCGAAGAAGAGCGGTGGCGGTGTAATGGCACAGCATCCGGCCGGTAAGCAGGGGCTGGGGCGGGTTCGAGTCCCGCCTGGCGCTACAGCTTCGAACACAACAAAACCGTCGCTGTAGCTGCTTACAATGCATTAGCGATTTTAATACAGAATCGGTTTCATTCCAAAAACACATTTTGCATGACCCACATCAGAGGACCTACGTAGTCCCAAAGCGAAATGACAGCAAGCATTTCTCTCTTTGTTATGGAATGAAGTAAAGTATCCGTATTATTCATGACCGATTGAACACAAAGAATTAAACGGACGTGAGGACTGCTTTAACTGAGTGACGAAGACTTACATATTTTACTTGTGACTAGACTTCGCGGAATTCTACTCCAATATATGCAGTTCAATTTAAGAGCGCACCAGTCTCGGAATCGCGTATATAAACAATGGAACAGTAAGAGAAGTATATTGTCACTTCTCCTTAACACGTTACTGATCACCACTCCCTTTTTAAAAAGCTCCTTCAGGACTAAGAGCATTTTACTTAACACTCACCAACGTCGTCTACCTAGCCATTCACAATTGAACAAGAGTATCGGACAAGACCATAACAACAGAATATCAAACAGGTGGAGTCAAAAGCTCCCGCCATCTAAGTGTTGTCTGTCTCTTTCAAGCCCTGTCATCTACTACTCTATAAACTGTTTGGGCACTGCGACCTAAGGAAGAACGTACAGTTTTAGATGAAGATAAAAGTTTTGGATGCTTCTAAAATGCTGAAGACTTTAAGCCAGGATTGATGGTATGAAAAAGTCCGATTTTTTTTATCAGGTATCCAAGTCAAAATTAGGTCGAAATTTGAACACTGCATCAAGAAGGAGTTGCGTAAGAAGGCAACTTGGTGAAAGGGAGACATGATACGCATTCAGCATGTCATATAGAACATGAAAATGATCGAAAGCCTTGCTCATGTTGGATGATCGCACAAATCAACATTAAAAAGCACTGCAAATTTGGTCTTTCACTAGTGCAAGCTTTGTAGTATCTATAAACACTCTGACGAACCAAGCTCCGCTAAAGGACTAAAAGAAGAAACACTTCACTTAGTCCATAATTCATGCTCTAAAACTTCGAAGTTCGCACTCCTAAAGACTTTTCCTTTCGTCCCCTACTATGCAAAACAAATCTCTCTTTTGGAGGAGCAGTTATGTACCTAACAATTAAAAAGCAAGCTGCGAATGTCTGTGGCAAATTTGCCCTGCCGTTGTACATAAAACGCTCCCACCCGTTCGAGTGGCAACTTTGAATAGCAGATCGTCAATTTTGCGCGAAGAATTTCACGTTTTGGAGTCTGAAGTTCTGATCCATCCTCTGCATTCATTCTTCATAGACAACGTTTACAAAACTTCATTTTTTCTGAATTTTGTACAAGCTTTTTGATGATAAAACCAGCTTTGCATACGGCCATGTATAAAATTTCATCTGAAAGTTTATGAGCTCTATCCCAATTCACTGCAAACAGAAAACAGATTTCAGCTGCTTTTTTTTGGAGAGGTACGTCGAACGCAACAACAATGCATACTGTAGCTAAAGTCAGACTATGCGAACTCAGATATGGCTATTTGAATCAGGGAGTCAGGAACGGCGGCAGCTTTCGGTTCCACCTGGTACTATAACCCTAGGGTCCTCTCATCTTCTAGATAGTGTTATCTAACGAACAATGCGTATGTTCGGTAATGCACTTCGAGGGGAATATACAAACTAACACTAGACAATTAACCGAGAAGATGGAATTTTTGTTTAACACGTGCACTTTCTCAGCCTGTTAAATGTCAACTCCTCTTCACCATGTCTCATAGGTCCAGTGGAAATACACAGCTACCATAAGGCATGTTCAGAAGTAAAAAAAAATAACAACATAACAACAAAAAACTACCTCTTGCTATCGTCCAGTTTTCTTGAATAAGAGTCAAGCTCATATGGCTGATTATCACGCATATCATGCAGTATATCCGACAGGTCTTGTATTTTCGCTGCGAGCAGAACCTGAACCACTATCCGAATCAGGTGATTAACACTACATTGGAAAATATTTCTTTTTCTCCCAATTTCATGCAAACTTATACAGAAACGGATCCAGCTACCATCTGTTCTACAACTCGTAGCGTTACCTGAGGAGAAAAGAACACATCTTCAGAGGTGCTTCCATAGTTTTATGATTATGTAAAGGTGACCAAATGTTTCGACTCAAAGAGATCCTCTATAAGTTCTTAGGATGTTAAGGATATGTAGACTGGACCCTCCCCTGTCTATCCTTGCAGAAAAAGTTGCTAGGTGCGATTTCTACATTTCTCTGCTGTTTCACATAAGAGCAATCGGAAATACCTGACTATCACGAGCACACAGAACTTGTGCATCGAGCCGTTGAATAGCTGGACGAATGGTGATCATGACTCCAACAGCCATACCAGAAATCGTGCTCGTCTCAGAAAAGCTGCTACCAGATGACATTCAAAACGCTGTCTGAAAGGAAAAGTCAGTACATGAACCCTAACTGCCTTATCGTGCTACGCAAATATAAAACAGCATCTAGATACTATGTGTATAACTGTTGAGCAGCAGCTCATCAAGGACAGGACGGTGCAATCCCAATGGGGGGGGGGGCAGTCCATTATGAAATGTTAATGGTAGCTACGCATCAATACATACAGCATGCAATACAACATGAATGACTTAACTTATCTGATCCCCTCCCTTGCAGATGTCCGAGCGTTACGCTAAAACATTAAAAAGATTTCATTATGGGAATATGCACGATGCAGGGGGGGCGGGGGACTATGCACGGCAGCACGGTTGTGATCCAAAACTCTATTTGCTTTGGAAAGAAATCGCAAACCGCTATCCACTAATTAATTAAGGCAATAACGTTGCTTTAACGAGTTTTCTGGCTTTATAATATTGGAATTGCTCCAGATTTCTGTTCAATTTACTGTTTTTTCATTACTCCCTCCCCCCGACTAAGAACGCAATTTAGAAAACTGATTTTGGTATTGGAAGGACAGCAATTGGTAGCGTAAGCATATATATATTTATTTATATGTTGCTTAGAAGTTGAAATGGACTGCCCCCCCCCCCCCGATTGGGATTGCACCCCAGCAGCTCAGTCTATGAGGAGAAAGCACTCTGCAAATTCTTAGCGGCGAATATCACCTCATGCGGGCTGAAACCGCTCCCGTAGCGGCGAGGCTATTCTACCATTGGACTGCACTGAAAAGCAAGACAAACGGTGTCTTCTCCCAACCAGAAAAGACCAAGCTTTTTTAAAATGGAATCATGAACAAAGACACAATTCTAAAGAGCTAACAATCAGAGATCGAGGTGCTATCCTACTTGGAGGACCAGGCCGCATCTCAACGATGTCATAATGAACGGAAGCACGATAAATAAGCAATAACACATCGTAGTCAAACAAAGTCAATCTGGCTGCTCAGATGCTGGCAGACTCCGAATTCCTAGTTGGGGGAGACACACTAAATATCGTTCTTCACTCAAGCAAACTTTCTAAGCAACAACAATGTGTACTGGGTAAGGTGCAAACAAAATATAAAAAGAAATCATGGCACTACCGTATTTTCATGGCACCAGAGGTTGAGGAGAGATCGAAAAAATCGCCCAAACTTCGCCCAGGGGGTTATTGGGAGTGCTGATCACGAATCTGACGACATCCGTTCTGGGTATTATGCTGGAGTATGGTAGGTTACAGCAGGCACAGGTGACTAAGATGAAGCTGACCTAGACAGCCTTAGCCACCCGTACCTACCGTAATTGGTCGAAATTTCTTTTTCTTTTATTTCCACACTACTTATTTAAATTTCTTTAATGCAGCTGTTGGCGAAAATAGAGCCAGGGGAGGTCACCGTGTATGACAGCCCTCATAACGTTTTGCGTTGTGTGAAACTAAAAATGTTATATAGCAGTGGTGTGGGTGCGCACGAATGCGCACGATTTTGGGGGCGGGGTCTTCGGCGCCAGGGTCTCGCGCGGCTGTGGGACATTATGTACGAATGGTCGCCGCGGACGCGGCGACTCGCGCGGCGAGCGCAGCAGAAGACGTCGCAATCGGGTGACTTCAGCGGCCAGTGGTATCTAGACCTGCATCAAAACGTGCACATCAAGTGTTAGAAAGTGTATACAAACTCAGTTTCACTGCGATAGTGTGCCATATTTTCAGCTTTTCCTGAAGAAGCATCATATAACGTTGAGCATTAGAACGTTGCTTAGTTTTATAACTCGAACTCAATTTCTGAACCAGAGCATGTTTCCCCGCAGCTCCTGCAACAGCAGGAAGGGATATCAACACCTCAAACCTAGCGTCTGCAGCAGGGGTGTGCGCCGACTTGCGGCCGGTAAATTTTTTACCGCAAATTTTTACCGAGGAAATTCGCCGGTAAATTCCGGTAAATTCGGTAAATTCGTTAAATTTTTTAAAATTTAATATTAAACAAATTAGCAACTAGTTTTAAGCGGGGAAAGTAAAAAAGCGGAAAACTTTTCACCAAAACACCGTCACGTTCAGAGAAACCATGTTATCTTCATTGTGTCATGCATATGTCACTCTAAAACAAACAGCACCATAAAAGCATACTGCAACATACAAAATCCAACAACAAACTCTCACAATAAAAACTTCCAAGAACAACATAGGAAGCGGAGGTCACCTTAATGATCAGAATAAGCGAAACTTTAGAAACAACAAAACATTTTCAAGTGCACACATCACCTAGCGGTCAAAGCCGATCAGCGGAATGTTAACTTTGAGAAAAAGAAGACCTGCAAAATTTTCAGGTGTGAGTGCCTTGCGGAACTCATTCAAAATTTGACCGGCGGCGGAGAAGACTCTTTCGGTTTCCACCGTTCCCGGAGGAGCACAAAAGTACCTTGGAATTATTTGAGCCAAGTGAGGAAATACAGATTTGGTGACCGGATTCGTCCAGTACTTCAACTGGTTAGCGCCTGTGTCCAATAGCTCCTACTCTTATACTCTGATGCTCTTATACTGCTGATGCTTACTGAATGGCGACAAACACGACGGCAGATGTGAAAGTTCGAGAAGAAAAGGCTTGACAGGAAGCTGGATAACTTGAATCTCAGCGGGTACTATCGCAGTGGAGCGCGTTTTTAACACCAGAGCGCAGCATCTCCGCCTCATAATGTGGTTGTGGATGTTTTAATGGGGTTGAGGACCACGAACGGTAATAGCACGTTATCGGAGAAGATAGAAGCAATCGCTTCTAAACTGAGGTATAGGGTAGTAGTATGTTGGCACTATTGTACTTTCACAACTCCACGAGTCGAGGAGAGGTTGGAAAAAAATTTTTCGCCCAAACTTCGGCTAGGGGGGTTATTTGGGGTGCTGATCACGAATCTGAGATCCGTTTTCAAAATTATGGCCGACTACGGTAGGTTACGGTAGGTACCGGTGACTAAGGCTGTCGAGGTCATGATCGCCGATTTCGCCCAAACATCGGCTAGGGGGGTTATTTGAGGTGCTGATCACGAATATGACATCCGTTTTTCGTTTTACGCTGGAGTACGGTAGGTTACGGTGGGTACCGGTGAGTAAGGTAATGGTCACCGATTGCACCCAAACTCCAGCGTAAAACGAAAAACGGATGTCATATTCGTGATCAGGACCTCAAATAACCCCCCTAGCCGAAGTTTGGGCGAAATCGGCGATCATGACCTCGGCAGCCTTAGTCACCCGTACCTACCGTAATCGGCCGTAATTTTGAAAACGGATCTCAGATTCGTGATCAGCACCCCAAATAACCCCCCTAGCCGAAGTTTGGGCGAAATTTTTTTTTCCAACCTCTCCTCGACTCGTGGAGTTGTGAAAGTACAATAGTGCCTAGTATGTTTCCTATTCCATTCGATTGATAGGGACATGATTTTGCATGAAAAAAATCGTTAAATTTTCCGGTAAATTTCGGAATTTACCGAAAATTTTCGGTAAGAGAATTTTTCGCGAAAATGCCGGTAAATCCGGTAAACCGGTAAATCGGTAAACGCACACCCTTGGTCTGCAGCAAGTCATGAGGCACGGTTCCCACGACCGCTGCGGAGCTCATCGCGCACGCGACAGTCGTCGTCGCGGGCGAGGCGACTATTCGTACATAAAGACCGCCCCTCGTCTCGCGCGGACGCAGTCGCAATCGCGGCAGCTGTCCACGTGATTCCAGCGTGCTTGCTGATTGAGTCAAGAGGATCGAGGCCTGACTCACGCGTAAGACAGGTGGTTCGTAAGGTAGAAGTAGGTACGCTAGGGTTTTCGGGAAGGCTGGCTACGATTCCAGTGTCGTTTTCATCACAGTGTTCGTAGCTTGACGACTTTATGTGATTGTCGGATAGTTTTAAGATAATGCTAGTAGGTTTTCGTTTCGAATATGTTTGTATTTATAGAAGCACGGATAATTTCCTTGTCTGCGATTGCCAGCCGGAGTAAACACTCGGAGCTGGGAATGCTTCTGAGCGTTACAAAGTGCAGTCACTGCCTAATTTCACACGAAAGCATTTGGCTGGAATAGAACCTGGAGCTTACTAATACGTAAAGGTTTGAATGGAAGTTTTGTGAAACAAGCCTAACGAAGCCTTAGTGTAATTAGAGGTTTGAAAGAAGACAGAAACATGTTAGCCTCATTCTCAGAAAGTAGGGTGTTGAGCTCCCTGATGCTCCTATGAATGAGGTAACTTGACCTCACTCTCGATCTTGGGGTTTGCAGATAGAGTCTGAGATGCCCTCTTGTCAGTTGTCAAAGGGGCACCAAAATCCCGACTGGGTCAATGGAAAGCCTTCCTGTCAGAACTGTGAGCAACATGATTAAATCTGCTCTTCTTCTTTTTTTTCTAGTCTAAAGGCTAGACAAACCAAGCATTTTAGCCCCGTCGGACCCACTCGGAATCATTACTATATATTGTCATAACTCAGACCACGGCATTTCAGAAAAAGCTTACGGATGAAGTTGTTCTGAATACTTTCAAGGAGTTTTATGTCCTTCTTTTGACGGGGACTGAAGACTGAAAGACCACATTCTACAATGAGCCTTACGTAAGATTTGTTGGCTCTCACGATAGAAGGCTGGCCTTTGGTTTTCAATACCTTAAACAA
Organism: Heligmosomoides polygyrus polygyrus; assembly: GCA_947396885.1. Classification (NCBI taxonomy): domain Eukaryota; kingdom Metazoa; phylum Nematoda; class Chromadorea; order Rhabditida; family Heligmosomidae; genus Heligmosomoides; species Heligmosomoides polygyrus. Next base: position 83,328,679 of record OX377206.1, read on the forward strand.
ATTGTTAATTCGGTAGTTAGCCTTCTTTACAAATGCTTTATAATGCTGTTCAAAGCTTAGGTTTCAGGAAAAATGGAACCCTAAATCTCGTGGACTGGAAAGTAGTTCTAAAACAGATCGATTGAACGTGTAGGTTGGAAGGTGACTTCTAGATTTTGACTGTACCACAAGGCAATGCAATTTTTCAGCAGAAAGAGGTAGTTCCCAGGTGTTCGCCCATTTTTCAACAATTTTATAACAATTTAAATGCATCAGATTTAGTTTTATTGAAAAGCATGCCCACAAGCACCAAAATGCTGGCGTATTTCTTTAAAACACAAGGAAAACCTGACGTTCAATCTTCTTTGTTTGTTTTGGGTGAAGTTTAAGGATCGTAATCGAATATGGTATTGTTTTAGTAACAGGTTTTTCAGGAAACGGTTGAGTTCCTCAGTTTTCCAGTTAATTTGCTATCATTCATTCGCCGTCTCGAGAGAGCAGACATCTGAAAGAGGGGCTGTGATTTGAGTGGCAGTGTACGTTGGCGGTGAAAGAGTGTGTAAGACGGCGAGCTACATGCAGAGATCATGGTGGCGGGGAGGGCGCGAGACAACGCGACGAAAAAGCGCGAAGCGGCAACGGCTAGCAGCTCGTCCGAAGCCATTTCTGATGTAATTGGACATGCAGAACACTTTTCCCTATGATGACATCGTTAAGAAGCGACCTCCTCCAACTAGGATTGCACCGAAATCGATAGCTATTTGCTCAAGGTGATCGCGGCTGACCATTCTCTTAAGGAATATGGCTCGAAAGGGTGCATAAACATTAACTGTTCTAGCAAACTCTGGGACGTGATATCGTACATGGTCGTTCTCGTTCATGGTAGTCTCGAAACAAATAAATGCACATAAGAGCATGGTAAACACAGCGCCGTTCCCACAACAAAGGTACATCTTTAAATAAAAGAATACAAACAAAGCAAGAAGGGAGAAACCACTTTTATGATAAAGTCTTAACCTTGGACCTGGCTAAATGGAATTCTGCACTTCTAGCTAGGCGCATCATTCCCAACTAAAAACACGTTATTTGCTTAAAGCCGACAATTTATACAAGAGATAACATCTCACAGAGAGGGGTTTCTACTGCCCTAGTTCTTCTAAGCAATAATGTGCAACTTTTATAACAAACGCATCACTTGGTCCTAGAATCATGAGGCTAAGTATGCGCGGATGCAATTGCACCCAGCGCGGATTCTGGAATTCTTCGTAAAATAGCGCGCCCCAATAGCAAAATGTGACCCAGCGCCAAAATATGTCGCGTTCACTCACAAATGCATTCTGCTGCTTATTATGCCAATTTTTATGCTACATTTGCAAGTACTGTGTTTCTATCTTACTTTCTCGAGAAGTATTTGTTCTATGTATTGTTACTTGTGTCGCTTATCCGTACAGAACGCATGTGAGTCGCTCTTAAGTGGAAAAACTAGAGGGGAGTCGTCGAGGGCGCGTAAATGAAATTCCTCTTGAGCAAACAGGATTATAAACGGCGGATATCAGGACCGGCTCACCGTAACCTTAGGCGTCGGGTGAGACGTCCATTTTGCAATCGCAGAACAAGGCTAGGAAGGGACTCCATGGTGTGCCATACAACCTGCTCGTATGGAGACTGCTTTCTTCGCTTAGGGAGAGTTCGCGGCGGGGTTCTGCGCTCTTCGAGCGCAGAGCAAGGCTAGGGAAGGGACTCCATGGTGTGCCATACAACCTGCTCGTATGGAGACTGCTTTCTTCGCTCAGGGAGAGTTCGCGGCTGGGTTCTGCGCTCTTCGAGCGCAGAGCCAGGCTAGGGAAGGGACTCCAGAGTGTGTGTCATACAAGCTGCTCGTACGGAGACTGCTTTCTTCGCTCAGGGGGAGTTCGCGGCGGGGTTCTGCGCTCTTCGAGCGCAGAGCAAGGCTAGGGAAGGGACTCCAGGGTGTGTGTCATACAAGCTGCTCGTACGGAGACTGCTTTCTTCGCTCAGGGGGAGTTCGCGGCTAGATTTTGCGCTCTTCCAGCGGCGAAGCGAATACGGCTGAAACAATGCGCAAAAAACGCGCAACGTCGTGTAGACGTCGAAACCTCCCAGATCTCAGACACTCAGCTGAAGTGCGAGAACGCCGCGGCGCCCGGGAACCGAACCCCCGACATCCTTCGCATGAAGTAAACCCTCTAACTACTGCACCACGACCCACTTGCACACGGTGCTATCGCGGGCGCACAAGACATCGATCGGACGTCGCAGCGTGGACGCGGACGCGCGATCTCTGAGCTAGGAGGGCGCAGACAGCAAAGTCTCGGCGCGACCCGCACTGCGGTTACGGTGAGCCGGTCCTGATATCCGCCGTTTATAATTGTCTCTTGAGCAAACTTATTGCAGGTGATAGATAGTAGAGCGAAACACGAGTTGGTCCCGAAGTTGTGCCGCGGTTTGTTCTGTAAATGAACACGTTTTGACACTAGTTAAAAGTTCCGACTCCACCGACACGACTTCCGTCGAAAAAAATTTTTTCGTTGAAACCTTAACTAGGGGGATATATGGGGTACTGATCACGAATCTGACATCCGTTTTTCACGATTCGGTCGGAGACCACTCATACCGTTAACAAGGGTGGTCCAGGCAGGGTCACCGATTTCGCTGAAACTTTGTCTTCTAGGGGGGGGGGGGGTATTTGGGGTGTTGATCACGAATCTGACATCCGCCATCCATACTTCTCAACCATTCTTGGAAAGCAGAGCTGTCCAGGTCAAGCTTCTCGTACAAATCCTTCGATCTGAAGTCAGACAGTTCGGCTTGGCGTCGATTCCTTTGGAGAGCTTGAAGTACCATGGTTGTAGCATATTCAACAGACAGCTCGAAACAGCAGTCAATCCTTTTCTTTTTTTCCTGCCAATATCGCGGATTTCGTAACTCGATGAACCGACCACATACCCATACCAATCTCTACCTGCCGTCACTGGCAGAAACTTTAAGAATGTGATCCTGTGCCTTCCTGTATCTATATTATGCAGCCGAATCGTGAAAAACGGATGTCAGATTCGTGATCAGCACCCTCAATAACCCCCTAGACGAAGTTTCAGCGCTCCGACCGAATCGTGAAAAACGGATGTCAGATTCGTGATTAGCACCTCAAATACCCCATTAGACGAAGTTTCAGCGAAAAATTTTTTTTCGACCGAAGTCGTGTCGGTGGAGTCGGAACTTCTAAGTAGTGTCCTCGCTTTGGTACTATTGTACTTTTGGTACCCCACTTAATCTTGTTTAAAATAGGTCTACTAGGGGTAATCTGCCATGGGAAGAACGAATATCATAGTCGTTTATTGCGGAAATGTCTTATAAGCCCGCTATATTAAGTTGGAATCGCCCAAGGCCTTGCGAAATAGCGGGCGCTGGTAAGAGACGCAGAGACTCCGCCCCCTACCAGCACGCATTCGCGGCCGTCTCGAGTGGGGGGAGGGTTACCATAGTATGCCGTGGCGCGCAGGCGTCGCGACTAGATACTCGTAGCGAATTAAACGCAGTCTTATCTCCTCGTTTCGATTACAGATTCGGTCTTATTTTCTTCCGAATAGGGCAAGGGAGGGACCTCTAGGATGAAGGCAGTTTTAACACGGGTGTCCTAGTGGGCCACACCCGGAGTCCCATCCCCTGTCTAATTATGTGCTCTCCTCCGCGTGAGCGAAAGAGAGCACACAACAGAGCTTTCAAGCCTTTTCGAGATTTCAAGGCTTATGCCCTGGCTAACCTCTGCTGCAGGCTAGGAACGGCGAAGTAGTGCGCATCGTTAGGAGGCGGAGTCTCTGCGTCTCTTATCAGCGCGCGCTATCTCGCAAGGCCTTAAGCAATTAGAGCTTAATATGACGGGCTTATAAGGCATTTCCGCAAAAAACGACTATGATATTCGTTATTCCCATGGCAGACTACCCCTAGTAGACCTATTTTGAACAAGATTAAGTGGGGTACCAAAAGTACAATAGTACCCTCGCTTTTTTCAGAAAGAAACTGGTAGTGAATCATGCTATTTTCGCTCAAATCTGAAGGTGATTAAGATGTGGGACACGGCTGGCAGCTGTCGGAGCCCGCACCAAGCTTCACCATGATGGAATCATCCCTACCTACCCGGAAATCCAGGTTAAACAAGACGCTCTCTTTGACACAATACTGACGCCTTATACTCCTGCGACCCATCGCCGACGAACCGCGGGAGTATACCAAAGCCCTCAGTATTGTATCAATGAGGACGCCTTTTTTTAAGCCTGGGTTTCCGGGTAATTTCATGACTTGTGCATTCGTTAAGCCATCCGTACAGAAGCTTGCGCGCGCCTCAACTTTACCATGGTTCTGTTCGAACCACACACATTTGTTTTGAATTCAACGGTTTCTCTCCTCGGATTCGTATTCTGCTGGCTTAGCTTAGTACCCCACTGTGGCATAGTCGCCGGGCTGATGTTTGGTAGTTGTCGGGATGTAGCCTCGAAGCTATCTTTAGGATGTGGCCGATTTTGGTAACACAGGACGCCTACTCCCTGAGTTCCTTAGTTAGGGCATGGGGCAACCTTCAGCTAAATACTCTATCTTCTCACTACAGAAATAGAAACAAAAACATCACAAATAATAGATCATTATTCGATTCTGTCGGAAGCATTGACGTGGTTTTCTTTCTAGATTTTTTTCGTAGTTATGTGCATACCATTATTTCAGAAGCTTGCACATGTTGAGCAGTGACAATGATGGCTATAATCTGAGGTATAGAAGGTCGCTTTCGAGATCTCCTGTACCTACCAAGAGAAGTGGTGGCGATGACAACATCGAATATCAGTCAGAGGAGTCGGAGTACGGTTTTGTAATTTTCTCAAATTTCGCTGCATTAATTGAGTTGCATTATCTTTTAAGAAACATTAGAAAGGGAGTAATTGGTAAAAAATGTAAGTGCAATCCTAGCTTGGTGTGGCTTCGTTTGTTTTATCACTTTGAATTTGATTAAGAGCCCTGTGTCTGCTTTAAAGGGTATGTGCGCTGGAGCAATTCCAAGGGACGGGTGGTGCGGTACAGGAGGCGTAGGATGTGGTTGTTCCCGCAAAAAGGGCCGCATGGAAATACAGAGAAAAAGCTCCGTCGGTTTTCTGTAGGTTCTCGTTGCCTTTTGTGCCGAAACTATTTGTTACCTGTATCACCTGTCGTCACATTTATCATCGAGTTGCCTGAGCGGGTGCCAGCTGCGTCTCTGTTAGTGCCAGAGTGCTCCAATGGTCCTCCTCACTCGATTGACACGAAGAGCGTCATATCGTTCGTTAGGGCGCTCACGAAGAAGTCGAACCAACGCTTTGGTAGGCGTCCTGTGTTCTCTTGACATCCCGCAGAATCCCGTTGGTGACGGATCTTGTCCAGCGGGTGTCTGCGAAGCGCATTGCGTGACCGGCCCACCTAATTTTCGACGACTTGGCCCATGCGACAACGTCTCTGATCTTCGAACGTCGACGAAGCTGTGAACTCCGAAGGCCTCCCACGCGTGCGTCGTGTCACTCCGAGCACCGTCCTCTCGATTCCACGCTGCGCGACACCGATCACGTGTTTATCCTGCATTGGTATCGCCCATGTCTCTAAGCCGTATGTTAGGACAGGAAGAACAACTGCAGTCGAATAGGTGAGACGGAGTCGGACGTTCTTCGTCTTCTCCGCGACTTTTTCGACGCTCTTGAAAGCTTCCCAGGCCGCTCGTTTTCTTTTGTCCAGCTCCAGCGCTAGGTCGTCGGCCATGTTGACTTCGCGACCAGATACACGTAGCTGAAGCATTCGGAGATGTTCGTTCCGTTGAACTTTAGTTTTTTCTTTTACTTTTGATCCGGATACTTCTATACAGTCTATTGTTGCGCTGTGCTCAGGAGAGAGCCCTATCAGAAAAGTTTCTTCAAACATCGGACCACTGCCGCGAGGGTCGTATATGAGCTCTTGAATAGAACTATGTTTGAGTGCCTGTACAGCTAGTCTTTTCTACTTACCTAGTACTCAGAATTAGATATTGCCTTTGGCAGAAAAAGAGTTGTCTGTTCTAGATAGGTCTCTTTACAAGTTATTTATTTTGGACTCTGCGATTGTTTTTCGTTGCATGTGCAATGCTCTTTAGATCTTTCAGGGAGTCCGAGACAGCTTCTGAAGTCAGTGAGATTGGAGTGACATCTAGCAAGAAGCATACAGTCAGTGAATTCTATCGGACGGTAACGAGGATATACCCTGACCTGAACGAAACCGAAACATGCACCAGAATACGCACGACTCCCGATGTCGCAGTCGTGTAGGTAAAATTTTCGTTCTTTCTCTCTTCGTGGTTTCATCGGTGCAAGCCTTCTTGTTTTCCTTCGTGATGTGGGGTTCACTGATCACAACAATATGTGTGTGGAAACCAAGCCTCATTTTGATGCGGGGTGGATTACTTATTGATATTTGTTTTCATAGTTTAGTTGATTTATTGCTTTGAACTTCGATTTGAGCTTCGATTCGATTTGTTTTGAGCTTTATAGACAACGCTTCTAATTCATTTGGATCTGTCATAGTGGGAATGGAGAACATTACTATGTCTTTTCGACATCGTTGTATAAGAGTGAAAGCAAACTGTCATAGCAGGCCAACAGACTGAGTTAGTCTGTGAGAGAGCATAAGCAAGCGGTTTGTGATTTCCTGTCATGAGTCGCCATCTTGGGTGTGTAATTGCTTCCTTGAAGAGTTATCTTGTTGTGAGTTCTATATTTTTCTTGGTTCATTCGCGTTGTTTTTGTTCGATTATTAAAAGAACGAAACGCTAAGGAATAGATTCGAGAAGCATTTGTGGAATAACCCATCATCTACAGGGGAACCATAAGTATTGCAACAAAAACTTAGTCGTATACAAAGGCTAGCAATGCACTAAATTTGGTACAGTTTGAAAGACTGTTTGCCTTAGGTATCCTACTATATATAAGCGAGAACGGTCGTTTGTCTGTGGGTGAGTGCGTTTGTTTGTGGGTGTGTTTATTTGCACAGAAGTAGGGAAGGGGGGGGGGGGAAGGGGTTGTAGTTGTAACCAGTTGTCAACTGTTGTAGTTGTCGACAGGCGTCCATGTTCAGACGACATGTCACCAATGTCGCGCAAAGAACGTTAAGGTTGAGAAGAGGTGTCACCGATGTCCCGCAAGGGGTGTTCGGATTCAGACGACGTGTGACTGATGTCGCGCAAAGCAGGCCCGACTTGAGAAGACATGTCACCGACGTCGTTCATCAGGTGCCTGGATTCAGAAGAGGTGTCACCAATGTCGCGAAAGTCCTTCCAGGCTCAGACGACGTGTCACCGATGTCGCGCCAGGGTTCCGAATTCTCACAACGTGTCAACAATGTCACCCAAAGCACGTTAAGGTTGAGAACACATGTCACCGACGTCGTTCATCAGGTGCCTGGATTCAGAAGGGGTGTCACCGATGTCGCGAAAGGCCTTCCAGATTCAGACGACGTGTTACCAGTGAAGGTGGGACCAGTAATGGGGACCGGTGAAGGATGGGGTTCCAGTAAGGGGGACCGGTAAAGGGTTGACCAATAAAGGAGGGACCAGTGAAGGTTGGAGCAGCAATGGGGACCGGTGAGGGGGATCCAGCGAAGGGGGAACCGGTGAAGGAGGGGAGAGGGGTCCAGTGAAGGAGGACCGGTGAATGAGGGGGAGGGGTCCAGTGAAGATGGGACCGGTGTGAAGGGACCAGTAATGGGGACCGGTGAAGGGGGGGGGGGAGTGGTCCAGTGAAGGGTGAACCGGTGACGGAGGGGAGGGGTCCATGAAGGGGGGGGGGACCGATAGAAGGTTAACCAGTGAAAGAGGGAACCAGGTGAAGGGGGACCGGTGAGGAAGGTATCAGTAATGGGGACCGGTGAATGGGGGGGGGGGGGAAGGGTCCAGTGAAGAGGGACCGAAAAGGGTTGATGAATAAAAGGGGGACCAGCAATGGGGATCGGTAAAGGATAGGGGACCAGTGAAGAAGGGACCAGTAATGGGGACCGGTGAAGGGGGGGGGGGGGGGGGAGTGGTCCAGTGAAGGGTGGACCGGTGAAGGAGGAGGAGGGGTTCAGTGAAGGGGGACCGGAAAAGGGTTGATGAATAAAAGGGGGACCAATGAGGGTGGGACCAGTGATGGGGATCGGTGAAGGATAGGATGACCAGCAAAGAGGGGACCAGTAAGGGGAGGTCAGTAAAGGTGGGAGCAGTATTAGGGACCGACGAAGGGGGGGGGGGACCAGTAAAGGGTGAACCGGAAAAGGGTTGACAATAAAGGGAAACCAGTGATAAGGGATCAGTTAAGGATCGTCCAGTGAAGGTGATGAACCTGTTTTGCCCTATTCCGCTATACCATTCTATATAGCAAAACGTTTTTTACTGTAATGAATGAGAGAAGGTCTAAAGAGGAGAAGAAGACGTTCGGAGTGTTCTATTCTCCGGGATTGGGGCGAAGCCCCAACCAGACGTTTGGCGGCCGGCAGGCCGTGGAACGTCTGGTATAGATTATGGTAGAACGGTAATATTCGTAAGGGGCCACTATTTAATTCGTAAGAGCCTTCAGATCCTGTGGATAGCTTTGCAGCCCGCCTTGTAGCGCCTCCTATGGAACTTTATTTCTCATTTGTTCCAGAGACAATAACTATGCAATAATTCTTCTAGGCTGTGTAGAACAGAACGTTTTCTCTAAGTCGGTAACTAAACGAAGATAAAAATCTAAAGATGCAGAAATTTCCAGCTAGTCTTTTGCAAGTCTGATGTTTGCCAAATGGATGGAGAACCGCTACCACGTTTCTTTTTTTTTGCTGTTAGAAAAATCGCCTTACCAGAATGTGAGTTTTGCCTTTAAACAGCGCGATTGAGTCCCAAAAGTGTGGTACTATATTTTTATTCCCATCGATTAAACATTTTTACTGATTTTTACTGTTTTTGCGCAAAAACCCAGAGTGTTGGGGGATACGTTTTGGAAAATCGTGTAGGACAAACAGCTGCCATGTGTAGCCATTGTTAGGCTTGTAGAGCTTAACTTGTAGTTTTTTTTTACAAACTACGCATTGCTTAATAATATAATATGCAGACGGCTAAATATTACATTTGTTCCATCTCGTTGCTGCATCGTGTGTGATCAAAAACTAATAGCGTTCTTCTGTTGTAGTATAAATCCCCTCATCCTATGCATTTAATGCTTCATTTGAATAAAAATGTGTTCTATCCATGAGTGTTTGTCTAGTTACCAGCATATTTCAGGAACGCACCGAGCTTCAGCAATATTAATCTCGCTCTAACAGTTGCGGTTGTTGTTCTGGCTTTATTCTACATGTTACTTCTAGGGCGTGCCTCCGAAGAGCGCCAGCTTTCTGAGGTTATCCGGCCTAGATATGAATAGTTGTGTTTGTGCTTGAAGCTGTGCAGTTTATATGTTACATTGATATTCAGGAGTCACTACGTGCGAAGCTAGTCGACTACGAAAAGCGATTAGCTGAAAGCGCATCTAAGTTCGATACTCTAAGCGACGAGGAGTTCGGAATGCTTCTATTCCTCGGAAGACAGGTAATAGTTGATTATTTCTCTATTTAAGACACGTTTGGGTTGTTTACTGTCTCAAAAGCTGTTATTGCAGTGGATTACGATGAAACAGAAATCCCCTGCGTTCCTAGTCATTGTCGGAGCTCGAAGCGAGGAACTGGCTATTGCTATATCGGATGTTTTCCGCGCTTCATTCATGGACGTTGAGCCTTTAACTACATTCAATCTCACGTCTGAGTCGAGTAGAGTTGAGCTCCATAATCAGATAAGCCGAGGTAAGACTTATTCGTATGGCGTCGTTTTCCTTGATACTTCTGTAGATACTTAGAAGCGAATAAGAATTGATATCTCAAATAAGTGTTGTGCTATGTACGAGGAGAATCACGGAGAGCTTACAGTGGGACACTTTTGCAGCAGCCGCTTCAGCCGTCCCTTTTGCCGTACTGAATGGAATCGATCACCTGTATTGGGATGCACCATTGGTCCTCCATGCATTAGCTGACTACTCTTCTTCTGAATACTGCAATGCACTACTTTTGCTCACGATTACTAAAGACTTCCCAGGAACCAGGAAGGAGTGCGAGAAGTCGATGATGGAGTGAGTTGCGTTTTGTCTTGAACTTCAAACTACTTACAATGTTTTTAAAAGCAAAACATGCTCGGTGCTTCCGAATTTCTTCAATTTGCATACAATAGGTTAGAGTGGGAAAACAGGATCCTGCGTCGTCTTTCTTTTACCTAGATATGGAAAATCGTTTTTGAGACAAGAGGAAATCTTTGCATTTCTATGTGTTCGTTGTAAGGAAAAGAGGTGCCTGAGTCAAATGGTCAAGGGGCAAAACAGCATTATGGCATAGCCGCCTTTACTTTGTTCCGTCTGCGATCAAAAATGTTATTATTCGCCGGATACCTTTCAAACCTGTTCTTCGTGCGTGGTTTCAAGCGATTTCGTTAGAACCCTGGTGTATGTCCTGAAGGTGCAGATGCGGCCGTAAGTTATATAGACGGTATATAAGAAAAGATATTTAATTACATACCTATTTTGTTACTAACTTCCTCATGTTTTACATTTTGTTTCCGCGGTTCCGCAGGAAATCAGATTTCTTCCACAGCTCTATTAGTTTGAGAGAATTTGTTTAGGTATCTGACATCGAGATGGATTGCTGGCGGTGGCTCAGATGACAGTGTTTCGCCCATATTGTCTAGAATCATGCAGTTCGTCATTTGCCTCTGATCCAGTTAGCACAGTGAGCGAGTTATTTTCCAATCACTTGAGGAGTTCTCAGGGTTGCTACATAGGATGAGATTCCGCTGATTTAGTTGCGAATAGAGCATCGTTGTAGCTACCCAGTCGAAGGACTGCTTGCTGTTGTGGCACACGTTGCATTGACCATGTCCTAGCACACACGTGTTCATATTGAAATCAGGTTTATTCCTTGACTTGGGGTTCATCTAGGCTAGGGTCTGTAGTGATATAGCGTCCTGCTTTCCTCTATTGTTGATATATTTGCAGCTAGATTTGACATCTTCAACTCTCTCGGTGCCATTTTGTACATCTGTTCACTTCGTATGAGTTGAATTTGCTGAGGCGTGAATTTCTTCGTGTACAATGCTTTTAGAAATATGTCATTGCCCATAAATTGGGATGAAGTGTTTTCTCTTGAAGAAGGGTTGCAACTTTAGTAAGCATGCTACATAAACCTGCTGAGGTCGAGTAACACTTGGTGCCTCATCCAAAGGTCGAAAGCTCATAAAATTGAAATACAGCTTTCAAGCGGAATGCACTCATGCTTTCAGTGTAACCGACTCTATGCCGATTTAGATTAAATGTTTTCTTGTCAGTGTTGGACGTAGCGAACGTATTAGAACAGATAGATATATGGCACGACAATTGGAATCTATCCTAGTCGGGAGGGGGGATCGCCAGATTGATTGACAGCTACGTACGATATCCCACGACGTTGTGTCACATTCGCTGAGCTCGAACCTTGTACCTCACCATGTCATTTGGCAGTAGCTGAAGCTCTGTGAAAAGTTCAAGGGAGGGAGAAAACGAGAGAGGAAAAACACATCATGCCCCCTCCGACAAGGATGGTTCCTAATATTGTCTCCATTTCCAGTTCCGAAAACTACGGGGTTTCCAGCACAGTAATCCAGTATTTTACCTTTTCTAGAAGGTATAAGGGGGAGTGTAGCGCAGTTGGACGGCTGCGGCTTTCGCATGCACCTCGATTTTATTCAAGATTCGGATCCCATCCAGGCCAATCAAGTGCTCCGACATCTGTAAAATGATGACACATTCGTCTGGGTGGCGCTATCCGTTGGGCTGTCCCGATATGCATCACTTCGGACAAAAGTCGTAGAGTTACGTGGATGTTCCATAACGCTGATTCTTATCCTTGTTCTCTTGATAAAGCGTAAGTTTTTTCTTCATCCGAATAAACACGAGAAAGGAATTATTTGGTATTCGGATCAGGGTGGTCTTTTTCAATACTCTGAATGCAAGAAATATAGGGGTCCCACACGGAATGTCGCTTCAGACCACAAAGTTAAATTCATACAAAGAAACTAAAACCAAACTTACTTTGGTAATGTATACTCCACTATTATAAACAACCTTTGTGCAACGTACACGCAATGACTGGATCCCGTCTTTAAAGAAATGAGCTGGCCGTGAATCGAGGAAGTTGGTCCCCCAAATCCGGATTTCGTCGTAGTCAGGGAACATTTTCCATCCGAGGCGTGGTGCATCGAGCGGAATATGTGTAGTCGGATGGGGCAATGTAAAGACTGTACAGCGGATGAGGCAAAACGGTCCATCCGAGTTCCTCAATTTTCTGCTGAACAACGTTTGCGGCATGAGGCCTCGCATTATCTTTCAACAAGTTGGTAGAGGACGTGTCAACTCGATTTGGATTTAAATTTGCGGGAGGATTTGGAGTAGGATTTGTAGCAGACAACCTGTACTGCAAGCTCCGGCTCCGATTTTGTCGAATCAGCTTCAATGACAGTCCGTGAAAGGTCGCTATCCAGGACAGGCGCCTGTCTACCATGCTGTTCGTCTTCAAGACTTTTGCCGCCGGCGGCAAGACGTTGAAACCACCGCTCGCACTGTCTTTTGAAAACGGCATCTTCGCTTCATGCAGCTACCAATGAACGATGAGATTCCGCAGCGGCTTTCTTCAATTTGAACTCATAGAGCAGGCACACGCGCCCAATCACTTTCTGGTCCATTGTGGTCTGATGGCTATAATTTTGGAAACCGATGACGGAATAATGTAGGAAAATTGGGAAATGTAGAAGATGAAACGTCGCGAGAAACTAACCCTAAATGAGATCAGAACCGATGCGAATAACTGTGAAAGGAAGGCCACAATGTATGCGTGTGGCCTTCTTTTCACAGTTTCGTGTGTGACAACGTAATACATGGCGGCGACAATGGGTGATATTGTGGAATCCTTCAACTGATATGGAATGTTTTCGCTTACGCAGAAAACAGAATAATAAAGATCGGAACTTGTCGATACTATTTGTTTGAGCGACTATTTTAGTTCTGGTGTTACCATATAGTTATTTTGAATACGTAGTTTCTTCTTAAGTGAGTTACATGGCATGATGTCGTATGATGTACCCGTCAGTGTTCAACACTTCGCATGCTGTGCTGAACACGAAGTCAAATTAATGGAATATACCATTTTCAGGTCGAATTGGACACTTTTCAAACCAAATTGGACACTTTTCAAATCAAATTGGACACTTTTCAAACCAAATTGGACACTTTTCAAATCAAATTGGACATTTTTCAAATCAAATTGGACACTTTTCACGTCAAATTGGACACTTTTCACGTCAAATTGGACACTCTTCTAAGCTCGCCTAAGACTTTTTAAATCAAAGAGAACTTTCCGAATTGCAACAATCTTTATACTGGTTAAACTACAGACTCAATAAAATGGTTAGAAAAATTTTTGTTCAAGAAAAATTCAGAATAACTTTTTTTGAACTTTTTTTTTACTTTAGCTGCCCGAATGAGTGCAATAATTTTATAAAATTTTTATTTTGGAGAAAAATAACAATTTGTATTTTGTTTTAAAGCGCAGCAAAGCAGCAACCATAAAGTGCACTAAAAGACCGGATTGCGCCATGCACGCGAAAAGCTCGTCGCGATTTTTATTTGATTGAGTGTAAATGCTGTTTACATGGAATTACGAGGTATGCGCGCTCTTAACAATTGTACTTGTTGCATTGTCTACATTTTTTTTGTTCGAGGAAAATTTCAGTATGTTTCCTTGAAACCTTTAATTCACTTACCCAATAAGTGAACGCTTTATTTGAAGTTTTATAAAATTCTAGTTCTTCGTGGAAATATAATGCTTGATAGCATGTTTTAAAGGACAGAAATCCGGAAATTTTTAGTACCAAGAGATGAGATTACGCCATGCACTTGTCCAAGACGATTGATTGATAGTGCAAATGCTGCTTACATGAAACAACAAGGTGGGGATATGCGCGTTCTTCGCAACTGTAATTGTTACATTGTCTACAGGTATGTATAAATCAACATATACATAACATAAATCTACGCAAGCAGTGTTATCCTTTTCCATTTCATGTCTCAACTAGACAAAAAACTACATAAGACGTTACTCAAATAAAGGTGGTTATGACATTAAAGAGGGTACTTCAACAATGACAGTCAATACAAGATAACCTTCTAGTCTACATCCAAAAACCTTTAACTATTAACCAACAAACTACTATTGTAAGTAAAAGTAAGTGCAATTACACAACAAAGATCACGAACGCAATACAAATTGAACAAATACATCAAACACTAAAAGGTTGTCCAGCTGCTGCAGTGGCCAAGTTCATCGTCATGTGGAGCACGTAGTTCGCACAATCTTCCTGTGTCACCGTTGCAATTCCTTCCTGAATGAGAGAGCTCAGCATGCGGTCCGCCGTCGGGTTGTTCAGCAAGCGTTTCACACAGGCTTTGACTTTAGAGAAGACGTTCTCCGCTGGATTCAGCATGTAGGAGTAGGGTGACAGGAACTTCAGCTCATAGGACGTTTCCTCCAGTATTCTCCGCAGCTCTGAGGTTTTGTGAATTCTAGCATTGTCCATTATAAGCCATGCGCCATCCATGCCATGCATACCACGCATCTTCGAAACAAGCTCCTCGACGAAGGCGCAGAACTTCGGGCCGGTGCAGGTCCCATCGTCAATGATTCCTGTATGGATGACGCCTTGAGTATTCATGGCCAAAATAAGTGTCACCATCCGTCCTCTGACCGTCGGCAGGACAACGTTTGCACGTGTTCCTTTCCTGGAGCGAGCCTGCGTCCTTCGCAGGTGTAGGTCGAATCCGCTCTCATCTATGAAGATGCACTTCTCCTTATTCGGCGGGGCGTGTGCCGAAAATTCCAGAGCATATAACTGCCTGCCCAAAATCGTTGATGGGCTATTCACTCGGTCGAGTTCGTAGTGGCATCTTTTAAGAGTGATCTTCAATTTAATGAGGGCATTGAAGATCGTAGACATTGCCAGATGGACATCCTTTTCCTTCAGCCGCTGTTGTATCTGTTGCAAGGTGTCTCCTGGGTGTCGTTCTACAGTCTCCTCGATGTAGCGCAGCACGTCGGGAGTTAGCTTCCACGAGTTTCGTCCCCCACGGCTACGCTGGACACCACCATCATCCTGTTTGTAAGCACGGATGATGCCCCTTGCGGTACTCTCGTTAAGGCGAGCGATTTGAGCAGCCTCCCGGACAGATCTGCCTTCAACCTGCACGAGCCTGACGAGGATATCCTTCTGCGATGTAGTCGTTTTCACGTACCGTCCGCGAATCATAATGGCGTTAACCTGCTACAGATGCCTCTTCTTAGATAAAGCTGGGGCGTCGGTGAACATCTTACTTAGGTAGTCGCTTTTCGCTGCGTCGTATTCCGCGCGGGCAGATTACAGCGTTGTTTCAACGCTGCAGCAAGCGAGATAGCTGCCAGATAACCAAGCTTTTTGATAGTGTTGGAACACTTTTCAAATCAAATTGTACACAAACCTGCAGATAATATAACAATATTTTATTGATGTATTCTCTTTAATGTCATAATCATCCAGTTTTGCTATAACTGATGAACTTGGCCACTGCAGCAGCGGGACAACCCTTTAGTGTTTGATGTATTTATTCACTTTGTATTACATTCTTTTTCCTACTTGAAATGGAAAAGAAGAATAGTGCTTTCGTAGATTTATATTATGTATATGCTGATTATATTTTCTGAAATTATTTATTTTCTGAAATTTTCCTCGAACAAAAAAAACTGTAGACAATGCAACAAGTACAATTGTTAAGAGCGCGCATACCTCGTAATTCCATGTAAACAGCATTTACACTATTAATCAAATAAAATCGCGACGAGCTTTTCGAGTGCATGGCGCAATCCGGTCTTTTAGTACACTTTATGGTTGCTGCTTTGCTGCGCTTTAAAACAAAATACAAATTGTTATTTTTTCTCCAAAATAAAAATTTTATAAAATTATTACACTCATTCGGGCAGCTAAAGTAAAAAAAATCAAAAAAAGTTAATCTAAATTTTCCTTGAACAAAAATTTTTCTAACCATTTTATTTAGTCTGTAGTTTAACCAGTATAAAGATTGTTGCAATTCGGAGAGTTCTCTTTGATTTAAAAAGTCTTAGGCGAGCTTAGAAGAGTGTCCAATTTGACGTGAAAAGTGTCCAATTTGACGTGAAAAGTGTCCAATTTGACGTGAAAAGTGTCCAATTTGACGTGAAAAGTGTCCAATTTGATTTGAAAAATGTCCAATTTGATTTAAAAAGTGTCCAATTTGATTTGAAAAGTGTCCAATTTGGTTTGAAAAGTGTCCAATTCGACCTGAAAATGGTATATATGAGAATTGCATGGCGTAGTTGACCTCCGCTCGAATTGAGCCGATGGGATCGTCTCTCGCTGCCGGCACTACCAGTTCTTTCCTGCAAATCTAGCGAAGTCGAGGGATGAGTGCTAGTCGTTGTGTACTTTTTCTATTTCTGTATTTCATCTACAACGTGCTTCCCGTTGTTCATAAGGTGTTACCGAAAAGAAGCTAGGCATTGGACGGAGGTCATTCCTCCAAGCTGCTGGCTCTATCTGCAGTGTGCTTCACAATTTTTCTACAGATGGCCTCCATGTTGCTTCAGTAAATGTCCCTTGCGTCTTCCAATTCTCATAGTTAAATCATCAGTCGTAGGTATAGAGTAGCTTCGATAAACAGTGGTTTACTTTCATGTTATTCAGTAGAAGAGTTTATTAGTTTTCAACTATAAAGTTTTTAATTAGTGAACGATATATACATTATATTAACAGGGACTTAGAGGTACTTGTTCTTGTAACAGGACGCTACAAGTAGGTTGATCTCTTCACATGTGGCCGTTGGTAGGAACATCTTCGCGAATGAACAGTTCCTTTCAACCCATGACAGCACGTCGGTTACTCCATACGAGGTGGCATAGTGTTTCACCTGAAAGGTGAATGATAACATAGGGAAAAATTAATAATAAAATCTGTTTGTGGCTAAGAATTTTTCCCAAATAGTAATCAAAGTGTTTTGAAAACCGCGAAGACGGCAAATATAGGCAGCCTAGTTAATGCAGCATTTACCGAAGTGAAGGTGGTGACTATTTTCAATTTATTTATTTATTATTATTATTATTATTATTATTATTATTATTATTATTATTATTATTATTATTATTATTATTATTATTATTATTATTATTATTATTATTATTATTATTATTATTATTTAGCATTCAAAACTTCATTGCAACTCGAGAAATCTGTGTTCGGGTACCATATAAGACGGTTTTTGTGAAGGAGGAAGCTTCAATCGTAGATCTGAACTTCATTGCCAGAGCGTGATTTTTTACAAATACAAAGGAAGTTGGAAATGGTGAAGAAAGTTTTGTTGGAGGGAAATGATGGCTGACATGATGAACCGCATAATTTTTGCCAGTCACCTATAGGGTTCCCATTTTGGTGTGACAATTTCTGACCGCGACGATCTGGCTTGGATAACCTCTCTTCGTTTCTCGGCACTGAACAACCAGAACATGGACATGGGACGTACTTGCTGCGTGAAGCAAGATATCCACAGTACTATAGCAGCTCTTCAAACCTTCTTAGAGTTGATGAAATAGATTCCAATACGGCCAGTTTAACTCGAAATTAATTTGGATGCATGTCATCTATGTATTCCGCCTTCAGTTCTATTAAAAAAAGTACGGCCAAAGGTTTCATCGACAGAATCTCTTCAGTAAGAAATATACTACAACGTACTGGCTTGGACAATAGTGGATATAATTCTTGATTTAGACCCAAATAAAGGCGAAAGTTGTTCATGTTGGTACGGTTGGGAAACCATTCACAAAAGCAGTTCAAAGCTTATTTGAAGTGCTGATTTCGTTTAATTGCTGTGCTGCAAATACAGAACACTAGAGCTACCGCCGCACAGACGATTTCGGTATTCATGGGGCAAACTAAGATTGTGCTTCTTAAATTTTTTTCAAAAAAAAACGAGCAGAAATTTTTAAATTTTCCAAAAATCGAGAGAACGACAAGAAGGTGCTCGAGAATAAATCGAACGATCACTTTGGAAAATAGATTTTGACTGAAATTTGATTGCAATTTGAGACAAAATTTGCAAGGGTAGTAGGACTTCTGCAGTGCGAAGGATTTCTTCAAAGCCATGTTTGAATACTACATCGACTCATTATGCGAAGAGAGCGTACAAGGTGAAAAGTGAGATCAGAAGAGGTCAGCGGGTTATTTCCTGGAAGCTATAGAGCCTTGTGAGGAGCGTGCTAGCGTAGTGGGAGAAGGGGCCGGCACTCGGTGTCGTGCCATCCAGTTCCTTTGGATTTTTGACTAAATTTCACATATCACCACGAATTCTCACCCTTATTTGAACCAGGGCGAGTGCAGCGCAGTCGGAGTAGGTGCTGGTTGTTGCGTGCACCTGCTATCAGCTTACTGGTTCGGATTTCCCGCTTAGACCTTTCAAGCCTTCCATTCCTGCGGTTTTGGTGAATCGCTAGAGATTTATTTGTCTGGGAAAGACAACGTGCTGACTTGTCCGTCGGCTGGCCACTGCGACCCATTGTATGGCAAAATTCTCACTCAATCCACCTCCATGACACTCCACAGGAGTAGAATGCATGGCGCATCCCAAAAGGGTTGAGTAACGTGCACTTTATCAGTTAAGCTTTTTGTGCCAACACAACACGAGGTTTATCGGTGGACCTTTATTTAGCAGGGCCTGACGTTTCGACTTGGTCCTGCTCCTCGTGTTGGCACAAAAAACTGACTAACAACTTACAGTGCGGAGGTTTGAAGAAGAGAGAAGTTGGAGATTGCTGCACTTTGTATTTATCCTTTATTCGGACAGCATGCACTCTCTTGGTCGACTTATCGTAGTGAGTGACACGCTGTGTTCAGTCTCTTGTTGAAGCCACTTAGTACTCCTTCGAGGCAAGTTCGGTATCAACTGATGGGACCCGCTGATAGATAGGGTCTAGCGAACCCAGACGGGATTTGGGCCTTTGACCGATTCGGGTGTATGCAACATTCGTCATCTCCTGGATGTCGAATGCGCATCGCGCGACACTTTCTGCTACGTAAAGAGTCTTCGATAAATAAAAGCGACTAGAACTAGGAGTTATGGTGTGAAGGTTCACCTTGAAGTACTGCCACGGTTTTCTAATGTTTCGCTTTCAATAGCAAAGAGCACAGCAGACGAAACCCGGACACCTCTCACCTTATAGTGAAATCTGTTTTTTAAATGCTATGCTAACCTGCTTGCAGTGCGATGGAGACAGAAGTAGCGGTCGTCCGTCCTTGTCACGAGGCACATCATGCGGCTTCTGAGAAAGGTGTTCGGTGTTTGCGGCTCTGGCTTTTGCCAGCGTGACCTAAAATTGGAATGGTAGAACGAAGATGTTCACGAATGTGCTGAGTGCGGAAGGGACACGAACATTCAGGAATGAGCACATCAGACGAAGCACGGACACCTCTCACCTTATGCGCCTGCGGCGTCTCAATGACCTCTTCGGAGACTTGTTGGTTACCAATTTGAGCTGACCCGATGGATCGCAGTTCTTCCTCTTCCGGTTGCCAGGTGGGCTGAAATGGGTGTCTTCGTGAGGGAGAACTCCTTACACCGGTATTCCTCTGCATTATTGTCAAACAGCTCTATCCGTATCTCCACTGAAGGAGAAAGCGAGGTTTTGATAAAGCGTTTTATGTGCTAGTTAAAAGACCCTCCAAAAAGGTGCCTCTAATCCTTCTGCGATGGCAAAAGATACCCCTAGTCATAAGATTACGTATTTGCCCTGCTTTGGACATCAGTTCGACTTCTTTTCTTCAGAAATGCCTTAACCAGATAAAACTCCACTTCCTTCCAAACTGTTTCAATATTTGTCTTCTACCAGGTAAAATTCAATGATCACTAAATTTCAAAGAAATAATCGCAACATATTCAATTTTCACGTCAAATTAGACACTTCAAATCAAGCTGGAAACTTTTCTCTACAAAGTGGACGAAACAAACTTGCTACATCAAAAGGTTCGTATGTGGATTAGTGGCGAAACGAACCTGATTTAAACTTGTTAATTTTATACATATTGATGCTTCTGAAATCAGACTGAATGTCTTCCAAATCGAAGTGAGCTTCTCACAGGTTGAACTACGGACTCTGCAAGATGGTTAGAATGATTTTTTTGTTTGAAAAATTGGTCCATCTTTCATTGAGATTTTTTGTTCATCTGACCAAATACGTGAATTTTTATAAAAAATTTATTCTTTGAAAAATATTATAGTAAAGTTTATTTTAATTTACAAAAAGTCAGCAGTCACATGGTGCATTGAGAGGAGAGCACTCGATTAGCTCTCTGCGATTTCTGTTTGGTGAATAGTGTAAACGCTGCTTACATTAAGCACCAACTGAGGATATCTGTCTCCACTATTCTTTTTTTCGTTTACAGGTGTGAAACTCCACGGAAGCAGACATTTAGTTATCAGTCGAATAATTTCGCTACGTCATAGACGATGGCGTGGCACAATCTCTTTTTAATAGCATTAAAAAAAGGTCGCTTTTCTGATCTTTAAAAAAGTTTTAAGCCATTATTTTTCCACAGGAAATGAGAATTTCATAAAATTGTAAGCTATGTATTTTGTTATTGGGAAGTGATTTAAAACTTTAAAGAAAGTTATACTAGAATTCCTTGAACAAAAATTATTCTAACCTTTTTGGAGAGTATTTAGTTTGACGCAGAAGAAGCTCATTTCGATTTGGAAGAGTTCGCTCTGATTTCAACTGATTTCAAAAGTCTTAGGTTAGCTTAGAATGGGGTCCATTTTTACGTGAAAAGTGTCCAACTTGACGTAAAAATGGTATAAATATATCAAATTATGAAGATAAACGAAGGAAGCAAAAGAGGATGCTCTTTGATTCTGTCATCTTTTAGAAATCACAAAAAGACAGTGACAAACTGGACAAAAAAGAAAGAAACGAAAAAGTGAAGAACAACGCACTCGTTTCGGGACAAGTTGTATTTCCATATCGTCTGCTATTTCCAGGCATTTGTATTTCTTGGTTTTGAGAGGGTTTTTGCTTCCATAACCGTAGGCAACTGCGAAGCAGGCCGCCAAGGCAAGTAGCAGGTTCATCGGGTGCTGAAAATCGTTAAGAATGAGCACGAGCTTCAACGATGACTCGAAAATTCGACAGCTAAAATTAACGTTATCCGGAGTGAGGCAACAAGAACGAAAACGAGCGATCCTGGTCGGAGTTTGGATCACTTTATCGTAACAGGTCTAGGAAGAAGCTGGTGCTTTCATAAATTTAAAGGACAGTGCTGTGTGAAATCCAGTTTTCATTCATCTTCATGCACAGCGACGAGGTTTCTTCAGAATGAAAGCTATTGGGCTAAGAGTCAGTTCTGAAGTTTTGACAGCAGCTCAGTGAATACAACAGAAATTGTCGAATGCCTAAACCTGAATTGGTTCCTCTTCTCGTGAGTTTTGCCAAAGATCCGTAGATGCTTCTATTTGTTCATGTAAAGAAAAAAGTTGTGGGCGTGGTAGTGCAGCGGAGAGGGCTGTCGCGTGCACCTCTAATCGAGGTCCATGGTTTGGGTCTTCCGGAGGTCATTCAAGCCCTCTTCCCTCTAGGGTCGATGAATTAGTTTTGTCTAAGTCAAATCAGTTTCCTTAAGCCTCAAGCGGCTGGTATCAAGGTGTAAGCTATCATAGCAATGTTTTGTTGCGATCAAAACTTCTAGTGTCAAGCAGAACTTGAATTCGCACCTCCCTCTAACCGGGCGGGAATGCACTACGGGAAGGCATTACACCACCGGCGCCGTTTCATCGAACACAACATCCACACCTCGTGGGTATTGTCTGGGATGAACAAAATACTGACACGTTTACCAACTGGCCACCGCAAGTCACCGTAGGCCAGGCAAGTAATGAAGTTGCCTCCACGGTGATCCGCAGAAGCGGGATGCGTGGCTCATCCCAGAGAGGGGCTGATTAACGTCGTCTTTTATCTTTTATTCTTGAATGAACATTATAGAATCGTTATCCCAAAAATACCATCCACAGTGGAGATCCTCCGATGGAGGGCAGTGCCAACCTTTGTATCCCAAGTAACCTTTGTTTGTAACAATTTATTAACACATTTGCTTAAGCCTGGAGCGGCTGGTAGAGAGGCTATATGTTGTTACGGGATGTTTTGTTGCGATCAAAATTCTTGTGCCAGGCGGGACTTGAACTCGCATCTTCTGCTTTCCGGGCATCGATGTTCGCCTTACACCACCGGCGCTGTTTGACCGCACGTAACGTCCGCGATATCCATCAAAACATCCTGTAAGCCTCGACTACGGCTACACGCAACAGCAAGCGCCTTATCAGTCTGTCCCGCCGCATGTCTTTTAATGTGGTCATCGTCGTCAAGCATTGTTATCATTGGTGAGTGAAGGTTTCTCGATTGCTAAATCTGGAAAGTGCGAAATCACATAAGCGGTCTGTTTTTGCTTTGGACACTTTTTTTGAGTTGGAACAGGATCAGGTCTCGGCGACTCGTCGCGCAGATTGCTGTTCCTTTGAAGAAACCTCCAACGTGTTTTGAATGTTATCGCAAGATACGACGAGAGAATAAACGCTTATAGAAAAACGAAATCCACAGAAAGGCTATGAAATCTCTCACCGCGGGAACGGCTTTCAATTTTTTCGCGAGATTTCGCATCAGAAACATCACCAGCTGCGGAATCGCCAAGATTTTCGGGCTCTATTCTCAGCTCATACTCCTTCCCAAGTTCAGTCCTTACTTACTGCATGAGATACAGGACACAAAAGGCGTTTACAAGACTTTGGGAATTTGAAAGAAGCTTGAATTAATCTTGAGCTATTCCGATGTACAATTGGCAACATCTGACGTCGGTGCACGAAAGAGTGCGGGAGTGATTAGAGCAAACGGTTCCTCAACAAGTCACTGGTGGCATCTTCTTCAACAGTGTCCTTTTGCCATTGCTTGGGTTTTTGCAATGATGAGGACGGTTCACGTGCCCTATACTACAAAAAAGGATAAAGGACGGCGTTACTCAATCCCTTTGGGATGCGCCACGCATTCTACTTCTACGGGATGTCATGAAAGGGAATTGAATTTGGCCATGCAATGACTTGCGGTGGCCATTCGATGAACAAGTCAGCGCTCTACCTTTTCCAGACAAGTCTAGTACCAATTCACCGACCCAGGGGGATGGAAGGCTTGGTTGGCCTGGGCGGGAAATCCGAACCAGGAACCTGGTATCGGGTGCACGCTACAGCCGGCGCCTCCTTCGACTGCACTACATAATACCTTATACTATGCGTAATGAAAAGCAAAAAACTGTGATGAACTCGAAGCGTTGTGATTGTGACTACCGTATGGTTTACTCACTTGCAGAGGAACTACACTCGTTCGAGTGACGGTCGACTTGGACAGAGCTCCTTTGAGATATTGTCTTCAACGGAGGTGTTCATAGAAGCTACTGTTTTCTAGCACATGATACCCAGGTAGAGCTTCGATTTGTTGCTTGTGGCGTCGCGGTCAGTGGAGGCGAGGGCTGTACGCATGTACTCGATCCAAGGCTCTTCATTCGGGTCCCGCCCAAGGCAACAAAGCTTTGCATCCCTCTAGTATCGATGGTGCGGTACTAGTCTTTGGAAGGAGCAGTCTTATTCATTGGCTGGCCACAGAAACTCATTATATAGGCCAAATTAACGCACTAATTGAGCTTGCGACATGCCGTATAAGTAGAACGCCATACTCCTATCCCCAAAGCAGAACGGTGCCGTCGTTCATGTAAATGGTCAGTGAAAGAGAGCGAAAGGTGGACCGGTAAATATTTCATGAAAAACGCAGGGAAAATGAAGCCTTCTGTTGACGTATTTGAAAAAAAGAGTTCACTTTAATGTTTCTTCGCCTAGTATTACCCACGGGAACTATATACATAGATACAATTCAAATCAGTTTAAACTGATTTGAATTGTTTCTATCAAGACCATCAGCTTAACTGGCTCCATGCTGATATCAGCGGCCAGGTCATCCCGGATACGGGTGAGTGCTGATCGGTCCCACGAGGTGTGGATGTTGCGTTCGATCAAACGGCGCCGGTGGTGTAAAGGCGTAGAGCATTCCCGCCCGGTCAGAGGGAGGTGCGGGTTCGAGTCCCGCCTGGCGCTAGAAGTTTTGATCGCAACAAAACATTGTTGTGGCAGCTTATATACATAGATGTTCACGAATGAGGAAAGGAATATTAGGCTCTTGAGCTGTTGAACTATCTAGAACTTCTTCAATATACAAAATTGTAAAATCGCGAGGCAGAACAACTTTCTTAACCTATAGGAGCATAAGCCCTAATTTACACTTGCGCCGCCACGCGGCGCGGCACCACGGCCGTCATAGATATCGATTTTCCGCGCCGCTCGATCGATATCTATCTCGACTACGGTGTCGCGCTGCGCAGCGGCGCAGCGGCGCAACTATAAACTAGGGCTAAGGGAGTGCAACCTTATTTTAAAAGCAAATCAAGATGCCTTGGGTCTATCTCTGCGTGGTTTCAAGAATTTACTGTTGCGTTCGCAATGAACATCATCGGATGTTTTTTGTACTCTTTCTATTGTACTTTATTGTCGCACCTTGGATGCTGTTTTTAACTATGCACTTCTACATGTGGCTGCGGCCTATGTTTTGAATAAATACGTAAATAAATAGATATGCAAATACTTCTGTGGTAAAAGAGGTTTCAAGGCGGATCAATTGTATTCAAAGGCCTGACGTTTCGATCTGATCATTATCTTCAGACCTAAAAACGGTACACTGATTCGAGAATGTTATCTTCTTGTCCAAACGCCTCCTCAAACCTGCTCCATCGAAAGCCGTCCTAAGTGCAGAGCGAAACAATTCCAGCTAGTGAAAGATAAAAAACCCAGACGACGCTCACCGCCATCCTGCCTAGAAAAGGATTTGAGGCGTACTGGAGTTTAGAAAAGAAATTCGGCTTTGAATAGTCGAAATGAATTTCCTCGATCACTAACGTCTTCTTGCCGTTCCTTACGAATTTCTAGTTTTACACTGATCAGGAGTGATATGGGTGGCTTTAAGAATGGTCATGGTATAACCAAATAGCAAGTGTGACTTGAGCTATTTTTAGGAGCATGTCGAAACATCGGGACTGTCGATAATGTTGATCCCCTACCTTGCTTACAACTTCGTTCGCCACAGAGCCGCTTATGGATGATGTCCAGGTTTTAGGAAGAGAGGAGCTGGCAAATATTTGCTTTGAGTTTACGCATGCTGCTAATGCTGACTCCGGAAAAGATTTTAGAGACAGCTAATGTTGTCGATTTTTTAATTTTTGTATACGAGAGGTGGTTCTCCCTTTCTACTCTCGATCTTGCAAAAATATCGAAAGATATGGGGTAAAACTGTTCAGTAAGTATAAGGATAAAGGGAGGCGTTACTCAATCCTTTTTGGGATGCGCCACCCGTTCTACTACGGTATATTGTGGAGGTGAATTGAACTCGTATTTGGTCACACAATGGCATGCGGTGGACAGCCGATAAACAAGTCAGCGCGTTATTCTTCCCAGACAAGTCTGGTACCAATTCACCGACTCTGGAGTGTTGGAAGGCTTGCTTGGCCTGAGCGGGAAATCCGAACCAAGAATTTGGCATTGGGTGCACGCAACAGCCGGCACCTCCCCGACTGCACTACATGCGCGCAAAACAGTCCAGCAGGCCAAAGAATTGTAAACTTGTGCATAATGTCTTTCCAGAACAAAATTGTGCACTGAGATCAACATAAATTCCAAAGCGATCTTTGAAAAAATGGGGTAGTACAATAACGGTCTAATTCTTTGACCTCTGGGCATAAAAAGTGCAAATGAACCTTTTCGCCGGCAAAACTCTTCATATAGAACACCGTTAAAAATGAACATTATATTTAGAGTTAACGTCGAACCCTCTCTATCGGGTGATGGGGGAAAAGCCTGGTAAATATAACAAAAGTTGTTCGGTGACCTATATTCATGCTATCGCGGAAGACTCCTCGCTCGAGATATTCTCATCCGCAGGTACACGCTTCTGACAGGCCAGAAAAGAAAAGAAGATTTGGTTCAATTTTAGCCTTATTGGTAACCTTACAAGTGAGACCACCGAAATCCTTGTGTTTGATAGCTCTCTACGATGACGTTGACATAAAATGTTATGGGATTCGACACGCATTTAAAGTTACCTGGAACAGCTCTTCACGCGTTAGTAGTGTGCCGGACTTTTATGTTGAGATTTTTTATTAATGGCTTAATAAAGGTAATAGTAATATGTAGTAATAATAAAGTCCACCAATAAAGAAGATTCACCACAATAACCTACAGGCACACTGTTAACACCTGAGCATCATGTCGAAGTTTTACAAAGGGAGGAGCTAAGATTAATTTGGCTCTGCATTTGAGTACTTTTGAAGAATGCCCCTGATTCCACATTTAGATCTCACTAACACCAAATCTCGGCATAAATGCCCAGGGTTTTAATCCACTGTAGATATGCAACTAGATTAATATAACGGCACCATTCGGTTGGAGTCTTGACGCTGTCGCTATCTTCAAAATTGGGAAGGACTCGAAAGCCTTCACAAAGTTGCTTCTCAACGAACTAGTTGTTTCTGCAGAGATATCCACGTTTCATAGAACGAAGTATGGGGGAATAGGAAACCTCAAAGTGGTCAAACTTTCAAATAACCGTCTGATGGAAATCGAAAGGAATAAATGAGTATGACTTTATGAATATACCCCGTCGATTGGTGTTTAAGGAAACATTATTTAGAAATGTGTTTCTGTATCTCTTAGTAATTAGCGAGAAGGTAAACGGGCAGTGACCAGAAATGGTTTTGCAGGAAAAAGACTGACAATGCGAAGCGGTGAGACGTGAGAACCAGTTAATGATACGTCGGCGATCATCTGAACTTGTTTCCCTAACCACAGCAGCGAAGCTTGTTCAGTGGGGAAGGTTGGTATCCGCGGTGCAGGCGACGGACGATCCGCGGCAAAACGACGACCTGCATGGGGCTGGTGGGCAGGCGTGTGTCGGAGTTTTCGGAAAGAAGTCGAATAGCGGTCGCACGCTGAGCTTCGGAGGCTGACGAAAGTGATGAGTGAGTGTGATCAGCACACTGAATCGAATCACCTGACCTAAATGCGCTTCGAGCGTCGACTTGCTGAAACGAGTTGCAAGTGCGCTTGAGACCTCTCGAACCGGATCGCTTACGGAAGTCGAGCGTGTTCTCATTTCGCTGATCCATTGTTCAAACAGCGAATATCATTCGGCTAAGCGAGCGGTGCATTGCTTTCACGGTTCAATCACCTTTAAGAATGCAGCTGAACAGAGAGTGCAACTCGCTTCTACTAGCCTCAGCCTAGTGATCATAGATCTTCATATCCAGTGTAAAACGCAGAAAATTCTAAGAAGATATTTACTAATGTAGATCATCTGCTAATGTAGATGTCGTAAAATTTCTATCTCTGTCGAGCTTATTTAAAAAGGAAGGAACAGCGAAATTTCCAATTTCCAATTGTTGAGATTGCGCCATGCACTTGTTCGATAGCTTACGGTGTTCACTTGAATGACAGCTTAAGTGCCATGTACAAGAAATTTGCAGTTAAAAAATATATACCCCTTTGTTCTTGCAACCTAGGCATTGTAACTAGTTGTGTTGTGTTTTTTTTGTCAACTTTATTTAGCATAACGTGCCTGAGGTTCGTCTTTCTTCCTTCTTTCAGTAGTCTTCAGGGGCACATTGGCATCACCACTAAGGGCCAATGTTCGCTCTGTGACAGACGACCGTTAGGGACGAAAAATATAAAATAAGAATACAACAGTATTCAAATGTTGATAGACGACGTTGGTCAATTCCTGTTGTGTTGCGCCACGCGTTCTACCACTAAGGGTTATCGCGGATGCAACTTGACTGCGTATTTCCTTCATACAATGGCTTCTGGTGGCAAGCCGATGAACGACTCAGTATTCTATCCTTCTCACAAGGCTGGGGCCATTTCCTCTGCTCCAAAGGGATGGAACGCTTGTTCGCCCAGGCGGAAGATCCCAGACAAGAACCTGTAATTAGGTGCATGCGACAGTTGGCGCCGTCTCGGACTGCGCCACCATATTTTATATTACGCTTCTATCATTGATATTGTTATTTTTAAATTTGTTCGTAGGGCGCATATGGTGATTGGCGTCTCCATTCACTCCTTGAGTTTCTGCTAGAGATCCAACAGCCGTTCCGTGATGAGAGGGTTTTGATTTAAATTTAGGGGATATGGTTGTGCGGCATAGGATGCCCGACGCAACTGGAATTTGACGGTGGTCTCTCTCCCCCCCCCCGCTGGACTAGGATAGATTCTTATTTTTATAATATAAACGAGAGAAGTATAATATAGAATAAAAAATAGTGAGAAATATAAGAAATTTTGAAAAATCAATCCTTATGCCCATCTTTGCCGAACTTTCGTTTTGAACAAAATATTCTTTAGTTGAGATCAACACAAAATTTTTGAAATAACTATTAAGCGAACCTAAAGTTCGGTAACGCGATCCTAGGGATGGATGTAGAATTAGTTGACAATCCATAACTAATTAGCCAATTAGTGATGAACTCATAATCCTCTACTGTGTCTCGAATTTTGTTGAATTATTTTATACATGAAAATTCCTGCTACAAAGCAAGCATACTAATAAGAGAACCACGACAAGGCAAGAACAAAGTTAAAAAAACAAAACAACACGGTAAAGAATGAGTGTTTCGAAGCTGTGTTACTCAAAAACTTGTTTTTCTAACAAATAAATATCGTGGCAGTACTAAATACTAAGGTTCTTGTTAGTACCTAAATTTTAGTTCAGTATTCTGTACGAACTTGAGTAAAGAGAAGGATTCCTGAAAATAAAAGTTTGAAAGAGTGAGCCTTAAAAAATCGCTATTGCAAAACTTTATGTAAATGACGTTCAAACTATTGGTCAAAAATATAGTGACACTATGGACATATGCATAGTGCAACATCAACCTCTCAGCCCACTCTATGGTTTTCGCTTTCTCAAAGTTACAAAATCTCGCTCTCACTGAAGAGGCAAAAGGTTGATCACCGTTCAAACAACGTCAACATTTTGGAACACCTTGTAGAGTTAGGAACGTCAGTTTTCGATGTTCAAATCATAGGAGGATGTTCTTAGATGGCGCACGTAGTAGCGCAGTAGAAATAACGGTTAATTTTCGCGTGCTTTTCTAATCAAGGTTGTTAGTTCGGATTTTCTGCCCAGGGTAAGCAAACCTTCCATCCCTCCGTAGTAAGGTGAATTCGCATCGAACTTGTCTGCGAAGGATAAAATACTGATTCGTCCATCGGCTAGCCACCGCAAGCCATTTTATAGGCCGATTGCGCAATTAAATTGCCTCCACGTAGAAAGAGAACACATCGTAAAATGGACTGATCAGCGCCGTCAGTCATGCTTTATCGCTTAATGTGAGTTCAGTGTATCGCCTGCTTACTGTGCTTGACAGAAAAAGGATTATTTGGACATTTATTTCTGAAAGCATATGTAGCTATGAGCAATATACACAGGATATGTACTTGGGGAGGCAGCGGACGGTGCAGAAGCTACAGATTCCCGTTGCTATTAATGACGCGTATTATCATTATAGATGAAAGTCCCTTTTAGAAATTAAATCAAATTTACATGTACCTCTGAAAAAAAGCGTAAATTCGGAAGGATCTTATTAGCACAAGCACTTCTAGTGACGTCAAGGACTAATTACATGAGATGTCGGTATGCAAATCAATCGCTGCTCCTCAGGCGGCGAATGTCTTCGAGAATTCCGCGCACTTTATCGGCTGCTTTGTTGGTACGGCTCGTTGCTTCGTCGTCCTTGCTGGACTTCATGGACGCGGAGAAAATCTCGTACAACGTTGTCAGAAACGCCAGCGCAATCGTGGGGAATAGTTGGCGGTACGACGCTTTAAGCTGAAATAAACATTGTTAACATATATAACATTTTCAGTCGCGTGTAGCGCAGTCGGGAGAGGCGCCGACTATCGCCTGCACCCGATACTAGGTTCCTGGTTCGGATTTCCCGTCCAGGCCAACCAAGCCTTCCATCCATCCGGGGTCGGTGAATTGGTACCAGACTTATCTGGGAAGGATGAAGCGCTGACTTGTTCATCGGCTGGCCACCGCAAATCATTGTCTGTCAAAATACACAATCAACTCGCCTCCACGACATCCCGTAGAAGTAGAATGCGTGGCGCATCCCAAAATGGATTGAGTAACGCCGGCCGTCCTTTATCCTTTATCCTTTAACATTTTCAATTCAAACGAGGCTCTTTTCTAGTCGACCTGGACGTTATGCAAGCCACAATTAATAAGATTATTTTTAAATAAAACTTGTAAAGTTCTCCTCAACAGTTAGCTCTCCCTAACCAACAATGTACTAATAAGGTGGTTAGCCTGGGCGGTAAAATCCGAACGAGAAACTTGAACTCGGGTGCGGGCGACAGCCGGCGCTTCTTCCGATTGTGCTATCATTCGCCCAACCAACAACATCTTAGTAGCAGTCAATTAGAAAAATACTGGTGTTTTTTGCGAATAAACTGTATTTTGTTAGATAAAAATGTAAACGAGATGAAGACTGTGCAGTTATCGCTTTCCAGAACTACAACTACCTGCTGAGCAAAAAAAAAAGCGTCGCAACATAGTTTTCGAATGAAGGGCAGAATGCAGTGGACGAAAGTTGGAAAAGAATAAAAATGCGGACTAGAATAGCATAGTAGGAGATACGTCTAAAATATACTTTTGGTAACCGCTAACTTCTCCCTTCGTAAAACTTCGGCATTACCTAAATCATTCAATTAAATCTGCGTCGAACGAGGCATATTCTTTGTTTCTTTCAGATAAGCTCGTTGCCGTCGATCAAATACTTGGCTTGTTCACAAATTTGTCCGGTTTTTTAATGTCGATAAGTGTCCTGCTTGCTTTAAAAATCACCCTCATTGAGTTTGATGGTCTCCTGCTTAATATGGAAATCGCCTTGGTTGATTTAAAATGTTCTTGGTGGTCGTAGAGAAGTCTAGACAAGCATGATTTTGCCATAGGGGCACAAAATGTACACCGTAACCTTATCGCTTATCGAAGCCTTATCGGCTTCATAAATACGGATAGTGGTATTCGCAAAGTCACCAAGAACCCATTCTCCACCTCCGCACTGCACTGGGCTGTTGCATTAGCCATCTATTCGGTATCACTCTTTGCCTGGTGCCAGGTGTTCAAAGCACATTTGTGGTGAAGTGATACCAGAACATCGAAAAAATCAACTGTTATAGCTATTGGTGAAGTGAACTTCCAGTCAAAGCAGAGAAAAATACAAGAGCTTATGAGTTGCAACATTCGCGATGGAACGTAGGATGGAACACCTAAAAATTACAGTGTAGAAATTGTGCCCGTATGGTAGAATTGTTATATGAAGTCTAGCTTACGTTGAAGGTTGCACATACACTTATATTATAACTCGTTTTATAAGAGAACAAGGGCTCCGTCACGTCTATCGGCGCGCCTCGCACTTGCGCGCTTCGCGCGATGTTGCAGTATCACTAAGCTAAGGACAGTCACATCAAGCTAGATGCTTTACTTGTACAGCTTTTTCCCTACCTAGGAGTACAAAAGGCTTGCAACACGTACAGTATATAGTAGAAACGGTCTCCCATTACTGGTACTGGTCCCCCTCAATGATCCCCCTAGCAGATGACGTCCTGGGCACGTCTTCCCAATCCCCGGGCACATTAGACGACGTCTTCGGCACGTAGAAGACGTCTGGGTATTTTCCGCTATTTTCGCGCCCCGTAATTTGACCAATATCGATTGATGGCGATCGATACTTCAAAAACGAACTCCAGATTCGTGTTGAGCGACCTCGACTACCCTCAGGGCTAAAGTTTCCTACCGCCTGGACGGTAGGAAACTTTAGCCCTGAGGGTCCACAAAAAGCGATAGCGATAGTCAGCGACCTCGATTGCCCCAGGGCTGAAGTTCGCAGGCAGGTAGAAGACGTTTGGGTATTTTTCGCTATTTTCCTGTCGTAATTTTCCTCCCAATTTCTGCTTTCTGCAATGGCTAATTTCTGCGGCGGGGCCAAGGTATGACTCATCGCTTAGCGCGTATAGTGTGATAGAGTGTAAGGTAGGACAAATTACCACTACATTGTGAGCCTGTGTGAATCGAAATCTTATCTTATATCGGGAA
Organism: Heligmosomoides polygyrus polygyrus; assembly: GCA_947396885.1. Taxonomy (NCBI): domain Eukaryota; kingdom Metazoa; phylum Nematoda; class Chromadorea; order Rhabditida; family Heligmosomidae; genus Heligmosomoides; species Heligmosomoides polygyrus. The sequence goes on from OX377206.1 coordinate 83,361,115, forward strand.
AGAATAGTGTGATAAGGAAATGTTATTATGTGCCAGGCCCTGGTCTTGCGTTTTTTTCTCGCCGAAAAGGATTCTCAGTTCTACTTATTACCCTCATTCGGTTGGGCGCGTGTAGCGCAGTCGGGGGAGGCGCCGACTGTTGCGTGCACCCGATACCAGGTTCCTGGTTCGGATTTCCCGCCCAGGCCAACCAAGCCTTCCATCCCTCCGGGGTCGGTGAATTGGTACAAGACTTGTCCGGGGAGGATCGCTGATTTGTTCATTGGCTGGCCACCGCAAGTCATTCATTTCATGGCCAAATACACATTCAAATCGCCTCCACGATACCCCGTAGAACTAGAATGCGTGGCGCATCCCAAAATAGATTGAGAAACGCCGTCTGTTATCCTTTATCCTTATCCTTATACGAGCTTCACACTGTAGTTGCCCAACATAGATTTGGGCTCTAATACAGCTGCTGATGAGTTCTTTGACGGCGAATGGAACGTGCGTTGCAGTCAATTCTGTCTATTCTCCTGAGGAATCTTTCAAAATTCCGAAGCTATTGAGAAGAAACGAAAGATGAAGAAAACTGTGAAATGTCCACTTCATTTTGAAATGTTCAAGAGCGGCCGCCGAATTTGGAGCAACCAGAAGGGTTCAGATAGATAGATTCCGAGCAATTCAAGCTTATAGCGGCTGTTGGTCATGATCATGTTTTCGATTTGTACCTCATGCTACTTTGCCCAATCTAAGTTTGATTTGAAAAGTGAACCACATCATAGCTGCCAAGTAAGAAACATACAGTGGAGGATTGCTGCACAAAGTCAGAGCCACGTACCTGTTCTATAGAGAAAAATTCCTTGTCGAAGTTTTTATGGAATTCTGTGTGATAGAACTCCAGTATTTGCTCCCAGTTTTTCAATCTAGTCTCAGCCGAAACGGATGCCACCAATAGTCTTCCCAAATCTTCTGCCGGGCTTCCAAAGTGACACATCTGAAATTCGTTCTGAAGTTCATGTTGCCGCACAATAGCTTGAATGGAGCTACACTCGCCTGCCAGTCTACAATTTTGTTCAGCTTCAAATTTTGCTCCTGGTCATAGCACCACAATAGATTTGAACCGTACAGATCACCGTGGACAAACACTGACTCCATACCTGTCGTGACAATAGAAATAGATGAGCCTAGCCATGAACATTATTTTGTGGGTGAATGATATTCCTATGAAATCTGGCGACGCTTATACTTATTAGGCAAAATTTGAACAGAAAATTTCGAAAGGGCGAAACGTTCCCTAAGCATGGAATGGTTTTTTTCTGGACTGCGTCAAATGGCATCTTGAGTTCCGAACTACAGAATCGTTCTCATTACCTATTTCAAGGTGGTGTGTTCTGAAGGCTTTAACAGAAACGCAATCCTTGCTGTGATCGTCAACGTCGGCTAGCAAAGGGCCCAGAGAATCATCAAGAGATCGCAGCTCGTCGAGGCGGAAGCTGAGCACCTGAACAAATAGCCAAGTTTGAAAGCGGTTTAATCCCGTTTACTGAAAGCTCTTGATATGTTATGTTACGTCTGTGAAACAAAGGGGTTTAGGAAAGGCTCCTGCAGGCGTTGCTAACCGAAAGAGAGCGCAATATTAGTTGTTGCTTCACCAAACATTTTGAGTTGTACAGTTGTACTAACTATCTAAGACCCATTTTTTCCGTTGCGCGTCATACTGGGAATTACCAATATCGATTAGGCGGCACGACCTAATCGATATTAGCAATTCCGATTATGATGCTCCGCGCGGCGAATGGAGTATAGGTGGAGGCGGGGGACGAGCGTTCTACCCCCTCGTCCCCCTGGCCCGCCCACCCCCAACCCCCTGGGCTTGCTCGAGAGTCCAGTGGCTGCCTTACGAGATAGTGGAGACGCAGACATTTGTCACGCCTCTGTTTAAAGGGCGGGGGTAGAACGCCACTCCGCCGGTGGAGCCTAATGGAGTAGGAGGACGATCACCCTCCTAAATATAAAAAAAGCTTCTACTTAGCAATTTATTTATCAAGGAATTCGTCCGAAAGCACCCTATTCGCATGTTCGTCTGGCATTCGTTCCGTCTACACGTTTATCAGCGGCCAGTAAAGGACTCCACATTTGAACCGGACCTTCTACTCAGATTATCCACCTCATGTGGGGATCAGGTGGTAGGTAATGGATGAGCTTTTAGTATAAGTAAGCAGCAGCGATCGATCGGGTGTTGACCATTATCGAGGAATTTCATGAATTTTGTTTGGAGCTGACCGCTCATGGGAATCACACGAATATTTTATCCAATGGGCGGTTTCCACAAGAAGTACTAAGCAATATCGATCGGCTTCTGACCACTATTGATCCATGTGCGATGTTGACCGTCCGAAGAGGAATCCACGTGAATGTGTTGGCTGATGAGTAGGCTTCACAGCGAGTAGGATGTGTCGAACGGGATTTTGTCAAAGCTCAAGCGATAGTGTTAGTTTGAAGACGTGATTACTGAAGTTTTCTTCACTACGCTGAGAAGGTTTCTCAGTTCTATTGCTATCATTCGGTTAGGAAAACGTCAACTATATATATATACACGCTACTTAACGACTGGGAGAAACTACTATGTCCACATGATCTTTTATATGGTCTGTACTGCCTTCGGCGCGGAAGTGCAGCACGAACTGGCATTTGTTAAAGGGAATGCTATTAGGTTGGAAAAAAGTATTTTCACACTTCGAAAAGTTTCCACCGTTCTCCTTGAAACGCACTAGCCAATGTTGATTGCTGATTTCGTAATCCTATCACACTTGTCTATCGTTCGCACGCGGACACAGGTTAAGACTGTTCTTGCAATTCGTTATCCATCCAATCTTCCGGACTCAATGCCAGATCTTCCTCAGGGACACTTTCGGCACGTCATTCTTCATGAATTCATTAAAGGATCTGCAGCACGTTAACGATATATATGACTTGGAATCTACAATTCATCACGCCTATTATGAATGGTTCGGAAAGTTTTAAAGGAAGATTATTCACTCGAGGGCAAAGCAAGGTCAGAAAGGCCAACTGAATTGGACGACACTGAACCACTCCATCTTCTTCCTACCGATAGTAGGCATACGACACGTCAACTGGAAGAGAAGCTCGAAGTGTCTCACAGGATAGTGGAAATCCATCTGAAGAATCTTGGCTTTGCTTGGAAATTTGGAGCTTGGATTCCATATGCCCTGCCAGGCACTCAGAAAGGTCAACGGCTCTCCATCGCTGCTTCTCTTCTGTCCAGATACGAAAGAAACTCGTTTCTGCCGCAGATTGTGACAGGCGATGACTCCTGGGTTCTGTATGCCAGCTTTCGAAGAAAACGACAATGGGCACAAAATGGAGAGAACCCTAAGCCTGATCTCAAGCCCAATGTTCACGAAAGGAAGATTCTCTTGAGTGTTTGGTGGATAGCAGAGGAGTGATTTACTGGGAAACTCTCAGAAGTGGAGAGACACTTACTGCTGCCACATACAGTGGCCAACTCCGCTAACTCGCCGCAGCTCTCCACGAAAAGAAGCCTGAGAAGTCAAACGTGATAATCCTGCATGACAATGCAAAACCACATGTTGCAAGACTCACAAGAGAAACAATAAAGGAGCTGAGCTCGGAAGTAATGCCACATCTACCGTATAACTCTGACCTCGCTCCTACCGACTACCATCTCTTCCACGCTCTTAAGCAAGAAATTGGAAAGAAATATTCTGAAACGGATGAAGAGCTCAAAAATTTGATTCAGCGATTGTTAGACTCCAGAACTGCAGTCTTTTACGAGAGAGGAATTAGAAAATTACCCAGTCTTCGGAAAAGTGTAGTGGAACAAAATGGAGATTACCTCAATTGATTTGACTTTGTAGTTGCGAAGTAATAAATCTTTGAAAAAAAATGAAAAGACTTTTTCCAACCTAATACTTCCTATTTGTTACTTTTCGAAAAGGTGATCGAAATTGGATTTACCAGAACGGAACCGTATTAAACCTTGTTGCATATGGTATTGAACCTTGTTGCTTAGTAATATCCGAAATGGCTTTCCTGCTGAACGCTTCTCACCTTCTGAAATGACGCGCTTCCTTTTGTATTCTGAGTCAAAACAGACTGTTGAGGGGAACGTTTGTTAGAAGGATTCACCAATATTTGGTGACGTTGTTCTACCTGATCTGAAGTCTCTGAACCATATATTTTAATTAAAGTTGGTCTTGGGAGGACAAATGTGGAACAAGAGGCCGCTTAATCTTAATCATCGTTCAGGTTCCAAGACAGCTGGGGAAAGCATTCTTTCTATTTCTTCGGGACCAGTGAAAGCCTCCAGACCATGCGCGGGAGCGGCGGAACCCGTTCTGTTTTCAACCTCGTCTACGTGAAGTGAGAAGTGTTGGCTAAATCTTCTGCAGAAGGAAACTGAAAAGAATGAGCTCCAGCCAGCGTGGTAGCTGTCTCTTGACTTTTAGTTTGCCTCGATTTGGTTGGAATTTCGATGTGTTGGGGTCCTCTTGGAGAGCTAGTAACTCTCAGTGTAAACTTGATTAGATCTTTATATATGGTCCGCAATAGAAAATTTGATGTTCAATAGCCAAATTCGTCAAGCATTTGTCGAGAAAAGCTGACCATTTGCCTGCCAAAGTTAAGCGACTCTTCACAAAGCACAAATAATTGAACGCTTTGAGTTATCATCAGACGAGGAAATTTAATCTGACCATTCCACTGAACGATTTCCAGATGAAAGTGCTTCACTTACAGTTGGCTGCAGCATTTCACTGTATAGCTCTTCATAGACGTTCACGTTGAAACGCTCCTTTCCTTCACACGGATGCATGGCAACTTGAACGGCAACTAAGGCACGTATGACCTGTAATTTATTGAAATTTTTGAGAAAATAAGCTCTTCCTCTTCGTTTTCTTGAATGACATTGGTCGAGAATCGTTACATAAATTTCAAGAAAGTGTCGAAAAGTGCATGAAGCTAAACAGAGTTGCGGATTGTAATGTGATAAAGGAAAACATGAGGTCTGGCACTGATTCGTAAGGCAAAGAAATTAGATTTGAAGCTCAAGAGAATAGAAAACGAAATTGTGATTCACATTTCTGTCTAGGTGGCAATGCTTTAAAGTTAATCTCTTGGGATTCAATTTTTCAACAGTTTAACTTAGAACGAGAAAACAGAGATAAACTAAGAGAGGACTTCTAAGCTGTAATATGTAGACGCTTTGAACGGGTTAAAAAAAGCAACAGAAACAAAAAGGCAGAAAAAATATGTAGACATTCGAACATATGGCACTACGTTTTGCAAATAAGACACTTAATACCAGACTGTACCGATCGCTTACCTCCTTCACTTGATAGAGAGTTAGACATTCATGAATATGTGTAGAAAACGACTTGCTCGCAAACTCCATGCACAAGAATCCAGTTGTTTCGTTCTCCTTAAAGATCATTTGGCTGTGGAAGTGATGCAGGTGATGAAAAACCGTTTTCCGAACACAGCAATGTTCGCAGCAAAATCACGGTAAACACTTGGAAGGTGTAATTTAAAATATCGTTTGAAGGGCGTAGGAAGTGCTGGCTGCCGCGTACCCCCGATTCCAAGTTTCTGGCTCCGATTCCCCCCCTCCCCCCAAGCCAATCAACCCTTCTATCCCTCCGGGGTTGTTGAATTGGAGACATTGCTATTTGTAAGGATATAACACTGCTTTGTTCATCGGCCAGCCACAGCAAGCCACTGTGTAGGCCAAATAATATGCACGCGTTCAGAGGGCCTCCATGATATTCCGTGGTAATAGAATGCATGGCGCACCCCAAAAGCGATTGATTGATTTCTTTACCTCATCGAATTTCTTCCCGTAGTAGAACATGGGCACTGTTGGTAGTTGAGACGACAGCCGTCCCAGAGTTTCGTAGAAGAGGATCTCGTTGTTGTGCCACTGGAAAACGAACAGCTCTGCATTGGTATTTCCGAACACTTCCGATGTCGACACGTTACCTTTCGAAGACTCCGTTCCTTCGCTCCCCATTGAAGTTTGTTTCTCTTGGCTACTTCCGAGCCGTTCAGAACGCTTTTCGAGCGGTTCTTCATAGAAAGCGTGTTTGTTAGGGTGGCAATCTAAAATGTTGGCATTCGTAGGATTTTAGCTTCGCTGTTCCTCCGTCATACAGAGAAATGAATCCAGTAATTCACATAGCCGAAACTGAAGCTTTTGGCAATGTGCAAGGAAATTCGCAACTTGTTTTGTGTGTGTAACTCATTTCGCTTTCTGCAAAAGAAGAATTGCTTTATGTGTTATTACATTCTCGAACAAAGATCTGACCGCTGGTATTGTTATCATACTAAACTTAAGATGTAGCTGTGAAGTTCATGCTCTCTGCTTCTTATTCCACTACACAGTAGTTATTTTGATTTCAAACAGAAAGTGAAATTTGATGATTGAGAAAAACTGCTATGTTGCGTTCTTAGAGGAAGAATCTCACAAAATAAATACGTATGGAAATAAGTATTTTCTACAAAGCAAAAATGTTACTATCACAGCTCCGCGAATTCGTTCAACTTTTCTAATCGCCACATCAAATGGTTCAAGCACGGACATCACCTCGAATCACTTTCAGTTTTCTTTGCAGAACTGCATAGATCGTGCGAGGAAAGTAGTCACCTTGAAAACCACTTCTTTTGGTAAATCGACGGTAGCATCGGACCAGTTGCATCGAAGAACACCAACACTCGACAGGAACCCCTGAAATGTTGCACAGGTGAACATTTGTTGGATTTGGTACATTTGTTAGTCAAAGGTGCCGCTATGGCTGTTAATACCAAATGTTGATGGGGTCTTTCAATGTGCATTTTTTGTTTCAAGTTTACTAATGTTTACGGTGGCGCAGTCGGAAGAGGCTTCTTATTCCGGGCACCTCGACCGAGAATTTTAGATGTGGTCCTACGGAGGCAAACATCTTCGCGTCACTCAGATGTCGGTGATTTCGTGTCACAGTTCTCTGTTAGAGATAAATCACTGACTTCATCGGTCAGCCACCATAAGTCGCTATATGAGCCAAATGCACTATACGATATTTATTTATTGTGTACGTGATGAGCACGCGGATAAAATAACTTAAAGACGATTAACAAGCAGCATTTAGAATGAACAACGTGTAAAACAAAGCCATCAAAACGGGATAAACTAAAAAGTGTGCTAGCTATAAAACCTGGAGTATAGGAGTCTTTTCTACTGTCTCAAAGATGTAAGTGGCATATTTTTCTTTGAAAACTTCAGAAACCCTATTTCGGCTCGATTAGTGAAGAAACCTAACCTCACGCGCTGCTTTTGTGGGACTCTGATTTTCCGCTATCCATCTCTTATGCTAGAAGAGACAGAATAAAAATATTGGACGGAAATGCCTAACCTAAGAGGATAAAGGACGGCGCTACTTAACCCCTTTTGGGATGCGTCATGCATTGTACATCGTGGAGCATGCGGTGGCCAGCGGGGAAGAACAAGTCAGCACTGTATCCTTCCCAGACAAGCCTGATACCAATTCACCGACCCCGAAGGGATGGAAGGCTTGGTTGGCCTGGACGGAAAATCCGACCCAGGAACCTTTTATTGGGTGCACGTGACAGCCGGCACCTCCTCCGACTGCGCTATACGCGCCCGTTGCCTAACGTGCCAGTTATAACCTTAAAAACTACGACAAAACAAGCTTCTCCTACGGTGTGAAAGTATCATATCCTGCAGAAGGAGAAAGAGTGGCGCATTCTATAAGGGATTCATTAGAGCCGTTCTCTATAAAAACTAGGTGATTTCAACATAATAATTTTTCTAATGCTGCACATAATAAAGCATTTGTCCAGATAGTATTGCCTCCATTACCCTTCAGCGTCAACTACAGACTTTTGTAACTAACTCATTTTACACTTCACTAACTAAGATAAACTAAGATGGCTTTCTACATTGATGTTTTAATGAAACATCAATGTAAAAAGCTAAATATGTAAAAGCTGAATGTGTAGAAAGCTGAAAAAGTTGTAACTACCTCATTTTACACTTCACTAAGATGAACCGAGATAGCTTTCTACATTGATGCTTCAATGAAACATCAATGTAGAAAGCTGAATTTCGTCACATTTGTGGTAGAGGTTTCGTTCAGTTCTTGTCATTCAACAGCAGCTTTTTTATGATCCGCCAAATTCTCACCAAACAAATTAATGCCACACTTCGTAATTTAAGTGTACCTGATTTTCTCCAATTCGAAAGACTTGTTTCTCTCCTGTACACTTTGTTGTCGTCCTTAAGCCTCTGCGTAGTCCTCTTTCTACAACGTCAATGTTCACTCCTGTTCCAAACAAACCGTTCGACGTGTCGGCTAATCCCATTAGACTGAAACATCAGCGCGTAAGAGAGCGCCGGTAGATGAAACGAAAGCGTAAGTCGTCAGAAAGCAGGCAGGGATCATAACATTTATGCGAAGCATTCATTGGGATCTGTTGAAAAAGTATGTAGCTCTACTAATACATAGGAGGGGAAAGTGATGTGTGAAGAGGGTTTGCGTTCATAATGACATGGAGGCAGACGTGCTAGCGAGGTTAATTACATGGGTGAGACGTTCGCTTCACGGTAAAATGCAGGTTTCCAAACACTTCAACGCTTCGTGAGTGGTTTCTAGTGGAAATAGTTGGCACCACTTACTGGACGAGGTACCACTTGCGGAGAAAGGGAGTGTAGTAAGTAGATTGGACGGTTTGTTTGAGAGGTGGCAAAATGGAGAGGGATTCTTCCGTGTCACTGGGTCTACATTTCTGCTCTGTCATAAAATCACAAAAAATATCATCTTAGAGGGCGCTTTTGACGTGTATGATCCGTTTAAATTTAATAATTTAATTCTTACATTTTTGTACAAGACTTCCGGCAAACACAAACATAAATTTCATCGGCTTAATAAGGACGTCGCCAAATACGCGGTCAAAAATCAATAGATAAAGGCCGATGCATCTGCTCGTAGGGTATTCTCCTCACTAACTGATTATGGCCCATCTACAGTGGTAATTTTTGAGCCCTTATGATCTGCTAATATATTGACGTAATTTCCACTTCAAACAGTCTACTCCGGAAAGTTATGGAAAATCGAGAGGGTCAATCGATAAGCGTCAACCAATCGATGCTGTTTACTTGTTGAATTTAACATTTATGTGATCTACACCTCAAGCAGTCACCAGTCAGAGGGGTCGAGACGTAAAGCAATCGTTCATCGAGATGAGCTCAGAATCCGTTAGATTTAGTTGAACAGAAGGAAAACAGACAGACAGACAGACATAGAGACAGACCTCTTATTATACATATAAGAGGATTGTCATTCTTGGCTTCGTTGTTGACACATCTAATGTTCTCCAGATTGCAAGTGCTTTGAGATGTTGCTATTTCAGTCGACTGCATCTTATTTTCTCATGTTTTGCTCTTCAAAAAGAAAATCGATAACTCGATCGATAAACGAGGCCTGGGACAGAATCCTACTTTAGATGAACCCAAAAAGTGAACGAAAATCTGATATTTTAAAGGATATGAGTAAAGGAGATACTTTTTATTATGTCATCTAAAGCACTAAGAAATTAAGGAAAGAATATATGCAGGGGAAGAAGGCCAAGAAGACGAAGAGAAAAAACCAATCCAGAATGCAATGCAGAATTTCCTTTTGTAAATTTTGTTTCAGAAGTCGGAAACTTTTTAACAGTTCCAATTGGTCCTTGTTATGGTCATATAAAGTTATGAAGCCGATGTTATGCACATATATTAGTTCCTTATCCCTTAGCGTTCCACAGAGTAATGTCATCTTGAGAAAGTTTCAACGTTAAAAACGAGTAGATTAAAAAACCATGCTGCTAGAACTACTACGATTTGATGTGCCGTAATGAAGTACACAAAGGTTCAAAAAGTATAGCGACATGAGGCAGAATCCTGCAACCAAATACAAACAGACTGTTCGTGCTCATTGTTGGCCTAAAAAACTTCCTTAGAGATAATGATCTGAAAATGAAACGGCTGGCTGGTTCACCTTTGGTGTTGTCGATGGAGAATGGAGACACGGGTGAAGGAGTTGAGAAAAGACATGCAAATGGTATTGAAATCTCTAAGGAAGAATAAAAATGTTCAAATGTTGATCCAGCACAAATATTTGGCGAGATCTAGTGAAGTCGATTAGAGATCTTGCGTTCCTTTCGCTCAACAGAAGCCAAGTGTTTCGGGAGTGCGTTGTGACCTTGTGACATCAGGTGGATACAGTACGACAAGAATGGAACACGAAGAAACTCGGAGGCACTTTTGATGCTGAAACTGTACGGAGAGGTCTCAATGTTAGCGTTTCGTGGTTTTTAGCTCCGCCACTGCATCCTGAATCAGGTCTAGATCATTGCGATAAGCAAGCGCGAACAGAGCGCTAACGAAGTCAACCTGAAACTGAAACGCGTTCGTCCTGCAGTTGCATACATAGCTGAGGAAGGCAGCTAACACGCCTTGCTTGACGTCGTGCAACCACACAATAGAACAAGGGTTGTACAACTTCCTCCAAATATAATGAACGATATAATAATACATACAATCCAATAAAAATGTAAATTAAACATAATAATGATAAAATCCAAATACGGCTTGTACGTAATGTTCGACAAACATTCATTTACTGATCAATAAAGTTCCAATTTTCTCGATAGTCTCGCCTTCGAAAGGGGTCTCAGGCGCATTTCTGAACGGCAGAAATGGATAGCACTGCGAGAATCTTCACCTTTCAAATAGCAGGAGAGCGTGTTTCGTTTTTACTGAGTCCTTGAATCTAAGGAGTTGGGGGCCCTTCAAGTTTCGCACCGTCAGCGCATACTCATACGACGGGTGCCGCGTGTGTTGATTTAAGAGTGACGGCGAAAGGTTTGGAGTTAAGCGGATCGGTGGAGCAGGGGTGATTGAAGCTGCTTTATGGCAGTCCAGGTGTTCGATTCCCGTTTCTTGCCGTATTTTCGCCTTTTTAGTGTTAATTTCTTGTTTGGTATTTATCACCTCCCCAGCTCTTCGTGGGCCTATATTTCACTATAGGCTACCAAAAGCGTATTGACTAGGGGGTTTTTATTAGTTGCCCTCGTTGACACTTCGTATTTTGCTGCAGATTTTTTTTGGTGTGATTCTTGACTACATAGATGAAGTATGAACCATGGATGATGTCTGTTTTGCTTGTTAGTAAATTGCTGAGGAAGTTTCGCTGTTCCCAGACCAATTCCGCGAGAGAAATTCGCTTTTTATTCAGCGACCATATTTATGGCGCACCCTGTACTGCTGCTCGAAGTCCTCTCATTTGCTCGTTTTTTCCTTCTTCCGCTAAATCGTTTGAAAATTCACAAAACCAATTTTGTTCTTTCATTCGGAAGGAAGTGGGAATACTCAACTCTACTGGCTCTATGTGTTATCATGATGATTCCGAAAGCAGCTACGGCACAAGTAACCTACCTTAAACGGCCAGTCGGTAATCGAACAGATGTTTTATCTTTCTCCAAAATGTCTGGAAAAATTTTCCTGTTTTTTAGAGACCTATCACTAATCCGACTGACAGATCGAACTTAAAAACAACTCGAGATGCACGTCGAATCCCGCTACTTGCGCCAACCGTAACATAGCAAATCTGGTCAGCATTAACTAAATTTTCATAAAATTTTTTTCTCTACACTCTCCCTTCGTGAGCTAAAGAAATTTAGGAGCACAAGGGAATCGCAAATTTCAAAATTTCGGCGAATGAGACGGAATTGAATTCATCTTTGGCTTTTCTTTGAGAACCAGTTCTTTCAGTATTGCTAGCATCAACCGAAATTTTACTCAATGAGGCTATCACAGTAATATCACAAACTATTAGCGATATAGAGTATGGTTTAGGGTTACGTGTAGTTCAGTCCTTCTTATGTTGTTTTCTAAATCTGTGGTTGTTTTTAAACCATAAAAACCATTAAAATACAATGCAGCAGCAGTAAATGAAACAGAAAAGCGAGCTTTAAAAATTACAATAAAACAGCTGATCAAACAACGCTTTGACGCCTTGCTCTGCTTATGGAATGACTCTGTAGCTTTAACCCCATTTTGTCTTCCGAAATATGGACGATGGCAACAGAATTCGTTGTGAGGTGAAGAGGGCGTGTCTTGAATTGTAGCGGAGAATATTTATTGTAAAAAAGGAAGGAGTTTTGAGCCAGCGCTGAGGCGAAAAGTATTGGAGCAAATCTTCATCTTTCTGGTGGATAGTAATTGGAGAGTCACGAAGGCTGCGAAAAGTCACATTAAAACAAAACCAAAAAGTTCCGAAATTGCCTGAAGGAGTAGAGCGCGTGACAATTACCCTTGCATCAATAACTTATATAAGATTCGGAGGAACTGTAATAGTTAACAAAGAGATACTCAGCTCTAATAAGCGCTTGACATAGACGTGGTTCGTAATTCAGCTGAGATGTGTGGAGGGAAAGTTCTGCGCACAGAAAACGACGTTGGCGATGAAACAGTAAGATAGCGGCCACATTTACAGTCACTAATCTGATGAAATGAAATGCGTTCGATTCTCGATCCACGTCGCATTCTACCGCTACTACACACACACACACTCACTCCATGTACCGTGTGAATCAATCAGTATCTCAGGAGCACCGTAGCACAGTCGAAACTGGCGGTAAACAGCCGCGGATGACGTGCACGTTGCACATTTTTACACCGCGCGCGAGCACATTTCAGCCATGTTAACCAGATCGGGGTACCAGTGGTCAATGTGACGAAAACACTGGAAGGAAAGTACAGAAAACATCGAAATTCACGTGATGGGCTGTCGTCGACACGCTTATTTTTGCTGACAATTTGACCGCCGTTTAAGAAACGCTGAAAAAAATCTGGCTGGAATGAAAATAGGATAAAGCATAAAGGACGGAGTTACTCAATCCCTTCTGGCATGCGCCATTCTACTTCTACGGGCTGCCGTGGAGGCGACATGAATGCGTATTTAGCTATACAATGACTTGCGGTGGCCAGCCGATGAACAAGTCAGTGCTTTATCCTTCCCAGACAAGTCTGCTACCAATTCACCGACCCCGGAGGGATGGAAGGCTTGGTTGGCCTGGGCGGAAATCCGAGCCACGAACCTGGTATCGGGTGTACGCGACAGTCGCGCCTCCTCCGACTGCGCTGCACGCGCCCTAGAACAAAAATAATAGCTGATCATGCCATGCTACATATGTTCAACTGTAGGGTGCGTGGTAGCGCAGCTGAAGGAGGCGTCGGCTGTTGCGTGCACCCGATTCGAGATTCCTGGTTCGGATCTCCCGGCCAGGCCAATCAAGCCTTCCATCTCTTCCGGATCGATGAATTGCTACCAAACTTGTCTGGAAAAGGTAAAGCGTTGACGCCATCATCTGTCTTTATCCCTACCAGAGGATGGTACGGGTTAGAGGCTGAACAACACTATGCAGAAGAGGGAATTCGTCCCCATTCTGCACAAACGCAGGAAGCCATTTCTCAAATATTAGGTTGGAAAAAAGTATTTTCATTTTTTTCAAAGATTTATTACTTTACAACTACAAAGTCAAATCAATTGAGATTATCTCCATTTTGTTTCACTACACTTTTCCAAAGAGTGGGTAATTTTCCAATTCCTCTCGCTTAAAAGACTGCAGTTCTGGAGTCGAACCATCGCTGAATCCAATTTTTGAGGTCTTCGTCCGTTTCAAAATATTTCTCTCCAATTTCTCGCTTGAGAGCATGGAAGAGATGGTAGTCGGTAGGGGCGAGGTCAGAGTTATACGGTAGATGTGGCATTACCTCCGAGCTCAGCTTCTTTATTGCTTCTCTTGTGAGTCTTGCAACATGTGGTTTTGCATTGTCATGCAGGATTATCACGTTTGACTTCTCAGGCCTCTTTTCGTGGAGAGCTGCGGCGAGTTTGTGGAGTTGGCCACTGTATGTGGCAGCAGTAAGTGCCTCTCCACTTCTGAGAGTTTTACAGAAAATCACTCCTCTGATATCCACCAAACATTCAAGAGAATCTTCCTTTCGTGAACATTGGGCTTGAGATCAGGCTTAGGGTTCTCTCCTTTTTGTGCCCACTGTCTTTTTCTTCGGAGGTTGGCATACAGAACCCAGGACTCATCGCCTGTCACAATCCGCGGCAGAAACTATTTTCTTTTGTATCTAGACAGAAGAGAAGCAGCGATGAAGAGTCGCTGACCTTTCTCAATGTCTAACAGGGCATGTGGAATCCGTGCTCCAAATTTTCATGCCAAGCCAAGACCCTTCAGATGGATTCCCTCTATCCTATGAGACACTTCGAGCTTCTCTGCCAGTTGACGTGTCGTCTGCCTACTATCGGTACGAAGAAAAAGGAGTAGTTCAGTGTCGTCCAATTCAGTTGCCCCTCCTGACCTTGCTTCGTCCTTGAGTGAATAATCTCCCTTTAAAAACTTTCCGAACCACCCATAACAGGCGCGATGAGTAGTAGATCCCAAGCCAAATATATAGTTAATTTGGTCGGCTGCCTGACGTGCTGTAGATCCTTTAATGAATTCATGAAGAATGACGTGCCGAAAATGGCCCTGAGGTAGATCTGGCGTCGAGTCCGGAAGAATGGGTAGATAACGAAGTACATACAAGAAGGGTATACTTCGTTATCTACCCATTCTTGACCTATGTACGTGTGCGAACGGTAGACAAGTGTAATAGGATTACGAAATCAGCTGTCAATATTGGCTAGTGCGTTTACAAGGAGAACGGTAAAATTTTTTTTTCGAAGTGTGAAGAGACTTTTTTCCATTCGAAAACTTTGCTACCTACCATTCAAATTGCATATTTTGCAAAGACGAGGACGGCATTGTGGAATAGCGGCTGCCCTTGGACTTTGTAGATGGCTTCCGATGGCGAATTTGCACTGAGGAATGATAGGGGTCATTGTTCCAACGGAGGTCTCCGTTATAACACTCAGAAGTCACATGGAACAATAATTATGGAGTTTTTGACCCATAGAGGATCTGCCTGAAGCGAGCAAGACCAGTAAAATACTAGAACAGCAGATATAAAAACATCCAGTGGGAAGGTAGTGCTCGACCGTGCGACTATTCATAAACTTGTTGAACCACAAGATACTCTCCAGAACGATCATCTCCACCAGTTCTCCTTGATATCTTATTAGCAAGAGAAGGAACCATTAACGAGGCTGGCCTCCACAAATTCACGGACTCCAGAGGTCTAAGGCTTATGACGAAGACGTAGAGATTCTGATGGTTTTACATAGGCTAAAGAAGTGCATAAGCGGAGATATTGCAGATTGAATGTGACGAGTCATTATTTTAGAACCAACCTAATAGAACGAGGAAGAGCTTTGTGTGCCCACACTAACGGGTGCGCTCTAGATGCGTTCATGATACTTTCACAAACAAGATGAACAGCTTACCAAGAATGGATAAAGATTTTATAAAAACAGTTGAAGCCACGCAATCACGAAGAAAGGTGGCCAGGTTTCGAAATGTTCCCTATGAACGGTGTCCTTTAGACCTCACAATAAGCGCTTACTGCGGTGCTCGTGTATTCCATAATCGTTTCACCTCTTGTACTTGTAAGAATGGCCTTTCACACGTCGTTCTGTGCGGTATTCTTTGAAACAGGATATTGTAGTGAGCTATACATAGTGCTTTAATGATTTCTTTCCGGCTGACAGATCTGCACATTCATATGTATTTGCAATACAGATTGGGTCCTAGCGAAAATCTTCGGATAACTGGATGGTTCAGATAATGCTAATTTCGCGGACGCCGGATTCTTGGATGATTCTTAAAACGGCGATTCTTCTGACCGTGGATTTTTGGATGATTCGGATGCAATATTCGAAAGTAATTCATTCGGATCCAATGCATAGTTTGAAGTGAAGTCATGTGGGACACCTCAAGGTCACTTTCTACATAGAATCGGCGCTGCTTCAGGTTGAAAAGCGAATGATTTGTACAGAATTGCATGCCGTATTGTATGCTCGCTTTCATTTCGGTTCGCTGCCCACACTCGACCTTAGCTTCGTTCAGATTAAAACATGTGGTGCTAAGCCCTAAATCTTGATACTATATATCCAGAAGAAGCGTTCCAAATTGTAACCAACTTATGAGGTCTACTTCTACTTGTGAGGTCCTGCAGAGGTTGCTTAATGTCCGCAAACATTCGGATAGCTGGCAATGCTTTGGAATGTAAACTACGTTTCATCAAGGAAAATACCGGTGAGCCACGTCAGCGTGCACCAGCTTTGAAACGCACTTACTTTTTGTGATCTTTCTTCATGAACAATTTTATTGACGTACTCAAGCATGCACAAGTGCTTACCTGGAATCAAATATATTGTGGTATTGCTTATTATTATATGTTGTAGCTTTTTAGTTCTATCCTTTCGGCATTCCCTGTTCCACGGTTTTGATTTTAAAAAGTCGTGGTGTTGGATAAATAGTGTTCATTTTACGGTGTATTCAAACAAACTACGGATAGATCTCAGATGCACAGTTTTTCAGAACACTCAGGGTGGAAACTGGTTCTTGCCCATTTTTTGGAAGCCTTGTTATGTTTTTCGAATCATCTTCGCTTTTACCACAGAGCCACTAGTTTGTAAAAGTTCGTTCCATTCCAGTAAAGCAGAGACCGAAACTTTAAACTTTAAAACTTTTTTATCAATTGGTCAGCTCATGAGCAAAAATTTCTTTAAAATAAGTTCTATTGAATCGATTAGATTTTTCGTCACGATGATTTTCGGCGACACAGTCCCCTTACGAAATCAAGGGCAAATTGTCTGGACTTTGTTCTTATTGGTCTCTCTGGACGACCGTTGGAACTGAAGATGAGTGCTATTTTAGAGTTCCATTTCTTCACTTCAATGCATCTCACATTAGTCATTCAATGCTAGTTTTCCAAGCAGATTTGAATTTTATTTCGCGCTTAGATTAGAATTCAATTACGACGTAGAAGAGCTGAGTCTCACCCAACAGAGTGTACTATTGCACTTATCCGCTCTGCATAGCAATATCACACTTCGCAAATAAATCTTTCCGGTGAATAAAGTGTGGCTCTCAGAAATTTATTGGCTATACAACTAAAAAAAGTTTTGCTGTAGAATTTGGGTTAATCCTTTGCTTGGCGCCACCACCAAATCTTAACAGGACCTTATTTTTGAGAATAGTCTTGTGCCGAACCCGTGACTAGGCGTTTGGCGCAGATGAGCAACATTGAGTGCGTTCTCGGCTGGCTTAGTCAACCTGGTTGCACGAAGTTTGTTGCTCCATTCTTATGGGGATGGATGATCCTGTCGCTTTCCCACATTCTTCGTCTATTTCGTGGTCTTGTGGTCTTCCACTGTACGGTACGAGCTAGGGAGTGATCCAAGGCATACACAAAATGAATACCAATTCAAGAATCGCCATCATACGAATAGTAGGCAAGATAGGTCCGTTTTGGCAAAGTGAGCCTGCCGAATTATAGGCCGTGAAATTCTACTGTCGCACAGAGTTGCGCAGTCGCACAAGACAATACTTTCCAAGCATGAAATGTGCAGAAAAAAATGCGAAAACACTGCTCCATAGGCACGGGATCACGCGCTCAATTCTTCGTCTTTGCACAATTTTTATATTTTTCCTTCATGTTTCTTCTTCGCAAAAGTTCTTCTTCGTGCCTACAAAAATTACGTTCGGCCTATTCTAGAGTATGGCACCCCTGTTTTCTCTCCGTATAAACGTTATACTATTGTAAAACTGGAAAAAGTTCAAAATATCTTCTCGAGGAAATTGATGACTAGGGCCATGGGGTTCCTGTATGGCGCAATTCCATCCAGCCCAGAACGTAAAGCAAATTTGGGGCTAACGACACTGTTACATAGGAGGAAAATCAATGACCTGCTCTTGCTGAGAACTTGGTATCAACCAAAAGCCCGTCCACTAGGGGTGGCTCGATGAAACTCCAGGTCAAAGCCGCAAGTCTCAACTGTAGAAGGTTTTATTTTATTAATAGAACAGCGGCCACCTTCGAAAGATTTTCTAAAAAAGGTCTTTCGGGTTGAGCTACTGTAGGTTCAAAAACGTTATAAGCAAGGACCCCCAACGTCTAATATCTAGCTCTTCGACGTTTCTCGATTTGCTCCTCGTTCTGTCTTATTTTGCTGTCTTAAGTTTTTCTCCATTTGTCTTATGGATGTTTTAATCCGTTTCCGTTTTTTGATTTTGTTTTTTGGATTGTTCTTGAGTTGTGTTGGATATCGGCGTTTTATCGTGGATTCTGTTTTTTTTCGTTACTGTTCAGTATTCTCACATGGGTGGATAACCACCTGTGTAATAAACATAACATAACATATTCATTCATTCATTCATTCATTCATTCATTCATTCATTATTGCATCCATAGTGCGCCATTTAAAAAAACACAGAAAAGATACAATAAAAAAAACAGAGATCGGCTTTACAACAAATAACACCAACAAATTGTTGTGAGCGTTTCGTACGAAACTATGAACTGCATTTGGATTAAACAAAATTATTTTCATATTCAGTGTTTGGAAGGTATTAAATACCTTGGGTGGCTGTGTAGTTCCGCAGCACACCTTGAGAGACGCTAACAACGAAGGCTCATGAACTTTGCGTGAATGGAACAGCCTTTTCTACTATTTTAAGAGTGGAAATTACAGCGGTATTAAAAACAGTGGAATTCATCCGTTCAGACATGACAGTCACCTGTTCGGCGCGAGCTATCTAAAATGTGTTGCAGCGGTCCACTTTTTTCATTCATTATTGTTATTTATTATGAAAAGTCGATACTTCTTCATTGCTTGCGAGTTGGCCTCTCGAAATTAGTCCACAGATGTCTTTCTTGGAAACGCTCGGTGGTACATGTCGATCTCCTTGAATTCTCAGATATGTCTTGAGTGATGTTGGCGTGAATGTGAACCTGTCATTACATCTCAGACTTGAATGTTGACTAATTAATGTGGTTTTAGCCGCCTATGGTGAACGCTAGCTGACTCTGTAGCTTCCAAATTTTAAAACTAATTCCTAGTTATGGATAAACTCAATGCACAGTGGCAGACAGATGAAAGAGCGCATGTAGCGCAGTCGGAGGAGGTGGCGGCTGTCGCGTGCACCCGATACCAGGTTCCTGGTTCGGACTTTCCGCCCAGGCCAACCAAGCCTTCCATCCCTTCAGGGTGAGTGAAATGGTCCAGTCTTGTCTGGGGATGACAAAGCGCTGACTTTTTCATCGGCTGGCCTTCGCAAGTCATTGCATGGCTAAGTACGCCTCCATGACATCCCGTAGACCAAGAATGCGTGACTCATCCCATAGGGAATTGAGTCCGAATAAACACCGTCCTTTATCCTTTATCCTTTTAGATAGATGAAATGAGCTCAAGACTACATGTTCTTTGCTACGTAGCGGCATAAGGACTATACTTATGCTCGAATGACCTATTCGAATAGGTATTCGAATGATTTTCATTCGAATTTGAATATTCGAATTCGAATATTCGAAAAATCGCGTTTTTCGAATGTATTCGAATTCGAATGTTCAAAAAATGGCGTTTTTCGAATGTATTCGAATTCGAATATTCAAAAAATCGCGTTTTTCGAATGTATTCGAATTCGAATATTCAGAAAAACTACGTTTTTCGAATATATTCGGTTTCGAATGCTCGAAAATTTTCGGTATTCGAAACCGTTCGAATATTCGAAATTTCCCAGGAAGAAAAAATTATTCGACTATTCGAAAAGTGTCATTCGAATACCCAAAGAGAATTTGTGTAACTGCGCATTCTGAAAAGGGTTGTTAGGTTTTCCGGGTAATTAGGATCTCCAAAACAGTTCTTTCTGTGAATCAAATCTCTATTACGACAGCGCCTCATCGATTCTGGTCATTACTGCCCCTGTGCAAAGCGACCGAGGAAGAATAGAAATTTTTAACTGCAAAAAAAAAACCTGGAAATTATGATTCTAACATTCGGGGTTTCAAACGGGCTATACTTGTCCTTCACGCTGCAGTTAGGAGTCTGAGACCACAGGTCATTGCATGATGGGAGTGAGAGTCAAAAGAGGTGCGCTTCAGTCTTGTGCCACGTCTGATATCTCCTTGTGCAGAGCAGTGCCTTATAGAGTCAACCTTGTGATTTTCATCTCGCAACTCGTTATGCTCTTCTGCTCCTCCGTGGTCGCTGAGTGCTCTACTGGTTTTCGTTTCTGCAACAACGGTTCCGCAAAAGCTATATTATTACGTTGTCCGGAAAGTTCTCGGCGTTTTGAGTGTTTCACTTTGCACTACCATAACCTTCTCAAATCTTATCGGACTTAGTCGAAATAAGCACACTCGATTGAGCACACCTTTGCCATTGGGAAACTTGTCGACTTATTCCATCAGCGAAAAAATTTGGTTGTCGAGATTGGACAAAATCCACGAATTCTGTTTTAGCCTGGTCCTGATAGGTGCAGGTTTTACCAGCGGGAAAGTTTTGAAGGTGTTTGAAAAGGTGTCAGTCGGTTAGTGAGAGGTATGGAGAATATGGCGAGTGAGGCAGAACTTCAACCCGTAATTCGTTCAATTTTCGAATAGAGATTTTTGAAGCGTGTGCAATTGTGCAAAAGAATCGGCCTCTTCTGTTGGCCAATGCTAGTTGAAGTTGACGCAATTTTCGGTGCATTTCGCTGATTTCCTTACGCTAGGACTCTACTCTAGTCGTTTGACCTGGTGCCAACTACGCGTTAATGGATAACACAAGCCCTCCGACCACCACGCGGTGGTCATTACCTTTTTTGGTGAGGTTTGTCCTTCTAAAATGCCTACGGGAGTTCGTCGGCGTCCAACCACTGTCCGAGACGTTTCCTGTGATCATACAGAAGTTTTTTTTTATATTTTTCATCGCAGGTGATAATTCGATCCAAAAATGGGTCAACTTTGTTGCGTAAATGTGTAGAAGAACAATTCTCGAAACATGACAACTTTTTTCACTTTTCACCTTTCCAAAGCGTTTCAAAGCATCGGCAACAGCAGTTTTAATGACGTCTAGATTTTCCGCGATCTCGCAAACTGTTTGGGATGATTCAGCTTCCACCAATTCCTTCATCTTGTCGTTCAGGATTGCCTTAGGTCGACCGCTACGGAGGTCATCTTCGAGGCTGAGATCTCCGGTCCGAAATTTACTGAACAACTGGCTCACGGTGCTCTCTCCAACACCATTAGGCCCCCACACTTGATTGACTTGTCGAGCTGTATCGGCTGGTGTTGTCCTTATTTGAAGTTGGAGTTAAACACCGTTCGGAATTGCTCCTTCGACATACTTCAATAAGCCCTTCAAGAACAGAAATATTAGGTTGTCCCATAACTCCCCGCCGTTTTTTTTTTCAACGATTTACTGCAGATTTTGCCGGCGGTCTCTTGCATAGCGCTGCATACCTTTTGAAAGAGAACGATTTGCTCTATACCGAAACTCCGGTTCTGTGGTTGGACTTTTTTGCTTGGTGTTATATGTCGTTTGGAAGAGGATGTTTTTCTCAGTAAGAATTTGTGTCGCGTTTATTGGCTCACGCTGATTTCTGTCGAATATCAACTACTGAAGAAGGAGAAGGAGTTGTTGGCGAAGACGATTTTTCTCTTTTTGGCATTTTGTTGATATTCAATAGAAAATAAACGCGACACATATTCTTATAGAGCAAGTCATTTTCTTGCGAATGACATATAACATCAAACCAAAAAGTCCAACCACAGAGCAGGAGTTGTCGGCAAAAATAACCATTCTCCTTCGGACGTCCCAATTTGATGACCTAAAGTCAATAAAGGAAAACGAGCAAATAGCAGTAACACATTTTCTTGTAGTACAGAACATTGTCTTCCGAACGCTATAAAAAACTGGGCAAAAAATTACAAACCTAAGCGGAGAGAACAAGTGCGCAAATGGCTACTTTTTCACTTTTTCACTTTCCACTTCAACGACCTAAAAATTGACAAAATTCATAATGAAAAAAGAAATGCAATACAAGTTCTGATAGAGCAAATCATTCTCTTTCGAAAGCTATGCAGCGCTATGCAAGAGACCGCCGGCGAAATCTGCAGTGAATCGTTGAAAAAAACGGCGGGGACTTATGGGACAACCTAATATAAGGTTAACTTCTTCGTCGGTCAGTTGTTTTTGAGATTCGACACGCATTCTACGTCTACGGATGTCGTGGAGGCAATTTGAATGCGTATTTGGCCTAAACAATGACTTGCGCTGGCCATTCGATTAACAGGCCACTGCTTTATCCTTCAAACGAAAATCTGGTAGCAGTTCACTGACCTCGCAAGGCTTGATTGTCCTGAACGGGACCCAAACCAATAGGTTTTGTTTGGGGTGCACGCGACAGCCTGCATCTCCTGCTGTGCTTCAATGCACACGTGGAACTATAATGTAGACAAATTTTTGTCCAATCCATGCGGTAAAGAAAGACGCTATAGTACTTAGCGGGCTGGTGCCGCTGCGAGATTGCACATGGAACAGCCACATAAAACGCTGTTTCTGTGAGCACAGACCTAGACATGTAACGGAACTCCGGGGTCTGGCCGACCTATCTTCCCCCTTTTAAGATACTTTGCAGTTGTGGTGGGCATCAGCCTTAGTACCGAAGTAATTGTTTTCTTTCTTCTTTTACAGTGATACAGGACATAGACTTGTATATTCGACCGGCTGCTATCGATCGATTTTATCGATTTTTGCTCTGTGTTGGCCATTGGGAGTGGGAGTCGCGTGTATATGTCGGTTGTATGGCAGACTTCACAAAAGGGAGGCGGTGTAGATCGAATGGCTGTTATTTATCGAACGATTTTTGTTAAGTTTACCGTTTAATCAATTATCAATATGTTGGCTGGAGAATAGTTACATTCGCAAGTCCTTCGCAAATAAGAAATATCTGTTTCTACCACTTATTTGGATGATTCCCCAGAAAGAAAGAAACCGGCACTCACGGCTGGCCTATTCCTAGCTACCTGTAATACACTTTGTGGTCGCAAAATTGACAGTGTGATATTTCACGTTTTTAGAGGAGCAGGCTAGATTTGCTACAGGTTTACAGATAATACTTCGTCGTCGGTCCGCCATTAGCTGCCATTAGGCGAAAGCTTGTTCACTGAAAGTTCTTTAACATTCAGTCACCCACCAGTTCCAAAAATGATCACTTTGAAGTGACCCAGAAGCTTGCAGTGGTTCAAGCAGATTGCTCCCCTTCAAATGTCTTGTAAACCTTTCGTTTGTTCCTCATGAGTAGCGCCTTACAACCCACACGTACTCCTTTGGAAAAAATTCGTATTTCAGTAAACAACGGAATTAGATCCTTCCATGTGTCCTTTAGTCTCACTAACTATGTGTAAGTTCTCCACCTCATTTTTACAATGTAGAAGGGGTTTATGAGAAACCTGTCGATAAAAACCTCCTGCTTAACTAGGAAGGAATCCGTTATGTGCTGCTTCCATTTTTCATACAGGCTGTTGTCTATCGTGTCTATCAGGCAGCCTGATTTTTCATTCGAATTCGAATATTCGAATCGAATATTCGAATTCGAATATTCAAAAAATCGCGTTTTTCGAATGTATTCGAATTCGAACGTTCAAAAAATCGCGTTTTTCGAATGTATTCAAATTCGAATATTCAAAAAATCGCATTTTTCGAATGTATTCGAATTCGAATATTCAGAAAAACCACGTTTTTCGAATACATTCGATTTCGAATGCTCGAAAATTTGCGGTATTCGAAACCATTCGAATATTCGAAATTTTTGCGAGAGCATAAGTATAATAAGGACTGGCTACCCGGTCGTGGAATGAAAAGCTAGGCAAAGGTAGGACAGCTCAGACCTTTGAAACCCCTAATGCTTTTGATAGAAGCTAATATAAATATAATACAATCTAATATAAGACAATCTAAATCATCCTTTTTGTGGACAAACATTCAATATCCGAACGTGCTTTGCGGCTGCTTCGATGCCTGTTTTCCATCGGTCGACGACGGCGTGATGTTCTCTGCTTCAGCAAATACTGTATCTAGAACGAAGACGAGGTCCAGTTTCGTCGTCAGCGAAGAGTCGCCCTCCAACTACGCGCTACCACTATTCTCATGCGTATGACCGTAGCCTTTAACGTGTTTCTGACGCCGTGAAAGGAAGTAGTTCTTTTGCTTTGTTTCCGTTTTGTCGGAGTGAAATTCTCTGTACCATCCTCGGCCTTAAGCTCTCTTGACCTATCATCACCAATCCGCGTCTATTAGTGCTACATTGTTCAGGAGAGAAAAATATTTCAGCCGATTTCCTTTTCAAGCAGAAAGGCAGCCCAACGCTCTCCTATTCCAGAACACAGGAAATCATCAGCTCCAAGGAACGATATCGCCTTTGTCCTACTAGTGATGTTGTTGAAGAGACCAAGGTTATGGCAGAGCTTGGTGGCGACGACAATCTGCAACATAGCATGTACATTCAGTCTTTCTTCTAGCCATTTCATACATCCAAATCATCACTTTCAGACAGCTGTTCTCCATTCGATATGGAGAGCCCACCAAGGATCGGTGTCCTACAAGGAATGGCTTCCACCTCAGGCATTGACTATCAACCGCCCGCCTCAATCGCACAAAGGGCAAGAGGCCATAAAACATCGGCACACAGAGATTGGAAACCGGAATCCATTGGTACTTTTACACTATCTATGTGAATGTAGTCAACAAAAGTGTAGTTGTAACGGAAGCAAGGTTCATAATTTGCTCAAAGTTATCTCCACACGAGCTCAAAGGGAACTTGGACCGATTTTACCTGGCCCGACAGCATTTGGGCAGGTGAAATCGTGTTCATCATACCGTTCCAAAAATAGTGTTGCGTGTTTCAATTACGCTTCAGCAGGAGCCTAATTTAGAGGACTATCACTTTGCAAGTACAAAACTTCCGATTTACTACCCCAGTTTGCATATTTATTATGACAGACATACTCAAGGTCTAGCTACTGTTTCGTACTTTGCTCGACAATTATTTGGGAATGGAACGATGCCCTTCTATTGTTTACATAAATATGTCACTCGAAACTTGGATACTGACCAGGGAAGTCTCTCAGGCGTATGTCTGAACTGCGAAAACGAGTACCACTGTGAGATTCTCCACCCTTCAATTAGTAGGAAGGGATGTTCCGTTTTTGCAAAGTCCTTGTACTCAAGGAGCTAGGGACCCTCAAAGTTTACTATGGGATCGCTTGCACTCGCACGTAGGTTCGAACGGCAAAAACGAATACCACTATGCGATTCTCCACCCTTCAAATAGTGGGAAGGGATGTTCCATTTTTGCAAAGTCCTTGAACCCGAGGAGCTAGGGGCCCCTGAAGCCCCAGTACTAGTACTGTATTGCACTGTCAGCATCTAACACGTAGGTGCGTGTAGCACGCGGAAATAAGGGAAATGTTGGAAGTCATCCAGGCAAGCAGATCAGTGGCTCAGCGGGGGTGACAGCCCTTCATAAGCAGAGGGTCGGATGTTCGATTCCTTGAACTCGAAGTAATTTCTTTTGCATTTTTAGTGTTCATTCCTTGTTTGGTATCAATCACCTTCCCAACTTTTCCGAAGCATGTATTCCACTACAGGCTGAGAAGCACGTCTTCAGTGAGAGATTTTCATCAGCTGCTCCCTCTATATGCGACACTTTGTATTTCTTGCTGATTTTTGATAGGACCCTTGGCTACATGGGAGAATGCATCTTCCCAACTAGATATGATTATAGCAATTAGAAGAGCATATGAAGGCACCAGTCCACAAGCCGAGAATGGCTGTCTGGTCAATCTAATTTCATCTAGCATGTGTCCCACATGATCAGAGAAGGGCAGTCGATCTTCGTACAAATCCAGTTGTACCCCACTGCTCGTCGAAGGTGTACAATTACGCACACCGATGATGATGAGCAAGTAGCTACTGCAGTCCCGGCAGGTCAGCGAGCATAGGTCACCGTCATATTCTAACGTATCGTTAGACGGCGACACGTTGGCCTTGAAACTCCTCTAGTGAGCCGACCAATTAAAAGGTGTCAAATATAGGAAGGTTTTTATTGAAGATAGGGGTGCAAAGATGTCTTTCAAAAAGCTGATCACGATGGTTCGCCGTGACATGTACGCTCCCTTGAGTATTCGATTGTCAAGGGTAAATCTGAAGCGGCACTATTAAACTTTTACGACCCTTGGCCCCTTGGTCGAGGTCGAGAAGGGGTAAAAAAAATTTAATCCAAACTTTGCCTAAAGGGGTTATCTGGGCACTAATCACGAATATGATATTCATTGTTTGAAATTTCATACGGAAGTAGGTTCGTGTTTAGGTGGTCCCATAGTAAATCTTGAGGGCCCATTGCTCCACGGGTTCAAGGACTTTGCAAAAATGGAATACCCTTTCCTGCTAATTGAAGGGTGGAGAATCTCCTAGTTGTATTCAATTTTGCCGTTCGAACATACGTGCGAGCGCAGGCGATCCCATAGTAAACTTTGAGGGCCCCTAGCTCCTTGGGTTCAAGGCCTTTGCAAAAAGGGATCATCCCTTCCTACTAGCTGAAATGTGGAGAATCTCACAGTTGTATTCGTTTTCTTTTTTTCCTAGTTGAAGATGGCGGGGCATCAGTAGAAAAGCGAAATCAGCGCAAACAGGGTGGCTTCTCCCTCCTTAGATATTGAATGGAAAGGTCCTGTCGGAATTCGATTCAGGATATCGCCTTCATAAAATCGTTCGCTCTAAATTTTGTTAATGTTTTCAAACAGACAGAGTGAAGTTCCACTAGGATAGATCAGAACGTCCATTTAAATCAGGTTTTTCGCTAGAAAAAAGCTAAGCCGTTGCAGTGCCGTGGTTTTCAGCTGCGATGAAACTAATGTAGGACGGGATTCAACCTACAACCAGCTCCGGTGATGTAGTGGTGGATTCATTCTACCAGGTTAACAGAGATTTGGGTTCGAGTCCTGCCCATCGCTGAAGTTTTCATCGCAACTAGACCTCCTTGCAACAATGCACTCACCCACTTCCATCTCCATCTGTGGGTGACTGGCGATCCTTGTCGACACTCACCTGGAGTGTTGGTTGTTACGCAGTAATAGGACATCGGCTCTTTGCCCGACTTCCTTGAAAATGGATACCCTATTACCCGAAGAAAAAGAAGACGCTGAAATGTCAGCAAAGTGGAGCATGGCTGACAGCGTTGGCGAACAGCTCAAAGAAATATGCTGAAAAGAGTGTTACATTTTCTGGATTGACCCAAGTTAATGTTTATTGTATGCATTTAAGGAGATAAGGGGCACTGTTATAATGATTTCCTGTAACGAGCAAAACATGCGCCAAGCGGGACTCCAACCCATACCCCTTACCGGGCAGGATGTACCCTCGTAAATAAAGATAAAGGATAAAGGAAGCGTTACTCAATTTCTTTTTGGTTGCGCCAGGCATTACACTTCCACGGGATGTGGGAGGGAATTTGAATGCATAATTGGCCATACAATGATATGCGGTGGACAGCCGATGAAGAAGCCAGCGCTCTATCCTTCCCAGACAAGTCTGGTACCGATTCACCGACATCGGAGGGATGGAAGGCTTGGTTGGCCTGGGCGGGAAATCCGAACCAGGAACCTGGTATCGGGTGCACGCGACAGCCGGCACCTCCTCCGACTGCGCTACACGCGCTCCCACCCTCTTAAATAGTACCATGATTTCCGATAAATTACAAATGTACCTTTTCTATTAGCTAACATCGGGAATATTTGACCTTTCCGTCTTTTTACATCACAACTGTTATATTAAATTCATCTAAACGATTTGATTTGCATAATAGAACGCTTGTTATCTAGAGAACGATTACCATGAATTCTTCAGAAGATGCGCAGATGCGAATTTCAAGACCTACCCTTGGCTGTTTCACGGTTTTGTACTATAGTTGTGCTGTCGAATTTTCTTCGAATATTCAAGTGGTTTCGAAATATAACAAATTCGATCACTCAAATTCGAATACATTGAAGAAACGTGATTTTCTGAATATTCGAACATTAATACATTCGAAAAACGCGATTTTTGAACATTCGAATTCGAATATTCAAATTCGAAAGAAAACCATTCGCATGCCTATTCGAATAGATCATTCGAGCACAAGTATATTTTGCAATTAGGACCGGAAGACCCTCCTTCGGCATTCTATATGCTTAGTGTTTGTTATGTAAATGCTGTCGCTCGCGCATAGCGTACAAATCGATTTATGCCGAGCGATCGCCTGGCAACAGTCGATATGCATCCCTTGCCTCGGCGAGCAGTCACTTCTTTCGCTCCCGTTGAGGACTATGAACCATAGACGAGTCGCCGAAGACTGGAATGAACTCTGTATAGCTCCATACATAGTATTGCAGCGTTCGGAGCTTCATCGACGTCGCCCATTACGGACGCATCCGAGCTTTCCTGCTCTGATTTCGATTCCGCATGTCGCTGGCGTAATGTAGATGGACTATTCGTGGATGAACTGGACTGGTTTCAGGTAAGCTCTGTGCACCCTGTTTGCAGACAGACTTCTCAAAGAATATTCTAGGGTACTGGAACAATCGATAGGCTTCGCATTCAATCTGCGACCGGTTCGGATCTTATTCCAGGTGCTCATTTTCGTCGTAGTAACTAACTGCAACTAGGATGTTACAGTAAAGTCAAATATAGATAGATGCTTGAATTCTTGTACATGTGGGGAATAAAAAATTTTATTTCATAATATTTGAACAGTAATGTAAAGATGCATCCGAAATAGATACCAATAGCGTCGGCCAACCGTTGTCAAGTTGCTAATAGGTCATGGATACCTTCTCTCCAGACAGGAGAAGGCTGGGTTCCGAATAACACTTCAGGTGCGTCTTCAATGTTTTTGCGGATCATGAAGTGTTGGCCATTCAAACGACGTCTAGCTCTGAAAAAAGGTGGTAGTCGGAGCGACCGAGACGAATAGAGATGTGCAGCGGATACAGCATTGACTTGGTCTCAAATGGGCTGTTCGTGGTTGAACTCCATGCGAAAGCGAATGTTCTGCACAATTAACATAACTTCCCCAATGAAAGCTTTCCATCGAACTAACAACGACTCTCTATGAACATCGACTTCATAGAGAGTCGTTACCACTGTAGTGTATTGCGCTATACATACCTTTTTTAATTGGACAGTTTCCAAATCGAATTTGGCACTTTTGCAACCAAATTGGCCGCTCTTCTAAAAAGGATACTGTGTGACCGTGGCAATGGGATGCGAATTTGAACACTTACTTGGAATAAGCGTTCGAAGCCGCATTCCGCGATGTGCATCTCATCTGAAAGTGGCATGGTCACCTAGTATTCTTCCCTTGTATGTTTGACGCTGTTGAAATCGGACTGAACCTCTTTCAGATCATAACGAGCTTTTTACGCGTTAACCTTTTCACGAAACGCGCCATTCTCAGGTGACTGTCGTGTGGGACTGCGCGCATTTTTCCCGCGCGCTGATTATTTGAATTGTTTTCTTTGTATTAATAGTTAAATATGAAAAGCAGTAACAGATGAAGTTTCCCAGGGACCACCCTGATCATTGATATTAGTGGACTCATTGATTAATACTGTACTATTCAATGCTTGGCAATTTTCCATGAACTATTTTTATGATGGTGTCCGACGACATCGACGGACATTGTCCCATGCGGCAAAAAAGTGTCCGACGACATCGTCGGACAATGTCGTGAAAGGGTTAACGTAGAAACTCTCCGAAACGGCTAGAATAACTTTTTGTTGAAAGAAAATTTAGCATGCTTTTCTTTCTGAATTTTTAGAATTTAAATGCCTCAGCAAGGGAACACACTGTGCGAAAGTTTACAAACAATATATTATAGAAGCGGTGAAATAAATTTTGTCTAAAAGCGCAGAAAAGCAGCAATTTTACAGTTTGTTAAAAGAAAGAGTCATGAACTCGACTGGGTCTTCGCGATTTTCATTTGATTCTCAGCAAAAATGTAAACCGACAATACAGCAAAAACAATTATAAAAAAAGTCACACACACACACTCTCATCACAGTTTCAAGTGAACAGCATTTACGCTATCAATGAAGTGAAACTGTGGCGACCTAGTCTAGTGCGTGGAGCGATTTCTTCTGTTTTCTACATTCCTGCGCTTTGAAACAAATTTGAGTTCATTATTTTTCTTAAATAAGAAAAACTAAAATTGCAGACAGAGTATTCACTTATTTTGGCAAGCGGATTTAAAAATTTAAAGGTCATACTAAAATCTCCTTCAACAAAAATTATGCTGACGGTCTCTGAGAGTCTTCATGTAATCTGAGAAAAACTCGTTTTAATTTTGAAGATGTTCACTTCGATTTCAGGAGCGTCAAACTAGCTCAGAAGAGCAGCCAATTTGATTTGTAAAGTGCCCAATTCGAGTTGAAAAGTCTCCCATTTGGTCTGGAAAGTGCCAAATCTAGTTTGAAATTGTCGAGTTTGATTTTAAAAGTGTCCAAATTCTAGATTCCAGATTTATTCAACGTTGTGATGCCTCACGGGATTTATCAGTGAAAAACAAAAACAAAAATCAACAGAAAAAGCAAGACAATGATGTGAACTAACGCAAACGTAGCTATGAAATAAGGGCAAGCATTCACTAAGACTGGAATTGAATAAATAAAATCTACATAGGCATGCATTCCGAGGAGAAAAGAAGTGAAACAGAAGAAAGCTAAAGAACTATGCTTCAAGAACACAGCGCTCTTTCTTAAATCTTATTTCTCGTGCAAATTGTGGTTTAGGCTGTTGCAGGCATTGCCTTGCTGGAAGCCATCATGTCGACTTGTAATTTCAACAGTAGTCTTTTAGAGCTTGCACCTTTTAGCTCCTCGTAATCTGTGCTCCTAGCGCTCCAACAAATGCACAGCACCACTTTTTCCACGAGTACGCCGGACGGGACGTCTTCTTCTTCGTATGATTCGACCGACCTACTAGACCCGACGTTGGACGTTAGAGCAGAGTACCCACATCTTGGCGTCGGTGATTAGATCGGCGGACCAGCCCTGGGTGCGATGAACTGTGAGGAGAGAAAGTGCTGCGTCGGCCGGCGATCCATGGCGCACTGGGTCACTTCACGCGCGGCACTAACCGAACGAGTTCATGAACTCTAGCAGTGGACTGCAACCCATGAAGAACAGCTACTAGGGCAACACCTATAGTGACTGACAGTTCGAGACCAGCTTGCAGTGGACTCGATTCCACTTGGTCAACTCGTCGAAATTAAACTCTTTCGGGGGTGCAAAGTGCTCAAACTCTCAACAAAGTAGTCATTATAGTTGTGCATTTGAAAATTTTTATCGAATGAATGAATGAGCGAATGACTTCGATGTCGAAGATCTTCGAACGAATGAACAAGATTAATTTTTTTCGAACGAAAATCGAATAAGCTCCTCTTTGCGTTTTTTCGACTATTCTAGAAGTCAAACAATTGGTTCGAGTGAGGTTTTTTTGTGCCTAGAGATTTCGAGCTTATTCTATGAAAAAAGGATAAAGGACGGTGTTACTCAATCCGTTTCGGGATGCGCCACTTATTTTACTTCTACGGGATGTCGTGGAGGCGATTTGAATGCGTATTTGGCCATACAATGACTTACGGTGGCCAGCCAATGAACAAGTCGGCGCTCTACCTTTCCCAGACAAGTCTGGTACCAACTCACCGACCACGGAGGGATGGAAGGCTTGGTTGGCCTGGGCGGGAAATCCGAACCAGGAACCTGGTATCGGGTGCAGGCGACAGCCGGCGCTTCCTCCGACTGCGCTACACGCGCCCCATTATTCTTATCACCACCTATATATAAAAGAGTTTGTCCGTGGAGTGATCTAACCTAAGTGAGGTACGCCGCATCATCCACAGCGAGAGCGGTCGAGTGATCTAACCTAAGTGGGGTACGCCGCATCATCCACAGCGAGGGCGTTCGATGATCTAACCTGAATGAGGTACGCCTCATCATCTACAGCGCGGGCAAAAATTGCTATTGAACGTTTAATGTTGCTGCAGCAGGGGAAACGCAGCTCTTTACTGCTTAACACAACAGCACCTACGCGCGTTTCTGAGCGTCCAGATTCAGAAGCCGACTTCGTGCCATTAGCATGAGAAGACTACTGAAGGGGTAAGGGTAGAAGGGGGACTTTGAGGGTGGAGAACCGACGGCGATCAGGAGGCAGCGACCAGGAGGAGCATCGTGATGGTCGATGGGGAACAAGGAAGCAGGCCAGGAGGTGGCACCAAGAACAGTTTAGGCAATATGTAGGGATCATTAGGGAGTTACCAATCAGGGGAGGGGGACAGTAAGGAGGATCAGCAAGGGGATCCATTACCATTAAGAGAGACCGCATTTAGAGGATGTGACACTGATGTCACACAATGGGCGTTCGCTCGCCGTCGTCTGTCGTGAGCGTGGGAGGCCTACTTAATTGGGGGTAGAGTAGTGGGGAGGATCCCGAGGGGTGACGAGGAATACACCTTGAAGAAGGGACCTGGAGGCGGGATCAGAACGGGGAACCAACAAGAAGGGAGCCGTAAGGGAAATCATACGGAGAAGAAGGAATCTGCCATATGCATAGTCTCTTCATGCTCGACACAGCGGCGACTGCGCGCGCTTCTGAGCTTCCTGATCCAGAAAGCGGGCCCCCTACGTCGCTCAGCAAGCATTCTGATTCTGAATACGTGTCACCGACCGTGTTGTGAGCCTGGGAGAACCATTAAGGGGTAGTGGAGAAGAGCGGTAAGGGGGACCTCTATGGTGGACCAGGAGAGCGACCAGGAAGGAAAGGAAGAACCTGGAGAAGAGGCCAGGACGGGGAAACCAGCAAGAAGAGACCAGTAGGTGTCAATAGTGGAAACAAAGAAGTGGGCCAGTAGTTGGGATCAGGAACGTGGGGGACTAAAGAGGGGGAGGGAAGACCAGTAAAGGTGGACCAGCAATTAGATCCAGTAGGAAGAAACCAGAGAGGGGAACCTGGTTTCGGAAGACATGTCAACGACAACCTGAAACGCTAGCTGTAGCATGAGAACGATTGCGGAGGAACAATCTGAGGGACAGAAGTACTGCACAGCACAAACCAATGACATTACTGGCCGGTCAGGAAAGACCGTCTATGATGAAGGTATCGAGGTGGTGAAGGGCTTGATGCCGATAAAGTACGCACCAAGTCCTAGATGGTAGCGAATTTTATGCTTTGCAAAAACTAGTTTCCATAGGTCAGTGATGCTACAAATTCGCGCGAAGCGCGCAAGTGCGAAACACGCCGTTAGGCGTGTCGGAGCACTTGTTAGACTATATTCTAGTAAAATTATTCGAATTACGAGCAAAGTTAAAATACTCGATTTTAGATTATGGTTCGAATATGAATTGTAGAATAATATTCGGCTGTCTTGACGTTCCAATTTGAACGAATACTCAAAAATCTAGAAATATCGAATACTCGACTATTTGAGTAATTATTCGAATAAATTGTTCGGATAAGTATTCAGATAAATCTCGAATGAAAACACCCATGCTACCACATCGTCAGCGATGACTTCACACCAACCACAGAGAAAGTGCTCCTCTAGTTAACTTACCGTTTGTTGCCCCCGTTATCTCCGACAACGTCACCGCTGCGCAAAGGACTTCTGTCAGAGGACACTTTTCATTCAAGATTTATCTGCTACTGTAAGCAGTAGTCCGAAATTTATAGAAAAGTGGGATTCTCCCTTGATAAGGATTAGGCAACCCTAAGGTGACAATTGTGTTCGCACTGTTTTGCTCTACATTTCCACCGCATCTAAATGCGTCCAAGAGCAGTCAATAGTAAGTGCATTAGGAGTATATAATAGGTGAAGCTTTCGAACAAGCTCAAAAGAGTAAATGGTGAGTCAAAGACCATGTGCTACCCCCTGACTAGGATAGATCCGAAAAATCCATTAATATCGAAAAGTCTACGATCAATAGACTCAATCTTGCCTTGTATCCCGCTACAAAATGATGTTCTCCTTGTGAGCACTCCTAAAATACACTAAATCGCTTGACACTACATGCACTACGCTACATACTTGAACAGGTTTGAATAACGACAACAATAGGAATAGTTTGACGCTAAGGAGCGGGGTTTTGAAGGCTCGGATTACAAGGCAAGATTGAGTCTATTGATCGTAAACTTTTCGATATTAATGGATTTTTCGGATCTATCCTAGTCGCGGGGTAGCACATGGTCTTTGACTCACCATTTACTCTTTTGAGCTTGTTCGAAAGCTTCACCTATTATATACTCCTAATGCACTTACTATTGACTGCTCTTGGACGCATTTAGATGCGGTGGAAATGTAGAGCAAAACAGTGCGAACACAATTGTCACCTTAGGGTTGCCTAATCCTTGTCAGGGATCTTACAGTAGCAGATAAATCTTGAATGAAAACACCCACACTGATGTGCGAAAACTTACGCATCAAATTATTCTGACTTTGCCATCGAAACACACAGCTCAGACTTTATGTTTCGATGGCAAAATCGAGCGTGCAAGCTTCTTGACCTGCAGGAATTTAATTGAATTCAACCAGATTTTCAGTACAAATCAGGAAGACTCAGGTCTATCTTTGTATGGTTTCAAGAAACTACTTTCACGTCCTGTACAATAAGTGCCTTCAGTTGCACTTCTTTTGTTTTTGATAGGTGTCACAATAAAGTGCATACAATTGCTTCAGAAGATTCTGTTTGCAGACGGCTCCTACGCAATTGTGGCCACGGACGCGGTGCAGGCAAAAACCGCCAAGGCTGTGTTAGCCGCTGACCAGATACCGTGTCAGATCGGTGCAGGACTCTTGAGTTTCATGTTTGTTGGAGCTTTTGGCGAAGTTCAAATGTGTCGATATGAGTAGCTGGAATTGAGGTGAAACAGATAGGCTTCTAGGTACTGGACGTCTCCGGACGTTCGCGTCCGAGTATGTATGAAGAAAACATCGAAGACGTTTCTGGACTTCGACTTCTGCAGCGATTATATTGAAGTTGGTGATCCAGGACCTGCCTATGTGACCATTCCTGAACAGCCGTCAAGCTCATTCCAGGTCCAGTTTTCAATTAACGTTCGATAAAAGTCTGCTAGCCAACAGCATTGTTCCACTCTTTCGTACGAGCTTATGGTAGCGCAATCGGTATAGACGCCGGCTCTCGCGAACACCCGATTCCAAATTTCTGGTTCGGATTGCCCTCCCAGGCCAACCAAGCCTCCTATTTCTCTGGTTCGTTGATTTTGTGCCAGATTTATCCACGAAGGATAAAATACTACTTATCCTTCTTTTCGGCAGCGTAACTCGTTGTAAAGGTCAAATCCGCTTTCAAATTGCTTCAGATATCTCATCGAAGTAGAACGCGTGGCGCCATCCAAGCATAGGTTGACTCGCACCGGTCTTAACCTTTTTGACCCTCTGCTGTATTATCAACTAGAACTCATATCGAGCTCTCCTAGACGTTCACTGTTCCCATGCAGGGGGGCTAAAAATCGGTCGGGACCATGTTTTCTACGCTGATCGTGAGTTCTTTCCTGAAATCCAGCAGCCACGCTCTTCACTTTTATTTTAACGATTTTATTGTGATCATGACGCCTAAAGTAGTTTCTGAAGCCTCGAAGATCAGCATTGGCGGTTACAAAGTGGTCAGCTTCTTTTCGCTTCAAAAGGGTTTTCATAAGATCGAAACAATTGATCAGAAACTTGCAGACATAATTGCCATCACTGCTTTTATTATTTTGCGAAAGCTACTGTTGCCTAATGCTCTATTTTTTTAAAGAGATGAGCACACCTCCCACGACCTCCAGGTATGACAACAAATCACAGAGCAAGGTTATTGTGGCGAATAACCTATTCGTTTTTTCTAGAATTTTTGATGTGTTGCATAGGAGTACCAATTCGACATAATTTCGACATAACGGCACTACTTACTGGTATGCCCATCCCCTCATGTTTATGCTTCTGAGAAACAAAACTCCAACCTATAAAGTTCCGTCAAAACCAGGGTTTTGTCGATGAAGCGATGTCCAATGCTTCTTGCAGTAGACGAGTGGTTTGTTCAGCGTAGCCAAGATTGGTACAAATCTTTATTGCGGCTTACGTTTCGGCGTCGTCGCCTTCTTCCTTTTACCGAACCAGGTGGTACCGGAAGCCGGCAAGCAAGAACATCATTGTCAACTGCGCATCGGCTCACCCATTCAGTATGAAAAGAGCCGTGGTTCAGAATATGTTCCGCACTGCTCGAGCGGTTTCATCTGAAACCGCGGAAAAGGCCTACTCTGTGAATATGGCGCACCGCATCGCGATTCAGAATGGATATGCTCCCACTGGCGGGGCTAGTGGGCAGAGACGACAGCCAAGAACCGCTGAGGAATCGCAGCGAGAGCGGTCAAAGGTGACATTCTGTGTCCCGTTCATTTCGGACGCTCTGACCGCAGCCATCTGTGGCTGCGTTAGGAAGGCTGAGCTGCAAGACGATGTGAGGGTGGTAGCAGTGCCACCTAACAACCTTAAGAAGCAGCTGGTCCGGAACCGTTTGTAAGACCGCCTATGCACAACACCATCATGTGTAGTTTGTCCTTTTGGGAAGGTTGGTGACTGTCAAACGTCTGGTGTGGTGTACCTGATCAGATGTACGGAGTGCGGAGAGGAGTATGTGGGGGAAACAGGTAGGCCCTTGTGCGTAAGGATCAAGGAGCACTTGGACGGGTTGCGCAGGTCCCAAGTCTCCACTCCCTTGGGCGAGCACAGGGTGCGGTGGCACGCGAACAGCTGTTTTGGGGTGGAGGTCAAGATCCTTGCGCGTGAAGATGAGATTTCGGCGCGCCGAACTCTCGAGGCGCTGTACATTGCGGCGAAGTCCCCACAGATCAATAGGAAGGACGAGTGCTTGGCTGTGACCCAAGAGCTGGCGCCGTACGTCGCCCTCTGCGGGTTTTGACCTCTGGGTCATGACCCGTTAGGTCCCTAAGGCGGGCGGTCCCAAGGGCTCTAAGCTCATTCACCCATCTTTCGTCCAGCCAGGGTGACGGTGGACGCCTTTTGTCCACATCTAAGGTTAGCCATGTTTTCGACTTCTTTCGGCATAGTTTTCGTAGTCTCTTAGCCTTTTGGATGGGTTCCTTCGGGATGAAATGGCATTTGGGAGGGTAGCTTCTCAGATGACTTCGACTTTTCCAGGCTCTGAAGAAGGCGACGACGCCGAAACGTAAGCCGCAATAAAGATTTGTACCAATCTTGGCTACGCTGAACAAACCACTCGTCTATAGCAACATCAAGGATGCCAAGGTTCATCGAGAGTCGAACATGGAATGTGCTTCTTGCAGTCTTCTATTCAAATTCTGCATGAACACAGAACTACCCACCGTTCGCGTTCCGCCGACTTTCATAAGCTAAACTTTTGGTTAATAAAGCTAAAAAGGATAGGAAATAATGAACAATGCTTATCTGTCCCTCATTGGATTTACTACGCATTTTATTTCAACTAGATCTCTTGGAGTCAATTTGACTGCATGTTTCGACTATGTATAAAATGGCTGTTGGTGGGCAAACCAATTTTACAATCTATCCTAGTCGGAGGGAGCAGATAGTGATCCTCGTCTTCAATCTCTTGCTAAAATTTCTACGAGAGCTTCAGCTGCTATCCAATGATTCGAGGGCGTCTGCCTTTACTTGACTCCAGAGGGATGGAATGCCAGCTTGGCCCATTAGGAACCATGAATCGACTTGGGAAAGATGAGAGAGCCGACTCTTACGACTGCGCTACGCGCTTCGGGTAATTTATGACCAAGGAAAACGATTGAAAAGAAAAATAGGATAAAGTATTTGTAGTGATTGACTCTATTCTTGTATGAAGCGACATCTCAATGGGGTTCCTGCGTGCTATACAATGGATCCGATCGAAAATCTTCGAATAACTGGATGATTCGGATAACGCTAATTTCTATAGTTCTGCTTATTCGGCTATTCGAATAATTATTCGAATGCTTCCTGGTTTTTGAATATTCGAAACGTCCAGATTTTCGATTTCCATTCGAAATTGAATGCGGAAACCAGGAGTTTCAGATTCGAATATTACAATATAATGAATTATTAGAATAGTCGAATAAGCACAACTATACAAATTTCGTGGACCCTGGATTTTTAGATGATTCGGCACGGGATACCCGAATCGAATATCCGAAAATGATTCATTCGAATCCAATGAACACTGCATACTATGATCGCTATCGTTCATTCCCATAACTGTCGAGAACATGATCTCAATCATTGTCTACATATATACTTCGCAGCGTTGTTTTATCGGAGTTTATTAAGCGAGTACTGGGATACAGTATAACAGAGGTGGTTGAATGTTCTTGCCTTAATTTGTTGTCCTCTTTTCGATATGAAAGTTGAACGAATTCACAACGATGCCGGTGGTGCGACTCTGTAGAGACGTTCAGAGACAGAGCACCATTAAGCAATATCTTCAATTCAAATTAAGGTCGTTGGATTCCATACGGAGCTGATTTCAAGGATCTTCGAAGGCTGTTAAAAATACTTTGAAATCAGACGTCATCGTGTTTTATTTGCGAACTGTATCCTGAAAGCGTACATGCTCCTCGTAGATGTAATTGTTTCAACAATGTGCTTTCTTGGCATTCGGTGAAGAAAGGCTACTATTTCTTCATCAATTTTTTTGTTGGGCAAAACTGTGTAACCTTTTATCTATTCCAGATCTACATCATCGCGGACAACTTTATCTTCGACAGTGTTGACCTAAAGGGTGGATTTGCCATCTTAGACAATATCAAGTACACTGCCGAAATATGCACCGACGAGGAACAAGGAAAAGATTCGGTGAGTTAGCAAGTGTAACAGTTTTTCTGACAAAGCGTTTTTTTTGGTTGGCAATTTAATGTGAGATAAAACTTTGCAAGCTGTTTTTATATCATTCCGTAATTTATAATAATGAAAGTCTTTGGGTGCATGATTGAACGGAAAGCACTCATTAGGCACATGCCTTTCGATTCCGATTCAGTTCAGGACTCATGGCAAGCATTCAGCAATCTAGGGCCCCCGAAGTATCATCCAATTTGTGAATTGATCGTGAATTGAAGGCTGATTCGATTTCTTGTTCTTTTATGCTCTGGATAGTTCTAGACCACTTGCTGAAATTCAAACTGGAAACTCATATGTCTTGTTGTAGAGTGGCAGAACTCGAGGGTGCATTCTATGCAAGAATATGAGAAACGGAAGCTGAATAGAGATGGACATGTCACCTTCTTGACGTTGGTCGAAGAATTAGTACAAACGATTTGATTTCAGGTCGAATTATTCTCACCAAAAGCAGCGCATAGCTTACCAGTCGACAACGGTCTAATAGGAATGAAGCTGCTCCAGACATCTGGCTTCAATTCGATTCCGGCCGAATCCAGTCGCGCTCTATCGCAGCCGACTATTGCTAGGGTAGAAGAGCCGAAAATTCTCTTAGAATTTTTCTGAGCATCGAGAAAAGTCTGCTGAGAACGTT
Source organism: Heligmosomoides polygyrus polygyrus (assembly GCA_947396885.1). Taxonomy (NCBI): domain Eukaryota; kingdom Metazoa; phylum Nematoda; class Chromadorea; order Rhabditida; family Heligmosomidae; genus Heligmosomoides; species Heligmosomoides polygyrus. The sequence continues at coordinate 83,400,695 of OX377206.1, forward strand.
TTCAGAATACATTCCGCAATACAGTTGTGCATAGGGTCACTAGACCGCCTGTGCTATCTAGCACAACGACATCCGATGAGGCGTTCACAACAAAAGAGGAGTCTCACCCTGCATGCCAGATCCTGACTTGCCAGTTTAATGACTTTCATGAGTGCTCCCAGTAAGTCTTTGTCATATATTCTTCACACTTTCCTTCGGTACCTTTGCACATACCGGGAAAGCTGCTTCGTTGTTTTCTGAGCATTGGTTTTGCGAACCATCCTCATTTCAGGTCCCTAACGTCTTCTTCATCGTGGAGATTGTCATCACATGCAATAGGAAATCCTCTCACTGGAATTAGAGGCGACGCTAGCATGCTACCATTTAACGAAGGTTTCTACTTAAAAGTGATCCAGCTGAAAGTGTCTTCTGTCAGCATCATTGTTCTCCAAATTCGACATTCCTGAAACTTGGGCATTTTCTTGTCACGTGCTCATTTCTTGGGATCCACCAGATTTATCACAAGAACATGAGGTCAAAGTGTCGATAAAATCGTCTTCTTTAAGGCCCGATAGAAGCTTGAGATTTTTCGGATCATAAACAATGCGTCCACCTTAGTTGACAAAGGACTAGTCGAACTGAAGGGACATGTTGTGATTTGTGTTTCCAATCCCTTACTTGAGCTCCCAAGAGAGCCTCAGATGCTGCCTCACTATATGGAAGCTCTCATTTCAGTTCAGGGGTGTGGTGGTGAAGTGTGGGATAACGAACGCAATTGACACATTACCCGATTGCCCCTCCCGACTGGGAGAGATCCGAATAGTCGACTCGATAGCGAAGTTAAGGTGAAAGCCGCATGACTGGCATCGATGTAGTTTTATCTGAATGAAACAAAAGTCATTATATAGACGAACTGGGTCTCTTTGTCAGTGCAAAAATGCGGCATGAAGCCGAGATTGGACAGAGCATGTAAACTGTTTAGGAGCTAATACAGCACCGACTTTTACGTATTTACGTATCGAAGGTGATACTGGGTCGCTGAGTGACTTTTCAGGGCTTCAGTTAAACTGATGGAGATCATTACTTTCGAAGCAACGTTTGCTCTTATTAAAGCTGCGTGGACGATCTACTAAAATTGCTAGTTACAGCTTGTATTAAATCAAAGCTTCTCCCTCCGTGAAACCTTGGCATGATAAGTCCTTTAAGTTCTTTATTAGCACTTGAAATTGCTAATTACGATATTTTACAACGGAGGCGACGACGCCCTTCTGGAGAACAATCGCGGTGCAAATGATGACTAAAGTAGGCTGAAATGTGGATGAAGTATTCAGAGTGGACCTGCTTGGACCTACATACATATGTGGATATATAACGTTTATTTTGACTCTTTGAAGGGTGCGTGTAGCGCAGTCGGAGGAGGCGCTGACTGTCGCCTGCACCCGATACCAGGTTTCTGGTTCGGATTTCCCGTCCGGGCCAACCAAGCCTTCCATCCCTTCCGGGTCGATAAATTGGTACCAGACGTGTCTGGGAAGAATGAAACGCTGACTTGTTCATCGACTGGCCACCGCAAGTCATTGTATGGCCAAATACGCATTCACATCGCCTCCACGATATCCCGTAGAAGTAGAATGCGCTGGCGCATCCCAAAAGGGATTGAGTAACGCCGTCCTTTATCCTTTATCCTTGTTTTGACTCTTTGCCAGCAAATAAGGTGTCTGCAATACCGACCCTCCTGATTAAGACTCTAGAATTCCGTCTAACTAATAATGTGTAGATAATTCGACTGAACACATTCAGGTGGATCATTTGCATTTCTGTCTGGTCCAGTTGATTTTTCCCGCATGTTGACGAGGCCCTTCTATCTGGATCGTCACGCATACTTTGTATTTTCCTATCACAAGGTAAGCAAACATGGAAGAGAAAGCGGCGAAGGTGATTTTAAGAAGCCTTCTTTCAGGTTGACAGGAGTTCGCTACTACGCCTATACAAGAAGCGCAGCAGTTCCAGAGAAGAACATTTAGTATTTGAGGTAATTCGTTGTAGCTGCTATTCGTGTGAAGCTTGCAGTGATTTCATGAATTTTCAAAAATTCCGAGACCTCCATGCCAGCGGTACTGTCTTGGTTGAGGAGGGCAAGATATTACAGTAACCATTCTAGTATGTTCAGGCGCCACGTGTCAACAAAGACTCACGAAGATGGTTCAGAGAAGGTGTTAGGCTCGAAAAAGGAGACTACGAATACGTAAGATGTTTTAATTACTGTGAGGAAGATGCTAATGAATTTGTAGGGAATGATTCTCACTTGAAAACAACTTCTTTCATAGCTAATGCCACAATGTTCAGATAGCATTTGAAGTTCGAAATCTAACAGCCAACGACTACATTGGAATAGATGAACTGCTACTGGTAGACACCATGCGACAGAACTTCTGCCCTCCTGACTAATAGGGAACATCGAACGATTCGTTTTCATGTCATCATCCACTTAGTCTGGATGGCCTATTTATTTGTTCCAGTACCGTTTAATATAAAAGTGTTCACCTTGGTTTATGCTTATGTAGCAATCCTGTCGCATTTCCTTGAGGTCGTTGAGGGTTTCTGAGTTTGTGAACTGTTTGTTCAAGTATGTTTTTATGGAAGCAGTGAGTCATACAACAGAACTGCGAATCAGCAAAATAAAAAACACTGAATATAAGCAGATGACGGAGAAGATCATTGAGATCGGAAAGATTTCGACATTATTCAAGGCTTCATGAGAAGCGCCATGCAGTCCACTTTTAGCTGATATCGGAGAAAGTTCAATGTGTGCTTGGCTTACATACTTGAGTTCACATTAGTCAGCAAAAGAAAAGACGTCGGTGGGAGCCGTACATGTTTGAAACTGTTTTCTTGCTCCGAAGGAAAATGCGCAAAACGTCACAATGAATCGATTCCCGGTGCTCGTTGGAGGTCACTTCACGTCGCACTGCGCTTCACACGTCGTCTTACAATAATGATTTCGTTAACGTCCACAACAAGGATAGTTACGTTACGGTTATACACCTTGAATTTCAGCGTTTTTCTACTTTCTACAAGACACTAAAACTCGGCCGTTACCAGCGACTATTCTCCATTCTGTGTACAGCCATCAGTGCAGGGGAATATCATTTATTGTATGTCTCAATCTATGCAAAGAAATACAACGCCTGAATTCAACTCAGGACACGGTGAACATAATTAGCAGAAAAATGAGGATATACAGGGTTAGTACAACAAAGTTTCTGATTAATACAAAGCACTGGAGAGCCTCCTGTAGAAGTCTGTCCATTAGGATTCTGTGTTGCCTTACAGGCTTTGGAGACACATTCTCCTTGGAAAATTTCAGGGTTTTCTCTTCAGCTTCTGATGAAAAAGGCTTCAAAGTGTGGGCTAGATGCAGTGGATCAGGTATACTCCTCTACACCTTGTAGCGTAGGTGCGTACCCGATGATGAGTACTTCTAAGTGAGCCACTTCGCGACGAAAAAGGTGTAGATCACAATCGATGTACAGGGACATATTGAACGTGTAACAAAGCGAAAAAATTGGCAGAGAAAAGTTTAAGTTTTTTTTTAGAACAATTTGGAAAAATAATTTGCAAAAAACGCGCTCTTCTAATGGAAGAAAAACTGTAAACATGGGTGTCAGGATTAAAATAATGGTAAAAAGCGAAAATGGCAAAGCTAATGAGACTGAACATAGAAATGGGTACTAAGCGGGCTGGTGCTCGACCTGTCGCGCCATCCGCCGCATCGCGGCGGGGCGGTTAGGTGGCCACGCCCTTCCACCAATAGCGGGCACCCCCCGTTCAAATGGATCAATCGCGTGGGTGCGCGCCATACTTTGAATTCGAACATAAGGACCAGTGGGGTCATAGCGCCGGTGGCGGTCTGCTGCTATTGGTGGAGGGGCGTGTCCGCCTGACCGCCCCGTCGCGATGCGGCGGATGGCGCGACAGGTCGGGCACCAGCCCGCTTAGTACCTAGAAATGTTTCAAGCTTAATATTAATGAAATTTTCTCCGAATTACGGCTAAAGTGCATCTAAATGTCTTGGTCACAACCTAGAAGCTACTCAACATTTAGCAGCGATCGTATATGGAGTACACTAGTGAGATTCCATTAAGTGCAGTTGACGAAGCCAAAACAAACAACTCGGACATTTACTTTCGACAGGCCGCACAACCACTTGCTATTGCAGTGAGAACCCGTTGCAGTGGGTGTGGCGGCCTGCGCCGATTGGCTAGGTGAGGGACCCCGGTACGATTAGCTTCACCCCGTTGACGCTCCAGTGGACGTATACCATTAGACTTAAGGGTCGGCTCCTGTTGCTAGTGTTGCAGGATGCTTGCGCAGGCATATATCTACATATATCCAGCTCGTACCTACATATATGTGCATACGCATAAAAATAGGTATATACTATGTATATATATATATATATATATATATATATATATATATACATGTATATAAATAAAAGCTGGTTTTCGCCACAATAGCTAGGGTTTGTGCGGCCCCTCGAGAGCGAATGTCCGATAATGTGCAGTGAGGTGTAAGCGAGATGTGACTTATAGAACAAGATTAATATGAACATTGCCAAAATGCTGAAGTGCAAGTCCTCCAGCATGGAGCGTTAGAAACGTGGAAGCGACAGGTATTCCCTACAATTCAGAATCATGAAAATGCTAATAAATTTAAAAAGTAAAGATCAGCGTTAGCTAATCGTTTAGCAGAATTCACCATACACTCTACATCGTGGAAGCAACCTCCGGCGTCAGCCGACAGACAAGTCAGCGTAAAAGTCTGTTGCCAGTTCTCCTACCTTGAAGGAGTGGAGGGCTTGGTTGACCTAGGCGGGAAATCTGAAACAAGTACTTCAAACCAGAGTACGTACGACAGCCAGCACTTCCTCTCAACGTGCTAAGGTGCGCGAAAACGCAAATGCGTTGAATAGGGATGGTTTCCACTTAAAATTGTTGAAGCCTTTGCAACTCTATGTCGAAAGGATGCTGTTTCGGCATGAGGGTTATTCTGACAAGCCGGTGAATGTAACTGACGCAGTTTCGCCTGCATGTGACATTGCTGGACCAATTTGCTAGGGTGAGCGTGTTAGCCAGAAGCAGCGGGTAGAAGTTGATTGTGCGCTCAACTCTGTTTTGCCTTCCTCGTAACATTTTCACATCCTACCCCTCTTTTATTTCCCTTATCCTGCGTTATTTGTTCTGATTAAAATGGCTCCTTGTTTACAGCGCTGCTCATTATTAGCAAGTCTTAGGATGAATAAATCAGAGCCTCTCAAACGGTCGGCTCTCTTTTCCCTTTTTCCGTTCAGTAACCGTCTCTGGACTTTGTGAAAGATATCGCAACTCAATCCGTGTCAAAGACGCACTTTTTGTCGACCACGCAACAGGGGTGGGCGGAATTTTCATTTTCTGATTTTCCAGCTATTTTACGCAAAATTTTGTCCCCTTCCTGTTTCCTGAGAAAATAGTCGAAATTAGTCAGAAATCAGAAAACAGCATGAATTATGTTACATGAATTAGAATATTTGCTATCGGCATTTGACCGTCAGGATTTTATTAGTTTGACGACATCATCGAGTTTTGATCGCAACAAAACATCATTGTACTAGCTCAGAACATCATGCTTGATTTCAGAGTGTTGTTAATCATTCTTCCCCTCCGATTCGTTTGATTCGATTTCTTTGCGAATCTACCTACAAGCTACTATTCCTTCATGTAGAATGGATTACCATACCATCTTGTTGTTGGGTGCAACCACTTTGATGGCATTAGCTGATGACGAGGTGAGAAACGGCATTGCAGAGAGTTCTTACTCAAAATAATCAATGAGCAAAATTGGATTGGCTTCCTAGAGGACAATCTGGACTGGGTGGCAGTGAGTCGCCTTCATTTTAAATGAACCTTATACCATAAAGGGGAAAGGTTATCAAGAGCTGAGAAAACTGATGGCCAGACCGGAACCCATACCCGTAAAGCAATTTACGTTTCAAAAAAGTAGACGTCCTTTTTCCATCAGTACGCAGTCTTTGAAATGCACTTTCATCTATTTATTTTTCGTTGTGCTGTATGAGACAAGAAACACAGCGTCTATGCTATAGAAAATATTGCCATGAAATTACAAAAGACACAAAGTATACTCATACGATACTACTGTCTGTTACTCTTACCTTTCTTCTCTTGACAGTTATTTTTAGTATCCTATCTAGCATTACAACCTTTGATTCCTTCCCGCTCGTACAACAGACGCTGCGGGTGTTGATGGAGTGATGGAGTTGACGAACCTACTAAGCTGGTATCCGGAGTCGTTTTTGATAGACACTTGCAGTGCTTGGCGGGCCACTGCTCTTCTCCATCCATAGCTCCACTAATCGCCGCCGTCCCACAGTATTTTAGCCCTTGTTTTTTTTAATCAAATTTTCCCTTTCTTGCAGATATCCCACCATATATTATAACCAGATGTTCAACGGCCTCTCGGCCGCCAAACGTCTGATTGGAGCTTCGCCCCAAACCCGAGAATAGAACACCCCGAATGTCGTCTTCTTCTCCTCTTCAGGCCTTTTCTCATTCATTAAAAAAAACTGGTTTTGCTATATAGAATGGTACCAGACGTTCAACGGCCTACCGGCCGCGAAATGTCTGGTTGGAGCTTCGCCCCAAACCCGAGAATAGAACACCCCGAACGTCTTCTTCTCCTCTTTAGCCCTTCTCTCATTCATTAAAAAACTGGTTTTGCTATACAGAATGGTATAGCGGAATAGGGCAAAACAGGTCCATCACCTTCACTGGACCACCCTTAACTGGTTCCTTATCACTGGTTCCCCTTTATTGTCAGCCCCTCTCCGGTTCACTCTTCACTGGCCCCCCTCCCCCTTCGTCGGTCCCTATACTGCTTCCACCTTCACTTGACCTCCCTTTACTGGTCCCCTCTTCGCTGGTCATCCTATCCTTCACCGATCCCCATTACTGGTCCCACCCTCATTGGTCCCCCTTTTATTCATCAACCCTTTTCCGGTCCCCCTTCACTGAACCCCTCCTCCTCCTTCACCGGTCCACCCTTCACTGGACCACTCCCCCCCCCCCCCCCCCTTCACCGGTCCACCCTTCACTGGTCCCTTCTTCACTGGTCCCCTATCCTTTACCGATCCCCATTGCTGGTCCCCCTTTTATTCATCAACCCTTTTCGGTCCCTCTTCACTGGACCCTTCCCCCCCCCCCCCATTCACCGGTCCCCATTACTGATACCTTCCTCAACGGTCCCCCTTCACTTGGTTCCCTTTTTCACTGGTTAACCTTCCATCGGTCTCCCTTCACTGGACCACTCCTCCCCCCCCCCCTTCACCGGTCTCCATTACTGGTCCCTTCCTCGCCGGTTCCATCTTCACTGGACCCCTCTCCTCTCCTTCACCGGTTCCCCCTTCACTGGATATCCCCCTCACCGGTCCCCATTGCTGGTCCCACCTTCACTGGTAACACGTCGTCTAAATCCGGAACCCTCGCGCGACATCGGTGACACCTCTTCTGAACCCGGACGCCTGTTGAACAACGTCGGTGACATGTGTTTTCAACCTGAACGTGCTTTGCGTGACATCGTTGACACGTTGTGAGAATCCGGAACCCTGGCGCGACATCAGTGACACGTCGTCTGAATCCGAGCACCCCTTGCGCGACATCAGTGACATCTCTTCTCAACCTGAACGTCCTTTGCGCGACATTGGTGACATGTCGTCTGAACATGGACGCCTGTCGACAACTACAACAGTTGACAACTGGTGACAACTACAGGGTGCGTAAAAAGTATTGACGCACCTACTTTTTGATTCAGCTCCAGCTTCTCTTTGTACCCCTCTAGGTTTTTGTGTGTTATTTTTGTTTCCTGTATTGTGCTAAAAAAACACTCAGAAAAAAAACTGAAGAAACATGATTGTCATCGTTACGGTGGCCCTTTTTTGTCTGTTTCCCAAAGAGCTTAGTAGTTCCTTAACAAGAGAATTATGCGCTGTTCGAAACGGTTGGTGAGGAAAGAGGTCAGCAACCCAAACGTCAGCCACGGCTCTGTCATAACAGATGATGATTACAAGAGGTTCACGCACGTTAACGTTCGAATCCAAAATTATCAACCTCTGTCCGATAATGGCAAACAGATAACGCGCGCAGGTGTGGACAGCTTCTCAGACGAGCACAGCTTGAACATGAATTCGCTGGATTACTCTTTTTAGGCGATTTTAGAGAATGAGGTCTGGGCTACTTTCAACAGAAGTGACCACTTGCAGAAGGCTGCCCTGTTCAAAGCACGGAACGAAATGCAAGCAAGTGCTGCTCGCGGCGCGTGCTCATGAATTTTTCCGTCGCTTTCGTTCCTGTATTCACAGTAAAGGAGCCAATGTCAATTACGAGTTATTCTATCGTGTTTGCAAGATTATTTTCCGTATTTCTCAAGTGAATATCTTAAAACTTACTGCGCAATACTATTTCCACAACCGTCATTTACTGCCTCAATACTTTTTACGCACCCTGTACAACCCCTCCCCCCCCCCCCCCTTCCCCATACTTCCTCCCAACACACTCCTTCAGCACTTCTGTGCAAACAATCACACCCACAAACACACGCACTCACCCACAGACAAACGACCGTTCTCGCTTATATATAGTAGGATAATTCAAGCTGTTGTACTTTGATTTGCTGAGGTTTATTTGTTTTCTTTAACAATGTTGTGTTATCATGCCGTGTCCTTGAGTTCCTTCAACTTCATAATTGTGCGCGCATTGATGCGCAGATAAATAAATAAATATGCAAAAAGACAATTACCAAAGAGATGTGTATGACAGGGAGGAAAAAAGTGATTTATCCTTGTTTAAGGGGGCAGGGAGTTGTTAGAAAAGCGAAAGAAACGTAAACTGAGTTGGTTATCCCAGGTGGAAAATTGCTAAAAGGTCCTCCTGCAGGCTAGCTCAGTGTGTATTCTCTGTTAGGCCTGGTTTATACTTATACTTTTACGGCGTGATGGTCGTCATAGATATCGATTTTTCGCGCCGCCCGGTCGATATCTATTCCGACTCAGATAGCTCACCGCTTATTGAACGTCACCGTCAAAAAGACAGAGTGAAGTGCCTCCACTCACTAGGATGGATTAGCGGAGTCTTCGCACAAGCGATATGTACATCCTTCTATGCGACTAATAAAAAGAACCAGCTATAGTAGTAAAATCTCTGATTCCCTGAGATTTGACCCTGGTTTTCATGATTGAAACTTTTTCTAAACCACCTCGAGATTTGGAAGTAATAAGCTTTAAGGACGGAGATGTATTAGAATTTTAAAACCATATATTAGGTTGTCCCATAACTCCCTGCCGTTTTTTCAACGATTCATTGCGGATTTCGCCGGAGGTCTCTTGCATAGCGCCATACAGCTTTTGAAAGAAAATGATTTGTTCTGTCAGAACGTCTATTGCATTTTTTCATCCTGAATTTTGCAATTTTTAGGTCGTTAAAGTGAAAAGTGAAAAAGTGAAGAGGTGGCCATCTGCGCAGTCGCTTCTCTCCGCTTAGGTTTGGAATTTTTGCGTAGTTTTTCATAGCATTTGGAAGAAAGTGTTCTGTTCTACAAGGATACCTGTTGGCGCTATTTGCTCATTTGTCCTTTATCGATTTTTAGGTCATCAAATTGTGGGTCCGACTTTTCCGTCCGAATTTTTACTGACAGCTGCTGCTCTGGGGTGGCCGCTTTTGTTTGGTGTTATACGCTGTTCGGAAGAGGAGGTCTTGCTCTATAAGAATTTGTTTCGCGTTTATTGGTTTATTGCTGATTTCTGTCGAATATCAACAATTGAACAAGGAGTTGTTGGTGACGATGATTTTTCTCTTTTTGGAATTTTGTTGATATTCTACAAAAATCAGCATGAAAAATAAACGCGACACAAACACTTATTGAGCAAGGCATCCTCTTCCCAACAACAGATAAAACCAAGCAAAAAAGTCCACCCTAGAGCAGGAGCTGTCGGTAAAAATTTGGACTTTCCAATTTGATGACCTAAAATCAATAGAGGACAAAATGCTATAAAAATTGCGCGAAAATTGCAAACCTAAGCGGAGAGAGGCGACTGCGCAGATGGCCACTTTTTCACTTTTCACTTTAACGACCTAAAAATTGACCAAATTCAAGTTGAAAAAAGAAATGCAATGAACGTTCTGATAGAGCAAATCATCCTCTTTCGAAAGCCCTATTCATGATGCACCATCTTCATTCCGGAAAACGCCAAAGAGCGGAAATTATGATACAAGAGACCAGATTCGCGATTGGTAAGGTAGTGGGTTAATGGTAATGGGTAAGTTTGCCAATAGAGGGTAGTGAGCAAGGGCAAGTTTGGTATTCATGATATGTTATATAGGGTGTGAATGAAATAATTCTACCCACCATTCACATCCCTCCACGCTCATCTGAATTCCAGGTTATGCTTAAATTTCTACCTTCTACACACATAACGCTGGGTAAAGCCGCTCATTAACCCGGGCTAGTTCTACGTACATATTTAGGTCACTGCACGACTCGGCTCAACTCTGGTGAACCTTGGTTGGGAAGTTGACTATGCGGATCAGTCTGCAGTGTTCACCGTCACACCGTCGAACAACCACCTTGAATACATCATCATTGGGTTTTCCGATCATGGATCTCAGAACAATACGGACATTTGCGTCTATCAAGACGGTCAAATGAGAGTGAGCATAATCTTCTGATTCGAGTTCGGACTGCGATGTGAGCTTCAGGCGTTTATAGGACGCCTACATTGACGGAGAATTCCAAATCCAGTTTGATCGAAGTCAAGACTGCCAGCTGGAAAAGGTGCACGGAAACAAATTCCAGTTCAGACGACGTTTCAATACATGTGATCCCAAAGATTTTGCATTCGAGGTAATTCGATATTTTGTGCGCAATTTCGCAGTGTAGTGTTGAAACATAAACAAGACGCAATCTATCGGGTTTACCTTTCAGACTGGAACGGCCCAATTTCTCATAGCCGGTGGCTACGAATTCACGAAGGATTTCGGCAGCACAACTGTAATGAAGGTAGCACCAAAGGACGTGTAGACGCTAATCATTATCCATCTTTGATGCTCAGTGAATGTTTAGATTTAAAACTTTTTCTAATTTGATGGTGCACATTACACACAGTACAATAGGTTGCTACAGACTATTGATTTTAACTATGTGCTGTACGGGCGTGTGTGGCGCAGTCGGAGCAGGCGCCGACTGTAGCCTGCACCCGATACCAGGTTCCTGGTTCGGATTTCCCGCCCAGGCCAACCAAGCCTTCCATCCCTCCGGGGTCGGTGAATTGGTACCAGAGTTGTCTGGGAAGGACAAAGCGTTGACTTGTTCATCGGCTGGCCACCGCAAGTCACTGTATGACCAAATACGCATTCAAACCGCCTCCACGACATCCAGTAGAAGTAGAATGCGCTGGCGCATCCCAAAACGGATTGAGTAACGCCGTGATTTATCCTTTATCCTTTATGTGCTGCAAGCCGTTGAAACGCAAAATGCGTCCCCATAAGGCGCTGATGACACATTCGACAGGAAAAATATGCACATCATAGGGGTCAAATGGCTTCAGCTGTTTGTTGATGTTTTAATTTCTATCCTATTCAACGGAACCTATTCAATCATTTTTCATAAGAGAGAAAGCCTCGGTTCTCACTTTGTTGTGCTGTAGGGCTTAGAATAAAAAAGCCTTAGAAAAAGTAGAATCGGATGCAGAGTCAGGCTCTGAAACTGGACATAGGAATCTGGCCCTGTTAAGAGTGTAGAACTCGAAGGTGAAGCGAAGTTCGGATGTCGCCTGCTCAACGTTCTATTAAATTAATGAGTAAATATTAGGTGGAAAATTGAGTCCCGGCGTTTTTTAAAGGTTTTACTCTGAATTTCGTTGAAAGTTTCTTGCATAACGTTATACGCTTTTTGAAAGAGAATTATCTTTTCTATCAGAAAACGTGCTACATTTTCTACCTCGATATTTAAACGTTATATTAGTTCAAAATGCACATGTATCACCTGTCGTCCCGTTGATCATGAAGTTACTCGAGCGAGCAGCAGCAGCTTCTCCATTTCACTCTATCACGTGCCAGAGTGCTCCAGAGGATCCTGCTCCCTCGAGATCGAGGAAGCGCGTCATATCGTTCCTTCACGGCTTCGTCCAGAGTTATACACCCGAAAAGGGGAATGCGTTTTGCATCACACAACTGAAAAGATGGGATTGGAATCCGTGTCTAATAGCATAAAGATTTAAGAATAAGGAACGGCGATACTTGATCCTTTTTGGGATGCGCCACGCACTCTACTTCTACGGGATATCGTGGACGTGATTCGAGTGTGTATTTGGTCAGTACACAGTGACATGCGGTGGCCAGCCGATGAACAGTTGAGCGCTTTATCCTTCTCAGACTAGTCTGGTATTAATTTAATGACAGAGGAGGATGGAAGGCTTCGTTGGCCAGGGTGAGAAATCCGAACCAGGAATTTGGTATCGGGTGCACGTGACAGCCAAGACCTCCTCCGACTGCGCCCGTCATCGTGACTCGTATGTCTGATTAAATGTTCAGCTCGCTTATAATTCAGAATTTTCAAAATTTCTGAAAGGATAAGTAACGATTTGTGCTGTGTAAGCTCTAAAATGACTATCTCGATTAGTCTCTTACCTTACACCGTGTCAGAGGGTTCCACTGGGCCACTTTGAAGATTCAGCTATACGGAGTATGATCTTACCAAGCATTAATTACATATTCTCGTAGCTATTAGCGAAGTTATAAAGTTTCAGAGATATCAATGATTGCGAGCAAAACTTATCATTGAATCTGCTGCTTTGGTACTAGGCTACATAATGCCTGTGTTCATTAAGGAAATGCATTACGGACTTCTACTCGGCTCGAAAGTCTCTCCGGAACCGGAGGAATCGGACAGCACCAGTTTCAGAATCTTGGCAGAGGGTGCAGTGGTTAGTAAGCGCACACGCGAAGGACACTTGGAGTGTTTTTCTAAATTTGTGGTGGGCATTCGATTTCAGATTCCAGCAGCAGTTACGACTTATTGGTGCGTCATCAAGAGGATACCGTACGTAGTTGCTGGTCAGAAGCATCATATCATTCAGGTTGGCGGTCATATTCCACTGTTGGTAAAGCAAACCAAACCAAGCAAACTTACCCATTCAGATGAACCCCTACGTCAAAGAAGGCAACGAGAATCTGGTTCATCACATGGAGGTGCGTCCAATTTGCTATTTAATAACAACTATTTCTTAATAGAAAATAATATTACTATAGCCTAATTTCCTCTGTTTTCGTTGCAGATATTTCTTTGTGAGACCGACGATCAACAGGAATCTAGCGGAAACTGCAACAATTTGGCGTTGTCTCCGGAAGCTCGATCTTGCAGCCACGTCATCGCCGCATGGGCCATGGGAGAAGGGGTATTTCCGGTTTGAAACTTTCCTGCAGAAGAAAATGGCTGATGCTGTTCGCTACCTTTTTAAAGAACTAGATGTTTTGTTAATCTTTGTTTCACGTATTTCTATTCTATGGTAGAAAGGTAGAAGACTTCAAACCAGGGGTGTGCGTAATTACGATTTACGATTTACGATTTTACGATTTACGTCGATTTTGGAGGAATTTTTTACGATTTACGATTTACGACATTTGGAGTCGTAAATCGTAAATTTTCGTAAATGTGATCTTTGATCACCAGACACTCACATCTAGAGCGCTCCAGTTTGAGCATACTTAGAATAATTTTTGACAGTAGACCCTCCCGTAAGCGTCCAGAATCTGTGTGTAGAATATTTCATGGTCTTGCTTTCATCAGCTTTTTGGAGTCTAGATGAGTGATACTGCAGAAAGGTGCTCGAGCTAGATAGTTCGATTCCTCGGCTGGCCCAACGAAGGTCTCCTTCAACCATTTCTAGGTAAATTGTTGACAGATTTCCTTACAACGGATAAAGGACAACATGTCTTTGAATGGTGCGGGAAAATGCATCACGAATTCTGAAACGGCTCAAGGAGCTGCGCAAAGCAAGCTCTGGTACGCTCCGAAATTTAGTTTCGATTGAAAGGCATTACTACGCGATCATTCAAAAATTTGCGTATAGCTTGCATACCGTCGAAGATGTGACAGTTTAAAGAAAGGGTGCAAAAATATTTGTTAAGCCTTTGCACAATTCATGATTCTCTGCTGCGGTTCAATGCTATGAGGCGGTTGAGGTAGGAAACCCTCACCCATTTCAATTTTTATTTTTTTATCATAGCCTCTGCGCAAAACGGCTCAGGGGTCCCCTTGTACTGAGTGGTTATCCGCCTTGATAGGAATGCATATTGAATCCAAATCAGCCTGTTATACTTCGTTATACGCCGACGCGTCGCCGTATTGTAACATAAGCCTTGCGTAAAATTTTTAGTTTCGCACAACGCAAAACGTTGTTGGGCTGCCCTACACTGTGACCTTTTCGGGGACACTCTGTATTTATAGGTCAATATATAATAGATTGTAGTAGCACTTCTAGTACCAAAGCTTATCTAGAACATTGGAGATTGCCATTTTTTCATTTTCTTCGTGCACACTCCTATTATTTTTCGTTCAGCGCGGCTAGTAGTGCCAAGTATCGTCTGGTTTTACGCTTTTTGCGACATTTGCACTTTAATTTTTATCAGGAAATCAGCTTTGACATCGATTCACAACGAGTGGTATTTGCTTAATTTAGGGGTGGCAAAATGTCGAAAAGATAGGATACAGAACCGGGTTCGTACGTTAGGTGTCTCCCTGAGTTACGGTAGCACGCCCCCCCCCCCCCCGATTACTGTAGCGTGGCGGGACGTTGAGCCCTCCTCGGACAAGGTATAGCGGATAAACAGGACAGACTATGCGCCGCGAAGCAGACTTTCTGTAATTGAAGAGTGAAGAATTTACTCGTTCTTCGCCCTTCTTTCTCGTTGATATTCTAATTTTCATATGCTTTGGGAAGCTGAGTGACTCCTGCTACGTTTCATCCTTATAATACACTTTAACGAAGGCAATAAATTTCGTACTAACCACATCCACATGCAAATCCTTCTAATATAATAAGCCGCTTAAGGGGGCGGGCTGTCTGTCTGTACGGGGCGGAGCGTCTGTCCAGGGGGGGGAGCGTCTGTCCAGGGGGGGATCAGTGAGCCTGCCGGTGTTGAATGTGAGGGGGAAGTGTGTGGGTTGTAGATGTGCAAGGTGCCTGGCGACTCAGTAGACGTGCCGAACACGTTGCCCAACGTGCCTGGCGAGTCAGTAGACGTGCCGAACACGCTGCCAAACGTGCCTGGAGATGCGGTGCTGGAGTCCTGTAAGGGGGAATCGTCGGAGGAGGGGGGTTGCAGTTGTGCAACGTGCCTGGCGACTCAGTAGACGTGCCGAACACGTTGCCCAACGTGCCTGGCGAGTCAGTAGATGTGCCGAACACGCTGCCAAACGTGCCTGGAGATGCGGTGCTGGAGTCCTGTAAGGGGGAATCGTCGGAGGAGGGGGGTTGAAGTTGTGCAATGAGCCTGGCGACTCAGCAGACGTGCCAAACACGTTGCCCAACGTGCCTGGCGAGTCAGTAGACGTGCCGAACACGCTGCCAAACGTGCCTGGAGATGCGGTGTTGGAGTAGAGAGAGGGTGGGGGGTGTAGGGGGGGGGTGTATTTCGTTCAAGCGGTCCGAAACTTTAGCCTTGGGGGTAATCGAGGTCGCTGAACACGAATCTGAAGTTGATCAATCGATATCGATCGATATTATCGATTTTTCGTGTATTTCGTTCAAGCGGTCCGAAACTTTAGCCTTGGGGGTAATCGAGGTCGCTGAACACGAATCTGAAGTTGATCAATCGATATCGATCGATATTATCGATTTTTCGCGTATTTCGTTCAAGCGGTCCGAAACTTGAGCCTTGGGGGTAATCGAGGTCGCTGAACACGAATCTGAAGTTGATCAATCGATATCGATCGATATTATCGATTTTTCGTGTATTTCGTTCAAGCGGTCCGAAACTTTAGCCTTGGGGGTAATCGAGGTCGCTGAACACGAATCTGAAGTTGATCAATCGATATCGATCGATATTATCGATTTTTCGCGTATTTCGTTCAAGCGGTCCGAAACTTGAGCCTTGGGGGTAATCGAGGTCGTTGAACACGAATCTGAAGTTGATCAATCGATATCGATCGATATTATCGATTTTTCGTGTATTTCGTTCAAGCGGTCCGAAACTTTAGCCTTGGGGGTAATCGAGGTCGCTGAACACGAATCTGAAGTCGACCAATCGATATCGATCGATATTATCGATTTTTTAGGATGGCGCTCAAGTGGCGCGAAACTTTGGCCGTGGGGGTAATCGATGTCGCTGAACACGAATCTGAAGTTGGTCAAGGGGGAAAATAGGGGGAAAATTACTGAAAATACCTAGACGTCTTCTACGTGCCTGGAAACTTTAGCCCTAGGGATAATCGAGGTCGCTGAACACGAACCAGGAGTTCGTTTTCGAGGTATCGATCGCCATCAATCGATATTGATCAAAATACCGATCTTCTGTGGATTTTGTTCAAGCGGTTCGAAACTTCAGCCCTGGGGGTAGTCGAGGTCGCCCAACACGAAGCTAAAGTTCGTTTTTAAAGTTTCGATCGCCGTCAATTGATAATGATCAAATTACGGGGAGCAAAAATAGCGGAAAATGCCCAGACGCCTTCTACGTGCCAGGGGATTCAAAAGACGTGCGGAATACGTCGCATGACGTGCCAAAGACGTCACTCAACGGGTTTGGGGATTCAGGTGGACGTGCCGAAGGCATCGCCCAATATGCCTGGGGATTCAGAAGACGTGCCGAAGACGTCGTCCGCTAAGGGGGATCATTGAAGGGAACGAGTACCAGTTATGGGGGACCGTTTCACTAAGGAGGACCAGTAGCGAGGAACCAATAGATCTCCCTATCATACTATATACTGCACGTACTGAGAGCCTTTTCTACTCCTAGGTAAGGAAAAAAGCTGTACAAGTAGAGTAACTAGCTTGATGTGATTGTCCTTAGCTTATAGATACTGCAACATCGCGCGAAGCGCGCAAGTGCGAGGCACGCCGATAGGCGTGACGGAGCACTTGTAAGGACTATACTCAACTAACAAACTATGAAACAAGCAAAGGAAAAATGGCCTGAGCGAGACCTATGAAACCGTCGAAGAGTAAGGAAATGTGGAAAATCAAGGAGGGCGGCATGTGGTCGGACCCTGAACTTCCACAAAAGAAATGAGGAAATGCGAGTTCTGCTCAACTCTCCTAATTTCGTAGTGAAATCTCGTCCGAGGCGGGCGCGGAACCCGGTCTGCCAACTGTAGTCGAGCGCGTTGCTTGCCTCCTACAGTAGTGGAAGGTACCTAACGTAACGCACCCTATGTCGAATCTCAGGACAAAAATTTGAAGCTACATGCTATAGAACCTGTTTGTGATGAGCTAAATATTTTATTTGGTCGCTTGTGATTTTCTTATTCACAAGGTTAACCAATAAGCAAGAATTTTCTTCACTGAAAGCCATGATTCAGTTTATATACTGAAAAAGGGCGAAGGTGTTTGTTTGGTACGAAGCACAAAAACAACGTCCCTTGCAAATATGGTGGCGCAGTGCAGAGACCGTTTTCTCTGAGACCAATTTTGAAGCTCTAGTCTAGTTACGATTTACAGTTTACGATTTACGATTTACGGCTGTTTTGTCGTAATTGCGATTTACGATTTACAAAATTTCGGATTTCATTTACGCACGCCCCTGCTTCAAACCCATCAATGCCCCCAAAAATGCTTGAATTTTCCTTGCATTTTCTTCCGACTGCAACCACAAATACGTTGCGTATACAAATCGAAAAATTACAAGTTTTATGGTTTGTTAAGTGTTGAAGAGACCACTTCTTCTCGTCTTATGTTGCATACAGCTTACTTGCTGGATAGTGGCAAACAGGTGGGGTAGGGCGAAAACTGTTGCTCTGAAATGGTCCTCAAGATCAAAGGTTGAGAGCTTTGCTACTTTTCCTTCAAGAAAAGGCTACACATCTTGAGTATCTTGAGTTCATAGAAATTACATACCTATAAATAACCTATAGGTACCTATAAATAAATTATACTTAAAATCTACGGTTATCCGCAAATCCGTCATCTATTGTGTCTTCCATTACACTATTTTTTCTGGTACGCTATTCCACCACGGTATCCTTAGAGCCATAACGGTAACTGATGACGAATATGCGATTGATTGACTAGAAATGAAGTTTAATTTTTCTTATTATTAGGGGTTTGTACGTTAGGTGTCTTCCTGAGTTACGGTAGCGGCACGCCGCCGCCCGTCACTGTCTCCGATTACGGTAGCGTGGTGTGTTGTTGAGCCCCCTTGGACGAGCTATGATGGGTGACAGAGTAGACTAGCCGCAATGGAGCAGACTTTCCTTCGTAGGGCGGTGGTTGAGGACTTTAGTCTTGTTTCCAGCTTCTAACGCAGCACAAAGCTGCTTCTCGAAGCGAGGTATAGAATGAGATGGCGTTACTGGAGGAGAACTCAGCTAAGGAGGGTCAAATGACCAAGCGAATCACCGTCCTAGAAGTGACCCTCCCTCCAAAGCAGCAATGCGCGCTTTGTTCAACTTTCCTCACCTTGTATTGAAATCTCGTTCGAGGGGGGGGGGGGGGCGGCGCGGTCAGCGTACGGTAGTCGAGCGCGTTGCTCCGCCTTCTACAGTATTGAAAGACACCTAAAGTAACGCACCCTTATCTTTAGTACACTAACTAGGGTCTGTTTCAGTTAAGAAGTTTCATTTCCACGTGGGGAACAACATGAATACCGTATTTCAAGGCTCATCTTTAAGCATTTACCTTGGCTCAAAATTTCAAAAGTAATCGCAATTAATTAGAAATGAAAGTTCCTCAAATGAAGAGCACGCAGCTATGCCAGAAGGGCGAGTACTGGGCAGATTTTTGTTTTTTTTTTCACTTCAAACCATACTAAACGGGCAAATTTCGTACGTGAAGGGATTAGAGCGATGCGGTCACAGGTGCAGTGTTGACCACTGTATTGAAGAAGTGCACAATCTATAGACATATTCTACGCCTCTCGACTTCGTAGCATTCTGGTCAGCTAAATCATTGCCAAGCAAAACCCTGTTTCAGTCCATTTACTATCCTCCGGAAGCGGGACTCCCACTCGGCGGCAAGAGAGGAAGGAAGTATCTCAAAGTGGAGATCCACTACAACAATCCCCAGCTGTTCTCCGGTGTTGAGGACGAGTCCGGATTTGAGTTCGTCGTGACTCCTAGACTCAGGTGAGATGGCCAGGTGCAAGCTACTTTGAAGAGTGTGAAACAGGCGTTTCTAGAAAATTCGACGCCGGAATCATGGAGGTTGGTCTTATCTACTCTGATGCAAACTCCATTCCTCCCGGTCAAACTGCATTTCCGCTAACAGGGCACTGCATCGCGGACTGTACAAGCAAGGTGAGAGCATTTACCCCCGCAACTTTTTACAGCATGTGAAGCCTGGGGACATAGATCAGTGAGCTTTGTTGCGAATAGCGGGGTAGCGAGAACAGTACAATATTCCGTCCATTTTTGTTATTATTAGGTCGGAAAGAAAGCTTCCTCTGTATTTGTCCCATTCTAAGCATCATGATTTCGTCGACGTTCAGCCGTTTTAGCTGATGCAGGGACCGTTTTATTTGGCTTGCCATCCTTGATGAAAAACACTCGCTAGAATTTTCTAGTTCTAAACATTTAAATGGGCAAATTGAGCTAGTGGACTTCAGGAGCGTTTGCATTTCTGACTTATTCTTTCTTACATCGCCTTTTTTCACGGTGAGATCTCTCCGATGGTAGCATTCTCAGAAATCCGAAGAATATCGCTTGTAAGCGATTTGTGTTGGGATTGCAAAAACTTCAACCTCCAAATTCTCCGGATTTTGTGGGAATGAATTTGGCGACGTGATATTTGGAGTTGCCGCTATAAGATTTTTAGATGAGCAGAACACATTTGCTACAGATTACCATTGTTTATCCTCAGGTTCCCATCAACATTCTTGACGGTGAACTATAGCTTTCTAACCGAATTCTGCAATGAACTATGCTGGCAGTAAATCATCAACAGCCAAGCGATCCTTCCGAGACGTTTGTGGTTCGAGTAGGCTAGTTCTTGTATATTTTTTTACTAAGCGAGGCGTTCAGTACCTATCGATAACGTCGATTTTTGTATGGCACTGGCCGTTTGAGCCTGTGAAGTGGAAGCGACCTGTAGTCGTTCTGGTCGCCAACTTGACCGGAAAGCCATGCCTAGTAGCAATCTGAGGACGGAATAGCAGAAGGAGCGCAGACGATTCTAGAAAAGAAAAAGCGAAGTAAGATGATTTTCAGGACTACAAAAAGAGTGACTATCTTTTTCTTCTTCTTCTTCAGCGTTTGTCCCGCTTTGCGGCGGGGTCCGCTCTTCTGGTATGGTGGCGCCACTTCGCACGATCAAACGCTTGATCGGGGTGGATACCAGCTTCCTTTAAGTCCGTGTGCAACGTATGAAGCCAGCGTTGCCTAGGCCGCCCTTTAGGCCGTTTTTCGGGCACGTCTATGTTGAGGCCAATCTTCCGAACGGTGTCGCTATTCGCACGAAGAAAATGGCCATACCATCGTAGGCGAGCTTCACGTAGCTTATCAGCAATTGGAGCAACGCCAAACCTTTGACGTATGGAGACATCACCAACATGATCCAAACGCGTGACGTCAGCCGTCCAACGCAGCATTTTCGTCTCCATTCAGCGGCGGCTCTCAACCTCCTTCGTTGCAGGCCAGCACTCAGCACCGTACATCGCTACTGGTCGGACGACGGTTCTGTAGATCTTCGATTTAAGGCGCTCTGGTATCTGTCGCACAGAACGCCTGTCATTGAGCGCCATTTGGACCACGCTGCGCTCATGCGCGAGTTGTCCTCGAACATCAGACTACCATCAGACGCAATTGCAGATCTAAGGTACTTGAAATGTGTCGCTCGTACGAGCGCAGTGCCATTGATCGCAATGGACCCAGTCTCGTTTACGTCTGTCGTCAAGTACTCGGATTTTTTGACGTTCAGCTTGAGCCCGAACGCCGCCAAGCGGTCACACCAAGCTTGCACTTGTCGCTCAAGTTCGGCCTTGTCTTCACTGGCAAGCATTACGTCATCTGCATATAGCAGCGTCCAAGGAGTAGGCCTCTGAAGGTCTCGCGAAGTGGCATCCATTACGAGTGGGGAGAGCACGAAACCTTGGTGAACACCAACGGAGATTGGAAACTCCGTAGATGAGCCGACCGGCGCTCGCACTTGACTCTTAGAGCAAGAGTAAAGAATGCGCACCCACTCAATAAATTCTTCGGAAACACCATGCTGTCGTAAGGCGTACCATATGACCTCACGCGGTACGCGATCGAATGCTTTCTCCAGGTCGAGAAAAGCAAGATGCAGCGGTTTTTGTTTCTCGCGATGTCTTTCTACAAGAAGACGAACAGCATGAATGGCGTCGATAATGCCACAACCGGCTACGAAGCCACACTGGTTGGTGGAAAGCCGGACCTTCTCGCGAATACGTCCATCCACAATTCGCTCGAATATTTTCATACTGTGCGAGAGCAATCGGATTGGACGGTAACTTGTGCAGTCCGCGGGACTGCCCTTCTTCCAGATCGCGATCGTCGTGCTTTCCTGCCAACTACCAGGAACCTTCTTCTCCGCAATAACCTGGATGAAAAACTTCGTTAGCCACTCAGCAGGATTTCAGCACCTCGACTTCCATAGGTCGGCCGCTATGTCGTCAGGGCCAGTTGCTTTGCCTGGCTTCATCTTCTTCAAAACCGCTTCCATCTCCTCCACAGTGATTTTCTGCGCAGGACCGTGCGTAGGAGGGACGCAGGGGATAGGCGGATGGGCAAACTCTACTGTTGAAATTCTCTCGAAGTAGTCATGCCATCGTTCCATAGCCCTTTTGCGGTTCATCAGAAGATGCCAAAGAACTTTTCGATGTCCTCGCTCTGGCGATGGCGTGCTTTGGCAAGCCGATAAAGTTGTCGTTCTCCATCGCACGCATCGAGTTTCTGGTTGCCATTATCATAATGAGAGGCTTTTGCAACGGCAACAGCCTTCTTACCCGCCCTCTTCGCTTCTTGGTATATACGCCAATTGTCAGCTGTCTTGTCGCTAAGGAAAGCGTGATATAGTCTTTTCTTCTCTTTGACTTTTTCCTTGACATCGTCAGTCCACGGCCAAGTCTGCTTCTCGATCTTACGCCGCCCAGGCGTTGTCATGCCCAGTTCGGAACGTGCAGCTTGTAGTGTCGAATCGGTTGCACGTTTCCATGTCTCCTGCAACAGTGGTAACATTCGGCAACCGAATACGAGCAATAACAGCGGCGTCCTTCTCTTCTTTCAACCGCCACCGCTTGATCCTTGCTGGACCGCATCGCTCGACCTACCTCTGCCTCGTAGGGGCGAACTTAAGAGTGCAGATCAGCGGACGGTGCTGTGCGGCGACAGTCTCGTATGGCACAACCTTCGCATCTGTGACCAGCCTTCGATCGCGATGCTTGACAAGGATAAAGTCGATCTGCGTCTTGGTATTCCCGCTATAGAAAGGCACGAGATGGGAGTCACAATTCGAAACAGTGTGATCGCGATGGTGAGATTATGCCAGTCCGCATACTCAAGAATTTGTTCACCATCAGTGCCCCATAACCGAAACCGCCATGACGGCTGTGACCACCTTTCGCACTCCCCACATCACCGTTGAGGTCACCTGCGATAAGGACAGCGTCTTCTAGCGACATTTCGGATGTCTTCTCATAGAGCAGGGTCCAAAACTCGTTCTTGGCTCGCTCAGAGCAGCCTGTCTGCGGAGCGTACGCTGAGAAGAAATGATACATTCTGTCACAACGATGTTTTGTTGCGATCAAAACTTCTAGCGCCAGGCGGGACTCGAACCCGCACCTCCCTCTGACCGGGAGGGAATGCTCTACGCCTTTACACCACCGGCGCCGTTTGATCGAACGCAGCATCCACACCTCGTGGGACCGATCAGCACCCACCCGTATCCGGGATGAGCTGGCCGTTGATATCAGCATGGAACCAGTGAAGCTGATGGTCTTGATAGAAACAATTCAAATCAGTTTCTTTAAGCCTCAAGTGGCTGGTATCGAGGTAGTAAGCTGTCACAACGATGTTTTGTTGTGATCAAAACTTCTAGCGCAAGGCGAGACTCCGCCCGGCCAGAGGGAGGTGCGGGTTCGAGTCCCGCCTGGCGCTAGAAGTTTTGATCGCAACAAAACATCGTTGTGACAGCTTACTACCTCGATACCAGCCACTTGAGGCTTAAAGAAACTGATTTGAATGATACATTCGTTGTTCAACAGCGACAACGATCTTCATCGAGCGGTCACTGAAACGTTCCACGCTTGCAATCGCATCTCGGAAACGTTCGGAGACGATCACACCAACACCGCTGGTGGTCCTGGGGCTGCCGCACAAAATGGCCTTAAAGCCTTGGCCTATGTCCCTCGACTTGCAACAGGACCACCTCGTCTCCTGTACCGCACATAAGTCGATTCGCCTTCGCTCCAGTGCTTCTACCAACTCGCACTAACGGCCCGTCAACGTACCCACATTCAGCGTAGCAACGCGTGTCCCGATTACGTTACGGGACTTTTGGACTAGCTCAGTTGCCCCCCGATGCCGTGCTCAGGGACCCTCGCATACTTCTCACACTCGCCGGGCTTTGCGAGTGCGCGTCAGCTCCCGCGGACGCCGTAGCATTATCTCGACAAACAATTAACGCCATCAACCATGTGATGTGACATATGATCTCCATAGGCCGGCCTGTCACAAGGACCTGTCGTCTGTAATCGAGTATCCGTGCTCAGCTTAGCTCGCATAACGAGCAGTTTCCAGTGCACCACGTGGAGGAACGGACATCGTCACCACAAAAAGAGTGACTATGGCTTAGCGATACTGCAAAGTCGAAAGAATCGCGCAAGCGTGATACAAGTCGTCAGGCGTGGTGGAACACTTATATTATTAAATATATATGATAATATAACAAAGAAAAGTAATCGCCGTTTATCGGAATCTTGAACGTTTGTCAATTGCATAGTTATTTCTAAAGGAGAGTTATTTTTTCGCGCCCACATGCGCAGTCCATTTCGTAAGTTTTCTTCCTTTCAAATTTTGTTTCTCACTTTCACCTGTTTCATTCTGGTCGTTATTAGAGGGTTAAAAAAGAAGAATCGTCGCTATTTTCGAGTGATAATGCTCTGCGCTCTAGCATTCTGTCGGGGCGAGGAATCTGCCTCTAAATAAAAAAGGGTTTGTCCGCCCACCGTTTTATATACTATGCTCACGTGTGACGCATTCAGGAAGAGCCGCTCTTTCAACCTACACAACTGATTAATCTTGGGTTCGTTTGGAGACTTGAGTAGCGAATAGTTAAGCGTGCCTGAAAAATTAAGCTAAGCTATTTCAACTTTAATGCGGTGCCTGCTCTTCCTCGCTGTTTATGGACCAACATATAATTTCTATCAGAAGATTAAAGAAGAGAATAAAGTTTCCTTTGCAGCTCCCTCCAGATGGAATCTACATCTTTGGCTCACAGCTTCATGCCCATTTATCCGGTCGCAAACTCTACACGAGTCACTACAGGCACGGGGTGAAAATCGGTGAGGTGAACCGCGACAACCACTACAGTCCGCACTGGCAGCATATTGTCGACATTCGCCCTTACGTTCACGTCTTACCGGTGAGCGATTTCTTGTCGACTTCTTCAGGAGAATAGAATTCTACGCTACACGATGTGTAGAATCCGGAGGACCCTGCTTTCATGGTCTAGGGCTAATTAGCCCAGTAGATCTTGTACTTTTGAGCAGCTGCCATATCGGAGAAGAACTTAATTCATCTTGAGCATTGGGAAGCAGATGTCTCCCAGGAAGTGCTATTATTGCATTGCAGGGTGATGTACTTTCCACGACGTGCGTGTACGAGACAATGTTCAAGGATGTAATGACGCTGGTAAGATTTGACGTCAGAATTTGATTATCGTGATTGAAGCGCCTTTGTTCATCAATTTTTTTTGCACAACTCACATCGAGCTCTAGCAAACACTGCTGTCTCATCTCGCTTCATAATTTTGCCTAAATACAGCCACTGAAATGGGTAGATATTTAGCAATTTGATGAGTGTTTGATAGTTTGTTTATTTATGCAATACGCTGCATAAGGCAGTCGTGGGAAAAATAAAAACAAACTGAACACAACCAATCCAGAACACCAAGCAGTAGAATCATAAAAAGACAACAACCGATTCCCTGCAATGAGTTTAAAAATCGAGAAGAATTGTGGAGTGGAGGGTACGTCACTTTTGAGCAAGATATAACCCGATCCGGCTCTGCACGTTAAAGAGTCTCCACGAATTCTGGTTTTAGGCATCTTATAACCAATTTTCTCTGAATTCTCCCGAGTTCTAGACTTGTAGATGCGATAAAATTTACTAACTTCCACCTTCTTTAATTCCGAACGTATTTTAAAAACCGCACATACATCATTTCGCTTCCGCCGCCACTCTAGGGTGTGAAGTTGCAATCGTGAATTCCTATGTCGAGAACCCGGTATTCCACAGAAACACGGCTTCTGTCTCATCATAGCCTTCCTTGTAAAGTTATTTTGGGCCTTTTCCAACAAATCAACATGGTTCTCATAACAATTTTGTTCCCAAGCTTTAGAAAAACCTCTAAGCTTGGATGAGGTGCTCTAGAGTTTGCAAATGTCACATTTATTCGCTTTTGAGCAGTTGAACTGCACTACTTGTCGTCCTGTGGATCACTGAGTTGCCCAAATTGGCACCACCAAAGTCCTCATACATGGGCCCCTGGCACGGGCCAAATGTATTCAGAACCCATCAGCCTTCCTTCCTCGCTCGAGAAACACGAAGAGTGACATGCTCACCGTTCAGACGGCTTTCGTAAAGAAAAAATAAGGTTGTGACAAAGAAGTCCGATCAGAATAAAGTGCAAGTCTACTGTAATATGTAGAGGGAATCAAGCCCTTTTTGAGTTTATTAAAACGAAGAACAACGCCACGAGATCAAATAGGCTGAATTAAAACATTTGAAAAAGGTCATACTAAATTTTCCTTGGACAAAAGTTATTCTAACTTTCTTGGGGAGACTCTGAGACTACGTCGGAGCCTATTTTAATTTTGAAAGATGTTCAATTGGATTTCAAAAGCACCAAGTATGCATAGAAAAATGCCCAGTTCGGTTGAAGAAACGGTATAATCTGCATCGCCTGTATCACCTGCCGTCTCGTTGATCATGGAGTTGCTCGAGCGGGCGCCAGCAGCGTCTCCATTCGTCCTTGTCGCGTGCCAGAGTGCTCCAATAGATCCTTCTCCCACGAGAGACATGAAGAGCGTCCTATCGTTCGTTGAGAGCTATTCATAGAAGTCCAATCAACGCGTCGATCGTCATTCTGGTGTTCGTTTGGCATTCATCTGAATCCAGTCTATTATGGCTCTTGTACAGCAGGTGTTTGAGAAACGCATTATGTGGCCGGTCCACATAATTCTCGACGGCATGACCCATTTGACAGCGTCTATGATCATCAACGTCGACAAAGCTTGGAGCTCCAAAGGCCTTCTCTCATTCCGAGCATTATCCTCTCAAACCCCCGTGGTGGGGCGCTTATCGTTTGTTTATTCAATTTTCGGAGTTTCCATGTCTCCGAGGCGTACGTTGACATAGTGAGAATGGTGTCCAACAGAAATACACGGAGTCCGAATGTCTTCGGCTTCTTCACGACTTCTTCGACGCTTTTGAAAGCTCCCTAGCCGATCGTTTCCTCCTACCCAGCTCTGTTATTAGGTCGTTGGCGATGTTGATTTCGCGGCCTAGATGTGCGTAGTTGGAAGTCCGTTCCGATGAGCGAGAACTGGGCATCAGAAACTTGTCCGTTTCTCATGGACATCGTCTTCGTAGGAGCACAGCTTCAGTCACACGCTTCCACGCATTCGATCGAAGTCGGCCAGTATTCACTCCGCTTGGTTAATGCTCGCTGTTATGAGCATGATGTCGTCAGCGAAGCGCAGGCGGTGCAGTCGCTGGTCGTGACTTCTATATCTTAGTAATCCAGGTCTCCATTTTCAAGAGCGGCGCTGAAGAGCTCCGGGGATATGGCATTTCCTTGCCGAACTCTGTTTTCACGATGAAGGCATTCAGTTACGCTATTAAAATTCAGTTAAGGCATGTGCCAACATTGTTGTCTCACAATGAATCACTTGAATGTATACTACTCTGCAGCTTCTTATAGGAAACCCAATAAGTTATCAGATTATAACGACCTGACCGTGGTTGAAACTCCAGAACTTTTACAGGTTAATTTCTAACGATAAATCATTCCAGGCATCTGTTTTGCCTTATCGGTCCGCACTGAATTGATGCCATTTTTGCCATTTTCGGACGACCATCCATTCATCATTTTTGCAATCAGCAAAAACGAAACAGTGCTATGATCCTCGTCAAATACCCTACAAAACCATATAGGTCTTGTTCTGATTTTCCGGACAGTGCTCACTGACCCCTTCTCAGAATATACATCAAATTTGAGAGGAGGTGAACTACGGGGTGCGGCAAAACTACCTGTGCACCTAAACATTTGAAATATTTTCGCTTTTTTCCAAAATTTTTCTGCTTTATTCGCCTGAGATATGTTGGCAGAGCATTGTGGAATCTATACGTATTTGAGTACAAAAGGGTTAGCCATCTGCGGATGAAGAAGAGGGGAATGGGGAGATGTAAAAGGTTGCTGCAAGGATTCACGGTGGCACGCCTCGTGACATCCTCTTCAGTGTTGAAATGATTCTCACGTTGAATCCAGTCTTCAATTCCCAAAATAAAAGGATTAATGGGGACTCGCTTGCTGATGCTGCCGCCAAAAGACGACTTCAGGAATGTGCGAAACAGCCTCACTCCATTGTGGTTTGAGGAGGAGTCACATCTTCAGGAAAAACTCCACTTGTTCTCGTCGAAGCTGGCGTGAAAATCAACGCAGCGGTTTACAAGGATATCCTGGAAAAGTTCTCAAGCCGTGGACCGATTCTCACCTCGGAGAAGCCTACTTGCACTTTCAGCAAAATTCTGCTCCAGCACACAGAGCGAAGGTAGTCCAGGACTGCTGCGCCGAGCAACTGCATGACTTCATCACACACGAGGAATGGCCCTCCAATTCTCCGGACCTTGACCCGATGAATTATTCTGTAAGAGCCGTCTTAGAGAACAAAGCTTGCTCTATGAGGCACCCCAATTTGGACTCTCTTAAAGAAGCGCTTCTGAAATCCTAGGACGAAATTGATGAGCAGTACATGCGTGCCACATGCGAAGCGTTTGTCGAATGTCTGAAGGACTGTGTGAAGGCTGAATGCTATCATTTTGAAAACTGTTAGCATGCACTGAATCGCCGTGATTGTAGTAGATAAATTTGATAGTTAGAATCCGCGAAGTTTGATTTCAAAATGCCATTGAATTTTTAGTGCACGAGTAATTTTGCTGCACCCTGTAGCGATAAAAGAAGAATGTCTGAAAAAGTAAACGTGGGATCGAAGACGGAGCGTCTTCTCCTTGCCTCCTCTAAATAGTGGAAAGGTCGCAGTAACTCTGCGCAGTCTGATCACGAAGATTAAGCCATGCATTAACCTCGGTGGTGGAATAGATGAAGTAATGTCAAAGCGTCACACAAATTGCAGTGTGTGATTTTTGTGAGGAAGT
Source organism: Heligmosomoides polygyrus polygyrus (assembly GCA_947396885.1). Lineage (NCBI taxonomy): Eukaryota > Metazoa > Nematoda > Chromadorea > Rhabditida > Heligmosomidae > Heligmosomoides > Heligmosomoides polygyrus. Next base: position 83,429,546 of record OX377206.1, read on the forward strand.
AAGGATTTTTGCAAATTTAGGGAGGATATGGCATCGACGACGAGATGTGCGTGAACTACATCTATTACTTTCCTGCATCTGAAGTTGAAGTATGCAAATCGGCAGTGGATAACAGGACGTTACACGACTACTTCGAGCATGTGTGAGCAAAGCATCATCGCAAAGCTATTTTAAAATGACACATAGTGTTTCGCATATCGACTTGCCTGTCGTTCATTTCTCATATTGGTTCGTGCCTATTCACTACACCATTCAGTTCATAGTATTGCATCTGAAAAAGGATGGTGAAACTTCGTTAGGTAGTTTCCGGGATGAGGTCACAGCGCATCTGGAGGACCATGCTCCTCGACTATTTACAGTGGGCCGGCTCCGTACTCTCCCTCCTAAATGCTATGGATAGCACCCAGAAGGGAAGTGAGAAGCGTTGGTTATCTTTACAGAGGCGCTCTGTGCTCAGCTCGGAAAGTACCGCTTCGTTGCTAAGTGAACGAGTCTAACGTTACATATGGAAAAGTCCTCTTTACAGAAGTTGCACCGTTTAAAAACAACTTGAGCATTTCCGCAGAGCAACCGCGGTACTCATGGTTAGCAGAAAGCAGTTTTCGCAAAGCCGCTGCAGAAGATTAAACAACCTTCCTCTGAAGAGGCGTGAATTCATTAGCTGAAGTAGATGTTTAAGTGGTGCGTCAGATCTCGAGTTTTAGCATAGAGCACATCGAGCGGTTCGGACACGGCAAGCGTTTGGGAAACTAAAACGCAGCATTTGATCCAAAAATGCAACGAAAAACAACAGATTAAGCTACATAATTCAACAAGAAAAGCCTACTGGACTTATCGCAGCTACTATATATAAAGGAGTTAGCGTTTGTCCGTCAAGCCTTTCCTAGAAGTTGAGTAGCAGGCGTCCGTGTTCAGACGGGGTGCCACTCACGCCGTGTCGAGACCGTCAGAGGAAGTGTCACCGATGTCGCGCAAAGAGAGTTCGAGTTCAAAAGAGATGCCAGCGACGTTGCTCAACAGGCGCCCGGGTTTAGAAAAGGTGTCATCGTGCAAGATGCGCTCGGATTCAGAAGGCATGCCACCGATATCGCGCATTGGGTGTATGGGTCCAGAAGAGGTGTCAACGATGTCAGGCATGGGGTGTCTGGACTCAGAAGAGGTATTACGGATTTCATGCAAGGGGTGTCTCGGTTCAGAAGGGGTGTCACCTATCTCGCGCAAAGGATGTCCGGATTCCGAACAAGTGTAATGGGAGACCACTAATGGGGAGACCAGTGAGCGGGGTCCAGTGAAGGGTGGGAGGACCAATGAAGGAGGGGGGGATACCAGTAAGGGTAGGACCTTTAATGGGTAAAGAATACCATTAAGGTGAGAGTTGGGGTCAGAGTAGTAAGGGAGGGGAGGGGGGGGGGGGGGAGGTGAACGAGAAAGTGAAGTGGGAGGGTCCTGTGAGTGGGAACCGGTAAAGGGAGAACCATTAAAGGAGGACCAGTGAATAGGGACCAATAAAGGGTACCACTTAGGTGAGGGGGGGGGGGGTGGGCAGTGCACGGGAACCAGTGAAGTGGGAGAGTCCTGTGAAGAGGGGGGGGGGGGGAAGGGGGGAGGGACCGGTAAAGGGAGAGCCAGTGAAGGTGGACCTGTAATGAGGGTCAGTGAAGCGGGACCAATAAAGGGTACCACTTAGGTGAGGGGGTGGGGCAAAAAAAGGGGGACAGTGAAGGGAAGTAGTGAAGAGGGAGAGTCCTGTGAAGGGGGGGGGGGGGAGAGATCGGTAAAGAGGGAACCAGTGAAGGTGGGATCTGTAATGAGGGCCAGTGAAGGGGGCTGTCAAAAGAGGGGGGACCAGTGAAGGTGGGACAAGTAATAAGAGCGGGGGTCATTGGAACAGTACTTTTTCTCGCTATCGTCCAACAGGAACGTCGTACAACGTGCGTCTAGATCAAGAAGATGTGCCACAGATCAAACATTGCGAAGCATGTGTTAGATTTGCAAATGACCTTTCAAAGGCAGCGAGTGTGTGCGTGCACATGCCTCCCACTCTCACTACTGACTGATGCTCACTCCATTTTTCTGCCTGTCTCCCTGCCTGCACATGGATAAGGGGGTATTGTGTATTGTCGGGCGGGGGTAGGGAGAATGACTTCGGGATCCGGAGGATTATTATTCCCATCGGATATTTAGCGGTATAAAGTTCTCACAAGATTATCACAATCTGTTCCTCGCACGTAGAGAATGTGTACTTTGGAGAATAGATCGGCCGTAAGTGCGATAGAGGGTGGATAGGCTTCATAGGAGCAGTTCTGAAGATTGTGCCCGACTGTCCCGCTTTCCTGTAAAACCAGTTTTTCACTGTAACGCGAGTAAGAAGGCCTAGATGGGGGTGTTCTATTCTGCGGTTTGGAGAGAAGCCCCAACCAGGCGGCCCTTAGGCCGGTCTAGTAAAGGATAAAAGGTGAAGGACGGTGTTGCTCAATCCATTTTCGTATGCGCCACGCATTCTGCTTTCTATGGGATGTCGTGGAGGTGATTTGAATTTGTTTTTTCATACATTGACTTGCGGTGGCCAGCTGATGAACAAGTCAGCGCCTTACCCTTTACAGACAAGCCTGTTACATTTCACCGACCCCGAAAAGATGGAAGGTCTTGGTTAACCTGAGAGGGGAAATCCAAACCAAGAACCTGATATCTACTCCACGTAACAGCCAGCACCTCCTCCGATTGCGCTACACTCGTTGGCATAATCAGGAAAAATCATGCATATTTATCTATTATTTATGGTTTCCAAGCGGCTCATCAATCTCCTTTTGGTGCCAAGTTTTCATGTTAAAGAATTCGCAAGGTTTGGTATTAGATGTGAAATGCAGAAGCCTGTGAAGGAGACTGACGTCAAGTACAAATTTTACAGCGAGATTCCGTAGAGAGAAATCCAAGGTATGTATTTCTAATTGAAATGAAATCTTTCGGAGCTAGAGAATATAGAGAGTTACCTTCTCTACGTAGAGGCTTGGATGAGTGATTTTTTAAACCCTGGCAAAGAGTTTTTTCTTACATGGCGAGAAAATAGGTATACTCGACTCAACACGTATACGAGAACATATATATGTCTTATACACTTTCAAAAAATTGATTTGTACTAGTTTCTAAAGATTTGAAAGAATTCGTGCTCACGACATAGCTCCATTGTTGTTTTCCACTTTGTTCGAATACACTTTCCGGAACAATTGTCCCTAAGGTCGCTAGTTGAACCCACGATGGGGTGCATTCATTAATGGCATGTGAGGTTGTGTTTATATTCCTGAGTTCAGATGTAGGACTACAGCTTTTGAGAGGAGGGAAAACGTAATTGCCACAGGTTTGCTGAGTCTAATTTTCACTTTTTCTAGAAACTATTCTATTGGCAGCGTGATTGGTGTCGACAGGAAACACCGTCAAAAATTTCTCTGCCTTGAAATTCAGGCGACGTCTAACGCCTGGCGTCATAAAAGGCGGATTCGACAACATGCTGATTCGCAAGCGCTGTTTCCTCCAAAATAGTCACTAATGATCAAAAAGCGGTAGATCACAGTATGTAGTTTAATGACGCCACTAATGATCAAAAAGCGATAGATCACAGTATGTAGTTTTATGACGCCATCGCCTGAATTTCAAGGCAGAGAAATGTATGGCATTGTGAGTTCAGTACTTTTTATCTAGTACAACGCTTTCCTATAAAAAGTAAAAACAAGAGCGCAATGTTGTTAAACAACTTAGAGTGGCTCGTTCCTTCACTTATTTTCGGACGAACCTTTTTACTGTAATAATCTTCGAGGGAGCTCATCAGTCAAAAACGAGATCTTTCAGTTTTCAGTAAATGCGTAACAATAATCTTCGCTGCATTATGAAAAAATCGTACCTTTGTGGGATGCACCGCGCGTTCTACGGGACACGGTGGAGGCAATTCAAATTTGTGCTTAGCGTATACAATGGCTTGCGGAGGACAACCAATGGAAAAACCATTACGACGGCCGGCGCCTCCTCCGAGTGCGCAACCATGCGCGCTCTGTTGTCTTATATGAAAAGTTGGATTTATCCTAGTCGGGAGGGGGCACCGCAAAGGTGACAGTTCCGTCCGTCATCCAGCCGCACGAAACCACATTCTTTGGGTTCACATGAGCGCTTGGTATCATTGAGCAGTAGCCGAAGCTTTGGGACAAGTTTAAAGAAGGGGTTGGACAGGCGGAAGATCGCGTACCTCCCCCCCCCCCCCTCCGACTAGGATAGGTCCCAAAAGTTTCTACCGCAACTTTTTACACTGCCTTAATTTAAAATTTGTTGACAAGTACTCTTTCGTAGTTTTTCGCTAATAAGAAAGAAAATGTGTCCACTATCAAGTGGTCATTGGACATGCAGCATAAACCATAAACCACACCTATACCCAACATTTCTTCACAGTGTAACACTGAGAGATTTAGCGGGCTTTCCCCTGTTCACTCACCGTTACTAATAAAATTCTTCTTACTTCCTTTTCATCCATGAAATGATTTTCTTAACTTCGGCTGGTAACTATGTACGCCTGAACTCGTGTAGAAAAAGAAAAAGGCGCGTCGTGGCGCAGTCGGAGAAGGCGCCGACTGCTCTATGTACCCGACCCCAGGTTCTTGGTTTGGGTGTCCTGCTTAGTCGAGCCAATCATTCCATACCTCCGGGGTAAGGGAATTGGTACCAGACCTGACAAGAAAGGATAAAATACCTATTTATTTGTCGGCTCGCCACCGCGATTCAATGTGTAGGCCAAATACGCTTTCAACTTGCCTCCAGGACATCCCGAAGGAGTAGAATGAGTGGCGCTTCCCGAAAGGAATTCTTTGACGCCGTCCTTCATCCTCTATCTTAACAAAGAGAAAAAGGAGGAATAGTAATCGTTAAGGCATGGTATTCGTGAAAGAAGCCTACCTATACACAAGAAGTTCGAAAGGATCGAATGGAGTGAAAGCAACGCAGCTTCACTACACGAACTGTATTCGACGGCTCCACTTAATATGCACTGCTACAGAAGGGATGGAAGTCTGTTTCCGGTAAGCGCACAATACAAGCCTACCTACAGATTGACGACATCTCCTCAATAAATGCTTTCTATTTAGAACCATCCCCTGAATTGGACAGGGGTGCCTCAACCGCGAATCTTCACCGCTCCTTTCCAGAAACTCCGAGACGAGCACGAATGTCCCGCTTTAAATGATTGAAACCCTCAACTACAAAAAAATGTTTCATCACAACCACCAGTTCGTTTTTTCTTCAAAATTCAGGTTCTCGCGTCATGTACTTGTTCGTTTCTTATGACACATAGTGCACAGCGCTCTCCTGTGAGCACTTTTTCGAGATCTGCTGCATCATCTTTTCGCGTCACGTGCACCTATTCTCTCAGCAACAGTTCTTTTAAAAAGCGTGTGTAGAGTGTCGAATGAAAAGTGATTCAGAACAGTTCAACAACAGTGGTCAGTGACTACGGACACAACTCCTGTAACGTTATAGCTATTTCCGCCAGCAGTGAATGGAAAAAACAGATCGTATATAAATGGGATGGACGAATGAACTACATCTCAATATAATTGTAAATCTCTTACACATCTGCCCAGAATCTCGGATTTTTTTTATAATGGCGTCCCTTGGCGTCGTTTCTTGCAGTAATTGTTATGAATAAAACACTAACCATTGAAGTTTCCCATGAACCATCTTGACCGTATATATAGGTAGGCTCTGTGATTAATAGAGTACTATTAAATGTTTGATACCCTTCTACGAAATATTTTTATGATGGTGTTCGACGACATTGTTGAACATTGTCTCACGCGGCAAGAAACGTGTCCGACGGCTTCGTCGGACAATGTCGTGAAAGGGATAAGAAACTCCCAAATTTCTTGTTATCCCATCAGAATATCGCGGATTTTTATAGATGCCCCAGGATTAACAAATGTGGCCGACAAGCTTCACAACTTCCAACATGCTCTTAACATTGGCAAACCTATTGTTACGACATACCTTGATCTATAGTATCTAAGGATTTTGACAGGGTTTTCAATCGAAAGTTTGTAGCTAAGGTAGAATCGCTCGGCATAAAGGATAGTCTTTCTAGCTGAAGTCTGTTTCATCAGACAGCAGGCATGGCTATCAGAATCAGGGAAGCTTCTCCTTGAGGTATCTTAGTGTTAACAGGAAGTGTTTTGTGTTTTGTGTGTGTTTTGTTTTTTTCACAAGAAGTGTTTTCCCCTGCTTTTATTTTTGATTTACACTTTTTCTCTACCCCAACAGCCTCAAATATACACTGCGGTCATACCGCAAGTTTATACCGACCATAATGAGCTTGCTGGGTGTAGGAAAAAGCAAAATTCACGGAAGCCCGGCTCTTCAGCATTCTCCAACTCTATCAACAACATGTATGGTCAAGGTGATCCGCAAGACGTTAACAGGTGCGTAACATTGTACAGGACAAATACGCACTCAAGTTGTCTTCACGATATGGCGTTGAAGTATTAGGTCGTTACCAAAGTTCAGTAGTTTTTTCTTACCGCGATTTCAAATGCAGCGATTTCGAGTACCTTTTTAAATTTGTTGCAGTGTTATACAACTTTCTAAACAGCACAACACAAACAAAGCGCATTCTCTTCTCCGTTCAAAAGCACTTCTGTTTTGGAGTTTTGGTTCAATATGCATTTGTTGGATTGTTTATAACTTGGAAGAACGCACGGACAAGATGTAAATTCCCATCATTTCTTGCTCCAGTGCAAACTGGGGCCTAGAGCAGAGGGAAACGCTTGAACCATCAAAGCTGCATTTGGACCAGGAACTACTTGCGTATCTATGCTGGAGCGGTGGTTCTAGAAATTGTGATGAGAGGCTTAAACATGATCAACGCAGTAGGCGGTCTTCGAGTATCGACGACGACCAGCTGAGCACCTTAGTCGAAGTGTTTCCGCGTGGAACTCTCCAGGGACTGGCTTCTGAATTGGAAATATCAGGTAAAGCGATTGACGCCCATATGTGGAAGATTGGAAGGAGAAAGAAGATCGACAAATGAGTGCCGCATGAGTTGTCTGAGAGTCCGACCGCTCATAATGATCATAACAGCTATTCTCCATTTTCTCTTTTCCTAAGAGATCGGCATGTTTCGTAGTTTGTCAATGTTTCTTTGCCCTAACGTTTCGACCTGTTCGTCGTCTTCAAAGCAGTAAAAGTAGATCACGACTTTGCATTTGTCACCTACCCGACCAAACGCCTTCTCCCGCCCGCCTTTCAAATATCGTCTTAGGTATGAAACGAAAAACCCCAACCTATGGCGAATAAACTCACGCACTGGTCCACCATTTACGCGGAGCGACGCCGCTGCCGCGTTTGTTAGTTCCCGAATGAGACATGCTGTGTCATTCCGAACTGGCTGGACTGACTATGCCAGCGTCATTCATAAGGGCACGCATGTCACCGCCGGTCGTTCTATAGCTCACGATGCGAAATGAATGGTAAGACGTCACGAGGGTGATCGAGGGACACTCATTTCGGCTGTTAAGCGTCGGATTTCTTGACAAAATCCAGAACGCTTGCAACGCTTTTCTGGACGGGATGTTGGTCTCATACGTCAGGATTGTTCACTTCTCGTCAAAGTCCACTGCACTATGCCCCTGTACCCTGTGCTTGGCCAGTGGACTAGTTAAAATACCGCGCCTTTTACCATCCAGGTGTTCTTATAGAAATGATTCTACCATACGGGCACAATTTCTACACCGTATTCTTTTTACGCGTCAAAGGTCGTGCAATCACAGAATATTTCAAAAGACACCCGTTTTTACCGCCGTTCCTTCGTACAAGCGGTCTTTCCATCGGGAATGTTGCTCTTGTTAGGTCCTTATGTAATGTTCTCTGCTTTGGCTGAAAGTTCACTACTCACTAAGTTTTTACGTTTTTGAAACAACATTTTATTAAATATATTAATGTAATAACATCGAGAAATAAGAATTTCATTGGTTATTGGTCTATTAATAACATAAATATATCTGATAAAATAAGTAAAATCAATATCGAAAATTGTAAACTATTTTCAGCAGACTTTACTAATATGTTTACTAGTCTTCCTCATAATATTATATTGAAAAATATTAAAGAATTAATAAAAATATGCTTTCATAATGCAAGTAAGAAATATATTGCATACAATGGACATAATAACATTTATTACACTAATAATAATACACAAGGTAAATATAAATATTACACAGCAGAAGATTTAATGTTTTTTACTGAATATTTACTTAAAAATAGTTTCACAATTTTTGCAGGCACAATTTATAAACAAATTGAAGGAGTACCTCAAGGAAGTAATTGTAGTCCATTAATTGCTGATCTTACGTTATCAATGTTTGAATATAAATTTTGTAAAAAGGTAGTAACACAAAATCGTCATATAAACATACATCCATTTAGATACATGGATGATATTCTTATAATTCACAATAAAAACAATCAACATATACAAGATATACTTGGTGAAACATATGAAAATTCTCTTAAATTTGAGACAACACATGAGTCAGATTACGAATGTAATTATCTTGATCTGAATATCAAAATTATTGACAATAGAATAGTCACAAAATTATATAATAAAACAGATAATTTTAAATTTTATGTTATTAGATTTCCCCATTTCAACTCAAACATTTCTATAAAAGTTAGAAAATCAATCATATTCACAGAAACGTTGAGATTAGTTAGATGTTGCACGGTTTTTAACGATTTTATTGAAAACCTTATTAAATTGATAATTCGACTTATTAAAAATAACTATCCAATAGATATAGTCATAAAAAATATATTTAAATGTTTAAAAGAAACAAGCATTTATTATATAAATATAATCAACATAATATATTGCATCTTATACCCAATTTACTTAATTATAATACAAATAACTTAAAACACCGATATAGTAACACTTCTCCTATAAAATAATAAAGGTTTGTAGTTAAATACAACATTTGAATGGAAGCATAAAGTGTATTTCGACGGATAGTGATAAGGATAGATTGATACACTTTAACATAAACATAGTCAGTTTCATTTTATTGTTATCTCTTGCAGCGATTGGTAAGTTTTTTTAAAAGTTATTTAAAAAAAATAATTTTTAAAAAAATATAAAAATTAGTTTAAAAGAATAAAAATAAAGAACTTGAAAATAAAATAAAATAATAACATAATTTGAAAAAAATAATTTTAAAAAATATTTAATAAAAAATAAAATAAAATAAAATAGATTAAATAATAAAAATAATAAAACATTTCTAAATAAATGAATTAATAAATTAAATAATATTTTACGTAATTTTAATAAAATAACAACTTCACAAAGAAAATGAAATCATCAAAATTTGACTTCAAAGAATGTAGAACAACGATTAAAACAATGTAAATTATAAGTATAAATTATGAATTTAAATAATGCATATAAATTAGTGTGTATATGTGTTTGTTTGTATATGTCTGTGTAGGTGTATATTTGTGTATGTGTTTGTATGTGTGTATGTGTGTACGAACGTATGTAAAAGAATGTGTGTGCATGTATATACATATATATGTATACATATGTGCATATATACATATGTATGTGTATGTGTATATGTATTTACATAAGTATATAAAATTGATTTAGTGGCTAGTAACAATGTGTTAATAGTTTTGAATTATGGTACACTTGTGTTAGAACATGGGTGTTTGCTATGATTTCGTTTGTACAATTTAGTTGTTAGTACAATTTATAAACACAATATCCTAATACAGTACTAACAACTAAATTAATTAGTCACCTTCTTCACTGATGAGCCTCGGGGTGACTAATTATAAACATGTTTTGTATGAAGGTAGAGGCGAAACAGAACATGTTTGAATTGTTGTTAGTTTGGAGCTTATTAGTTTGTTTCGTTGTTTTGAATGTTATTGTCCTTTTAATAAGATTGTTATATTATTGTATTTCATGTTGTTGAAGATATATATATGTATATATACATTTAAATTAAAAAAAAGACAATTTAATTTCAATAAATGATAACATAGTAAATATTTAAAGAATTTTATGCATAGAGTTACAACTAATTCTATTGTCACAACAGTTGATTTTTTTCATTGTTCGGGCACCATTTCACAAAAAATGTGCTCTGGACACCAGGTACAGGCAAAGAGTGATACCGGAGCGATGGCTAACGCAACCGCCCAGTGCAATGCCGAAGTGGAGAATGAGTCCTTGATGACTTTGCGAATACCAACGACCGTATTTATGAAGCCGTGGGAGCGGGAAGATAAGCGATACGGTTACGGTGTAGATTTTGTGCCCGTATGGAAAAATTATGCGTGTGGTGCTCTTCCAAGTGAACCGTCAGTACCAATCCGGTTTCCCCAATGTACATATATTTGGTTGCATGCCCACATTCAAACTGATAGACTACACCAACTTAGACACAGTCTTCTAACTTGTGGTAAGGGCTCTCTGATAATCAAAATAGAATACATAGCGCATTCCAGAGAGGGATTAATTGGCGCCGTCCTTTATCCCTTACCTTTTGTCCTAAAAGGCATCTGTCGGTTATGAGTTCAGTGCTCACAGCTACATGTTCGTCGGTTCCACGTAGAAGAGTGGCACAGCAGAGATGCGAAGCTCCTGCAAGTTCTCGTCGTTTCCCTAGTCCAATTGGAGCACTTATCAGAGTGCTGCCGTCTTCTAGATCACCTCGAAAAAACACGTTCAGTGAGAACGATTACGCCATTGCGTTCGACGATTCCGCTGTTCTCAGAAGGTCGGATATTTACACAAACGCTGTTTATGACCACTCGTGGAGTTGGCGCAGAAGTATGATCTGTGGTGCTGTTTTCTTACGGAGCTTCATTTCAGCTCACGTGAACGATCTATTTCGCCCGAAAGGTCAGTTTATTCGTACGAAACCAAATGCCTCAGCGTTGCCCGCTGAGTCTTTTTCTACCGCTTAGTTAAAGATTATAATTAAATCTTGAGCAGCTGACCCTTTTCTATAAATATTCGAAGTAGTGTAGCTTCCCAACACAGTCCACATCAACACAACACGTTCGCGTCACTCTTAAATGTTTACCTTCATTTCCAAATAGTTTGAGGTCTTATTTACACCACTGAGGATAACAATAAATATTATCGATGACAACGTTCAGCACGTTCACACAAAAAATAATAGGAAAACAATTGGGTTATGAATACAAAGGGGGAAAGGCCTATGTATCAACAGCAAAATCCCTGAGCACTTTCTGTGGAATATGCATCGTACAAAAACAACTTGTACACATCTTATCGTAATAAACTCATTAAAGAGGAGAATTCACAGTTCCTGACATCGCTGATAGCTGAAGGTACAGTGCATCATTTGTAGAACTTCTTATCTGGGACTATCAAATACATATGTTGACACTAGGCCGTCAGCATCATCATGTGCTAACAGTTAAAGATCGTGCTGTTAATTATCGGTTAAAATGTTAGTTTACATCTAGTTTCACACGAACGTACAAGTAAAATAAATATTGCATGAGAATAATGTCACCCAGTTGCATCTGATATACATCTGTTTAAGAACCGTATAGTGTAATCTTTCAGTAGGCTCAGAATCATAACACTGAGAGGATGTCATAGGTAGGAATCATGTAATAAAGCACGCTCAAAGACATGCATTTGAGATGGAATAATAGTTTAAAAATAATGAAGAGATTAAAAAAAAACACATCCTGAAACAATAATGAACACTCGTCTCTAAAATTACCTCCTATAACACTCTACTGGAAGGAGATTTCTTGAGCAGTGGTGCAGTTCGTTGGAGCAATATACAACTTGCATTAAGTTCAAGTACATAGGAAAGCATGCGCCGACTCTCATAAACCGTCGAATGAGACTTTGGTCACATACTGCAGAGCATCGTCCAGATCGGAGAATACACGACACTGACGACGCTTCGCCATGTCCTGAAAAGCAGCGACAATTATGCTTTGAGAAAAGATGAACTGGTAAATGGTGCCGACGTTAGTCAGCCCCTTCAGATGCGCCATGCATCGTTACTCGACGCGATATCGTGAAGACAAGCAGCGCCAACTCTCTTATACATGTATCCGGAATGTACGAAAATAATAGGAGAAAAAAGATTTGAAAAAGGGAATTAACCCCACTACTCAAAAGGTGACCCACTGGTGTCCAGTAGTAGCTGCCCCTAAGATCCACTACAATTTATAGAATACTGGTCCAAAAAATCCAAGCACTATTCACTCATTCTGTACAGCTCGTTGGGGTTAACGGTCTGTGGGCGAAAGTCGAGTAGATATCAGATTCAGAAAGTCACCAGATTAACTACCTTAAAGACAAATAGAATGAGCCACGTGAGCGTTCGTAGCACAGTCGGAGGAGGTTGCCGGCTGCCGCGTGCACCCGATGCGAGGTTCCTGATTCAGAATTCCCGCCAGGCCAACCAAGCCTTCCATCCCTTCGGTGTTCGGTGAATCGGTACCACTTGTCTGGGAAGAATAAAGCGCTAACTAGTTCATCGGCTGGCCATCGCAAGTCGTATGGCTGAATACGCATTCAAATCGCTTCCACGACATCTGGTAGAAGTAGAATGTACGGCTCATCCCAGAAAGGGGTGAGTAACCTCGTCTCTTACCCTTTATTACTGACCAGGAAAGGGTTTAATTAGAGCGTATATCTGAACGGCGAAAATGGATACGGCTGTAGGAATTTCTTCGGGTAATAGAAAAGTATTTTTGGTTTTTGCTAAGCTTTTGAACGTGCTGAGTTAGAAGCCATCGTAGTGGTGTAGTTGCACAAGTCAATACCTTCCAAGCATCGAAGCAGTATGCAGGAAAAGATGCAGAAGTACTACAAAAGCGAAGAGTCAGGCGTTCGACTCTACGACCTTGCAGAACATTGCATTTTCCTTTATATTCGATTTTTGGAAGAATTTTTTTCTCGTGGAAATATGCGACTCCATGTTAAGCTTTCATGGCTCATCTTCAGGCTCGGTGTTCCAGGAAGTAGAATGCGTGGTCCATCTCAAATGGGATTGAGTAACGCCGTCCTTTATTCTTTAATCATTTATATGAACCACAACGGGTGCCTTGGTCAAACCATAGCACCACTGTTCACATAAGAAATCTAAAAAACAATGTCCACCATCTTTCAAAATGAAATCACGTTTAGTATAATGACGGCAGCAACAGAGATTCAGCAGCAAAGGTTGAACCTTCTGCCATAAAGAGCGGCTTCAAACATTCGAATTCCTGTCCCGACGTTCAAGGGAGCCATCCACGGTTTATTATCCTTTCGTAAAAAAGTGGGATAAAATATGACACTATTCAATTACTTGATGACGTGCAGGATATGCTGCGACCTCGTTTTCTTCTCGATGCAGTGGAGGTCTATTGATTGACCTGGGGAGATCAGAATGAGGCTAAGGATAAAAGATATAGTACGTCACTCATTCCACTTCTACGGGATATCATGAAGAGGGCTTCAATGCGCGTTTGACATGCGTAGGCAAACCGATGAAGAAGTAAGTGCTTCATGGAAGGCATGCTTGGGCCCGAACCATGAACCTGTATGCAGGGGTTCGCGCGAAAGATTGCGCCCTCCTCCACCGCGAATGCGCTACCGTCGTACGAAGGAAATATCCAAGCTTTAACCGTCCCAGACAACATTGGCACTAACCGACGCTGTTCGAATCTCTGTCTCGGCTGCCCTTAAACCAGTACGTGGCCTGGGATTTGCGGGACACTAAGCAATATTGGTATGTCCTTTATTTTTGGGCACCTATGTGGGACGACGGAGCAGATGTGAGGCGAGAGCGACTCTAAAACTCCTTCTACCGATTTATCATAGATGAATGTAGATGACAATTTAAGATGCTTGCGAAGGTGAGGCACAAGTATACCATTTTCACGTCGAATTGGACACTTTTCAAAATTGGACGAATTCTAATTGGATATACTAGCCTAAGAATTATCAAATCAAAGCGAACTCCTCCAAATTGAAATGAGCTACTTCCAAATTAAACTAGCGACTCCCCAAAAAGGTCCTAATAATTTTTTCTCCAAGAAAAATGTATCAGCAATCGCTGACCGTTGTAAGCAACTACACCAGACATATTCTTTTCAAACTTCGTCAACTACGTTCAACTTCGTCATATATGTATATAGAATCATACCTTTCAAACGGAGCCACATAACCGCAAAATTTTCATTTGAAAAAATTAAAATTCAAAATCCTCACTTTGAGGTAGCAGAACGCGATCTGATAGCAGTCATTTCGCCGTCGTCTCGAAGCCCTTTCTAACTCGTCCTCGGTGTTTGGCGGTGCTTCTAAGGCTTCCGCATGCTTCGGCACACAAATTGTTACCTGCCAATTCGTGTGACCCAAAATGTACGCGACCTGGAGATGAGTTGAGGTTAGGAACACCATCAAGTCACTAGACCATCAGACCACAGACTACAAACCTCAACCATTCCTGATAGAAATGTCTTCGTCGACGGAATCAGGTAGAAAAAGTGTTTCAACTGAGAAGCCCATGTAACGAGGCACTTCATACGAGATTCAGGTTCTATATCGCTCATCACCAAAAGGCTTGAGTATCGAAGATTGCGACGACTGAAAAATAGTATCTGAGGTCCAGTTAAACGAACTGCAAGTAATGAACTTCAGATATTAGCAGACGTTCCAAATATCACAAATCATGAAATAGACGATAAACTCTTCGTGCTTAAATTAATAACACTCATAGTGAACTCTTTTGCTCATGCTATGAATAGAGTATCAAGGATAAACGACGGCGTTATTCAATCCCCTTTGGGATGCGCCACGCATTATACTTCTACGGGATGTCGTGGAGGCGAGCTGAATGCGTATTTGGCCATACAATGACTTGCGGTGGCCAGCCGATGAACAAGTCAGTGCTTTATCCTTCCCACACAAGTCTTGTACCAATTTACCGACTCCGGAGGGATGGAAGGCTTGGTTAGCCTGGGCGGGAAATCCTAACCAGGAACCTGTATCGGGTGCAGGCGGCAGCCGGCGCCTCCTCCGACTGCGCTCCACGCGCCCCAAATGGAGTAAGCGCTTGGAAAGTCTGTAGAAACCTTGATTTTAGACTTCTGAATCTTCTCGTTCACTTCAAGACTTTCATTCTGTGGCCGCTTAGACTGCTTAGAAATGCATACGTAGGGAAAATATTGTGTTTTCAAAAAATGACATACTTTACCGTAAAATCAAAGATATATTAGGTTGGAAAAAAGTCTTTTCATTTTTTTCAAAGATTTATTACTTCACAACTACAAGGTCAAATCAACTGAGATAAACTCCATTTTGTTCCACTACACTTCTCCAAAGACTGGGTAATTTTCCAATTCTTCTCGCTTAAAAGACTGCAGTTCTGGAGTCGAACCATTGCTGAATCCAATTTTTGACGTCTTCATCCTCTTCAAAATATTTTTTTTCCAATTTCTTGCTTGAGAGCACGGAAGAAATGGCATTCGGTAAGGGCGAGTTCAGGGCTATACGGTGGATGTGGCATACCTCCCAGCAAAGCTCCTTTATTGTTTTTCTTGTGAGTCTTGCAACATGTGGCTTTGCATCGTCATGCAGGATCATCACCTTTGACGTCTCCGGCCTGTTTTCTTGGAGAGTTGCGACGACTTTGTGGAGTTGGCCGCAGTATGTGACAGCAGTAAGTGTCTCTCCACTTCTGAGAGTTTTCCAGTAAATCACTCCTCTGACATCCACCAAACACTCAAGAGAATCTTCCTTTCGTGAACATTGGGCTTGAGATCAGACTTAGGGCTCTCTCCCTTTTGTACCCATTGCCTTTTCCTCGGAAGTTGGCACACAGAACCCAGGACTCTTCGCCTGTCACAATCCGTGGAAGAAACGATTTTCTTCCTTATCTGGACAGAAGAGAAGCAGCGATGGAGAGCCGTCGACCTTTCTGAGTGTCTGACAGGGCATGTGGAATCCAAGCTCCAAATTTCCATGAAAGCCAAGATTCTTCAGATGGATTCCCACTATCCTATGAGACACTTCGAGCTTCTCTGCCAGTTGACGTGTCGTCTGCCTACTATCGGTACGAAGAAGATGGAGTAGTTTAGTGCCGTCCAATTCAGTTGGCCCTCCTGACCTTCTTTGTCTTCGAGTGAATAATCTCCCTTTAAAAACTTTCCGAACCACTCGTAACAGGCGCGATGAGTAGTAGATCCCAAGCCATATATATGGTTAATTTGGTCTGCTGCCCGACGTGCTGTGGATTCTTTAATGAATTCATGAAGAATGCCGTGCTGAAAACGGCCATGAGGTAGATCTGGCATTGAGTTCGGAAGATTGGATGGATAACGAATTACAAGAAGAGTCTTAACCTGTGTCCGCGTGCGAACGGTAGACAAGTGTGATAGGATTACGAAATCAGCAATCAACGTTGGCTAGTGCGTTTACAAGGGGAAGGGTAAAAAAAATTTCGAAGTGTGAAGAGACTTTTTTTCCAACCTAATAGGAAACCGTGTAGCAGTTGATGAAGGGCAACTGATAAATGTTTTTATCACGAACACCTTTAGATGTGAAAAATGTGGAGCCTTCTAACTAAAACACCTGAGTAACCAAAAGAAGTTCTTCTAGTTTCGAGTGAAAAGGCTAAATATTATCTCACAAGGTTAGCTAAAATATACATAAATTGAAAGATCTAAAAAATAGAACTAAATAAAAAATACTCTATTCTGTGGACCTCGAACCTCAACACATTACATGCACAAAGCCAGCCATTCTTTCCGCATTTCTAACAATAAAAAAGATTCCGAAGGGGGAATCGATTTGTTGCTAGCAGGATGTAAAAAATGCCCTTCGAAGGTTTGTGACTTTATATTAGGTTGTCCCATAAGTCCCCACCGTTTTTTCAGCGATTCATTGGGGATTTCGCCGGCGGTTTCTTGCATAGCGCTCTATATAGCTTTCGAAAGAGAATGATTTGCTCTATCAGAGCATGTATTGCATTTCTTTTTTCATCCTGAATTTTGACAATTTTTAAAGTGAAAAGTGAAAAGTGAAAAGGTGGTCATCAGCGCAGATGCCTCTCCGCTTAGGTTTGTAAGTTTTACGCAGTTTTCATAATAATTGGAGGATAATGTTCTGTATTACAAGAATACGTGTTGGTCCTATTTGCTCACTTGTCCTTTATTGATTTTTAGGTCATCAAATTGGGACGTCCGAATGAGAAAATTTATAGTTACCAACAACTCCTGCTCTGTGGTTGGACTTTTTTACTCTGTGTTAGGTCGTTCGAAAGAAAATGACCTGTACTACAAGAATTTGTGTCGCGTTTATTGTCTCATGCTGATTTCTGTCGAATATAAACAAAATGCCAAAAAGAGAAAAATCATCTTCACCAACAACTCCTCTCCTTGCACAGTTGTTGATATTCGACAGAAATCAGCATGAGCCAATAAACGCGACACAAATTCTTATTGAGCAAAAAATTCTCTTCCGAACGACATACAACACCAGCCAAAAAAATCCAACCACAGAGCAGGAGCTGTTGGCAGAAATAACTCTTCTCCTGCGGAGGTCCCAATTTGATGGCCTAAAATCCAATAAAGGACAAGCGAGCAAATAGGACCAACATGCATTCTTGTAGTACAGAACATTATCTCTCAATTGCTATGAAAAACCGCGCAAAAATTTCAAACCTAAGCTGAGAGGCGACTGCGCTGATGACCACTTTTTCACTTTTTCATTTTTAGCTTTAACGACCTAGAAATTGTCAAAAATTCAGGACGAAAAAAGAAATGCAATACATGCTCTGATAGAGCAAATCATGCATCTCTTTCGAAAGCTATATAGAGCGCTATGCAAGGAACCGCCAGCGAAATCCGCAATGAATCGCTGAAAGAAAACGGCGGGGACTTGTAGGACAATATAAGACGACCTAATATAATCGCAGCGAGGACACTGTTTCCAAATTTCAATTGTTAAGCAGAAATATGCGAACCGTGATTTTAAAATTTTTTGAACAGTAAAAATATTACATGGGCTGTGATCCCATGTAACGCGTGGTGGCGCAGTCGGAGAAAACGCTGGCTGCCGCGTGCACTCCGATTCAAGGCTCTTACGATTAGTTCGGATTTCTTGCCCAGGTAAACCAAACCTTCCACCCTTCCGGGGTCAGAGAACTGGTGCCTGCTTGTCTGAGAATGATAAATCGCTGATGTTTCCATTGACTGGCCATCGCAAGTCATAGTATAGGCCAAAGATACACTAAAATTGCCTTCACGATATCCCGTAGAAGCTGCGAGTACATGGCCTATCAATGGATTGATTAACGCTGTCTTTAATCCTTTGTCCGTATGGTAGCTTGAATCTAGAAATCGAAACTTCTACAGTGATACTTTCGACTCGATCTTATATCCAGTGCACTTCACAGCGAAATTTCTCTTTAGAGTCTTTGAAAAGAGGGAAGAACTTCATAGATATGGACACGCTTAGATGCTACCATTCGTTGCGTGATCAAACAAAGGATTGGAGATTAAGCGCCAGGATTATAGCTGCAATGTAGAAGCGAAAGCTGAATGGCAAACGGAGACTGCATTCTTTGAGGATAAGTGCCCTTTTCTGGCACGAGATAATCCGCTGCTGCTAATGTCAGCTGTTCTTGTTTCGTTGTTGCTTTTTGCTTAGCGCAGCTTCGAGAGCGTTTCATGTGTTCGGTGTGCCCTTTAACACGAGAGAGAAACTCACTCCATGTCCACGACCGCCTTGTTCACCAATGAGGTCTCTTCGAGACCGCTCGACGCCAGCTCTATCGCTACGGTAGTAGTTGTGTTCACCACGGTACCGTACTGAGCACGCCGTCGGAGCGGCTCGTGCACCGCGAAGGCAGGAGCGCCGTTGTCGGTGATGCCGTCACAGAATCGCTTCGACCGTATCACTGAAGTACATCAATTAGCCTTGCCTACTAGGAGGGCCGTTACTGACACACACGCGCAAAGCACTTACAGTTTCTATTCTCATGAACGAAGTTGATCGGGGTGGCCACAGTCGGCATGCGCGGCGACGGGATCGCAGCCGACGGTCGATGCGGAAGGTAGGAGGAATCGGCGACGGCGCGAGGACGTCGAGCCCGGTAGCGCTGCCACCGCTCGGCAGCGACGATGACGATGAGACTGAGCAGGAGTAACGGCACGAGGATGAAATAGATGGGAATGCTGGGAGCGATCAGCTGGCAGGCAACGAATATGATGGCGTCGGCGATGCCGGCGAACGTGGCTCGTCGAGCGAAGGACCGCATGCGTAGCCATGCGCCTCGAGCTCGGTACTGAGCCGCTCGAGCCATTCTTTTGGTGCGAAGTGAGAGGAACGACAGACGTTGGCATGGCACGCGCAACGCTTCCGACCATCGTTTGCTGCCGATGATTTCTTCCTCGATGTAGTCCAACGCATCCTGAAATGAGAATACACTAGTTAGTGAGAACACACACAAATAATTTTGAAGGGAGTCTCTGGAAAGGGGGCGCGTGCAGCGCAGTCGGAGGAGGCGCCGACGGTCGCGTGCACCCGATACCAAGTTCCTGGTTCGGATTTTCCGCCCAGGCCAACCAAGCCTTCCATCCCTCCGGGGTCGGTGAATTGGTACCAGACGTGTCTGGGAAGGATAAAGGGATTTGTTCATCGGCTAGCCACCGCAAGTCATTGTATGGCCAAATACGCATTCACACCGCCTCCACAACATCCCGTAGAAGTAGAATGGGCTGGCGCATCCCAAAAGGCATTGAGTAACACCGTCGTTTATCCTTATCCTTATCCTCTGAAAAGGAAAGCTGATGGAAAAAATGCGTATAAGGATTTTTTCTAGAAGTTTCTTTGCCAATTACTGGTCTAACGGCTCGTATGACTACTGCCAACTATCTGCTAACTGCAAACTACTTTCGACCTTGATTGCAGTCACATTCTGCGGGACTCAGTACACCCTTTTTACTCTAAAAAGGCCTTCAAAAAGTGCAAGAAGGGAGATATACACACCTGTATGCTGTAGAGCATCGGAACATCATGGGCGTCCAATATTCGGTCAAGCAGTAAGCAAGTCCTATTCCTGTCGGGCAAATCATCCGGATGAGCCTTTTGCTTCCACTCCGTCTTGCCCAGAAACACTACAACTAGCTTCGGAGATTTTCTGGCGGCGAAATAAGCAATTTCAAGGAAAGAAGTGGCGTTCACTGTGGCAGGATCAATGACGAACAGAAACAACGATGACCTCTGAAAGTAGAGCGTTGAGTGCACGTGAGAATAAGAGGCAGGTGATATGCGGTTGGATGAAAACTGATGTACCTCCTTTGCTATGCTTTCTTCATAAATCATATTCTCGCTCCAGACACTCCTTTGAGGATCATAATAGGAGATAGCCTTCTTTTTCAGAAAAGGAATGACAAGTTGACGACGCCACACCTGCAACTGCGATTGATGGGAAAATGTCGAGAAGCTTAATAGAGAAACTGTTAAAATGACCATAAAGAACCATGTGCCATTAACGACCCTAGTGAAATCTGGTATTAGTAGTTAATTTGGCCTATATGGGGCAAGAAGAGAAGCACTCAGGCCGCATCGAACGGGGCCCGCCACCAAGAAAGGACGTATGTGGTCTGGTCGATGCCCTAATTGGCTGAAGCATGTTCGGTCGGTGCTATGATTGGCTCCTGCTTTTCCACCTCGTCGCGAAGGCTACGTTAACGAATAGAACCCGAAACCGCATTTCTGCTATTATGAATGCTCAAGTAATGATAGTTAATGCACGTCGGTCGTCAATACCAGCGAAATACGCCACGTATTTTGATCATATCAGTATTGTGCATCATTTTGAAAGTGTAAATCCCCTATTCCATGACTGGAGTGTTTAGGCGATGAACAGACAGATGAAACTGAGCGACTCTGCGGTAATTTGGAGCTTTCAAATCCGCTTGGTGTGCCTATCACCAAACTCAGCACATGAGTTCAGGTGTCACCGACGAGAATCATTCTTGACTGACGATGAATGAAAGTTCGGCGATTACTACTCACTGCGCCACCTGCACTACTCAAGTCCGCCAATGTCAGTAGTGTCGCTTTGTGAGCTTAATAGACCAGTCCTTTTCTTATGAATCATTCTATGTTAAAATGGTGAAATTTAAAGAAATACTCGACTCACCGTTGTTCCACATGAACCTCCTAGGAATACGTCGTACATAGGATGACATGGCACAGCCTCCTCCGCGTTCATGGCGGGGTTGGCAACACGCGGACGTTCGGCAGGCGGCGGCGGCGGCGGCGTAGTCCTGAAGTTTGGGGAGGAAGTAGAAGACACGTTTGGCCTAACAGCTCAGTGCTGTCTTGCTTCTTATGAGACAGGCTAGGTAGGGCAAAATAGCATCAACATCAGGAATACACGCCTTACTTGCACTAACCATGTGCTTCACCACTCCTTAAACTCCTCTCCTTTAAAATCAAAGGGGAAACTATTCCCAGATCCCAGCTTTGGCTTCTCTCTCTGAACGCGGGACTAACCGTTTGGGGAATAGATTTTCAGAGGTATTCTTGGTAACGTGAAGGTTCCAGCTGAATTCGGCGGCCATGGATTCCCACACTTGCCATTAAGCTCCATGGAAACACAATCACACATCGAACATGCGTGTACCGTCGATTCCCTTATTGGCTGACGCATAATTGGTCAGTGCTCTGATTGGCCTCCGATATTCCACCTCCCCATGGAATCCACGTTAATGACTAAAACCCAAAATCGTTGGTGACTACAACTCGAAGTCATTAGCAAATACAATCCGGAAAAATAGGGCTTTGTAGCAACTAAAATTCGTGCGCCGGACGAGACTTGAACCTGCTCCCTCTGGTTTTTGGACGGGATGCTTACACCTTCAGACAATCTGTGCTTTTGGATTCTATACAACAAAAGCGTGTACATTCAGACTATAGGTTGGCTATCCTAGTAACGATTCCCAATGTTAGGTTTCAGTGACGAGACACTGGACAGAGATGCTGTGACTGAAGGTTTGTACGATGGTAGTGGCGATACAAATCTTCTTAAATTTTATATATTTCCAGCTCATTTTCTGTAGAAAAGTGTAAGGTAAACCAGATCACTTGACTACATGCACGAGAACGGGAGTCACCGTTAATGGTGATTCAGAGAAATCATCGCCTAATCACCTAATCATATCGTGCTTCGACATCAGAAATACAAATTGGTCCTAACATCTCCTAATGAGTTTGGAACGGTGAGCCTTATCCTGTTTCATTAGCTTAACGTCAGAGTTCACCTAAAAATAAATTAATTTCAAGATGGAGTGACGAAAAGATAAAAGTTAAACTGGTGGGAAAAGGAACCATTCGAATCTTTTGGATAACATTCCATTTTCAATATCTCGCTAGTAGTTCAAAACCTCGTTATAGTGATATGTAATAAAGGATAAAAAGGATAAAGGACGACGTTACTCAATCCCTTTTAGGATGCGCCACGTGTTCTACTTTTACGGATACGTGGAGGCGATTTGGATGCACATTCGCTCATACAATGACTTTCGGTAGCCAGCCGATGAATAAGTCAGCGCTTTATTCCTCCCAGACAGATCTGGTACCAATTCACCGACCCCGGAGGGATGGAGGGCATGGTTGGCCGCCTACCAGAAACCTGGTATCGGGTGCACGTGACAGCCAGCACTTCCTCGGACTGCGCCACACGCACCCCATATGTTTATTGTGATACTACAGAGCTCAATATGATTTTTCTAGCTAGAGCTTAAGCGAAATGTGAAGGGAACCTCACTTGCTCAAGCCCTCTGTTAAGTAACCCTAACGCTTTTTCGAAAGTACAAGAAGTGAATCGAAGTGCGTATTTCATTCCACTGGTGATTAATTCAAGTGAGAAGCACCTGCTCTTAAAAAATGTGAGTACAAGGTTGAAAAAGTTAATTCTCTTGCCCTTCCATCTACTTTTTAGCGAGCAAGTTTCTAGAAGACCACAGACCGATAACGTGAGGATCGTACACGGATTTTTTTCGGAAACAGGGAAGCTTATAATATAAAGCGCTTCTGAAAATCAGGCTAATGCCCATCTTACATGATTGTTTCGAACAGAAAAAAATTCTACTGAAGTCTTAAACACCCTCACACGCGTGCACCATCAATTCGTTATCGCGCCTAACAACTTCAAATTGTTGTCGTGGTTTCCTGCTATTTGAAGATTCTAAAGATCAAGGCTGTCGACGAAGACTACACCAAAAAATGGACATCAAATAACGTCATGTCATTCTTTAGAGGGCCTCAAGAATCTACAAAAAAAATGTGTTTTTGAATAATTAGTTTTTGACACTCTGTGACCACCGTCGCTGATGATCATCGTACATCCACAATTTAGGACCATATCTTTATAATTTTGAAAATGGCTATTTCTTTTTACGTTTCACAGACTGAAACGTTTTTATAACTGTGCTTGGAACAAGTGTTTTTTATTGTTCGAAAATTTTTGAAATCAGAGCCTGTCGAAGAGCTACGCTAAACGGGGAATTTTAAAAGAAAATATTACTGTCGTTACGTTCGTTAAAGGGTCTCAAGATTCTGTAGAAAAGTGATAGGAATTTATAAATATTATATTCTCAAAAATCTAAGTTTCAATACTAGACTTTATGGAATACGACTTTTTCAGAATAATGTTGTCTACCCACCATTAAGTGGTAAAACATCCATTACAAATTACAAAAAAATCAGAACACGTTGCACTAACATCTTTGGCCGCTTCCATAGTCAAAAACGAAATCGTAATAAAAGATGCTTCTATTTTTTGATCAGTCACCACTACACTGAGAGGAATGGAGGAGAATTCGGGGACGAAAAACTATGGCGGTCTCACTATTTGCCGAGAGATTAATTGCATAAACATGTTTTCAGTTGCTCCAAGTAGGCGAAAATTTCGAGAAGGACGGACGCCGGTTCACAACAGGCACCATGTAGTCAGGATTTCCTATTATATAAACTAAACATAACTCTTGGCTTTGGAACATGCTCGCCTTCCCAACTTTTCTTCGGCATCATTTTTTCGTTGAAAGCATTCAAAAAATTGGTTAAAATTAAGCAGTTTTTGAAAAGGGAAATGTTTTGTAACAACAAAACCTAACCGAAAGGAAACAGAACTGCCTACTCAATGTCATTTGGCTACTCACCTAGTAGCTCTGTGCTCCTCGTTCGTGTCAGGTGCCCGCTTCGTTCCCCATTTGGCCTCTTTGAAACGAGCCATCACATTTCGTGTTCTTCCTTCATTCCGATCACTGAAATTCTCCGTAGTTAATGCGGAAAGCACTTCTCGCTCCAGATACCATGTCTAACGACACTAAACGTTTTGCATGACACCAAGCCAGGTCTTGATGCTAGTCGCTAATGTGGCCTACATGGGGACGGAAGACGCACCACCCCAATCACACCGCAGCGAATGGACGTGTCAACCAGAACGGACATGTATGGTTCGTGCCCTGATTAAAGAGCAAACAGGTCGGTCTGCAATCTGAATGGTCCTGATCGAATGGGGCACATTCTCACCTACTATGTAGGCCACATTAACGACTAATCCACCATTTTTTTAATGCAATTCAATTTTCGAGCTGATTTCCATTAAACTTTACTGAACTGGTTCAGTAGCCTAAACAAGAAGGAGGAATTAACGCATGGGTCCATGCGTTAATTGAGACATTTCATCGTTGGGACAGTTTGAATGCAATTTATTCTATGCGATGAATTATGATGACTAGATGATGGTTAAGCGAATGCTTTTTCCTCCCAGATTCCATACAAGGGAAGGCTTATATGGCCTAGGTGGTACCCGAACATTATAATCGATTCGGGACACATGCAAGAAGCGTACGTACATACGTCGAGTGCACTTGACGCACCCAAATTTGCAGAACAGGAAATTGAATCAGGACCAATATAACATGAAGAAAACTATTTATTAAATAACTAAGCAAGCCGTTCGTATTCTTCCTAATTTTACTACTACATTTTATCCCTATTTTTCTTACATTTAGGCTAGTGTGAGCCGCTCTGCTGATTTGGCTCAATCATCAACATTCTCTTCCGGGTCATTCGATAGAAAGAAATGGTCAGACCAAGAGTCGGGCAAGTACGATTGAAGCACGCCCGAAGAGATTATTTAAGCCGAAGCTGTAAAGCGGCAAACGAAGAGCACACGTAGTAAAACCCTCAGGCTTCGGTTAAAAAATAGGTCAATGCTCTCTAGAGCTGTGAAGCTATAAATTCTGCGAGGCGATTAATGCCAGTGGCAGATCTCGATCGAAGACCTGCGCTCCAAAATGAGGCAGGATTTCGCTGAAACGGCACCGACTAGAATCCATTGTTTTCAATGGGACTCGAAAGTAAAAGACGATTTTTTGCTGGCTTCGCAACGTGTCAGAAAGCATTCTTTCACGCCAATTCAAACTCCAACAACCGTTTCTTTTTGAGCTAGAGCCCGAGAGCCTAGAACCGGAAGGCTGCGCATGAAAAAGCGGTTCCGTTGGTAGCAGGACGTGGTGCAGATGAATGACTACGTTCCTCAAAAATTTATACAGCGAGCGACCCCTTGAGAGCTGAAAAATGTCAAAAGATGAGGTCTGGACAAAGAAGCAGTTCAAAGGTTTTATTATCAGTAGGACAAAGGTATGAAGATAGGCGTCGTTCGTAAACTTTGTGTGATGTGACACGCACCTTACATCTTTGAAATGTCGTGGAGGCAATCCATATGCTCATCTGAATTCTGCGATGGTCGCAGTAGCCAACTAACAGGCAAGTAGGATGTTTGCCCTTCCCGGACACATCTTGCTCAGACTCACTGACTACAGAGTCATGGAAGACTTCGTTGCTCAGTATGGGACCAGAACTGTGAAGCAATTCAAGTTCAAGGTGACATTCTGCAGCTCGTTCAACTGAGCTATGTGAGTCTTCGTACAGCAAAATTAATTTGAATAAGAAGAAGCGGTTCACATCGCGAATATGGAGAGCATTGAGAGGCTGAAGCACAGCAGCCAATCAGAGCAACCGAACACGCGCCAGCCAATCAGGTTACCGAACGGCCACTTTCTTTTTGGCTGACAGACCCATTCGATGAGGTCTGGTTGGCTGACACGTCCCCATCTCCCAATGTTGCCCATATTCGCACTAGGACCGTTCGCTTAATTTGAGCTCAAAGGTGCAAACCAGCGTGAATTCTGCAGTATGTGTATAGTTGAGCAGCAATTAGAATCAATGCAGAAGAAGTTGGGTTATTTTGTTAAAATAGGCCTCAATCGAGGTGAGGCGTTGTAGATGAGTTGAAGCGCTAGTTTTAAGGGCTAAGAAAGAAAAAGAAAATGAGAACGAGAACCAGAGGGATTGGGAGAACGGGAAGGTGAACATGATGTTGTCGAAAATGAAGAGGGATGAAGAGTTTAAGAAAGACAAGAAGGTGGCAAGAAGGAATGGTTCCAATCGTCGCGTCTAGTACAATGTAGATTCTCAAGTCAACGAATACAGGAAGCCCAGCTACAAGAAGATCATCTAAGTACTACCACGTGCCGATTTTCAACGGCTTAGAATGATCGTTGACAACACGATGTGCTGTGCACGTGTTCGTCTGGCAAACATCGGGATTCTGGCTCAGATCCACTCGTCTGAGGTTTCTTGTTTGTTGACACATCATCAATCCAGTGCTATTGATTCCATGCCATTACACTGTTGTACGTCGTTACGAACCCTTCTTCTTCACACGACGTCGCTTTCAGTAGAAGAAGAAAGCGTCTTCCGTTATCAGTTTTCACACATGCACGTAGCTGTAGACGTAGCTGTAGCGTGACGGCAGTGACTGTTGCATACAACAAACATCACGATGGATGGGACGCGTCACTCCAGATGATGAGTGCTTGAAAACACTGAATTAGCCGTCAGGTGCGGCAGAGGGCTGGCGAATCGGTCCCTTTCCTGGTGTGTATGCCGTGATTCACACAGTTCCATAGATTCGGGACGACGAGGACTGTTGTACCCAGCACCAGCTGACGTTTGCGCATGGAAGGAACAATGACGGAAGTTCCAGGAAGGGGGAGCCCTGCTGCCGCTGACGAAACTTCCGGTAAGCTCCACGCGTCAAGTACTCTCGAAAATGAACGTACATGGAAATGAAATGAACCTAAGCAGGTGAAATAAATACTACGACGAAATTTTGAATTCGGCTTGCATTCCCAGACGATTTCTAAAATTGAGGGCGGGAACAGGGAGAACGGATCATTCCGAGGGCTTATCCCATCTTATATACTGCGTATAGCTCCAGGAAACCATCGCGAAAATTGTTGCTAAGCAGGCACAGATCTCATTTTTTAGGGGCTTTGCACAACCAACTTCCAAAAGAACTTCAGAATTTTGAGGAAACGCTGCTGAATACAGTGAGATCTTTGGGCGGGGAAAATCCCCTTCATTTTCCCTTCCACTGCAGTGCAAACAAATCGAAAACTAAGGAAAGCAGTTGTGACAGTGGGTGCACGTAGCGCAGTCGGAGGTGGCGCCCTGACTCGGTTCAGGATTCAGGATCTTCCACCTGGGTAATTATCAATCTTTAAGAGGTAAAGATAAGGCTAGCTGCCACATGTCATTCTATATATGTAGGTCACGCATTACAGTTGCCTCCAGGATATTCCGCAGAAGCAGAGTGTGTGGCGCATCAGACAATGCGAATCATTGACGACATTGGCCTTTTTGAATTTGTACAGGATGCCCTAGAAAAATGTTGAAGCTCTTTGATACACCGTCCTTGTGGTCGAAGCCACGAAGCCTTACTTTGAGGAGTATAGAAGCTTTTAAAATTTTTAAAAAATTACACCATGTTATCGTTGATGCTGCGTCGTGAATTTCAGTACACTATGTCGTTTAAATAATTGTGGATGAAGTGGCGCTAGGCAGTGCATGACTCCACGATTTTTTCTCCTGTCTTGTCGTATTGGATGCGTTTATATAGCGCACTCGGAGGAGGTGACGGCTGTAGCGTGCACCGTACACCATTCCTGGTTCGGATTCCTCGCCTAGGCCAAACAATCCTTCCATCCTGCCGGGGTTGGTGAATTGGTACCAAACATGTCTGGAAAGGATAAATTGCTGACTTGTTCATCGGTTGGTCACCGCAAGTCATTGGATGGCCTTCCACTCATTCAAATCGCCTCCATGACATCCCGTAGAACTAGACTTCGTGGCGCATCCCAAAAAGCATTGGGTAGCGCCGCCCTATACGATTGTCCTTATCCTTGTCGTTGTTTCATTTTTATGCGTAATCTCGATCATTTAAATTTCGCCTCGCTCTTCATAAACGATAAGGATAAAAGACGGCGTTACTCAATCCCTTTTGGGATGCGCCACGCATTTTACTTCTACGGGATGTCGTGGAGGCGACTTGAATGCGTATTTGGCCATACAATAACTTGCGGTGGCCAGCCGATGAACAAGTCAGCGCTTTATCCTTCCCAGACAAGTCTGGTACCAAGTCACCGACCCCGGAGGATTGGAAGGCTTGGTTGGCCTGGGCGGGAAATCCGCACCAGGAACCTGGTATCGGGTGTAGACGACAGTCGGCGCCTCCTCCGACTGCGCTACACGCGCCCCTCGCTTTTCACTCTTCATTATTTATTCATTTAGAAAGATGGAAAAAGCTAATGTTTGACCATGCAACGTAAATTCCGTTAGTCTAGGCTTTTCCCGAAAGAAGACCAAGGATGGTTCAAGCTTTAATTAAGTCCGGGAAGCATACGACAGCCGGCGCGCCTCCTTCGACTGTGCTACCACTCTGAACCATTTTTTATTTCTTCTCTCTTGCGAAGTTTTTCGCTTCGACACAAATGTCAAAGTGTCTGTTTGGCTAAAGTATTTAGATTTTTTTGATCGTTCAAGCACTGTAAACACCCCATAGAGAGTCACCCTGTATTTTATGGCCTATACATATGAGTATTATTATTTTTCTTTATTTGAAGATTTATAGACTACACTCGCATTTGTAGTAAGCTTGCATAATGACGGATGCTCTCATATAGTTGTGCATAAATATTTATTTATAAATATTTGAACATTCGAATTCGAATAATTCTATTTGAAACCGAATACACGTAATCGAATTTTAGAAAAATCGCGATTTTTGAATGTACTCGAATTCGAATGTTCGAAAATCGTCGCTATTCGAATATATTCAATAACATAACATAATTACCTACATAAATAAATATTCGGTAGTTCGAAATTTTTGGGAAGGCACAACTATATGCTCTCATAGAAAAACTTTAACAGCAACTAGTAGCCAAGTTGCAATCATGCATTTAAAACGTTCCGGTAACATCCGTAAGTAGAGTGACGTGACTTAATCAACGAGTCTGATGAGCTACATAGAGTATAAGCGAATCAGGAAGTCGTCATTACTCCGTGCACTTCAGTGCGTTCGCGAGAATCGGAGCGGCATTTCAGGGAGGGTGATGCTGCACACCAGAATCGTGGATGGTGCGACACATAGTGCAAGCGGTGCGTGACAGCTTGTGATTCCTTCCAAGTAAGCCGAATGTGGAATGGGACACGCAGTTTATCAAGTGCATGTCCATCAGCGTTAGACTGATGTCACTATTTGGCCGGAGACTGCATAAATGCAACGCTGAAGAAAACGTCGTACTGAGAAGAAGCCAGAGAACAATACGCCCCTGGCCTTCTGATAAATGAATCGAATCAAAAAGCGCCGACGGATGGCGTCATCGCTAGTGTTCATTTTTGCACTTTCAGCATAAGCCAGTCGTATTCAGCTGATTCTAATCACATCTCCAGAAAAAGTCGCAGCTCCAAAATGCGAATTATTCGCTGCTGTTTCGCATGGAAGCCAGAACTTTTGCTCAGCTGCACTTGGGACATAACTCGGTCTACAATACACTGCCGGTGTCTCCGAATAAATAGAGAAAACCTCCACCTCGGCACATTTTGACGTCACTTCCACAATGAAGTGTTCCCCAGAGCGTTATGAGTACTTCCAGTATTTTTCTCAGAGCTGGTGGTCTCTTCTCACGTCGGGTTAGATAAATTTCCCGGAACATTCGGCCTTCACTAGCGCCTTGGGCACACGAATATCATGTTCCAAGGTAAAGACGATCACGAGTGAAGCAACCAAGGTTTACCTTCTAGAAAGTAAGCTAGAAACTGACTCAAATTCATCTTATCCAAAGCTGCTGCTGAAAATTGGAATTTCCACTGTTACAGGGCCTCGAGAAACAATGTTATCGAAATAATGATTTTAAGGTTTAGGAGAATGGAATGTTTAGAAGAGTGACCAACTTTTTTTCAAAAAATATCTTGTACCAATTGAGAGCAGTTCTGTTCTTAATTTTAAAAAAAGAAAACGGTATTTTTCAATAATCGCAAGTCATGATCGAGACTTCGATTCCGATGCTCGATCGAGACTTCGATTCTGATGCTCCAGACACTCGGACCCTGCTGCTCAAACACACGTAGAAACCGCTTGAAGCAAAAGTGGAAAAGAGTGACAGAACGTGATGGCGATTACTTCGTTTCTTGGTGTGTTTCGCTTTTTTTGTAAAACTAAAAAAAGTGTGGTGTCTTGAAAATGGCGAGAACTTCTGTAACAATCGAATACTTGGCGAAACAACCTAATACTTTGTTGCGCAGTTTGGGCATGTGTACCGCAGTCAGATGACGAGCCGACTCTCAATTGCACCCGATACCAGGTTCATGGTTCATATTTCCCACATGGGCTAACCAAGCCTTCCATCCCTTCTGGGTCGGTCAATTGGAATGAGGCTGGTCTGGTAAGGATGAAGCACTAACTTCTTCATCGACTGGCGTACGCATTCATTTTTTCCACAACATCCCTAGAAGTAGAATGCAGGTCGCATTCCAAAAAGGATTGCGTAGCCGTTCTTTATTCTTCTATCCGTTAACGAGTAAATTATTACGCAAGCATACAGACTTCCACAGATGATTTCTGCACTAATTGTTGCATGAAAGGACGAAAACAGAGCTGCAAGTTACTGAGAACGTCTTCGTTCCCTGATTCACCTGTGCTCTTCACTGAGAGCTCGTTAGCGAGTATTGACATCTAATTGGAGAATGCAAATACTGTTTGGTTTAGATGATACTTCATCTAGGTAACACGGCGCCATGGAACGCTGCAGGAATCTTAAAAGGCGCTAGGGCTGGTGGAAACGCGAAAACATCAGCGGTAATGTTAATTCGTTGCAAATGTCATTGCGATTATATGGCACGGAAAGTCGCAGTTAACCTTTCTTCTTCTAAGCAGGGTGCTGGAAACACGTCACCGAAACCTAAGCTCTGATTACATTGCCTACGTCCCACGTGTGAAGAAGCTTTGAGAGGATGAACTGGAAACCCACTGAAGCGCACTCAACTGTGCAGTGTGCCTTTTCATTCGACCATCAGAGACCATCGAATGATAAAACGATAAACGACGGAGTTACTCAATCCCTTTTGGAATGCGCCACGCATTCTACTTCTACGGGATGTCGTGGAGGCGATTTGAATGCGTATTTGGCCATACAATGACTTGGAGTGGCCAGCCGATGAACACGTCAGCGCATTGTCCTTCCCAGACAAGTCTGGTACCAATTCACCGACCCCGGAGGGATGGAAGGCTTGGTTGGCTTGAGCGGGAAATCCGAACCAGGAACCTGGTATCGGGTACAGACGATAGTCGGCACCTCCTCCGACTGCGCTACACGCGCCCGAGAGACCATCAAATTAGCAACAAAGGCATTCAAATCTCTCTCCAACTAGACGACAATAGCTCCTTGTGAACTAAAAATATAGGAAAACGCTCGACTTTACCTGATTCCCTGTGGGTCACGCTACGCATTGTGCTCTGGATTTAGCTACCAGCTATGTAACAATCGCTAATTGTTTCTGATGTGTTTTAATTGATTTCTTTTCTCCTTCTTAGTGTAGCTGCTTATTTGTTTTCTCGAAACCTGAGGCATAACTATTCTGCCTCTCTTCGTGGAAACGGCGCAATACTTTGACACTAGAAAAGCGAACTATTCTTTGTCGAGATGTCCGAAAACGTGGGTTGGTAGCGTCTGAATGCGTGAATTGGGCTTTAGGGTTACACCTTTTCCCACAGAACGTGCAGAGCATAATAGATACAGCTTGTTCTAGATAAATTATTGATTTATAAGTCGGAAATCTTCCGATTGCTACATTTTGAATGCGCAACTATCAAGCCCAGCCAGGGTTTCAGAGCTACAAACAGCTTTGAGGCCTCATTACCCTGTAAGGATACTCAATGACTCTAACCCCAATAGGAGTTGAGTGATTTCAAGAATCACTTTCAGCTGAGCAGAGACTTTAAAGAGTAGATAATTACCAGTGCAGTGTCTCAGGCGTATGTCTGAACGGGGAAGATGGATAGCACTGCGAGAATCTCCACCCTTCATATAGTAGAAAAACATGTTTCGTTTTTGCGAAGTGCTTGAACCCTAGGAGCTTCGGGCCCTCGAATTGTGTACAGTACTGCACCATCAGCGCGTGCCCACGTGCATACGTGCGCGCGTATCGCTCGTCTATAGCGATTATCTGGGGTGTTGATCACGAATCTGACCCTTATTTGACAAAACAAGTTTGTAGGATATGTATAGGAAGCAAATTGGTGAAGGAGGCAGCGGTCATGGAAAATGCAAGAATAGTGCATAGTACGGGAGCCGGACACCTGGCCCATCTGTGAAGCAGCGTCACACCCTGCTGAGCCACCGATCCACTCACGGCAGTGCCTTCAACCTCGACCCATACATCAGCGCGCGCATGTATGCACGTGGCCACGCGCTGACAGTGCAATACTGTACCCAACTTCGAGGATTCGTAGCCCCTTGGGCTCAAGAATTCTGCAAAAACGAAACATGTTTTTCTACTACATGAAGGGTGGAGATTCTCGCAGTACTATCCATTTCCCCTGTTCAAAGCTACGCCTGAGACCTTTCCTGGTTAGCGAAATTGGGAGTATGCAGTGCCAAAATTTGTTAGTGCCAAAATCTAGCACTATCATGAAGAACGATAATCCTCACGTCACCTTACTCGCCATCATATACCCTCGACAGAAGCTATACAGCTACATAGAGCAGAAGAACAAGAGAGAGAAAAGAAAGCGAAATGTAGAGGTCAATAGGTTCAGAGAAAAAAAGCGCTGAAAATATGAACTGGTGGCACATAATGACGACAGAACGACTCATCAAGCAAACAAACAACATTTGAAAATGTTTGCTACGAAAGGCAACATCAACGTCGACATGGAGAAGTCCTCCTATTTGCCGCTTATTCTTTAAGCACAAAACCAGCGTTTAAACTACATAGCGCTGCATAAAAGTCTATAGCTGCTCACATCGATCAATATTGATCGGTTGATACCCCTAGTTGTTGTGAGAATGATTCAGCGATGCAAATTAATGAGGTATGTGGTAGCGCAGCCGCAGGAGATGCCGGCTATCGCGTGCATCCGAAGCCAGGTTCTTAGTTCGAATTTCCTCCCAGGCCAACCGAGGCTTCCATCCCTCCAGACTGATTAATTGCTCACAGATTTCTCTGGAAGGGGTAGAATACTGTCTCTAAACACAGGCTTGTGAATTCAGCTCGCTCTATAGACCCAGTGAGCAGTCAAACTGCCTCCATGATATCGAGTACAGAAGGCGGCAGTTGGACCTCTCATTGTGGTTTACAAAATTCTGTCGGGGCTAACCCGTATTAAGATGGACTTATTGTTTACATATGGACGCTCCATTACAAGAGGGGAACTCGCTGGTTAGTTGTCGGTACGGGAAGAAACAATGCAAGAAAGCTCTTCTTCGTTAATCGGGCAGGCTCTCAATTGGACGAACTCCGCAAAAGCATCCTATTCCTATCAGGCTTGGTTCTTTCAAAAACCTACTGGATAAATGAATAGATCTTCTCAAAATCGTTTACTATTGGATTTTTATTGCTAGTTTATGTCGTGTGCAACACTCAAGCGTTTATGTGTTGCTTTAGTCTCAGCTCGCAGTTGTTGTGCGCTCGCATGGTCCGGTAATGTAGCTAATAATAATAGTAACAACGAACAATTCTTTGATTCAGTCTCTCGCCTATAAGTCCGTTCGGTGGCCATTAGTTTGGCGCGGCCAGACGCACGCACAGAGAGACGAACTGGCGGAAAACTCTTTAATATTTCACAAAAATAGCATACAGTTTAGCCAGTTACTCGAAAATTGTGAAGGATGAAGAGAAGGATGGTCTGCTACTCAAACCTTAATCAAAGGACTGGATCCTGCTATATCATCGATGTATTGACGTGAATTTCATTTCTAGCGGGCCGAATAGATCGAATGGAAGTCTGCCTTATGTGCTGAGAATGAAATCCATTTTCCTTGCAACAATTTTTGGAGCGTGGGAAAATTGGAGTCATAGTCCTGCTAAGAAAACGTCATGTGAACAAAGTTTGACGCAAATACATTAAGAACACACTTCCACGGTTGTCTGACGTGGCCAGCGAAAAGCGGAAAAACCTGCAGTGTTGCTACATGATACAACCTACTACGCTTAAAATAGCATCCGTTTCGAGAAGCACTACTCCTTGAGACCGAGAAAAGCGGTTTTGGAAAGGATTTCATCTTTTTGGGTCACATTCAGATGAGATCCAGAATCTATGTGCTCTCGAAACCTCTGGGAAATCGTCGTCTTTTATGTAGATGCCTTCCAAGTTTTCATGAGGAAAGGAACAGCTTTTGGTGCTCATTCCTATTCAATGGAAGGTCCATTCTCGAGTGCTCCAGTTAGGTGCATCTGGGTCACGAAGTCAATGTGGCCACCGATCTAGTGCCGGAGTTAGGCAGAAGGAACACACAGAAGTGAGAAAAGGCAGCTGGAGTTCAGAGCTTCGTCGACGTTCGTAAGTTAGAGAAGCTGTGTCATGCGCCGAGTTGTCGAAAATTAGGTGGGCCAGAAAATGCAATTCGCAGACAGCTGCTGGACAAGGCCCACCTGACAAGATTCTGGGAGATGTAAAAAAAAAATGCTGCACGAGCTATAAGTCGTGTATATGGCGCTTTTCATGCAGTTCGAACGATGAGGGCCCACAGGGCGACAGGGGGAGGGGGTGAGGGGTATCGAGACGTTGCAGTACCTGCTCGAGATAGTCGATGATTCCATATATGATAGATTATATGAGTAATGCCCTCTATGGAATGCTCCAGGATTTCACCACATTCGGCCTAAACAATTCTGATGTCCATCGTTTTTGGAGCATTTTTTCGTTTTTTGTTTTGTTTCGTTTATGGACCACAGCATTCCTACAGCTGTTCCAATCAGAACATTAAACTGATTTTCCTTACAGTTATATAAACTTCCAAGTTCCTACGTAATTTCTGACTTTGGGGGTCAAAATCGGAAATTACAAGGCTGGAATCAATTGAAAACCCAAAAACGCATTGACTTCAGGAAGTAGCAGTCAATAAGTGGCCTTTCATAAAAGGTCTTACAGAAGGCATGTTTAGAAAACATGGAGCATGGAAAGCAGCGGAAACAGCCCAGAAGTGCAAGTGGCAAAATCCGTTGGATTTCAGAACTTCAATGTGATTATTTTCAAGGCGTCATACACATCTTACCCACGTCATAACTGCTGATGTTATTCACAGCAATTTGCATGCGATGCTTGTGAGCGTAATCTTGGGCGTTTCAGCGTGCAAATAAATTAAATCAAATTAAATTAAATCAAATTAAGGCCTATAAAGGCCGACACGAGACGAGTGCCGTAATGCATTTTTCTATGCGCTGACATGACATCACCTGCTTGACGCCACGCGATTCTGTACCTCCTACTCAGTTCTAGAGCTGAGGAGAAAAATGTTCTGGTCTCGCCCCTAAATGTTTTGAGGCGAAAAAAGCGGCGAACACACACACCTGAACACGGCGTTGCATAAGTGAGCAGTGAAGGATAGAGTTAAGTTCATGTTGGAGCCATCTGGAGTTCCTGAATTAGAAGACATTAGTGGACGCACATCACATCACAACACAGCACAACGACGATGTGAAGGAAATCAGGACATTTCTCAGAAATACAGATACTTGAATATGTAGGAAGCTTCACGGAAGCTAGAAAGAGTCATGTCGCGAAGGTGGGCAGCATTGGGAGATGGGATCGGGCCAGCCAAGCATAGCTAAGCACAGCACCAACTGAACACACCCCAACTACGTAATTGGGGTACCGATCGTACATTCCATGTCTGAATGGCACGCCCATTCGATATGACCTGACCGGCTTGCGCACCCCCACCTCCGAATGCTGCTCATTTTCGCGACATGTATCGCTAAACATTAAGAATATATGCCAATTTTTCAAACGACTCGACTTGCTACAGGATGTCCAAAAATGCTTATCCGCTTTAACGACAACGGAAAGCCTGGATGCTGAGAGAAATGAATTTCGAAGAATTTTTATAACGTGTAGGAGGGCGAAATCTCTTGGTTCGGGATCGCGCCATGCATGCGTCCAGTGTTACGCAGTTTATTGGCACTGTAAATTACAATTTTGTGTTATTTTTTGGCCTCTCGCGACAAATATTGACGCTTTAGGCCAAAACAACTGCCCGAGGTAATTTTACGCTGTTTTCTCCTCCCGACCGAGAAATTTTCGAGATCATTTCCAAGTTAAAACGCGAATATTGTGCTGTGGTTGGTGTACTGTCAGTATATTCCTAATCATGCCATCACACGACGCACATCACGAATTATATTGAAAGAAACCAAAGAAACGAACTATATTATCTTTTGGTCGAAAATACGGATGACGAAATTGGCAAACTTTCACGTAATTTATGAAACCCTAAAATTCCGAGACTGCTTTAGTCAAGAAACCTATGTTGACGGAGAAACAACAGATTCCCAACATAAATTCTAACAATGAAACAGTTGTTATGACTAAAGCGTTTATAATCTTACAAAGATAAAAGGGCAAAGGGAACTGTCAATCAATCCCTGTTTACGATGCACTCCATCCGATAGATAAGCCAGTGTTTTGCTCTTTGCAGACAAGATTGGTACCAATTCACCGAAGACTGGTGGATGGAAGGTTTGCTTGGCCTGTGCTGGACCCGAACCAATGATCTTGATCCGGGTGCATGCAACAGCCGACGACTCTCTGATTGCGCTACCATGGGCATATAAACAGTCTTAGGTATCAAAAATTACTGAACAAGTGAAAAGCTCGGCAACGTCAAGCACAAAAACTATAGGTACGTCGAGAAAAAATTCTACGTGAATTTGCATTACCAATCGGAAAGTAATCACTATTCACCGATCAACTCTGCTGGGGAGTAGAGACGATATGTCTGTTAGGTTTGCCATTGTTTTTTGTCTTGTTGTGTCTCTCAGAATGACCGTGCACAAACAGCAACTATTTTTCAAGCACTTATGTTGATGGCCTTCCGTTCACATTTAATGTTTGGTTCCCTCCTTTTCTTTGTGTTTCACACGTGTGGTTTGATTCCGCGTCTTTAAATAAATAAAATAAATAAATGCCTGGCGTAATCTCAACATAGGCGCGTGTAGCGCAGTCGGAGGAGGTGCCGGCTGTGCATCGGATAACACGTACTTGGTTCAGATTTCCCGCACAGGCCAACCAAGCATTCCATCCTTCCGGTGTCAACGAATTGGTACCAGAATTGTCTGGGAAGGATAGAGCGCTGACTTGTTCATCGGACTACCACTGTCGTGATTACTCACAATACCATATTTTCGGGCGGATCCCTCCAGGCGCCTACTTAAGCCGACGGAGAAGGCTCAGGACAGACTCCCTTTTTCGGTGGGGCTCGCCTTGAGGCTCTCGGGCTCACGCCCAACCTCTGTAGGATCGGAATGCCGTATGCTTGTCTGTCTTCCAATAAACCTTATAGAAGAACGACTGAATCATCCGTTAACCACCACAAGTCATTGTATGGCCAAATACGCATTCCAACTGCCTCTATGACATCTTGTAGTCGTAGAATGCGCGGCGCATCCCAAAAAGGGATTGAGTAACGCCATCCTCTAGTCTTTAATCACAACATCTAACTTGTTAAGAGAGTGTTGCATTGCAACATTTGAAATAGATGACAGAACTTGAGCGTACCTAAAGGAGGAGGAGTTTTAGAGCCAGTAGAACATTTCAAACACTTTAGGACACCCGTAGAGGACCCCGTCTTTGATAAGCCTATTCGTGAAAAATCCTGGCCGGCCGTCGAAGATCACGACTACAAAGAGAATCGACTTTTCAGCTATTTGTGTAAATCTATTCTGGAGGTGCTTCTAAATGCTACACCAGTGAAATTTTGGTATCTTTTCTAATCCTTTGTGTAACATCTTTATTGAAAACATTGTCAACCCAGCACGTAGAAATGAAAAACGTATGAAGCAGGTAGTCAAATATTGTTGCAGACGCTTTGAGACCGCTAACACGGACAGATCTGTCTTTTTTTTCGCAAGCGCTCCACCAATGAATAAGCTCCAGCACTGTTGCAGCAATTTTGCAGAAATCTAATTGTGACCGTTGAGTTAGCTGTTAGTCACGTCACACCGAACAAAAGGTTGATAACGACATTCAGCCTGCTCGGGGTGTACTTGGAAAGAACCGCTTGTTGTCCTTTCCGAGACAGCAGCGCCATGGCTCCGTATGACATCACCCTCACACTTAACCAGATTCTAAATGGTCCTCCATTTATGGACATCGTTACTGAAGCGTCAAGCGAGCCGAAGATATTTTTAACAACATCCAAGAAGGGATTTCTCAAAACGAACACATTGGCTTTTCCTGCCTGGGGATACATCCTTCAGATTAAAAGACAGAAGCAATAATTGCATATATATGTACATATTACATACTAGATGGTGTGCATTTATTCCGTTTTTACGTCATATCAGATAGTTTTCAATTCAAAGTGGACACTCTTTCAAGCGAGCTCGATACTTTTCAAATCAAACTGAACATCCTCCAAATCAAATCGAGCGTCTTCCAGATTAAACTCGAGCTTCTCCAACACAGTTAGGAACATGTTTTGTATAAGGAATTTTAGCATGACTTTAAGGATAAAGGATAAAGAACGGCGTTACTCAAACCCTTTTAGGATGCGCCACGCATTCTACTTCTACGGGATGTCGTGGAGGCGATTTGGCCTACGTAATGACTTGTGGTGGCTGAAGCCGTCAGTGTTTGATCCTTCTCAGACAAGTCAAGTACCGATTCACTGACCTCGGAGGGACGAAAGGTTTGTTTGGCCTGGGCGGGAAATCCAAATCAAGTGTCTGGTATCGGGTGCACGCGACAGCCGGCTCTTCCTTCAACTGCGCTTCACGCGCCTACTATGGCTTTATTTTAATTTAAACATTTAATTCACCTGCTCCAACAAGTGACATGCTGTTATATTCTAAGGGAAAATAATGATTTACATTTTTTTAAAGCGCAGAAAATCATTAATCGTTTAGTGCATTGAAGAAGAGATCGCGCCATGCACTAAACTAGATCGTTGCGATTTTTATCCGATTGATAGCAAAAATTCTGATTGCATGGAGTAACACAGCTGTAAACGGTACAATCAGAACAACTAAGAAACACACACTCCCTCACACCCCTGTTTTATGTAGCCAGCATTTACACTATCAATCAAATAAAAATCGCGACAATCTAGTCTTGCATGGAGCGATCTCCCCATTTAATATACGAGATTACTGCTGTTTTCCTGTGCTTTATAATAAAATTTAGATCATTATTTGAAGAGAGTTATGCTAAATGTTCCTTAAACAGACAATTATTCTAATTCTAATCGTGTTGGAGAGTCTACTGCTTGATCTGGAAATGTTCAGTTTCATATCAGAGGCGTTGAACTTGCTTGGAAGAGTGTATCATTTGATTTGAAATTGCCCAATTTGATGTTAAAATGCTACATGTATACGCACAAAGTTGACTTCAAAAGATTGCACTTAGAACAGGATCTTGGTCTTGGCTCTCGAGTTCGACCAGAGATGACGGAGTCGTGCAGCGCTTTCTATAGAAACAATTGTTCTCGCAGTCAAGCGCATCAAACGAACTACTGCAATGTATTGAAGTACGGCAGGGGAAGAAGCTAATAAGCGGTAATAATTAGTTCTTTAGAAGTGCATCACGCTTTATGCCTCAAAGAACTGTCGAGCACCATGACTGAACAAGGTGCACGCAATGATTTGCTATGGTAAAACGACTGCTAATTCATCACGCCGCTCTTCAAAACTGATAAGGTGTCCCTCTTGTGCTAACCTTGAAAGGACGGAAGGACTAAATCGAAGGGGCTACTCAGTTCACTCCTAGTTGGTAGAGGAAAGGAACGCTAGCCAAGTGCAGCAATGTACTGTCCGCAAGTGATGTGCAGTGGATGGACACCTTGCTCCTGCTGCGTTGGGGGCCGGCTCATGCCTTGTGTGTGGGCGTGGAATGTTCAAGTATCGAGTGCGTTGGTGTATCCGTCTCTGCGCAGATTGTATCCTACCCGGCCACAAGCTTGCACTCTGTAAGCTGTAAGCTGGAAGTACACCACAAGGCCGCCCGACGAGTCTCCCTCGTACCTTCGGGTGGCCTACATGGCTATTCGGAGCCCCATCGCCCGTTCTCTAAAGCCCGGCTAGCTAGCCGTGACAGTAGCACTAAACGGCTCATTCTCCTGACCCCGAAAGAGGCCCATTGTTGCAACGATGGGATGAAATAGCACGGAGAGGCTGCTAAAATCTCAGGACCTAAACGAGAATCCGTCGGAGACCTAGTGATGCAAGCCAAGAAAATCATGCACAGTGTCATCGGAGTGGCCTAAACGAGAAGATACCACTTCCTATACGCCACCTACGACTCCAGAGATGAACTGTTCGTCGGAACATGCTACAGCAGTGGAGTAGGCGGTGTTGGTGTCCTCGTCAACACCAATTGGTCATGAGCATCAATTCGTCATAGTCTCTGACAAACCGAATAGGACGTTTGCGTCTGAAGCGGTGTGGCTCCGTACCAGCTTTGGCTACGCTCGTAGCGTTTGCTCCAGCATCCGACTACGATGACAAAGCGTCGTAGCCTTCTATGTGGAGTTGGAGAAGTTCTAAAAGGAAAACCACACCTTCCACAAGATGGCCGTCGGAGGATTCATCGCCATGTTTAGGACCTGGAAGTTGCCTTAAGAACCTCACATCAGGATGAGAGGAGCAATCAGGAACATCCATAAAAAGTAACACTCCAGGAGTCTCTAATGGAGAACATGTGCCCATAAAGGTTGGGTTCAGGTGGCGAATATGGACAGCATTGGTGGCGCGCTTACCAATCTTAACCAAGCAGAACACCGGCCGAACACATGCCAGCCATTCAGAACACTGTATAAGCCTTGTCTGAATTGCACCCCAATTTTATGCGAACTGACTGCTTGGAGCGCATCCAGGCTCCCGCCCACTGCTGCCCATCTTGGCGACATGTACGAATAGTTGCACCGTGGACATACGGAATGGTTACTTTAACACAACATTCTGCGTATGAAGAAAAGAAACACTTGTAGTAAGAAAAGTAACTGCAAAACAACAGTTTTTGATACACTTCATAAAGGGAAGACGAAACTTTAACGGTGTAAAGGATAATCCAAGAAGCAGTTGGTGAGAGGACCAATCTGCTATTGATTCAGTTGAAATGTGAGGTCAGATAAAAATTGTTCCTTCGTAGTAGATTAGTTCACAAAAATCGCCATTTGAAAATAACAACAATAAGCCGGGTATTCGGCATTACGCGATAAAGCTCACTAAATATTTTTTAGTTTTTTTTTCAGACTCTCTAAGTAATTTTTTTTAGTTTTTTTTTCAGAATGAATTCTACTAATTGCAGTGAGCTTAGGACGAAATACTGTTAAAGTATTGGGAAACTCAAACTTCGTGGATCCTGAATGCTTCCGAAAATGGTTAACTAAATCTTCTCCACTAATTAAGGTAAGAGTCTGCGCTGTGCAATCCAGAATGGTTGAAAATATCAAGATCTATAACAGGTAATCTCGTTTGGGGCGTTTGGTCATAGTAATGTTAGGTAAATTCCGTATATTTGGGATATCGCTGACAAATATGAAAACACTAGAAAGGTTCAAAAAATTTTAAAATACTCAAGAGATCTTGCGTTGCCCCCCCCCCCTCCCCTCCTCCCTTCCCATACGCCCCTTGGATAGACATTTCACCACAACACAGTTTGGTTTTTTTTGGCCTTATCACAAACAGTAAAGCTAATCACCACACCACGACATCCAGAAAAAAAGAGCGAACCTTCGGAAATCAGAGGTCGAAAAATCGTTACTCCGCTCATAACTGATGCCACTCGTTGACGCTCTCTAGGTTTGTCGAGCAAGCATAATTGTCCAGTTTCTTAAAGGACCGTTGTTGTATTCTTGTTTTCAAAGTCTTTTCTGAATTGAATAACGCACGAATGACGACGTCACTAGGAAGCATGATGTCGCCGGATGGAGGGGGAGGTCATCAGCGACCAGAACAAAATTGCGTAAGCGCGACTGGCTGCTCTCGAGCTGATCCGTATAAGACACGACGGGTGGAGCTTAGCATGCTTCGCCGACTCGAATGAAAAACTCATTTCCATGTAGTCGCCCGAAATCTGTGTACAGCTGGGAGCAGCAGGGGACGCTCAGAACTAACGTCATGCAAACAAACGTATGTTAACACGGCAGCGAGCATATGACGACGACGACGACGACGACACGCGCAGG
Source organism: Heligmosomoides polygyrus polygyrus (assembly GCA_947396885.1). Classification (NCBI taxonomy): domain Eukaryota; kingdom Metazoa; phylum Nematoda; class Chromadorea; order Rhabditida; family Heligmosomidae; genus Heligmosomoides; species Heligmosomoides polygyrus. The sequence continues at coordinate 83,472,398 of OX377206.1, forward strand.
GAATGGGATGGGACACGTGCCCCTCGTTCCTCGCTTGGGATTGCCCGTTCGCGACAAGAGCGAGGCTAATCCTCCGTAAAGACATGTGCAGAATGCTTTCATTTTAACAGGGCGCTACGGCTCAAACGGCGGCACCGATACAGTACGCCTCGTGAAGCGCAGAAGCGTCCTAAAAAGGTGGATAAGCCGAGATGCGATGGATTACACGTACGGGGAGCACACATAAACACAGTCGTCGTTTGAAAATCCGCTTACAAATTTGCTGGAGAAAATCACATGGCGAGATCGATCGGCATTTCACAAAACAAAGAGTCCTCGGCTCCAGAAAAATGCCCTTTGCCCACAATAATCGGGAAAGTCGCTCAGAGTCAGAGGGCTAATAAGAGAAGCCCATGCACTTCGCTAAAAATTCTCAGCGAGACCTGTATGATGTTGTAGGGCATGAGACGAGGAACACAGAATTGTTTTTCGTTTTTGCTACGGGCCACTGGGTGGTCAGAAAATGCAGTTTGCATACATCTGGATCCAAACTCCCGACCTCGTGCTCACGAGTCCTAAACACTACCTACTCGGCGAACTCTGCACTGCAGGTGGACGGCATCCCAGCAATCACATAGGGTTGCATCGCACAGTTTTTCATCATTTTCGGACTACGCAGTGGCCTTTAGCAAAAACGAACAACACTTCTGTGCTCCTCGTCTCATGCACTACATCATCATATAGATCTCGCTGAGTCGCTTTGAGGGAATTTCACAGACTTCGCATGTAAAGCCAACCTCTCGCCGAGTACAGCAGATTAAACAGGTCGTGGCCGCAACTAGATGAAGCCGTTCCTGAAGTTGTGTACACAACGACAATTCTTCGAACGGTTGACAGATGCATGATAAGTGGAAAATAAATGCTTTAACAAATTCGTCTATAAGGTGCACCACATGTGTCACATAAGGCAATTTGATATCCATATTTTTCCCCAGGAAATGGCTGGCGGTGGTCACCCGATGAACAATTCGGTATTTTGTGCTTTCAAAACAAGTTCATTACCATTCCACAGACCCAGGAGAGATGTAAGTCTTGATTGACGTAGACGTGACTCGAACCTTGAATCAACTAGGCATCAAGCGAAAGTCGGTGCTTCTCCCAATTGCTCTCCACGCTCCAAAACTACAAAACGTACATATGTGCCCGTAGTAAACTGAGTGAACACTTTTGAGTACCGACAACGACGTAATTTATTGTGTTTACTCTCAAGGGTTCTTCCAGATTCCTCTGAAATGGGTGCAGACTACCAATTTGCATGCTACCAAGCAATATTTGAGAAAACCTCATGTGAAGAATTCAAGATTTCTTCACGTTAAGCAAGCATCCAATTTACTCAACCAACGATCAGAATACACTCTTCCACGTGACTTGTGAAAAAGGTTCAACTGTTCAAGGACTAGCCAAACTGTTTGAAAATTTTCCGAAACTCGAGAATACCTTATAGTTTGTTTCGGTCTCACACTTATCAGTACCGAACGCACCTACTATGAGGAGAAAACTTCGAGATGAAAGAAAAGTACCCACTCCATATCCAACGGCGTGTAGTGGAGCAGATGGAGGAAGCGCCGGCAGCTCACGCACTTCCAATCGAGGTTCTCAATTCGATTCCGATCGAGCTCGGACCAAGCAATCCTTTCACCCCTCGGGAGCCAATAGAAATGTTTAGAGAAGAGAAAACAGTACCCACTCCATATCCAACGGCGTGTAGACTGACCACCGCAAGTGATTGTATAGGCCAAACACAGGTTCGAAATCCCCCCCCTCGATGATGTCCCGAAGAACGAGAATGCGTGGCGCATCCCACAATAGGAATAAAGCCGACCTTATCCAAGGTTCGACGAAACTTGACAAGAACTTATTTGAAAAATTCCCTTCCAATGTGGAAACCTTATTCTGCCCACTCTACACATTTGTAAAGTTAAAAATTTCCAATTCACTGTTGATGTGGAGGTTATTATTAAAACACAACATCAATACTTCCATTAAGTATGAAGTACTCCATTCCAAAAAAGTAACAACATAATAGAAAAAGGCGTGAATCAACGTCTTTGCATCCGTTCGCAACCTTATATCATGAAGATGCGTTGAGTTGCCTACACAAAGGGTCACAGGATGCAAAAGTTAACGACTTATTCATTTCAAACAATATTGGTTGCAAATAGTTGACATCGGAGTGATTGATGTTGACTGAGTGTTTGATTGAGTTTAGCCCAAATTTAGACCAAAAGTCGATATGTGATGTATGCGTGACCCGCGCCTCCTGCACATTGCGCCATATACGTGCAGAGATCAGACAAGACATAGTGAACCCATCAGGGTCGGTCATAACACGCGGCCGAAGCGGTGCTGAACCGTTCGGACTGTCTATGCAAAACTGGTTGAGGTTTCTTTAGTTCTGATTTAGTATTTACGATTTTTTGATTAACATTCGGTGATATTTGAGTGAGATCCCATGAGCCTTCGCCAAAATCTTCTGATTCCATAACGACAAGTGATCTACGAATTCCTCAGCTCGCTCTCATCCCGCTAAATAGAGTCGTACGCAATAAAGGACAATGTGCGGCTCTAAAAGAGAGCTCTGTAGCGTTCTCAAACCACCCAGGTTAAATCGCGATGCTTCTAACGAGTTTCGGCTGATACAGACGACCTCGAGGTTTGGAGCGGAATGTGTCACTTCCAAACAGCACGTGCGGGTTCTTGGCACGACATTCCGCCGCCTCACGTCACTATGGCGTCGTCGGGAGCGGATGCAGAGGACATCTACCACGTGGCTGCGACTTTTCGTCGCTGTAGGATGCTTTTCATTGACAGAATTTTAATTCTGTCCGAGACATTAAGAAGTAGCACATGAACGTCGAAAAAATGGATGGAAATTTGAGCGTAAAATTTTTTAAAATTTCTTTTGAATGTCGGTTAGTGTGCTGTGAGGAAATGTTCCTGGACGTGTGGTCGTGTATTCCCTTCCACCCATCAACTAAAAAAGAACTTATCGTCAGAATCGAGCAAGTTTCCGTGAACACGAAAACCGTTATTCTCCAAAAAAACTCAAGTACCTTAAACAAGGTTACCCCCCCTCTACCTGCAGCATTGAGTACATACCTTAGAGAATGAAACTAGCTGCGAGTAACACATCTGAAGAAGCTGTTCAAAGCTCCAGGATACCTTGTTAAGATAAGGAAAAGCCATGTTCGCATTTAAACAGGGCATCGGTTTTTTTTCGCTTTTTTGCGGATAAAACAAACCTTCTTCGGACGTGTGCTATCTGATTCCGTCGTATCGCGCTTATTTCATTGCTCTCCGTTTGGTAAGTCTATCTAACTCTACGGAAAACACAATTACTTCATGCATCAGTATTTAGTCAACAAAGCTCGAAAAATGTTTCGTCGCGATCGAGATTCCCCCGAGTAAATTAATGTCTCAGCGTAGTTGAATGCGTAGGCAGGAGTGCGAGAGAAAGAAGCAAACTACGAGTAAAAGAAGAAGGAAAACAGGGAAAAACCATAGACTACATAGTCGGAAGCTAAGGAAGATACTGAAAACAATAGAGCTGTGAATGCGGACAGAAGAACATAATGAAGATAAGGCCATTATTTGATTATAATATTTAAAAAAACGTGCTCGGTTGCGAATACTATTTACCAATTTTTGTAAAGTGTGCCGGCAAGCATCCTTTGAAACCGGGCTAAAAAATTACTAAGGAAATAGAAGGGCTTCATCACGTTGTTCAAAGATCTTGGACAGAACCGTTTGTGCAACCCCATGGAGTTCTTTTGTGCACCTCATTTGAATTTGGTAATCTGTAAGATTAAAAAGGGCTAGTGGCACAGATGACAAGACGCTTGATCACGTGTGATACTACGGATCGATTGCAGGTTCGTTTCCTGCCCACGGCATCAAGCATTTCTCTTTTTGAGGTAGATGAAACAACATATACCATACTTTTATATGGGAGATGGTTGTAATACATATTTACTGGACCCCACAAATAGACGTAGTAGATAACTAGACATTCAAACCGTCTACGATATTCCGTATGAGTAGAGTACGTAGCGTATTCTAAAAAAAGGGCGGAATTCATCAACTTATCCTTTTACCACTCATAAGAGACAGAAAAGGAAAGTTTGTGATCTACGTCAGGATTTCAAGCTTACAACTGACGGCTAGTTCTTTGCCAAAGAAATCTTAAATTACTTAAAAAAGAGACTGAAGGAGCACCAACATTTCCTATTCAAGGTAAGCATTGGCTGGAATCCTAGGACACTTCGTCGAATAATTCGTGTTAACTTTGCCTACAATTTACGAGCAAAGTTAAGGTATCAAAATAAATAAATTGGTCGAATATGGCTGTTCGTCGTGTCGTGCAAGGTCGTCCGAGCTCGAATTTCGACGAATTTTTACATGCTGAGTAGACATCCCATCATATAGTTTTACCTGTTAAACGGTGAGTAAGCTCTGACGGAGAAGGCTGTGCATCCGAAGTTGCCGATGCATTGGTATCAGTTTCGTATGGGAAGGATAAAACACTGACTTGATTACCGGGTAGCCACCGCAACTCATTATATAGTCATGCAGGCCTCGTAGAGGTAGAATGCGTGGCGCATCCCAAACAGGAATTAACTAGTACCATCCCTTACCCTATATCTCTATGTCTATGGCTTAATGAGCTGTAGAATTAAGAACAGGTTCAGAAGTGTTCTAACGTCAGCTGAACTAGAACCAACAATCTTCGCCTACAGTTCAGAAAGCTAAACGCTAAAGTAACTGTGTTATCAAGAATGAAACCTTCTCCGCGTGTTAACTGTTCGGTCAGTTTCCCGTTGTTTGCCGCACTACAATCGTGAATATTTTCACGTCCACACGTGTGGCAAATACTCTCAAAATCACGCTGTGTTGATCCTCGTGAAATGTTCAGTGTAATGTATGCGCCACACTACTAATTAACGCTTCTAAAGCATCGCCTCGCTTCCGGATCGCCGCCATTCATGAATCATCAGGTGATCGTGGCGTCTGAACTCCTTGTTCATGTTCGTTACAGTACCTCCGCTAAATTTTCAACCAATTGGCGTGTGCGACACAAAAACGCAATTTTTGCGTCGCATCGTGATATCTTTTTTCAGAGCAAAGCCTTCCTCACGAAAATTTACAAGGGCTTTCAGCATCGCACGTTCCATCACTTGGCATGCGACTGCCATTCAGAGATCATCGAGACCCTGAAATGCTATAGCGAAATTAAGCAAGCTCTTTGCTCCTGGATTCCGCGGGATGTCAAGAGAATACCAGGACGCCCACCCACGCGTTGGTCGGACTTCTTCGTGAAAGCCCTGAACGACCGATATGACGCTCTCCGTGTCCCTCGAGCGAGGAGGATCCAAAATTCCTTAAAATGAATCCACGTGCAACATTTCTTATGATTGGAACTGGAGATTTCTCCTACTTTTGCTATTTATTTACCATCATACAACTTTAGTTTGAAGGCTGATTTCTCCTCGTGCTCCCGACAGTAGAATGCACATTATAATTTCAAATTCCATGTTTATTTGAAACAAAGAGAAGAGAGTATCCAGCTCATAAAGTGGTAGTGCATCAAGATTTCAAGAACACATCCTGTAAAAGCAGCTTTGGACGTACAGATCTGAGCTTCTACTTGACAAATCAGTCTTCCACCTAGAAGGTTGGTCAAACACGGTGTAAAAAATTTGCGCGCCCATAGGTAGGCTTGGGGTTAGATTTGTACACTAAGTGTGAGTAGTGGGAAATGAGAAGCACAGATGACACACCCAGAAGACATCTCTGATAGGACAGGCCAGGTCGCCGCAATTATGACAGGGGACCTGACTCCAGCATTAGACCTATCTCAGCGAATAAATGAGATTAGGATCGATTGGACTAACATAAGAAAAATACCATGAAGATGTGCTCCGCTAAATAGCAGAAGCAATCTTGGGAAGTCTGGGCAGACTCCTTCGCCAAATTTCATTCTCAATTTTGAAGAAAGTTCTCTTTTTAAGGGAGTGAATCTAGCGGTCGTGATAGGCTAACCTAATAATTCTCTCTGGGCTAATTTTCTAGGTTGAATACTGATTTGTCAAGTAGAAGCTCAGATCTGTACGTTCAAAGTTGATTTCTCTTAAAATCTTGATGCAATATCACTTTGTGACCTGGATACTCTCGCCCTTTTTTCTAGATAAACATAGAATCTGAAATTATAATGTACACTCTACCGTCGAGAGCATGAGCAGAAATCAGACTTCCAGCTAAAGTTGTACGATGGTAAATAAATAGCAAAAATAGAAGAAATCGCGAGCTCAAGTCGTTAGAAATGCTGCACGTGGAAGCACTTTAGGCAAATTTGGCATCAAACGAATCATCATGATATGAAATGTTGGAAGACAGTCTGAATGCGTATTTAGAAAATTCAATTACTTGAGATAGCTAGGTCAAGAAGAAATCAGTGTTGTATCCTTTCCGGACGACTGCTGAAATCTACAACTCCGGAGGGATGAAAGGCTTGGATGGCTTGGGCGGGACTCAAGCCAAGAATCCTCGACTCAGAGTCTCGCAACAATCAGCGCCTCTTCCAACTGCCCGCTCCTGTCTTTAGGTTTTTGGGCCGAATAGACGCAAAAACCGCCGTTCCCCATAACTCTCTTCAATGTTTCTTTCTCAAAGAATAAATACCACCGTTCGAACTAATTCTGACGATGCTTCCCTGATATAGATAGCAATGCGTAGGACAAAAAAACAAAGGACGGCGTTATTCAGCCCCTTTTGGAATGCGCCACGCATTCTACTCCTACGGGATATCGTGGAGGCGTTCTGAGGCCAATTACGCATTCAAATCGCCTCCACATTCAATGACTTGCGGTGGCCAGCCGATGAACAAGTCAGCGCTCCATCCTTCTCAGACAAGTCTGGTAGCAATGCACCTACCCCGGAGAGATGGAAGGCTTGGTTGGCCTGGGCGGGAGATCCAAACCAGGAACCTGGTATCACGTGCACGCGACAGTCAACGCCTCCTCCAACTGCACTACACGCGCCCAGCAATGCGTAACATTTGGAAAATTTGCTTGGTGACCTGGTTCTTTCGCCGGGCAGCAACCTCCGTCCGTCGCTCGAGATAATCGCGTCCAATGGCTACTTCGCTTTAATTGGTCTAGAGAACCCGGCATTAGTTATAGATTTCGTCTTTTCTTGTATCATGTTTGAGTACGTAAATAAATAAATAAATATGTATATACTCGTGGTTGGCAGTGCTTTGTCGCCCATATGCTGAGAATAATGAAAGCGACGAAAATTTGAAAAGTGCAACTGGATCATTTGTTTTGGGCGGGCTTTGGCTATGATACACATTGCATGAAGAGCTGATACTGATCTACAAACGGACAAGGGTTAACAAGAAGTATCATGTGACTTTAGTAACCATAAGGTTATACCTGCTTGTTAGGTCTTCGAAATCTCTAAACACAAATTAGGTAGATCATCTACAGGAAATTCTGTGCCTACAGACGTAGCCAGGCACTGGTGCAACCTTCATTCCTTCTGTTATGGAGGACTAATAAGCTGTCGAAACTCTGAGAGCTCAACCTTCTTCTTTTTTTTCTTCTTCATTCATTCGCGCAACGGATACCACTGCGGAACTAGCAGATGGTACAGCGTGCCAAGTACAACACATAAAAACACGCCAAGACCATCAACAGAGATTCAGAATGGCGAAAAGAAAGGCTCGGAGCACAACAGCTTGCTTCATCTCCATTGTCTGATCCGAACTGCAACATGTTCTGCAGCACTCATGCAGACAATATTTTTCATGCTAACGATTTCAGTACTTCTGGATCTCCCATATTTCATATCAGACTCGCACCTACTCCGCCACAGTCACGTCACGTGACTGAAACTCCATAAAATTTAGACAATTCGATCTCATATGTGACGGCATAGATAAAAAGAGACGTTTCCCAAGAACAGCAACTGAGCAGAATATCCATCCGTGCCATCAACCGGCCTCCTTAACAAATTGTGCAGGCGTACATTTAAGAGTTTAAGAAGTCTTCACGAGGAAGTATGATTGTTCTGCACTTTGCAGAATAAGCTTTCAGCTTTCTCATCGACGAATCAAATTTCAATATTCCTACGTATTTCTCCTATGACACATAAGAATGCTTAATCATCACTCTTTATGAGATAATACATTTTGTCTCGCTTCTGGAATATTGGCTCAAATGTTTTTCTCATGACGCAGCCCACCGATATATAAGCAGCGCGCGCAATTTCAGGAGACACCTTCCGCTCCTTAGCGATCCGTTCCACTCCTTGGAACTCAATCGGCATCTTCACGCAGCTGTATGGTTTTCGGAAACCGCAACATAAAACTTATCAACGTTGAACGTCCTCGTCATCCGCATCATCTGGCGGCCCAGCAAGGACCAACTTCTACGCAACTTCTAAGCTATGCATTCCAAAATCCCTCGTTCGTCGAAGATCATCCAACATACGCCGGTATACAAATCGTCGACGACGGCGTCGACAGCGGAAATTCCTAGCCTGAGTTATCCTGATTCTTGCACTCGTTCGTCTTTCCAAGGAGTGCTCCAAAGTCGTTTCCATCAAGACCCACGAAGAGATCTGCTCAACAACAGGCGACATCGAAGCTTGTACATATAATGAAGCCATGGTCATCACTCTGCAGCCCCTACAGCAAGAAACTTGGCTATCGCGACAACCACTCGATCGCCATTGTGTCAGCGAAGATCAATGGTATCGTGTTTCAGTGCGAAAAGTACGTGGAATTTTCACAAAGGATCATCACCTGACATGGCATCCATACGTCGATGCTATCAAGCTGGGACTGTGTCGAAGGTGCATGTGAAAATATGACACCAACGGATAAAATGAAGGAGTTCTCGGACACAGCAAATAGCAGCCCTGGATACATCTCCCGAACAAAGCTGCGGGTGTATCACACGCGACAACTGCTTCGTCTGCCAGCCCAGTTGCCTCTTTTTATAGAGTCTACATGCCGTGCCATGGGGCGCGTGTAGCGCAGTCGGAGGGGGCGCCGACGGTCGTGTGCACCCGATGCCAGGTTCCTGGTTCGGATTTTCCGGCTAGGCCGACCAGGTCTTCCATCCCTCCGGGCTCGGTGAATTGATATCAGACGTGTCTGGGAAGGACAAAGCGCTGACTTGTTCATCGGCTGGCCACCGCGAGTCATTGTATGGACAAATACGCATTCATATCGCCTTTCGAATACAATTCAACTGCACCCAGAACAAACGGCGACATGGGATAACTTACGCTTTAGCCTTATCGAAACTGTAATCCCACAGCTCCCCATAATTTCATCAACATTCGTGGAAACTGATGACCTCGTCTCCATTGTGAAACCAGCTCATCGAGGACATCTTGCACTACAACTACAGTGCTCCACGATGAGAGTGCGGCATATTTCAACTGAAGCTTCGCAAATAACGCCGGCAAGTGCAATCACGGATTACGCAAAGCGTCCTGCTCCTGTTGCCCCGGAAGCATATCACACCTCGTGCGACCATCACCTCTCCCACACATGTTTCCAAAAACTTCCTGATCTTCTCTCACGACAACAAGGTATACATCCAAAGCCACTCTGCAACTACATTTCGTCGCTGAAGACATGAAGATAACCGTTCGCCAATCCTGCTCTTCGTGGATGGATTGGCGCCGCTGGATCTCGCACCCAGGTGCGAGGAGGGCAACCCGCGATACGAGTAGGAGCTCAGGTCAGCTCTAGAACTCGAACGTCGAAGAAGGGAAATTGCCGAGTACTTTCAATCTGGACAACACCAGATCATTACAAGGCCGAATCTGTGGGGACTCGAAGTTACGTGGAGTTCGCCTTCGTTGGTACTGCCACGTTCTTCGCGCTAGTCAGGGGAAGCAGCTACAGAGGTAGGTTCGAATGGTGGTATTTATTCTTTGAAAATGGTACACTGAAGAGAGTTATGGGAAACCGGCGAAAACGGTGGTTTTTCTGAGTCTGTTCCGCCCAAAAACCAAAAGGCAGGAGCGGTGTTGTAATATTTTTGATTAATTTACTTAAGATGGACGCTAGGGAAAAGGACGAACCTTAGCACCTTTGAAAAAAGATGTTAATAAAATGAAATAATAAAAAGATTAATACGAGATAAAGATCATAGAGGTAGATGTTGAATAGTAGAACTAGAGTACGAGCAGTGAACGAACATGGTAACTGAGGCTTTGCAAAGATCATTCGCTTGAAGGAAGGAAATTAGCTGATGAATACATTATCGTGCTTTTCAAAGACTTGTACAAGGACGTTACCCTTTCATAAATGAATGACCTCGCATAGTAGTTCTAGGTCTTCAAGACGTCGACTTATAATTACTGAGATTAGGATTTATGGAAAATCGGACGTGTAGACTAAAGAGGCTTCTTAGCAAGTCCAAAAATTATAATGTTTCACAATAATTATAACAGACATTTCTGACGCGAGAGAAAAGCCGAAAAACGAAAATGAAAACTTTGGGGCAGAAGCGGATTCCCATGCGTATCACCTTCGTGAAAAGCAACAACGCCGGGCAACAAAATGAATTCGGTGAGCGTGGCGGAAAATTGTGCTCGGCCTGGGAACAGACGCGGAGAGGGGGACGTCATCGAGCACGGAGGGACGACGACGACGACGTCGACGACGGGTCAATCTTCACGAGACACAACAAAATCTGCTCCCCGCTTCCGCGCGCGCTCACGCCGTCGAGCAGGAGGCGTCACAGTTCAGCACCGCCGCCAGCCAGCCTGCCTGCCAACCAGCCAGCCAGCCAGCCATCCGACCAGCACGTCGGCTGGCTGGGCTGAGGAGCAGCACAAGATCAGTGCTTTGGGCGGGATGGAGACTTCTGAATCCGACTGGCCGACGTGAGCTGCGCCACGACGCCGGCGAATCCCAGAGCCCATGCTGCCCCCCCCCCCCGAAATTGTAATAAGCCAGGAATGTGACAGAATCCAGGTGCACGTGAACGATGTACGCAGCGCAGCGGCCGGGGATCGATCTGGAGGCGGGGCCACCCGCGACGGGTAGACGTGGAATGACGTCACTCACCTAACGCGCCAGCCATCGCGAATTGCTGCTTGCACATTTCTGAAGTAGAGAGCGAGCGCCTGGCCACACATACACACACACACACACACACACACACGTACACACACGCACACACACGCATACACACACGCGTACACACATGGGTATACACATGCATCCGTATACACATGCACGGGCCGAAATTTTAGGAATTCCTCAGAAATCAAAGATCACAGAGGAGCGGAAAATTTCCAAATTGTCATCTGGGGCATCCAAATTATCATCTGAGGCTCGCACTTATTTCGAAGAGCACGGGAAAGCCTGCAGAGGCTTCATCAACGCCATCCGCTGTCATTCTTCCAATAGTGATGTCATAGAAGCTCTGAAGCATTGCATGAAGAAAAGCCGTTTCACAATAACGCCTCTATCCCTCTTGAGGTAAGTTTATTCTAACTCAAATCCAAATGGGAATTAAGAGAATCATAAGTCCTGGAAGGTGCATGAACATATTCAAATTCAAATGAACTTCAAAAACCTTATATTCACATTTATAGGGGTTGTTAAGTAGGGGAACTTTATGATGCAGGAAATAACAACCTTACGAGCTTTCATAAAAAGGCGATTATATGCATATGTTCGGGAAAATTGCTGAAAAGTTACGTAGAGTTCGCCTTCGTTGGTACGGCCACGTTCTCCGTGCTAGTGATGACACCGTTCGGAAGATTGGCCTCAAAATAGAAGTGCCCGGAAAACGGCCTAAAGGACGGTCTAGGCAACGCTGACTTGATACGCTGCACATGGACTTAAAGGAAGCCGGTATCCACCCTGATCAAGCATTTGATCGTGCGAAGTGGCGTCACCATACCAGAAGAGCGGACCCCGCCTCGAAGCGGAACAAACACTGAAGAAGACGAGGAGGAAGAAGAAGAATGTAAATGTATGTATGTTCGGGAAAAGCATGGAAGTTTCATGTTTCTTGAAAAAGGTATAGTTATTTGCTTAAGGAATTAAGGAATTCATATGTCATAACAAAATTCGTGGATATATCCAAATTCAAATGAAATATAAAGAAAATTTATAAAAAAGAAAAGTACAAATTAAATTCATATGGTCATTGCTTGGAAATTTTCAGATCTATAAGGGTCGGAACAAGGCACCATACAAATATTATAGTTCTAAATTGAACGCTTTCAAGCGCTTTGCTAGCCGAGCATTATTTAGATATGACGTTTCTTGAGATAATTCATTAAGTAATACCGACTACCTTTCCCGAATTGGTGTTCGTTCTTGTGTGCTAATCTGCGTTTTCTTGAATTACTTCCTTGTTGTTGGTTTTGTTTTTTCTCACATTTGCCTTTTGCAGATGTAATAAACTGTAAAACTGTAACTAGGTGCTATCTTATTGTCGCCTAGCTCATCACAGAATGTCGTGTCGTGCTATGGCTGCTGTTGTAATTTTTATTTTCATATTGTCTATTTTTATTGGTCCGATTTATTCTGACTGAATATTATACCGGCTTTTAAAGGCTTCTCCTCTATCTGAATAGATCCAAACTTTCTATAGCCATCCACGGTATCAAATGTGCTACTAATTTCAAGATGAACAGGAAGTCTGCAAAAGCCAAAATTTGACCAGCAACCCCTTTCCCAACGCGTGTTCCGATAGTGATGTCATGTAGGCTTGAGACGTTCGCAAAAGAAAACCCGCTCAAATAATGGCTCTCCGCTCATTGATAAAAACTCATTGATAAAAGCTTATCCTTAGTTAACTATATGTTGAATCCAAGTACGATGAACAATTCTGAAGCTAGATCTACTGTGATGGCGACTTCTGGTTGAACCAAAACCTAAATCTCAGATCTAATTAACCTTTTTGAGAATTCGGCCACTGTTTCGATATTCCTGCGTACGCACACAGACTCAAAGTTCATCCGATTAGACAGAGTGTCATCTCATTTGCTAGAATTACGGTAACATATGCAAATGAAACCAACAGCCGAGTAAAAAACAGTGTATCGTAACCATTAGGTATGGAAACGATTGGAAATTTTGGAATTTGAATGGCGCAAAAATTGATATCTTTGCTTACTTATGGAATTATGGAATGGGATCATTTACTAGTGGAACTCATAGGTATATAGCTATCCATGCACACATACAGAGAACGGACGAGTGAAAATTTTGGAAAAGTTTCAGGAATCAAAAGTGAGAAGAAGGGATTATTTGCCAGAAAATAAAGAAAACGGAATTCTCAATAGGCTAGACGAACTCTATTATTAGGTCCCTTTCTAACAGTGACGTCGTGGATCTTCTCAAGTATATATCATAAGAATAAAAGACAGCGACACTAAGCCCTGTTCGAGATGCGCCGCGAATTCTACCTCCAGGAATATCCTGGAGACAGTTTAAATGTGTGCTATGAATAGTGCTGACCACCCGATTGGCAGGTACTGCCTAAAAGAAGTTACTCACGCCAGTAATAAGTTTATAAGCTAAACTTGTTATTTACTGATTACCACATGGTAAGATGGACATCCGTTATATGAAACAAAAGTTAATGGCTAAGCATTTTACGGAATAATCCTAAAATGACTAATACAGTAAATTTTTATTTTTCGGTTAAAATAAGTCAACCTGCTCACTTATTGAATCAGAGGAAAGATGGCGCAACGAAGAATTTTGTCTCAGGGAAAGTGGCAGCGATTTAACTTTGGCTAGGATTTCATCAATTCGGAAACTATCAAAGTATCCGCGTTAATGTATTCTTGAATAATGTATAGGGTAATGGTAACTCAACCTCAACTTTGGCTTAAATATGGTGGTAAATAGGGGCTACTTTGTTGTGGAATCCATGCAAGCAGTTGCAATCTAAGAAAACATATATATATGTATAGATATAAGCGCATCGAAGATTAGGTGGGCCGGCCACGTAATGCGCTTCGCAGACACCCGCTGGACGAGAGCCGTTACCAACTGGATTCCGCGCGATTTCAAAAGAACACCAGGACGCCCACCAACGCGTTGGTCGGACTTCTTCGTGAAAGCCCTGAAAAAGCTCTTCGTGTCCCTCGAGCGAGGAGGATCCATTGGGCCACTCTGGCACGCGAGAAGGACGAATGGAGACGTTGATGGCGCCCACTCGAGCAAGTCGATGATCAACTGGACGACAGGTGACACGGTGATAAGCGCATAAACTTGCCTATATCTGTATCTATACCTGTATCTCGGTTGGATAGAAATTTTGGAAAATTTTCGACGACAAAGAATCACAAAAGGCATTCGTCAGAAAACGTCGAAAATAATTTTCATTGGTTGGTTAGCTGAGGAATCCAGTGCGCTTACATTTATGCTCACAAGAGCAGGAAAAACCACCCTTCGACGGCTAATCAAACGCTCTTGTCAGCCCGTCTTCTAATGGTGATGTCATCGAGTCTCGAGAGCACTGCAAGAAGGAGGACCTTTCAGAACGAATACCCCTCTTCACCTATGCGCCTAAGCTTACACGAACAAATCCCAGGTTACTTCTAGGTTAATAAGCTGATTTCAACGCGAGCTACAGGAATATATGCATACGTCATGAGAATCTCCACATAGTGGCTTCGAACGCCATGAAAATTTATACAAAGGAAAGAGGATGAAGGATGGCGTTACTCAATTCCTTGTAGGATACTCTACGCATTCTACTTCTACTGGCTTTCGTATTAGACAATTGGAATGCGTGTTTGGCCATACAATGACTCGCGGTGGCCAGAACAAATCAAGCCTAATCCTTCCGAGATAAGTCTGGCACCAATTCACCCACTCCGAAGGGATGGAAGGCTTGGTTGGCTTGGAACCTGGAACTTTGTATCGGATGAACGCTAGAGTCGACACCTCCTACGACTGCGCTACACGCCCTCTCAGAATTCACATAAATACAGACATTTGTCCGAAAACTACAGACAATTTCCAGAAATCAGTGGTCGAGAAAACTCAGGGGTTAGCGGAGTCCTATAAAGCTGTTTAAGCAGCCAGCAGCATGTAAGGCAATCACTTAGCATTTGTTTCTTTTACAGAGGAAGATTAAGCAGTTGAAGGCTAAATGAACAGACTTCTCAGTCCACATCACTCTGATGGTGATGTCATGGGATGATGGAAAATCCCCAAAAAGGTCGCTTCCCGTTATCGCCTATATAGCTGTTGATAAAGTGTTGACAAAGCTTCTCCAATGTTAGATCTACATCGGCCTCAACTATGATAAGCATTAGGAACTATTGGAGAAAATTCACTTAAGCGACACGTGTACCACGCATTCATAAAGGGTCTTTACAAATGTTGACCAGAAAGGATGGAAATTTCGAATTCAATGGACAGTGAAATGGGTATAATTATTTGCTCAAGGAATCCATTTGTCCTGGCACATGGGGTGCACGACGGACAGGAGGAAATTCTGGAGAGGTTTCAGGATTGAAACATCAGAAAAAAAGCATTGATCCGAGAATAGAATATTTTTACCACTTGTCTAGGGCATCCAATGTGCTTATTTTCAAGAGTAAAAGAAGGTCTGAAAAAGCTAAGTAATCGCGCTGCCCAGCACATAATAAAGCAGTGACGTCACTAGTATGACAGAGTAAAGCAGAAAGGAACATCTTCTCACGAGAAGACGTTCTGCATATATAAACATATACTACACGGAGCGAAAATGAAATCTATATTTGTCTCAAACCATAAGGCTAACAATGGTGATTTCGACATGACGTACGAGAATATATGCATACGTCATGCGAAATTTGCACAAAGTGCCTTCGAAGGCCGTAAGAATTTAGATGTGGAAATTTGGGCGGAGACTGCAGAAGATGTTAAGAAATCAAAGATTTCATAAACTCAGTGGCATGAGAAATTTACGGCGCTTTCCGCTCAAAAGTTATGTAGCTAATAAGATAATTATATGAGGAATCTAAAAGCACACTTTGAAAAAAGAAAGAAAATGAGCGCTATGACAGACTCAGGGCGCGTGTAGCGCAGTCGGAGCAGGCGCCGATTGTCGTCTGCATTCGATACCAGGTTCCTGGTTCGGATTTCCCGCTCAGGCCAACCAAGATTTCCATCCTTCCCCTCCCCCCGGGTCGGTGAATTGGTACCAGACTTGCCTGGGTAGGATAGAGCGCTGACTTGTTCGTCGGCTGGCCACTGCAAGTCATTGTATGGCCAAATACGCCTTCAAATCGCCTCCACGACATCCCGTAGAAGTAGAATGCGTGGCGCATCCCAAACGGGATTGAGTAACGTTGTCCTTTATACTTTTCTCTATTAATGACAGGGTCCATAGTGGTACACACGTGTGGTGTATAACTCTTGGTCTTAGTATTGCTGGTGAGTGAAGTGCAATAAAATATAAAGATAACTACGCCGGCAGGGTGTTGTTCATCCACAGCCGAATGACTCCGAGGCTCTCACAGACGTTCTCATTTCAACGCATCAGCATCTCCCGTCAGGCGAGCCTCCCTAACGCTTCCATAACACTCAATTGAACTCTAAATTTATTTCGTTGGACAGCGGGATTCCGGAGAAAAGCGTTTTTAGATTCCAGGGTGTCTAAAAAATGTATACACTATTTGAAAGGTGATAACTTTGCTCACAATAAAGGTATTAAAAAAGTTAAGGGCACATATGAAAGCTTAAGAAAATAAAAATTTTCTGATATATGAGCGACATGGAATGCGCCATGTAGTCGTCTGAAATTTTGCATTTTACGCTTGGTTGATTGTGTTTCACTTAAATACTTGCTATAATTTCTTCACAGAGTGGCCGTTTCGTTTGCTTTCAGTTTTTTAAGGTCTAAAACATGAGAGCACACTACTGCTTGCGAAAAATGTAGTGTACTAAAAATTGCATGTAGTATTTGAAAGGTTCTAACGTTGCTGCTAGTAAATCTTTTGAAGATGTTTGAGACTCATATGAAAACACAGGGTAACGAGATTATTGTGGCGGCAATTAGTCAAGATTGCGCCATTCTCCCGCCTAAAACATTGCATTTCAGACTCGATTGATTGTGCATGGGCTGAATGCTTGTTACAGTCTTGTTACTACTTGGCCACATTAACCTTTGCTGCGCTTCTGTTAATGTTATCCGTCGCTCAGTGGCTGTAATTATGCCGATTAATTTCTCCATTCAGCTTGAATGTTGCTTAATCAGTCCACAGAGTACCTCTTGTAAAATGGGACTCCTGTTCGCATATAGATCGTGCAATTAATAAACTTACATGCCACGTGTCTTTCACGTGATTGCCAGGCTCTAAATGTTGATAGAAGTACAGCATAGGTTATTCTGACCAAGTAATAACAAGAATGTAATAGACATTCAGCCCATGCACAATCAATCGAGTCTGGAATGCAAGGTTTCAGGCGAGAGCATGGCGCAATCTTGATCATTTGCACGTCACAGTAGTCTGTTACCCTGCGATTCATATTAGTTTCAAACACCTTCATAGGCTTCGCTAGCAGCAATGTTAGACCCTTCCAAACAGTACTTGTATTTTTTAGGATACCCTGTATTTTTCGTAAGCCATAGTGTGTTTTTGAGTTTACATGTATTCAAGCGAAAGACAATTAATCGAGTGAAAATGCAAAAGTTCAGTCGAGTGCATGGCGCATTCCATGTCGCTCATATGCCAAAAATTTCTATTTTCCCATGCTTTCATATGAGCCCTCAACTTCTTCGGTCCCTTCATGTGAGTAAAGTTATCACCTTTCAAACAGTGTATACATTTTTTTGAGACACCTTGTACGATTATCTAATAAGCGATGTGATATTTGTTTCGCCAAATCTCTGCGCCTACCATAGTCGGATAGCGCCAAATTTTTAGCAGTCACAAAAGGCAACCGTCAAGCGTTCAGCCATCTTCCAGAAGAAGACACACTCTGCAGTGATGTCATGTGTAAGATAGAGAAAATTCCTTAAAAAAAGTCGCTCGCCGTTAACGCTCCTATAACTGCTGACATCAGCGTTTACTTACTTTGCTCTAAGTCGGTTTAACGTCTGATGGGCACTACGGATGATTAGAGCAAGTGCACTCATGCAGTGCACGCGCTTTTCCAGATGAAGACCGGAAAAGATGGGAAGCTTTAAATTCCGTGGACAGTGAAATAGGAGTCATTATTTACTTAAGGTTTTCATATGTACGTGCTCAAGTGGCAATGTATGGGACGGATGGGTGGAAATTTTGAAAGAATTTCAGGAGTGAAACAGAACAACACATTGGTTCAGAAACCGAATATTCCGCACTTTCGAATCGTTCGTTTCTCATTCTTATCTAAGGCATCCAAAAAACTCTTACCGCTATTTTCAAGAGCAAAAGAAAGCGTGCAGAGACGAGATAGGTGCATTTTTCAGTTAGTACATAGAAGGATAATGACGTCAATGAGATTTCAGAGCATCGCAGGAAAGAAGATCTTTTCAGGCGAAAATCGTATTCGTATGGAAATATTTTTCCTATTTCTGCGTGATCTATTTCTTTCGTTTTTTTTTATTCGTATTATTCATGACCATATTTTCCACGCTGTACTAAGTAAACGTGAAAACTATGAATGTTTCAAACTATAAGATCAAAAACGTGATTTTGGCAAGCGCTATGAGCATGCATACTTGGACATATTTTCATAAACACTGAGTGACTTCCAGATGCTGGAAAATTCCTACGATTTTCAAGGAAAAAATCAACCACATATAGTTCTGTACTGAATTCATTTGCAGAGGAAAACGCTTTCATCAATAAACGATCGATGTTTATTTGGTCATTCATAGCATCTAGTCTGCTCATCCTTGCTTTCAATATGGAGATAAAGTCTGCAGAGGCCAAATAAACGCCAGTCTCAGCCTGCAATCGAATAGTGATGTCATCGAAGCTGAAGACAACGGCAAATAAAGCCGCTTCACGGTAGCGCCGCTTTGCTTAGAAGATAAGCGCGGAATAAGCGTTTCCTTACACAGCTTCAAGTGAAGGCAGCATAGCCATTAGAGAAATGACTGCATGTACTCTCATCAAAGGATGCCTACAAATATTATACAGAAATGGCTGAAAGTCTTTGAATTCCAAGGAACACCGAAACGGGTATTTTCACTTGTTCACGACCTCCGTAGAAACGGATTCGTTCAACTACACACACACACATTTGTTGACTGCGGATGAGGGAATCTTTTGGAAAATTTTCAAAAATTACGAAACAGACTTCGCTAAAAAAATGGAAATATGTTTAATACTCGTCTAAGCCACTTAATGTCCGCGACTCTTTTTTAGGAGAAAAAGATGCCTATAAAGGCTGGAAAAAGCACTTCTAGGCCCATATTCTGAAAGTGATGTCATCGACAATCAAAAAAGGCAGCGCTGGAAATAAATCCGTTCCACGTGAACGCCCCACCACTTAATAGTATATGTTTATTCAATCTCAAGCCTAAATATATACGTACATATTTAGTAAGATCAGAAGGCCAACATCGGCCATTTCAACGCCGCTAACAGGCGCTAGACATTTGCGTAGAGCATAAAGGGGCATTTACACACATTAATGTCAATGGTGGGACAGCGGACGTATGGGATCCATATGTAGTTCCGGGTAGACACGAACATACGCGGACCAAAAATAGATGGGCATTTTGGAAAAATTTCAGGAATCGAACAACCGCAAAGGACCAAAAACCAAAAAATTGCTGGCAGATATCTAGTGTAGATATGCGTTGTACATATGGCACGCTTCAAAAACTAAACACAAATCCAGTAAAGGCGGAACGAACACAGTTCTCAGCCCGTCATCTGATAATAATCTCATAAAGTTTCGATGTATCGCGAGAAAGAAGCCGTTCCACGTGATCGCCTCTCTATCACTGATATAAGCCTGTTCGAGCTGAAATCTATTTTTGAGCCAAATCTGAAGGAGGCTAATATCGTCCATCGTAATACAAACAACAAGAAAACGTATATGCTTGCCCAAAGAACCGAGGAGCACTTGCGAATAATGAATAGAAGTGGATGAGAATTTTGGAGCCTCAAAAGCCCACCAAGATTAGATATGAGTACCTATGCGTGCGCACAGGCATGATTTCATGTGGCTTAGCGTACAGATACGCAGTGGGGTTTGACAGATTTCCAAATCAGAAAAAAATCAGAAAATCAGAAAATATAACGTTGTGAAAAAAGTTTGCCTCTACTCACTCTAAAGAAGAAGAGAAGGCACTTAATAATTGCACTGCCCGGTCCGTATTGTAATACTGCTGTTATGACAGCATTAAACTACAGATGATGTCACCTCCAACAGACGATCACAAGACTAATAATGTTCAGTCCAAGTTTTATATTCAATGGCTGAATTGTTTAAATAGTCAGAGGGACAAATCATGAGAAGAAATCCTAACAAAGCAAAGAATCTGCTGCATAATTTTAGAGGTCCACAATGCAGTTATTTCAATATATCCATTTTAAAAAAGTGTCACCTACCTGTCCTATGAGCTACCGTGGAGATGAGCAGACAAAAAGGTTCACGTCAGGCTAAGTGCAGCAAAAAGGACCAATCAGCCTTTTTTGACGCCGGTTCATTTTTCTTTTTCTTCATCGAAATGAAGATGTCCATCACGTATTAATGGCTCTACTTATTGGTACGGCTATACCACCAACTACATAAACCTCAGTCCATCGGTTCGTTTAAAAAATGAAGGACAGCGACGGCGATTTTGATGCAAATGGCAGGCATAAATATTTGCATAAGGCATGCAGGGAGATTGCACATATTTACTGAAAGTGGGTGGAAATTTTGGAAGAATTGCAAGAAAGCCGGGGAGCAAAAACAGTTTTTTTGTGAAATTCGCACCTAAGCCGGCCAAACCTTGCAGGCCGGACAGTTGGTATCCGAGTTGTCTAGGAAGGACAAAACACAGAATTTTTCACCGACAGGATGCCATAAATCATTGTTCAGGCAAAATAATACATAAAATAAATGAAGCGTTACTCAATCCCTTTTGTGATGCGCCACGCATTGCAGGATGTTGTGGAGGCGACATGAATGCGTATTTGGTCATATATAAAATGACTTACGGTGGCCAGCAGATGAACATGTCAGCGCTTTGCCCTTTCCACATATGCCTGGTACCAAAATTTCGACACCGGAGGGATGTAAGGCTTGGTTGGCCTAGGCGGAAAATCCGAACCAAGAACCTGGTATCGAGTGCACGCGACCGTCGGCGCCTCGTCCGACTGCGCTACATGCGCCCCAGGCAAAATACGCTTTGCTACTGACGTGGTTGTGTGGAGATTTTGGGCACATGTAAGACATCAAAAATCTGAACGTCAACGGTGGTCAATCGGGGTTTCTAGAATATTCAATTTGCGCTAAGCTGATTTGCATAAAGACGGCGTGGTCAGAGTCGTCGCTCGTCGCGTGCACTCCGAAACCAGGTTCTTAGCTCGGTCGCCAGACCATTGAACTCTTCAGTTGGTCAACTGGTATCAGATGTCGGACAAGGGAAAAATGCCACATGTCAATCGGCTGGCAGCCACAATTCATTGCATCGTTCAAATGCGCAGTAAAATTGCCTTCGAGATACCATGCAGAAGTAGAATGTGTGGCGCACCCCAGACAGGCGTTGAATGATGCCGTTTTCATCATCCTTCATCTTCTCGTTTTCGTTCTTCTTTTTTTATCACACATGGGGTATATAAATACTGGTATATTCTGAACCTCCCAGGTATAGGGGGATGAAGGAGGAGTGGAAAACATGAAAAATGTTCCACTGTCAGAAGAGCGAGTCAGAAAAACGAACGTTTCAAAATAGCCATTCAACGTATTCAACAAATTTATCAAAAATATTTATATCTCGAATTTGCTGTACACAGTGACAGTGATTTTTAGGCTTAGACATTCCCCAATTAAAACCGTTTTCGATAACGCTCTTGTTTTCACTGATAGTGTTCTTCTTCAAGCCGTTCAACTTCTTCAACTTGGGGAAGCTATTGCTTTCACTGGTAATAGTCTAACTAAACTGAAGATTGGGTACTACTAAAGCATTAAGGTCATCAACTGCCATTTTCATTTTTATATCTCAAAACAACTATAAACACGAACATAATTACCCCAAGTAGCGTAGGGACGGAAATTGTGGCCCAATTCCCACGAGGCGTATACGCGTATTTGTATAAACTTTTACCCACTTAGTTTTAGGAAGATCTAAGTGCACTCATACTGTTTTGGATACTAAATGCTGGATTTTCTTAAGAAATTCGGAACAAACCAATTGTCCTATGTACATGCTTCTGAAGGAGAACAAATTGAATGATTTAATCGTTGTTATATCTAAATTTTCTTGCTTAGACGGAAGTAGTCACTGAGTAATTTGTACTGCATATTACGTTAACATGTTGCACTTTGCAAGATAGCGTGACGAAGCCAAATGAACTTCGATGCTCCGAAGGGCTTAATAAATGGCCATGTGCAAAACCGTGCTCATTGATAAGGAGGTTTGTGACAAAGCCGTTTTCTATGGCATCAAGCTCGCATATGATTCCTTTGCTTTCGTGCAAGTGAAATAGAAATAATGAAATCGGAAAGTGGAAAATTTAGAGTACCTGATATGCATGAATGTTGTGTCGAAAAAGGCAAACAAGGTGTAGAAGAAGAGAAAGGTGATGAAGAGGAGGATGATAAGAAAGAAGAAGTTGTTGATGATGTTCCTACTGCTGCTGCTGATAATGATGTTGACGATGATAATGATGGTACTGATGACAATGATGATGAATAAAAAGAAGATGATGAAGAAGGAACAGGAGACTAAGACTAAGGAGTTTGATTTAGTTGTTTAAAACAGAAGTTGGACTTTCTTCTCATTGAAAAATTTGGATGCTCTAATGTCCAAATCGAATGAGCTTTGAACTGTGGCATGAGCAAAATTTATTTTTTATTCGTGACCCCCGTCCAAAAAAGCTTATTTTAGTACCGATTTGACCTAGGAAAAAATCAATCAGAACTTCATCAGTAAGCCAACTTTAGCGCTTTTTGAGCAAGGCATTGTTTATTTATCTATAAATGCTCCTGAGATGCGCACGCGAACCAGAATTACGGTAGCGATCAAAACAAGTACTGTAGAACATGGATAACTAACGCAACCAAGTGGAGAACAGGATATTAAAATGAACTGCAGCTGTGTGAGATTGCACTGTCCGAGGACATCAAACCACAAAGCGATCGTATAACGTAATGGTGTGGAATATTATTTTTAACACTCGTTTAATGTAATGTTGGATATGATGCTTCAATTGTTGATTAGTCTTAGTTGTTGCTTCTGCGTTTTGCTCAGATTTCTAATTTTGATTGAAGATAGCATTTTTAATAATTGCTTTTTGCAGTTGTAATGAACTGAATGTTGAATAAGTACAAAACGTCGTGGTAGATGAGAATCGTGTCTAACATATAATACATCCACGAGATTGTCGTAACATTTTTAAGTGTCCAGTTCACTAAAAGATCATCGATATTGTACTATAATTACAAATGTAATACCTACACTTGTACTTGAATACGAAGGAAGACATTCGTATTTTTTCTTCCATTTATTGTACTGCTGAGCTTTGATCGAGTTTTAGAAATCTTCTGAATTTAGTGGAATAACATATGATGAACACAGTTCTAAAATTTCATTTGATTTTTAGGATCACTGCAGCCGTAGTTGTAATCGCTATGGGGTTCTATAAATGTTTATTAGCATTTTCTCAGCTGATTGACCCGTGGGTTTCCGTTATTTTTGTCATGATGGTTTGAAAGGCAAATTGCTTATAATAGATATATCCAAGAATTAAAAAATCGGGGAGTGATCACGACAAGGTTAGCAATACAGAGCATGAAATGAAGGACCAGGAAATCTTTAGCGCATGAGCTTTCTCCAAGTGTTCTTCTTTCTCGAACTGGTTCATGACTCGGAATTTCGAGCTTGTGGCGATTCCACCCACCAGCGCTGCTGCTACGGACATTTGCATTCTGGTGGAACGTGCCTGTTTACGGTGAAATAAACAAACGAACGCACGCACGTGCAGTCTTACATAGAGTGTTCAAATAGGATACGTCATATTTCTGAACAAGCAACACCCTCCTGGACAGCCTGGGGCTTTTAAGGAGCCACACCTTCTTGGCGGGTGTGGCCGGACGGCGACGGCGTACAAACAAAATCAGCGGTGGGTCCTGTTGATTCAGGCATGGCGGCAGAAAAGGGGATCTATATCGAGCAGAAACTGAGCAACACCATTGCTCACCTATTTATACGAGGAGGTTCTAGATGGAATCAGAGGTGTGGGTGTGATGATAATGGCAGAGCAGAAAGAAGGCTTTGGTGTGAGAGTGTGTGCTGCAAGAGCAGATGATGACAAAGGAAGGCACAATCAAGCCGGCTAGGCACAAGAAACTTGTCCTC
This sequence comes from Heligmosomoides polygyrus polygyrus, assembly GCA_947396885.1. Taxonomy (NCBI): domain Eukaryota; kingdom Metazoa; phylum Nematoda; class Chromadorea; order Rhabditida; family Heligmosomidae; genus Heligmosomoides; species Heligmosomoides polygyrus. The sequence goes on from OX377206.1 coordinate 83,496,934, forward strand.
AGCGACCAGTCCCTAGAATTTCGGATGAGTTGCTGCACCCCCCCCCTCCCCTCCCGACTAATGCAGATGATGTCATTGCGCGTCATGGGCGTGGCGTCGTTGAAGCCCGACAAGCTCTCAATAATACGAGGAGGAGTCTCTGACTCTCACTCGGGACGGCCGACGACGCCGCCTGCCTCAGCGGCGACGACGTCGCAGCGACGTCGCCGCGGCGAGGGGCAATACAAGCCACCGCAGCACAAACAGTCGTAAATATACATTCAGCTGGTTGGTTCGTCGTTATCAGTAGGTGAAGTGGACACACGGGGCACGACGCACGCACGAAGACGACGGAAAATCAGGGATCGCTGCTCCTCTCCACGACTCGCACACTCTCGCCACTTCCGACGTGATACACTGCGTGTGACAAAACACAGACAGATCTGGCACTGAACATTGGAAGACGCCTGATTTGGCCGTTATTCTGCGTTACAGGCAACGATAAGTACATCATGATGAAGGTACTCATAGTAATGCCAACTTACTACGAATCTATTTGGTTAACCAAAAGCTTCCGCCGCTCTAACATTCAACATTTATTGCATGTACACTAAGTACATTTATTTATTAATTTATCGGACATGAACGCAGTCATATATTGCATAAGTAATTCTACATAAACAAATACTATCTCACATAAACCTTCAACGGACATCAGGACACTAAAGCATAGCACAACTAACATAGCTTCTTACGAATAATTAGGGACTTGAACGAACGCGCAGACATATTTATGATATTCTCATCCTCACCTAATAACAAGTTCAGCTCTTTGAGACCTCTACAAGTGAAGAAGTTTGATCTCGTCTGCAATTTTGGAACAGGAAGGTAAAGCCTTAGGTTCCCTCTCCTATTCGTACTCACAAGGGAAGGGTCTGACGCGTATGTCTGAGCTGGGGGAGCGGGTCATATAGGGTGAATCCTCACCCCTTAATTAGTACAAAAGTGTGTTTATTTTCTGCCAAGTCGTTAAACTCAAGGGGTATGGGGTCCTTGAAGTCACAATGGAATACGGCATCATGAGTTTGGGGATCTTGTACGCCCGCGATGCCTCTGCCAGCAAGCGGCTCGGAGCGCTGTGGAAGTGGGGTTGTTTCATGCGAGGAAGGTCGGCGGTTTGGTTCTCGTGCGCTGCTGCGTTTTTGCATTTCAACTGACCGGTGTAGATTTGGGAATTCTGACGTCTATACCATTTTCAGACGTTTTTATGCCTAATTTTCCAGCTGAACGCTGTGGTCTTCAATACTGTCAGAGGCGCACGTATTCAACACTGTCAGAAGTGCACCAAAAAATGTCATGGGATGCAGAAGTGGAATGTGTGGCACACCCCAGACAGGCATTGAATGATGACGTTTTCATCATCCTTCATTTCCTTGTTCTTGTTCTTCTTTTTTATCACACATGGGATATATAACTACTGGTATATTCTGAACCTCCCAGGTATAGGGGGAATCAAGGAGAAGCGGAAAACATGGAAAATGTTCCACTGTCAGAAGAGCGGGTCAGAAAAACGCACCTTTCAAAATAGCCATTCAACGTATTCAACAAATTTATCAAAAAATATTTATATATCGAATTTGCTGTACACGACTTACCATGTCTTTAGCTTGATGATGGTGATTTTTAGACTTGGGCATTCCCTAATTCCGTCGACATTCCATTTGTAGGAGTCTTAAACATCATGTAAATGTCGACTTTCCTTCATCGAAGACGGAGACAAAGTAACTTAAACTGTTTAGCACAGTCTGAACCTCATGATTGGTTCCAAAGCATCTTAAAAATAGTCTCCGGGTGAAGTTGTTCTAAACGCTTTCCGAAAGAACAATGTCTTTCTTTTTTGAGTGGATAAAACTCTGAAGAACTGCTCTCTCAAACAGGCCTAACATACGTTTTATATGCGCAAAAAAGTGCAAGAGAACCTTTGGTTTTGAGTAGTTTGAATAAGTTACAAAGTTCGCCCTTTTAACAAATGCTTCATAGCACAAGTCAAAGCTAAGATCACTAGACATGAGGATAAAGGATAAAGGACGACGTTATTCAATCCTCTTTGAGATGCGCCGCGCATTCTACTTCTACGGAATGTCGTGGAGGCGTGTTGAATGCGTATTTGGCCATACAATGACTTGTGGTAGCCAGCCGATGTGCAAGTCCGTGCTTTATCCTTCCCAGACAAGTCTGGTACCAACTCACCAACCCCGGAGGGATGGAAGGCTTGGTTGGCCTGGGCGGGAAATCCGAACCAGGAACCTGGTATATGGTGCAGGCGACAGCCGGCGCCTCCTCCGACTGCGCTTCACGCGCCCCAGATCACTAGACATATGAAAGCCTAAATCATAGGCGCTTTTAACGTACCTTAGACCTGTGTCTATAAGCTTATACATAGGTTGGTGAATAGTGCTGATGTTTTGATTCTATGACGAGACAGATTTCTGCGATTTCTCTGCGGCCAATGGATGCCACCAAGTACATGAAACGATAAGCAGCTAAACGCATTATAAAGCCAGGTACTAGTGTTGCATTTAAATGCGAATAAACAAATGAAGCACCGACTGAAAAGCACAACGTAAAGGATTAACATTTTCATAGTAAATTGCCATTACTGTACATACAGAGCCGATGCACCTAAATATCAAGGTTTGTGCACTTAAGTTCTGAACTATCTTCTCAAAATCACATCTCGAATTAAAGGGCACCTTGCCGTAATTTTGGAATATTCACTTGAACGAACCTTAAAAACTTGGCCCTTGAGGTATACATACCTCGGTCTATCTGCACTGACTTTAACACTACTGCCTCTGGCGTTAGAAGGAATACATTACAGAGAATCGCATACACTCGCCTTTCTTCTACCTAATCATATGTTGAAAAACGTCACATGATTAAACTTATTTCTCCTCTCCTGTAATGCTTTCAGATTTTACACGTTATTCCTCTATTTATTTATACCTGGAGGTATACAACTGTAGCTGAATCCCAGGGCGGGGATCATTAACTGTTTCGTAGAGCTACTTTGAACAGTTTACAATCTTTTGATGCTTTTTTGCCATGAGGGGAGAAAACTGTACTCCAAAATAGGGCGAACATATATTTTGTACGCCTTTTTGAGTAGGCACGGATCCTTGTAAATCGGCGTTTCAAAAAGCATAAATAGTCGTCCATAGTTTTTGAACGAGCAATGTTGCTCAAAGCTGTGCTTTCCAGTCTATTTCATTTCAGGCCTTTAGTTTTCAATATAGTTTTAAGATTCCTCTATAGTTTTCTATTTTCTCTTTTATAAATTTAAAATTTTTTCTCTACAAATAAATAGGTCACTCACACTGGTAAGACTGTTTGTTTGTTTATTGTACCTTTTTCACCTAAAATTAGGGTTTTTTTAAAATTAAGTAGGACACCCTTCTAAGCAAGGTTTACGTTTTTGAAATCGAACCTAACATCCTCCAAATCAAACACATTAAAATAGGCGCGAAAATAAAATAGGTGTAACGTTTTGTTAAAGGAAAACTTAGTACGACTTTCCTTGAAGCTTTTTAAATCAACTGCCCGAATAAGTGAACACGCTATTAGAAATGTCGTGATTTTTATTTTTGAAGAGCAATTGCAGGTTAAGACTTATTTTAGAGTAAAGCGTGTTGAAAGAAAAAATCGAGTCCTACTCTGGTCTAGCTCCCGATTTTCGTTTTGTTGACAGTGTAAATGCTGCTTATCTGTACCGGATGTTGTTTTGTACCATTGATAACTCTGCAACTTCAAATAAACAAATATCTTCCTAACAACAAAGCAAAATCGCGACGAACCAGTCATGTGCATGGCGCATTCTCTTTTCAACAAGCTAAATGATTGCCTATTTCCTGCGCTTTAATGCAAAATGTTTTCCTTAAAAGATAATATTTTATAAAATTGCAAGCACTGTGGTTCTTATTGGGTAGGCGAATTTGAAAATTTCAAAGAATGTCAGCCCAATTTTTCTTGGACAAAAGTTATTTTAATTGTTTCGCGGAAGGTTTCTCTATTTTAATGTATAAAAAGCTCGATTAATTTTAGAAGATTTCAGGTTGATTTTAATGGCGTCAATCTAGCTTAAAAGTGTGTCCAGTTTGACGTGAAAATGAAACTTTAGCCCAAGTGGGCAGTGTAAATGCTGCTTACCTGTTCTAACCAAACAGGACACTTTTGAAGAAAAATTCGTTAGAATAAAAATGGGTAAGTTCCAAAAAATGTGACTGTTCAACAATCTCGGTTTAAAAAACTTGAAAAATATTCTTCAAATATATTTTTTAAACATATAAATCTGAAGTCCTAAAAATGGTAATTCCTTGCTCATAAAACTCTTATCCACCCAGCTATGCGCTGCTCTCTAACTCTTAACCACCCAGCTACGCGCTGCTCTCCGCCAAAGGAAGTCGCCAACTTACCCCGGATTTCTGCATTTTGTTAGGCGCTTTCTGTTAATAAAACCCAAAATAAGCCCAAATAAAACGAGAAAAGGATGATGGACGGCTTCAACTATTGAACATTTGGAATGCGCCAGAAATTCCATTTCTAGGGATATTATGGGAACATTTTAAATGCGTGCTTGGACTACACAGTGACTTATAATGATCATCCAACTGTCAAGAAATGTTTTACGATCTCCAAGAATTCTATTAGGAGCTAGCTGATCGACTACAGAGGGATGGGAGGCTTGGTTGGTTTGGAAGGGCTCGAACAAATAACCCCTTTCTGAGCACCTGCAGTAAGCTACGCCTCCAGCACTATCTCGCAATTCCAAGCATCCAGCATCGAGCGCAGACAAGGAAGTGAGCTGTTCATCCCAAGTAAGGGCAGGAGACATTTATCGATGCAAGCGGAACTCCAGGACGAAATTTTTCTCGAAGACGAGCACAACAGCTCAGTAGTCTGGGCTCACGTTAGCACGACTGACGACTCAATTTATGAGGAGCTGTACCACACAGCATCATCACAGGTGAAATCCACTGATTTTCGGATTTTAATTAATAATACAGGTCAGTACTCATCAGTCGAACCCTCAATCAAGCCGGCATGAGTTTGAGTTACTGCTTGTATGCGACAGTAACTTAAACTCATGAGGGAAGATTTCATCTGTCCTCACCTGTAACTGAACCGAAAACTTCTGAATTTAGTACCCAGAAACCACCAGGCAAGGTTTGACCATTTGAAAAATTCACGGCTAATTTGCTGACCTCTGGTTCGACTTATACTTACAAAAGCATACGAAACGAAACGTTTTCCCATGCGGAACGAAGACATTGAGGCACTTACCCGGTTCATCGCTGAGTTTGTCTGACTGACCGTATAAATGGTGCATGCGATGCAGCTGTAAGATGCATGTTCTTGTGACGATTTTGTTCGGGTGTGCTGCTGCTTTAGACACCGTTACAAGTTGTTGGAATTTCAGTACAGGACGGCCTTTATGTATTGATTCAGCAATAAAATAAGGCGACCTTATTGGGGAATCTTTTCAATTACTCAGAACGACATACTAGCTAGTAACAACGATTTTACACATTTGTTGAAACCTGGAGCGGCTGGTAGAGAGGCTATATGTTGTTACAGTATGTTTTGTTGCGATCAAAACTCTTGCACCAGGTGGGACTCGAACCCGCATCTTCTACTTTCCGGGAAGCGATGCTACGCCTTACACCACCGGCGTTATTTGACCGCACGTAACATTCGCGATTTACTCGATGTCCGCCTTCAGCACCCACCCATGTTATCGGGCTGTTAGGTGCAATCAAGCAGCGTCGGTGGTGTAAGGCGTAGCATCGCTACCCGGAATGCAGAAGGTGTGGGTTCAAGGCCCGCCTGACACAAGGGTTTTGATCGCAACACAACTTCCTCCAACAATGATATACTAACTGTTATGTAGCACAATATCAATGCTACATTCCTTGAAATTATGATGGTTGTAGCTACTCTCATTAGAAAGTGGTAGGCTCTCATGTAATCTGCATTAGACGATATGATCTCACTCCCATTCCAAAGTTACGAAATTTCTCATCATTCATTATGATCTCACTCCCATTCCAAAGTTACGAAATTTCTGAATACTGCTCGTTGAAAACTCATTGTTGCAGTAGCACTGGATTATTACGGTAGAAGACGCTTCTCTCATGAGTGCACATTAGATGAATAGATCTGAGTCACAGTTGAAGAACACAATTATATAGCTTGCTGAACACACACAATGCAGCAACGAATTGGAACAAGTGCAATATTCAGTAGTGGGCGTACCCAATTATTATGCAGAATGTAGTTTTTTAAGAACTGCAAGAACAGCTCTACAACACCGCAAGTGAGGCGAGAGCTCAACTATGAGGAGAAAAGTGTAGAACGGAAACATTTGTAAGTGTAGCTAGAGCTCACCGCATAAGCTGAGTATTCAGTCATCGCTTCATCTATCGAAAACTTTCTCAGAGCTCTCAAAGCTGACCATAGGCCCCGTTTATACTTCGCCGCGGCGCGACGCGATGGCCACGCAATGAGGCCAAATTGATCTATCGCGTCGCACAATCAATATGGCCACTATTCGCGGCGTCGCGTCTCGCCGCAATGAAGTATAAACGCGGCCATAGAGAGGTCAAAATAGTGAATGGCCTAATACTGCAATCCCAAGAACCTTGTGGTGTGCAAAAAATGGCTGAGCATCGTAATTTTATTTATTTGTTTATTTGCGTATGCTGTATAAGACAGACATCCGATAAAACAACAACATGGAAAATGAACTCACAAATGATCAACGACATAACTATGCTGAGAGAATAAACTTTGCGGCGAGAACGAACGAGGCTACGGAATCAGCGATGGGAGCAGCTTTAAGGAGGTGAAGATAGGCAAGTACTGCTCTAACAGTAGAAGTTGGCTCTGATTGTAGTTTTAGGTCTTGGGAAAAACAATTTTCATTGCACACCCCTAGTTATAGAAAGGCGTAGAGAGTAAAATTGTGGAAAATTAACTGCAGATTGCTCATCCAGAAGTATTCGAAATATTCGAACGTCAAATAGTTTACGTCTTGACTCAAGAGTTGGAAGTCCAAAGTACTTGTTCCTTACCTCGACTCTAGGAATTTTTGAATAGAGGAAGCCTCCCCGTCGAATTAGTTTCTTCCTGGTGAAGTTGTTTTGAATCCTTTTAAGTAACGCAGTATCCCTTTTCTTGTGTGGTGCAAACACAACACATTCAACAATAGGGCGAACGTCAGTCTTATATGCCGTAATAAGTACTTTGCTATCCTTTGTGGCGAAAGCTTTGAATATGTTGTACGCACGCGCAAAAGCTGTCTTGCACAATTCCTTATATTGAGGAAGAAAGTCGAGTGAATCTTGGTACCTGAACCCAAGGTCTTTGATTTCTTTACCCTTTGCACTTTCAGAACCACGCAATTTTACGTAGTATTTAATAGAAGTAAGAGATTTTCCAAGCCGCAGCATGTAGAATGTTTTGTGCTGTCAAAGCGGCACCTGTCACTTTTCGGACCAATTGACCAAACTATCAATTCCTGCTTGGAGAATACAGGAATCCTAATTAATACTCACTTCCAAGCAGATGTTCAAGTCATCGGCAAATCGTTTGGCCGTTACGCTCGTTTTTCAAACTGTTGCATAGATCCGAGGTGAATATGTTGAAAAGTATTAGTGAAAGGACTCTGCCCTGAGGAATCCCGCTAATGACTTGTACATCAGAAAAAGTATAGTTGACGCGGACATGAAAGGTCCTGCCAGTGAGGAAACATTTCAGCCAGTCATCTATTTTTTGATGAAATCCACACTTATCCAGTTTATACAAAAGCCTTTCGTGGTAACTCTGTCAATGCTTTGGCAAGGTCTAATATATTACGTCCTCACCTTTCTTGTTGTCCATAGAGATTGTCCTGTCATCTAAGGATTCAAACATGTTGCTTTCAATAGACTTCCCTTTTACAAAGCCATGCTGAGCTGATGGAATCAGGGAGTTCTTCGCTAAATGTTCCATGACATGAGGCTTAAGAAGTTTCTCGAATACCCTACAAAACAAGGAAGTAACGCTAGCGGGTCTATAATTGGTAAGTTTAGGTGAGCGCTATAGTCGGCTTTAGAAAAATTCTTTTCAAAACAGAACGCTTTGGACGAGAGCTTTGAGATGACCAATGAACCGAAGTGTTGATCACGGGTCGTATGTGATCGTCGCAGAGAAATCTTCCAAACAGAATAACGTCAGATCGCAGAGTTCAACTGAGTAAGTCGGTGGCAGTAAGTAAGGCCACAGTAGACGTATCCGACCGTATAGACAAATTGAGAATTTGACGAAGAGTAAGGAAGCAGAAACCGAATCGGCTCTGAGACTAGAGACGCGGCCGACCCGTGCGCCACCCTGCGATCGAATCGATCAATAATTGGCCATCTTCTAAAATTCCCTAATCATGTCTTCCGACGCATCCTAGGCCCTCGTGTAAAAAATGAAGAAATCAGTGAAAAGCTTTGTTCTGTAGACACAACAGTATAACACCATCTTGAAAGATCACGACAGCTGTTTAAATGCAAAATGCAGATTCACGCAAAGCGATTCCAACAGCAAAAAGATGATACGTGGTAGCGGTTTCTTGTCCACCCGCTCAACTACGTACTGCAGAAGACTAGATAGGAAATGCCTCCATCTTCAGATTTTTCAGCCTCATTCATTGATGACAGGGTCCAGCATCAGATTTGAAGCAAATGAGAAAAATTGTAAGAGTTGCTGCGATGTGGCCTGCAAAAGTAGCCATTTGACGATCTGAAACCTCTTATCAGTTCTGAGATCTATTCTAATCGGAGGGATTCGCGTCCCCAATCACTTCCTTAATCTTCTACGAGATCTTCAAGAGCTGTTGCATGGTGCGAGGGTTTTATTTCAATTCAGAGAATGTTGTTGTATGAAATGGAATGATGCCCATAGTTGACTCTGGTTGCTCTCTCCTGACTAGGATAGATCTCAAGACTGTACAATACCGCTCCTAATTCGCGTTCAATCGACGCTTTGGAAAAGGTTTTTCTTTTCTGACACAAACCGTCGCAACCCCGTAGCTTCATCCGTAACGACCCTTTTAAAAAGTAAATTACGTGTTGCACGTTTACAAGCTTGAAACTGCATGCAAACAGAAATTTGGCTAACAAGAAAATAAAAATCGCGAAGTTTCGGACGAGATCATGGCGCAATCACTGTTCTGGCAATAGGAAATGACCGCCTTCCTGCTCTTTAAAACAAATCTTGAATGGTTGTTTTTTCTCAAGAAATAAAATTTTTAATAAATTTCAAAGAATGTGTTCACTTATTGGGTAGATGAATCAGAACTTCAAAGAAAGTTATGCTAAAATTTTGCTTAAACAAAAAAGTATTCTAACATTTTTGGAAATCTTTAGTTTAATGTAGAGGGGTTCATTTTGATTTGGAAGAGTGCAGTTTAATTTTAAAAGTTTTAGGCAAGTTTAGAAGAGTGTCCAATTTGACGTGAAAAGTGTTCAATTTGATTCGAAAAGTGTCCAATTCGACCCGAATATGGTATATATTGGTTTGCACTAACTCAGATAGTGAACCCATTCGAATTTGTAAGGGATTGTTGAAGGATGAACCACCAAGGAGGTTTGTCAGGGAACGTAAACTCATAAATTTTGGGCATTTTCGGAAAACATGGCACCGTTCTTTCAAAATTCACTAAATTTCCCATACTTTTTCTTCTCGAAGTGTATGTCCACGTTTATGTGCATATATTCGCTCATTTTTCGATGAGTGTTTGTGGGTATCCCATGATGACATTCAGGACGATCAGGTATTCTACTTGAGTAGTCAGTTGGGTGATCACTGAGTATATTTATTAGGTTGGCAACTAATTTCGTGGACTCTCAAGAATCTTCAGAAGTCTCTATTAACAAATAACAAATGACAGTCTTTAATTAAAATAGATCCCTCACAACGCAGAAGTGCTTCCCATATATCAAGTAGCTGGTCTATCCCACGGCCAAAGAATTATTGTGCTTTTAAGGCCAAGAATCTTTGGAGATGCATTTTGACCCGGTCCACATTATTAAATCGTCCTCCAACCAAGAAGTACTGCACCGAACAAAAAATGTGGTAGTCACTCGGCGCAAGGTCTGGGCTGTAAGGTGGGTGAGTTTGACGCTCCTAGTCAAGGTATTCTCTTTTTTGAGGCGTCCGGTTCGCTACGTTCCCTCCGTTTGGTGGTGTCAAGAAGGAATTAACTTCTGGGAGTTCGTCAAGAACGGTTCCAGCATTAATGCTGTAATCTACTCTTCTCAACCTGGTCGCGCGCAGGCTGAACTCCGCTGGAATCGGTTCAGACAGATTTTCAGGAGCGGGAGTATCTATCAGCAAGATAACGGCAAATCACACGTCATGAATCGGGAGCTTCAAAAAATCGAAGACGTTAACTGGGAGCGTCTAACTCACCCACCTTACAGCACAGTGTGTGCGCCAAATGACTAGCACCTTCATAGCTCGCTGCAGCACTTCTTGGTTGGAGGACGATTTATTAATTTGGACCATGTCAAAATGCACCTCCAAGGATTCTTGGCTTTAAAAGCACAAGAATTCTACAGCTGTGGGATGTGCCAGGTAGCTAATAAATAGGAAGCAGTCCCGCGTTCCAACAGATCTTACTTTGGTTGAAAACTGTTATTTGTTATTTGTTTATGAACACTTTTGTTGAAGGGGCTTGAGAGTTGACGAAATTAGTTGCCAACCTAATAATTTCCTTTAAATTTTGAAACGTCTTTTTTGCAACCCAGTGGGTCGGAAGAAGGACTGAGCAGTTATCCAACTTTTAAAAACCACATAAAACGTAGTCTATTTTATGACACCATTTAGTACTCGCAGTACAGTACGCCCCCATTAGAAAGATTTGAAGCTCATGGAATTCGTCAGAATTTCTCATCCCAATTTTTCAAAGTTACTGAAATGCATTGAGTTATCGTGATAAATAACTTTGTGCCTGTGCCTTTCAAGAATTGTTGCCGTATATATGGAACAAGTAGTGCATACTACATACTGCATCACATCACCCGCTACAAATTCGATGCCCTTCAGAACTTTTTGTATTTTTCATCGTCCCTTGTAATTGCCTTTCTTTCGTCTACAAACACTACTGGAAATAATAAACAACTCTAAATAAAAGGTAAATTCAGGATATCCTAGAAAGTTACTGGTTTGCAGAAAGGTGCTAAATTATTACACGCTCGTCAGCAAGACAGATTCTTTGCTGAACACGTATGAAATAAAAGCGGCATTCACATTGTTCGCGACGATGTTTCCTTGATCTATGATGAAAAAGGAATGAAAGGATAACTATCTTTCGACATTTCCACATGCCTCGTTGGGTTGAGCTTTGACTGGAACACCGATTTTCATTACCCGTATGAAGACATTCGATATAGATACTTATATGTAGATCACGCTGTAATTGTGAAGTCTACTCAAAATTAAAAACAACACGTTCTTGAGTCCATATGGAGCCCACCTTCTCAAGACTTATGGTGGTAAACATGAAAATCCTTTCTTTGAACTCCTTACTATGCACTCATTGAAAGAAGAACTTAGCAACCTCATTTTTTGATTTAAGGATTTTAAATAGAAAATAAATAAGAAGAGACACCTGAATTAGGATAAATTTTAGCGTTTGCTATTGCCTTTGTGGGAAGCGTCGCGCATTCATCTTCAACTGGACATCGTGGATTCTATCTGAGCGCGTATGTGTCTTATACGATCTTCAACACATAACCGGTTCAGTGTTTTATCATTTCCGGACAAATATGTCGCCAACTCATCGAAGGAAGGCTTGCTTGGCTTGGGCGAAAGCTGAACCATTAACCATGGCTCGTGATGCGTGCACGGGTGGACGCCCATTCCAACTGCACTGCACGTGTTCTAAATCACTGAGACAGCACAACTTCTTAGAGATGTCACAAAACATGTTCAGAGAACTCAAAACGTCAGCAAAGCTCAGCATTGCCAGCGTAGGCGTCACAATTGAAGGCTATTTTGAGGAGGGCGCCGATGACGCCGTCAATCTGCGGAACTCGGGACATCACCAAGCAATTCGAGGCTAGACGCAACGCATTACCCTCTTATTCCCTACTTCTGTTGCCCGAGAGGCGTCGATTCTTCTCGTCCTTCTGAGGGCTACTACTGAAAAGAGTATACTCAAAGTACTAAGTGGCAGCATCTTCTAATACATCTGACCTACCTACGTAACTTGGTTGAAATAGACAACCATGCACATTTGTGTATGTGTATATGTGTAAACCAAAGTCGTAAGAAAGAAAGAAAAAAGAGAATCCTTCTTTTCATTTTTATTGCGAGCCTGAATTTTGTTAAAGGAAGAAATGGCAGTATTGTATGAATGGACTACATCCTTAATTCAACCGAATCGGCTATAGTAACCAGCAAAGCGTCTCCGGCGTATGTCTGAACGGCGAAGGTGAACAACAACAACGCTGCGAGAATCTTCACCCTTCAAGTGGAAGAGAAAGGTATTCCACTTCTGCAGTGCTCTTGAACCTTCTGAGCTAGGGGTCTTAATATTTCATTATGGAGTCGCACAGTCGCACAAGGTAGTACCTTCCAAACATCGAATGCGTAGAAAAATGCAAATTATTGCAATACTACAGGGAATAAGGGTCTGAATTCTCGTCTATTATGCAAAATTCTTGCATTTTTTCTGCATATTCAATCTTTGAAGCTGTTGTCTTGTGAGAATGTAGAACTTTCTGCTAAGGGTTCACTCCTCTATCTCGGCAGATCCAAGGACATTGCATAAATGATAGCTATTTTCTGCTATTTTTAGAGTAGAGATTTCAGTATTGGTATCCATCTTGTACATTCAACGCCTGACAATGAAACCCTGGATAAGAATAATAAGAATGGCATCAATGAAACAAGGTCTAGCTTTTCGGGAAGCTTTGGGAGTGTTCTCATCAAAACATCAACAGTAGAGGCAGGTTTACGTGATGCGAATGTGTCTTTCGAAACGGCAAGGCGCAATGACACATGTGAGCCCTAGCTACAGTACCGGACATGTCTTTTGGTCATTGGCCGAAAAAGCCGCGCCGGCCAACATAGGCCGCTTTGGAACGCTCCAAAGCGGCCTATGTTGGCCGGCGCTGCTTTTTCGGCCAATGACCAAAAGACATGTCCGGTACTGTAACCACTCCTCTATCAAGGGAGGTCAATGAGCGTCCCGTGGCAATTTTGAAAGTGACCTATTGAGGGTTGTAGGGGACTGTAAGAGAAGCACCGCAGTGGTTTTCAAATTTCCTGCGGACACTTGGATAGGTCAAAAATTGCAAAAACCGTTTCACTTCAGTGTGGGCCGATAACGCAATACTGACGCCTGGAACTACCACCTCGTGGATAGAATCTAACCTGCAAAAGGTTGCAAAAGGGGGCTGGAACAGTAGCGCAATTACAGCGATTTCACAATTTGCATATTAGCGATACAGTAACCGAAGTGGAACATTGAGATGCTCACCACGAAGGTGCAGCCACCGGATGGCCGAGTGGGGGCGGGCTTGCGGGAGAAGACTCGGAGGTGCGGATCCGGAGGTAGTGCTCCTGGGTTTTGATCTTTCTCCATCCATTTTGTCGATATAAAGCGTATCTTCACCACTGTGGTGTACCATGCTGACATTATAACTTTATTTTAACCTGGATGATACGATATAAACACAAAAATAAACACCCAAAGCAATAGCGTTCATAATACAAATGCATAGTTCGATTCGGCATTGAGGTTGAGCAGGCGACTATTCTTTGCCTACAAAATAAGTTACTTCAGAACTCCAAAGATCGAGGAAAAATATTATTATTTTATTTTTATTCAATATTCTTTATCATTTTGTTTTCATTTTACTTAATTAATTAACTAATATATTTATATTTTTTCGACCCCTCTTCGACCTCTGGAGAGAAAGTATAACAGTGCCAATCTGTCTTCTTCATCCTCAACCAACAATATTGCTAGTGATCTCACGATCAATCATGATCGACAGCTACGTGGCACCAAACAGTCCTTGGAAGTTCCTGTTAAATCTTGAAAAGTTTTCAAAACTTTTTGGTGCACGACTTTCACCAACCTAATAGTTCCATGTCCGAAACACTTCCACAGAATGTTTGGCAGCAGGAAGTCAAGGTTTATACATATGTTCCTTCAACGTGTGGTCGCTACCAAGTACTCAACAATTGGACGACTTTGAGACTGCGGAAGAAAAAGTAAAATTTGATGTAGCGGCCACATCATGAACATGTCTGGAAGACGTGGGCTAACCATAAGACCTGCAATGGATATGTTATGTAGCATAGCAGATGTCTCAGTAGCAGAGCATAGAGAGGAACAGGGATTCCATATCCACTCGTCATGCCAACAGTGCAATTCAGTAATGGTGCCATGGAACTGATAGTAAGGCTGAAATTCAAGGGAACTATGCGTATTCAACTGCGCCTGGTTCAAGTAACGAAGACCTAAACCCTTCAGGACGACCTAAGCAACATAGAAGACTCATGTCGAAGCTCACGTTTAGTATTCATTGGAGACTTTAAAGCTTACACCAGGAGCAAGCTGGTTGGACGACGTTTCGAATACCCAAAGTGACAAAAACAAGCGACGTCATGAGAAATTGAACCGCGCCCACTGCTGGCGATCCGAACAAGAATATTGCATTGCTTAAAAGAAGCTTTTTTAAATAAAAAAAGATGTAATAAATAAATACGTGATGGTCTTCACCACAATCTTTACAAAACTGAATCTTGCAGCAGTGGGATCAAAGATCGACAGGTAATGCACGGATAACTAGCAGATCATTCTTGATGGTCGCCTACTGTACCATAAATTTTGAAGCTGACTTAGCCAAGCAACTTAATTTAAAATGGGGAAAAAATAAAAAAACGGAACGGAAAAAGCGGAAAAAATGGCAGCTCAACTTTCAGGTTCATCTAAGCGCAGTAGTTCTGAGCCAGGGTTTTGTAAGTAATCCTGAATATACATATTCGTCGTCTTAATAGTGAAGCTCGAAATACGTTTCGGCCTCAAACCCTCCTTTAAATCTAAAATAGCCATGATGCTTATAGAAACGAAAATCGCAAAACAAACATCATCACAGACCTGTGCGCCACCAATTCTTGTTTGTATAAGCATCATGGTTATTTAAGACTTGAAGAAGAGCTCAGGTCAGTAAGCTTGTATTTGGTTTTTTAAGCTTCATTTCTTTCTTCCTTTTTCTTTTTTCTTTTTAAGCTTAAGGGCGCGTGTAGCGCAGTCGGAGGAGGCGCCAACTGTCGCGTGTATCCGATACCATGTTCCTGGTTCGGATTTCCCGCCAAGCCCAACCAAGCCTTCCATCCCTTCGGGGTCGGTGTATTGGTACCAGACTTGTCTGGGAAGGAGAAAACGCTGACTTGTTCATGGGCTGGCCACCACAGCAACAGCATTGTATGGCCAAATACGCCTCCACGACATCCCGTAGAAGTAGAATGCGTGGCGCATCCCAAAAGAGATTGAGTAACGCCGTCCTTTATCCTTTTCGTTAGTTTAAGCTTCACTATTAGGACGACGAATACTGAAACATGATGCTAAGGGAAACAACGATCATCGTCAACCCTGAATAATCATTGCAAACAATAATATTGAGCAACAGTGAGCAACATTTAATAATCATGACATTATTGCTTAAAATAAAACAGAACTTAACGCAAAACCTCGAATAAACATCCAAATACAATATTTTACCTAACTGCTATTTTCACTACTATTAATCAAGTAAGTGTCGTTATACAATAGCTGCGTAGAGCGAATTCAGCTCCTAACTTGCCTAAAGACTCCCGCTTGCCTGCAAAACAAGCAGCAAAATTTTTCCGAAGCTGAAGGGGTATGAACTTTATAACCATTCAGCAGTGATATCACTAGTTTGGGACACCCTGTGTTAAGCCTTGGACTGCCTAGTCAATAGAGTGTGTTGCACTCTCAGAGCAAAGGAAGCCTTTTCGTGCTTTATTACAACATCAATATTGGCCGATTTCGCGTAAGCCGCTAAGCCGCCTAATCCGCTGTTCTACATAAAGTTATTCTAAGCTGGAATAAGTGAGGTTTGTCCTGCGATGATGTTCGAGTATTACACGTCATACGTGTGACATGAGGAGCTCAACGTGAGAGGCCGTTCCCGTGCCGATAAGCCGTGCTTTCGGCTTATGTGGTTCCCAAGTCAGACGCGTTTTAGTGCTTACTGAGCGAGCTTAGTGAGACTATGAAAGTAGAGAAAATACAGGGAAACAAAGGAGACCACCGTTGAGAGAAGGGTAAGGATATGTTGAACAGTCATAACAAATGTTTCAGAAAGAATAAAGGACAAAGGACGACGTTACTCTATCCATTAAGCATGCGCTCCGCATTCTATCACTTCTACGGAATGTCGTGGAGGCGATTTGAATGCACATCTGAAAATACTTGCGGTGGCCGGAAGATGAACAACTCAACACTTTACCCGTTCCAGACAAGTCCAGCACAAATTCACGTTCGCTGGAGGGATAGAAGGCTTGGTTGGTCTGGGCGGGAAATTCGAACCAGGAACCTGGTATCGGGTGCACGCGACAGCTGGCACCTCCTCCGACTTGCTACACGCACCCTTTCAATGTCTCATAATTATTGCTACATGTATATAAGCGAGCGTGTGGTAGCACAAAAGCCAGCATTTGCTCGAACAACGTTGATTCACTATTGTTCCCCCCCCCCAGACTAACTAAGTTTTCCACCTCTTGTGGGAAGGCGAACCGGCAACAGATCCCTCTTGGGAAAACAAAACACTGACTTGTCCATCAGCCGGCCACCTCAAGTCGTCGTATAGGTCAAATACGCATTCATATTGCCGAATCGACAGACGCGGAATGTGTGTCGCAATCCGGCAAGGGGGCTGATTATCGGCTCTTTCACCCTTTATATTATACGTTGTATGCTTAACAATAACACATACAGTTTATGATGAGGGAAACTCGGATCAGCTCCATGCACAAGGAGCTCATGCATCAGAGAGCATGACAAAGCACCACCTCAATATTTTATCGTTTGGCCTAAACCCACTTTAGATAGTAGGAGAAGGTCTGTGCATTTTACCAGTACTTCATTCGGGCTCTTCAGCTCTCCGCTATTTAAATTTAGATACTCTTTGTAACAAAAACAAGGGGTGCTCATTAACAGTTTAACAAATCTAATGAATAAACGGAATTTTTCAGAAATTAACGTAATCTTCAACGGACCTTTTTCTAAATGAGCTTTTCACTTTACTCTTATTCTTTTCTAATAATGTAGGCCTCCTCTTCCCAATTAGGTTTTTTCACTGCCCTTGAAAAAACTATTGAAAGCAAGAATAGGCAAAAACAGGAACATAGCGCTTCAATGACAATCCGTTTGAGTTTGACCCAGAGGCTTTCTCTCGTGACGTCAGGCACAGCGTGCGATTCTTCTTTATTTTTATTTCCATGCTATTTTTCATACATTGTGCATCTGAATTTTTAGAATTATTGGCTCGAAAAGTTCTTCGCCGAGCCGTCAACACGTCAACGAATCGAGTGAGATACAAATTTGACCCTGCCGAATTTGACGAAAAAAAAAAAGAGTGCCTATCACCACTTGACTGTGATTATTTGTCGAGACGATAAATGTTTTCGGCCACTGTAAGTAATTTCAATGATTTGCGAAAAACGCTAGGAGCATAAATTTTTGGAAAGTTACTTTTCCTGCCACGGATCTCCCTCGATCGAGAGCCTTCGGGTTCTCTTGTTAAGAGGGACCTCGAGCCGCTTGTCGCAGGGCCACGTGGCGCGTCCCAGGGTGGTGGATAGGGGAACGAAAACGTGAATCAAATGCGACCGTGTACTGAGCAGAGATGCAGGTAGTATGCAGGTATGCAGGGGACGGACTCCTTGCTCCTGCAATGTCGGGTTGACGCGTTCCTTGTGCGTGGGAGCGGCGTGTTCATGCACAGTGTGCGTGGATGTGTTGGCGCCTGTGCGGATTGTAACTGTGTCGGCTCGGCCAGAAGCTTGCACTCGGTAGACTGGGAGTACATGTAAGGCGATTCGAGGCCGCCTTAAGTCTCGCCTCGTCCCTTTGGGCAGTCTGGCTGGCTGCCCGGAGTACCCCACCCGCACGACAGAGCCTGACTAGCTACAGTGTGTACTCCAGTCAAACACAGCAGCACTAAAGGGAATTCCCCTGACTCCGAAAGAGCCCCTTTCTGCAGCGATGGGAAGGACGAGTACGGAGAGGCTGCTAAAATCTCAGGGCCTAACCAGGCTGCGCAAATTGAGTAGGACTAGGATGACGATCTATACTTACAACGCCCGCACGCTCGCATCGGAAGCATCCGTTGAGGACCTGATGATGCAAGCCAGGAAGATCAAGTACCATACGACGTCATCGGACTGACCGAGACGAGAAGACACCACCCCCTACACGCCGCCTACGACTCCGGAGAAGAACTGTTCCTCGGAACATGCGACGGCAGGGGAGTAGGCGTCGTTGGTGTCCTCGTCAGCACGCATTTGGCCATGAACATCGATTCGTACGAGTCTCTGACAACCTGAATCGGACGTCTGCGACTGAAGCGACGTGGCTCCGTACCAGCCTTGACTGTGTTCGTCGCGTGCCCCAACATCCGACTACGACGACGAAGAGGTCGAAGCCTTCTATGTGCAGCTGGAGAAGTTCTATAAGGAGAATCACACCTTCTACAAGGTGATCCTCGGCAACTTCCACGCCAAGATCGGGCAACGTGGAGGTTCGTTGGAAGAACTTCATATCGAAACCCACGGTTTGGAGTGGAACGAGCAAGGTGAAAGGCTGCCTGAGTTTATCATGTCGACCAAGATCATCCATGGAAACTCACAGTTCCAGAAGCCTCCCTTCCTACGATGGACCTGGGGATCCTCCGGTGGCCAGTTCCAGTTCAAGATCGATCACAGCATCTTCAACCGCAAATATTGCCTGACCGACGTCTCCGTTGTCCCCAAGCTCTACAAGGGATCGGACCACCGCCTCCTTCGCACAAGCTTCCGCTTTTCGCTTTTTCAAGGAGAGAAGGCCGCTAAGCTCAAGAAGAGGAGTTCCAAAACGACCATCAACTGGACCTATACACCTCTCTTGCCGGCCTTTGGGAAGATGCCGTCATGGACAACGTCGATGAGGAATACGACCGCCTCGTGGTAGTGCTTAGGGAGCCGAGGGCTTGGAGACCACCATGATACGCCTGTCTCCGGAAACTCTCGAGCTGATACGCCAGCGTGGAGCGACACGGGCGTCAGGCAACTACCAACTGACGTGCGAGCTTGCGAAGCTATGCAGAGCGGCGATAAAGGAGGATCTTAAGGAGAGAAGGGCGGAAGTGTTGGCTGAAGCTGCAGAGGCAGGTTTGAGCATCCGCAATGCCCGCCGCCGCTCTCAGACGTCCTGACGGAAACGTCACCTCTTCCAGAAGGACCATGGAGAGAGTCATCCACGACTTCTACTCCGATCTCTTCGATAGGATGGATACATCGTCCCTCTGTTCTCCCTTCCGAGATCCGAAACACCATCTCGTCGGTGAAGAAACGTACAGCACCCGGTCCCGACAGGATCAGACCCGAACACCTGAAGAACCTCTTGCCAGCGCTCATCAACCCCCTGGCGCGGTTCTTCACGCGCTACATCTCGGAGTGCAAGGTTCCATCTCAGAAGAAGAGCAGCAAGAAACTTGCTGTACAAGAAGGGAGACGTGCACGACATTGGCAACTATCGCCCGATCTGCAGCTGTCCGTAGTCTACAAGCAATTCACTCAAGTGATTCTGAATAGGATTGGCCGAACGCTGGACGAAGGACAGCCGTATGAACGAGCACGATTTCGGAGAGGATTCAGCACGATCGAGCACAAACACACCATTACGATGCTTATCGAGGTGTCGCGAGAGTACAGAGTACAAGTTGCCGCTATGCCTTAAGAAGGCATTCGACTCTGTCGAAACTGAAGCGGATACCGACGCCCTGCTCAGTCAAGGTGTTCCTGCTCAGAACATCAGAGTCCTTCGAGAGCTGTACAGTGGATTCACGGCCAAGATCTCACCATTCCACAAGGACGTCGTCATCGACGTGAATAAAGAGGTTAGGCAGGGGGATACCACATCCCCGAAGCTCTTCAGCGCCACCCTCAAAAACGTCATGCGCGAACTAGAGTGGGAAGACATGGGAGCGAAGGTCGACGCCCGGCAACTACACCATCATCGCTTCACTGACGACATCGTGCTCATAACACCGAGCATCAGTCAAGCGGAGCGAATGCTGACCGACTTCGATCGTTTATGTGAGAACGTTGGACTGCAGCTGAATCTTACGAAGACGATGTTCATGAGGAACAGATGGGTTTCTGATGCCCCATTCTCGCTCAACGGAACGAACATCTCCGAATGCTCCAGCTACGTGTATCTGGGTCGCGAAGTCAATATGGCCATCGACCTAGCGCGAGAGCTGAGCAGGAGGAGACGAGCGGCTTAGGGAGCTTTCAAGAGCGTCGAAGAAGTCGCGAAAAAGACGAACAACGTCCAACTTCGTAGCCACCTATTCGACTGCACTGTTCTCCCTACCCTAACATGCTCCTCAGAGACTGGGCGAAAGAAGAATGAACACGCGATCGGCGTAGCGCAGCGTAGAATCGAGAGGACGATGCTCAGAGTGACACGACTCACGCAAGTGAGAGAAGGCCTCCGGAGTTCCGAGCTTCGCCGACGTTCGAAGATCAAAGACGCTGTCGCGTGGGCTAGGTTGTCGAAAATTAGGTGGGCCGGCCATGTAATGCGCTTCACAGACACCCGCTGGACCAGAGCCGTCACCGACTGGATTCCGCAGGATTTCAAGAAAACACCAGGACGTTTGAGGAATCTTCGAGAAAATACTGTGACGTCACCACACAAGATCAATACTGCAAGAGCTCTAACAAATTCAACAGGTAGTAGCGTAAAGTGTTGCAAGACTTTTCGATCAACCTAATATTTTGCTGCCCACACTTTTTTGGTGGCGAATTGTTTATGTTACACTCTATTAAGGTTACGCTGCGTTCCTTAAACTTTAAATTCACCTCGGAACATCAATCGTTTTTTCCAATTTTTTTAAATTTTAAATAATAGCTCGTAGCTTATTGTATTTTTAAGGAGGTTTAACGGTTTACCGAAAATTTGGCGGAAAACTTCTGTTGAAAAAAAATCGATAAAAAATTAACGCCCAGAAGTGTGTGCATCCCTAATACAAACAAGTGCTGGGACACGCTGGGAGTGGCTAACGGTGTTTTCAACCAGGTTGTTGCGGAAAAGAAGGTACCCGATTGTTGGCAAGAAAGCACGACGATCCCGATTTGGAAGAAGAAAGGCAGTCCTGTGTTCTGCACGAATTACCGTCCAATTCGCTTACTCTGGCCCAGCATGAAAATCTTCGAGCGAATTGTAGATGGACGAATTCGCGATGTCGCTCAGCTTTCCGCCAACTAATGTGGCTTGGTTGGCGGAAACCATAGATGCCGGGCTGTGGCACCATAGATGCCATACATACTGCTCGTCTTCTGTTATAAAGACAATCGCGAAAAGCAAAAATCGCTGCACCCAGCTTTTCTCGATTTCGAGAAAGCATTTGTCGTGTACCGTGTGTGGTCATATGGTACGCCTTACGACAGCACGGTGTTCTCCAAGAGCTTTCTGAGTGGTGCACATACTTTAGTCTTGCCCAAAGAGTAGAGCGCTAGCGCTAGCCAGCACATCAGCGGAGTTTTCTATCTCTGTCGGAGTGCACCAGGATTCTGCGCTTTCTCCGCTCCTCCTCATTGTCGTAATGGATGCCATTTCGAGAGAACGTCAAAAGCCTACTCCTGAACGCTGCTGTATGCAGATGACGTAATACTTGTAAGCGAAGAGAGGACCGAACTCGAACGACAAGACCAAGCTTGGTACGACCGCTTGGCGATGTTCGGCGATGAGCTCAAGCTAAACGTTAAAAAATTGGAGTGCTTGACAACAGACCTAAACGAACTCCGGTCCATTGAGATCAATGGCACTGCACTCGTACGGACGACAAACTTCAAGTGTCTTAGTTCTGCAATCGCGTCTGACGGCCGTCTAACGTTCGAAGTTAACTCACGCGTAAGCGCAACGTCATCCAAATGGCGCTCGATGACAGGTGTTTTATGCGACAGGAAGATACCGGGGCGCTTCAAATCGGAAATTTATAGAACCGTGGTCCGACCAGTAGCGATGTATGGAGCTGAGTGCTGGCCTGCAACCAAGGAGGTTGTGACTCCCCTCAGCGTAATGGAAACGAAAATGCTGCGCTGGACGGATGGTGTTACGCGTCTGGACCGTACTCGCAACGAAGGAAGACGTCAGAGGTTTGGTGTCGCTCCAGTTGCTGACAAGTTACGTAAAGCTCGCCTTAGGTGGTATGGCCACGTTCTTTGTGCGAGTGGCGACACCATTCGGAAGATTGTGCCCGGAAAACGGCCTAAAGACGGCCTAGCCAACGGTGGCTTGATAGGTTGCACATGGACTCAAAGGAAGCCGGTATCCACCCCGATCATGCATTTCATGGCGTCCCCATACCAGCAGAGCGTTCCCGCCGCGAAGCGGGAGAAATGCAGAAGAAGAAGATGTCGTAAAGTCTAGTTATATTCCGATGCCGATGAACATGTCAATGTATTATTTTTTCCTAACAAGTGCCCTTATAACTCTCCACTTCGGAGGGATGAAAAGTTTGGTTGTCCTGAGCAGGAAATCCGAAGCAGGAACCTGGAATAGGTTGCACACGTCAGCCGGTGCCTCCACCGACTGCGCCACACGCGCCCAGCTTAAACTATAGAAGAAAACAATTCAGCGAAAAAGAAGCTGAAAGCATGCTGAGTGTGGGCAACAAATCCTAGAGTAAGCGACTACCGAGATCGTCCAAGAACTATCTATGACTTCTGACGTTTCTGTCAAAACCTGATCTGCAGAATGCGTAGGTCGTTGTTCTCTCTCTCAAATTCCGCACCGTTCCTTCCTCCTACGATTCTCAGATCGCAAGTAATAGGCGGTCATAGCCTCTAGGAGACCCAAAAATTTGAAGGCACTGAACGCTTAGTGATGTGTGTGAACGTCTAGGCGACGATAAGGAATATGAACGAATTGGCAACAAAAGCGAAAGTGTTAGAGTCAGTATTGGGTTATATGAGTGTGGGGTGTTCGTCTGCTCTAAAGGTCAGCCCTTTCATCACTGGTGATTGAAGGGGCGTTCTTGGCGACACTGAACAAAGTCGCATGATGTTTAGTCAGAGACTGTATGTACATCGTTATATGTCAGAGACGTCATGCATCATCAGGTACCATTTTTGGAAAGGCAAGCGCAGCGAATATTATAAGGATTCTTTACGAATGCGGGGGTAAATGTAATCTCAAAGAAAAAATCCAGAGAAGCAACAAAGAAAACAGGTTTACTGAAGAAGTCCTCATTGTGCGAGCCGGATCTTGAGAATAACCTTTTGCCCATCAATGGAGTACGGTATCGGTATCATGGATGATCAAGAACAGCATCCAATTATAAGGATAAAACGCATAAATAAATAAACAAATATATGTACATAGTATAGTGGTAGCGATGTCTGTTCCTCCATGTGGTACCACTGGAAACTGCTCGCTTTGTGAGCTAAGCCAAACACGGACACTCGATTGCAGGCGACAGGCCCTTGTGACAGGCCGGCCTACGAAGACCCGTGTCACATCACATGGTGTTTGATGAGTCATGTTTTTCGAGATTGTGCTACGGCGTCCGAAGGAGCCGACGCGCACTCGCAAAGCCCGGCGAGTGTGGAAAGTAAGCGAGGGTCCCTGATGCGAGGACGGCATCGGGGGGCATCTGAGCTAGTCCGAAAGTCCCGTAACATAAGCAGGACCGGCGTAGCAACGCTGAATGTTGGTACGTTGACACGGGCCGCCCGTGCGATTGGTTGAAGCACTGGAGGGTAGTAGAAGAGTTGATTTCTGTGCGGTGCAGGAGACGAGGTGGTCCTGCCGCAAGTCAAGGGACATGGGACGTGCCTTCAAGGCCATTCTATGGCCCCTGTTATACTCCCGCGGGAGCTTCCGCGGGACGTCCGCGGACGGACGGTGCGCCGCGGACGGCCGTCGTCGTCCCGGGGCGGCTAGCGTCGCATCGGAGCGCGTTTCCCGCGCCGAACTCTGCGGGACGACAGCCTTCCGCGGTGCACTGCACCGCGGACGGCTGCCATCCCGCGGGCGGGAAGTATAACACCCTTCTCGTCGTCTGTCGGCGGCGATCCGCGGACGGCGGGTGTGGCGGGCCGCGACGAGTGGCCCGGCGCGGGGTCCCGACGCGATTTCCGCCCATCCGCGGAAGCTCCCGCGGGAGTATAACATAGGCCTATGTGGAAGTCCCAGAATCACCAGTGGTGTCGGAATCATCGTCTCCGAACGATTCGTGACTCTTTTTTAAGAGTCGAACGATTTGACGATCGATTGATGTAGATCGTCGTCGCCGCTAAGGAACGACTCTATTACTTCTTCTCTGCGTATGCTCCGTAGAGTGGCTGCTCCGATCAAGCCAAGGAAGAGTTTTGGAGCCTGCTTGATGAGAAGACAGCAGAGGTACCGTCGAGAGCCGCCATCATGGTCGCTGGTGACCTTAATGGGCACCTAGGGCGGGTACAGCTGTCATGGTGGTTTCGGATACGGGTTTCGTAACACCGGTGGTGAGCGAATTCTTGAGTCCGCGGAATCGCATAATCTCACCATTGTGAACATCGTTTTCCGAAAACGCGACTCCCACCTCGTCTCATACTATAGTGGGAGCTCTAAGTCTCAGATAGGCTTTGTTCTTGTGAAGACTCGGGACCGAAACATTGTCACAGACGCGAAAATCGTGTCGTAGGAGACGGTACCCCACAGCATCGACCACTGATCTGCACCCTAAAGATCACCCCTCCGAGGGTGCAGCATTTTGAGCAATGCAGCGCTGCAGGAAACAAGTGACGGTGAATGAAAGGAAGGAAGCAGCTGTGGTTTCTCGCGTTCGGTAACGGACAATCACGACTGTCGATGAAACGTGGAAGAGAGCAACCGACGCGATACGCCAAGCTGCAAGATCTTAACTCGGCACTACGAAACCTGGATGACGCAATGTGGACAAGCAGACATGGCTGTGGACAGACGATATGAATACGAAGGTTCGAGAGAAGAAGTCGCTGCATCACGTGTTTCTCGGCGACAAAACGGCCAACAACTGTCAGAAATATCAGAAGACGAAGAAGGCTGCGAAGAAAGCGATGGCTGTTGCGAAAGCCACTCATTATGGTGACGTCAACGAAAAGCTCGAGTCGCGCGATGGTGAGCGATATTTGTACCGACTTGCTAAGACTCGCCATCGCCAAACCGAGGATATTGAAAAGTACTTTGGCATCAGTGATGGGAGTGGCCATCTTCAGAGAGACCGCAAAAAGCCGCTGAAGCGATGGCATGATTACTTTGAGGAAATTTCCATTACGGAATTTCCTCACCCAGCCATCCCTTCTGTGGCTTTTGTCCACGGTATCGTTCACAAGATCACCGTGGAAATACAAGCGGCTCTGAAGAAGATGAAGCCCTACAAGGCGACAGGGCCGAATGATCTAGCAGGCGATGTTTGGAAGTCGAAGCCCTGGTATCCTGCTCAGTGGCTGGCCAAATTCATCAACCAGGTAGTAAAGGAGAGGAAAGTACCGGAGTGCTGGCACAACAGCACCATGATTTGGAAGAAGGGTAGTCCTACAGACTGCTCCAGTTACCGCCCGATTCGCTTGCTTTCGGACAGCGTGAAGGTCCTCGATAGACGAAATCGTGAAATCGTCAAGCTCTCCGACAACGGCTTTGTGTCTGGTTGTGGGACCGTTGATGCTACGTGATGCTACAGATGCTACATGTCGTCCGCCTCCTGGTGGAGAAGCATCGCGAGAAACAGGCCGGTGCATATAGCCTTTCTCGACTTGGAGAAAGCCTTCGACCGTGTACCGCGTGAGGTTCTATGGTACGCCTTAAGACAACACAACGTACCTGAAGAACTCATAGAGGGGGTGTGGATGTTCTATTCTTGCCCAAAGAGTAGAGTGTAAGCTGCAGCTGGAACCTAAATGGAGTTTCCCATCTCTGTTGGGGTGCACCAGGGTTCTGCGCTTTCTCCACTCCTATTTGTTGTCGCCATGGCTGCCATCACACGAGATCTTTAGAAGCCTGTCCCATGGACATTGCTCTACGCTGATGACGTAAAGCTCGCTTGCGAAGATAAACATAATCTCGAGGAGTAGGTGCAAGCTTGGTGCGACCGCCTGATGATGTTCGGACTCAAATTGAACGTCAAGAAGACCGAGTACCTAACGACTGACGTAAGCGAGTCCGGATCCATTAAAATTAACGGCACTGAGCTTGCACGCACTTCGGTGTTTAAATACCTGAGATCAGCAATAGAGTCTGACGGCGGTCTGATGGTTGATGTGAACTGACGCGTGAATGCAGACCGGTCTAAGTGTCATTGGCTGACTGGCGTGCTCTGCGATAGGAAGATACCAAAGCACCTGAAGTCGAAGATCTATAGAGAACTGTCGTCCTGCCGGCTGCGATGTACGGCTCTGAGCGTTGGCCTGCCACTAAGGAAGTTGAAACGCGCCTCAACGTCATGGAGACGAAGATGCTGCGCTGGACGGCCGGAGTCACGCGCATGGACCACATCCGAAATGATGCTATTCTGCAGAAGTTCTGTGTCGCGCCGATAGCGGACTAGATGCGCGAAGCTCGCCGTGATGGCACGGCTAGGTTCTGCGTGGGAAAGAAGACAGCGTCCGCAAGATAGGTCTTGAGTTGGAAGTGTCAGGAAAGCGGCCTAGAGGACGCCCGAAGCAGCGTTGGTCGGATACGTTACACAAAGACATGAAAGTAATTGGCGTCCACCCTTACAAAGCGCAGGATCGAGAAAGGTGGCGTCACGACACCAGAAGAGCGGATCCCGCGACGAAGCGGGATAAACGCTGAATAAAAAGAAGATGTGTATATAGTGACTTTGCAGTAAAGGAAGTGTATGCTTCTTTGCCCCTACACCACCTTGCACAGCTTGATCTTTCCACTCTCTCAGCTTCGCAGTTTTGTTATGCTGAATCCTAAATAGACGTTCTTGATCCCGCCCAGGCTAACCCAGCATTCTATCCTTCCGTGGTCGATGAATTGGTACCAGACTTGTATTAGAAACGAAACACTGACTTCCCCATAAGCCGGCTTCCGCAAGTCACTGTGTGGTCCACATATGCAAATGACCTCCTCAATTTCCCGTGGGTAGAGTGTCGCATCTTAAACAGAAACGCCGTTCCTTACCCTCGTTTTTTTTCAAAGTAGGATTACTACTGTTTACCATCACTTTTGCTTTGGCTGTTTGAATCCGCTGCCCAGAAACTTCACCTATATGCATGTGATATTACTTTCTTTCTTTCATTGTCTTTTCAAGTACAGCCTCGGCGGTACTGAAGTGATTAGTGAAGCTTTTCTGTAGCTCTAGTAATACATTGTTTTTATTCTCGGTTGTTCGACTTCTTTTGTAGTCACTTATTGCTTTTTTAAAGAATGTTTATTTTTAAAGATTAATAGTATGTTTTGAATTCGCTAACTCACAGGGTTACCTTGTTTGACGTTACTAATTAATTAATTAATTAATTAATTAATTAATTAATTAATTAATTAATTAATCAAGCACATAATTGTGCACTCAATATCAAGCCTTAAACACAAACATTAGAACACAACGACATTAATAATGGCCAAGCTGTACATTCAGGAACAAAATCATGAATAAAACTTTAATGGAGACAAAAAAGAAAGCACGGACTACGATTTTGATTTTTTAGGATAGCAGAAAATGTCATGTCCTAAGGGATTTCACGACCACGGTTCGTTTGTTTTGAAAGGAGAAGCCCTGCTATGTCTTGTTATAATAAAGAAATTTTTATCATTTAATAAGCAAAGCAATTGTTTGAAAGATGCTAACTTTGCTCACAGGAAAGACTAAGAAAATTAAAATTTTCTGACATATGAACGCCACGAAATGCGCCATGGACTCGTCTAAAACCTTGCTGCTTACACTCGATTGATTGTGCCTCACTAGAATACTTGTCATATTTTCTTCACAAAATGGCCCCTTTGACTGATTTGTGTCTATTTTAAAGTTTAAAACTTGACTTAAAAACACACTATGGCTTGCAAAAAATGCAGGTGCTATTTCTAATATTGATGCTAGTGAAGATTTTGAAGATGTTTGAGACTCGTATGGAAGCACAGGGTAACGAGATTTTTGTGCCATGGTAACACTCAAGATTGCGGCATGTCCTGCCTGAAACCTCCTATTTCAGACTCAATTGATTGTGCATGGGCTGAATGCTTGTTACAGCCTTGTTAAAACTTTGCCAAATTAACCTGTGTTTTGCTCCTTTCAACGCTCTGGCCAAGTCGTATCAAGAACGTAGCAAGCATTCAGCCCATGCACAATCAATCGGGTTGGAAATGCAAGGTTTTAGGCAGAGGCGTGGCGCAATCTTGACTATTTGGACAACACTTTGCACTCCGCAGGAGTCTCGTTATTCTGTGCTTCCATATGAGTTTTAAACGCCTTCAACGGCTTCACTATCAGCAATGTCAGAATCTTTCAAATAGTACCTGCATTTTTAGGATACCCTGTATTTTTTCCGAGCCGTAGTGTGTTTTTAAGTTTTAAACCTCTAATAAAGCACAAATCAGTCGAAACGGCTACTTTTTAAAGAAATTATATCAATTATTCAAGCGAAACACAATCCAACGTATGTTATACGCAAGATTTAAGACGAAGACATGGCGCATTCCGTATCACTCATAAACGGCTTATGATAAGCCTTGAAGAAACGAATGGTTGACCTATGCCTCAAACAATACTTTGTCATTATTACGTACAAACTCAATTACATAGTGATTCACGACGACAGATTGGTCGAAGTAGACGAAGTCTTTAGCGAGCCAGAAACTTTACTCAAAAACTGGAGCAGTGATAGCACTTGGGAACCGTGTCCGTGTGCTGGATTCCTATATTAATTTTCTCGAAGTAACACACAACTCCTGTGCAATTGCACCCTAAATTGATATTAATCTTCGTATCACTAACACGGGGCGTGTTGTAGCGCAAGCGCAGGAGGCGTCGACTGTCGCAAGAACCCCGAATCGACGTCCGTGGTTCGTGTGCAGCCCAAGCCAACCAAGCCTTCATGGTTGAATTGATACTAACGACTGTTCGAATCAATTAGTATCAGGTGCTGGAAAGGATAAACCATTGCTCTCGGATAGTCATACAGTTATTGTTTAAGATTGCGTTAACATTGACACAACGAACTCACACAGAACACGTTGTAGCACGGTCAGAGGAGGAGCCGGCTGTCGCGTTCAAACCGGAATCAAGGTTCTTGGTTCGGATTTTCCGCCCAGGCCAACCAAGCCTTCCTTCGTTCCGGGGTCGGTGAATTGGTACCAGCTCTCCTTGTAAAGCTTAAAACACTGGCTTGTTCACCTCTTAGCCACCGCAATTCTCTGTGTGGACCAAATACGTTCAGATTGCCTACACGGTATCCTGAAGAAGTACCAGAATGTGTGGCGCATCCCGCAAAAGCGTTAATTAATGTCGGTCACTAGACCTGGAACCGACATCGCATATAAAACCAGTAGAACATAACCATGAACAACAGAAACGAGTGTACCTCTATTATCAATGAATTCTTGCCTTTGATCCGTTCGTGCGAGCTGTGAGATCGTGTTTTCTGCTTGGTGCACATTTTCGACTCTCCGGCACTAGGAGCGGTACATTTGACCATACCAGTAGGTCTCACTTGCTCCATGCTGGCGATTAGATCCGGTTTCATTGCGCTGGAGTGATCGGTGAGTTCATATGCACACATGTGGCGAGGTCTCCTAATACTCTTGGGAGTATGTTGTTCCTGGTAAAGAGGTGAACGCAATGTTTTTGATCAGGGGAATTTCACAGAGTCAAAAGATTTCGTAAAAAGGGTTCTCGGTGCGTATATTTGAACTTGATGCCCAGAGTCTCTCCCTTGGCCACGATATCCTTTCCTTTATGGCAGCGCCTTCTATGGTAGCTTAGAGCAGTACAAACTTTAAGTTGTTCTTATCCTTCAAGACGTTTCATGGTTCTCACAGTAATGCCGCTCCTTCTCTACCACTCGGACGAAATAAGTGGTCAACTGTCGAGCAGAAGCGGTCGCAGACACGGTCGGAAATCAATTGCCATTTTAGGTTATTGGGTAGGACGTCCGCTACAGTAGCTAAGAGTGAAACGAAAGCGTTGAATAAGTTATTGGTCCCGGCCACGTTTTGCGTAAAATGTTGTTCGTGTCGTTCGTGCTGCTTCTAAAAGGCTTGCTTATCTTGAGATTTCACCAACACTACACTGTACTTCTGCTCCGATTTCCACACCCAAATGGCAAAAATTTGCACAGCACTGCACTAAAGACAAAAGGTTCACATGTTCATCCCTGCGAATTATTCGTGTGACAGCACTGCGCCCTGTATATAAGACTTTAGCACTTGTGAGGTGAAGCACTACCGCAGCTGAAGGGTCTGAAAGCACTTCCTATATTTAGCGCGAAATTTTTACCCTCCATGATCATAAGATATTCGCATTCTCTTATAATCCTTGTTGTCTAAACGAGACAAACCCAGGATCTATATATCCTAGTAGGGAGGGGGGGGGGGGTTGGGACAGTGCCAGAAAAGTGAACCGGACGCACTAGGGTGGCGTATCCTATCTAGGAGATTAAAAGACACTTTTCACCGATACGACAATGTGGCGTGCTGCCTTTGTATAATACACAGTCTACATAAGATTTTGACGCTGCTGCCAGACCAACAGCGTGCAGTGCACCCCTCCAACTAGGATGTATTCTGACTTCAATGTGGGAAGGCTGACTAGTAATATCAAGTAGCTCTGTCGCTTTTCTGTCGTTCTCTCGCATTAGAATCCACATAACAAGGATATTATGCCGCTAATTTAGGACATAGGGCTATATGCAAGTAGAATCAGCGAGCAGAACGGTGTTTATAGCTTCCCAGCCCCATGTGTTCGTCTCCAATGCTCCAAGCACCTCATGTCCTTCTTCTGTCATCCAGTCCTCTAGTGTTGATGCACAGATGTGCAACACATGTGGCCGTTTACTTGGGACTCTCTTTTAGTGCAAAACATTTATTTGTTGCCCTAAAGGAACGCCAGAATTTGATGGATACCAAACACACATTAACCCTTAGATTGTTCGATTTCTGGTTAGAATAATGATTTAATAACAGTTCGCAGCGGAGAAGTAGACTGGACTTCATATATTAGTAGGATGGCGACAACCTACATACTTCACTGTTATAGAAAAAATGACCATCCACAAGAAGATCTGAGATCTATGAATCAAATATTCAGTGATTTTATGCACCACTGCATCCTCTCCGTTTTACAGTTTGGGCAGTTGTACTGTGAGCCCAGGCGAACACATATTCAGGACTAACTTCTATTTGAACACCATAAGAAGACACGATAACTAGAATTGTTCCCGTTCGCAGTTTTAAGCTGAACCCGTACCATGAATGATTTCCACCTGACAAGAATAATATGAGTTTGCCTTTGCAAATGACGATTCCTTTTGTTTTCCTTGAGTATGCGTAGCATCGCATTCCAGTAAACTAAACACGATTACGTCAAAAAGCCTTCGGGACCGTCAAATACCGGCCTTCCATAACTTATTTCAAATAGCTTGTCGACTAGTGAAAAGAACTGCAAGCAATAAAGAGCTTCAGCAGCCAAATGGAGCGCTGGTGTTGCTTCGTCTTATTAGAACATTTCTATATACAAACACTGCTACGGGTCGGTCCTGAAGACCAGTCAACAAAGTCTTTGAACCTGATTCACTACGCTCGCTTAGATCGACTAAAGCTTTCATCCCTGTGGGGCCTAAGAAGCATCAGAGTTTTTTCGGTAGGGCAAAGGACTAACTCGACGTCCAATGCCACGAGTCATTGTAAAGTCGAATAGACAGTCCGATAGCCACACCATATCCCGTCAAGCGGTAAACGAACGCATGGGTGTTTACCAGAAAAGATTGATTAACTTCACCCTTCACTGTTTTAGAACTTAAACCCCAATAAATCCGAGTAAGCTTCAACAAACTTCCTAGAATGTTCGCATGGTTGGAAGCCATAAACTCTCCAAAGAGACATGAAGGGGAACTGAGCGTCCGGTGGGACGGAAGCTTCGGTTGGTCTGGCAGATGCCACCTACGGCTCAGCCTTGATATTTATTTTTAATAGCTATTAAATACGTTATAAGACCCGCCGTATAAGAAAAACAGCAAAAGAACATTCTCAAGCTAATCTAGGAGGCAGATTTTCCATGGAAACAAGCGCCGTCCACCTATCAGTACAGTAAACACTGACGAAATGTAGTTTAACACGAGTCTCCCACTGAGCTGCTATCGCTAGGAATCTCATGCGTTCTCCTTCAATAAATAATATCTTACCTACAAAAAAGATGGGAAATTTCAATTAAAAATCTCCCACACTGGCCAAATTCATCATAAATATGAAAAGCATAAAAAGGATAGAAGGCTTAGATACGGCGTTAGTCAATCCCTTTTACGCCACTCATTCTACTTCTACGAGACATCCTACAAGCAATATGAATGCGTAGTTGAACGGCTGACCGATGGTGGCTTACCGATGGACAAATTGGTTTTTATTCTTCCCGACCAATTCTGGTACCAATTCACCGGCCCTGTGGCGATGAAAGGCTTAGTCTCCCTGGGCAGGAAATCCGAATCAAGAGTCTGGAATTGGATGTTGGTGAAGGCAGGCGTTCCTACCACGTTTCTGCCCCTTAGGTGGCATAGTACAGTAGCATACTTATTGAAGGGAGAAGTAACGAAAATAAAGCAAATAACAGCAAATATGTCGAATACTTTGTGGTCAACTCTTTGTGGTCACTTACATAGAGTAAAAAGATAATGGACGACGTCGTTTGATCCCTTTTGGCATGTGCCACGCATTCTGCTTCTATGGGTTATCGTGGAGGTTATTCGAATGCGTATTTGGCAATACAATGACTTGCGGTGGCCATCCAATGAACCGGTGAGTTCTTTTCCCCTCTCAGAGAAGTCTAGTACCAAATTGTAGACCTCGGAGGGATGGAAGGCTTGGTTGGCCTAGAATCTGAACCGGGAACCAGGTATCGGGTGCACGCTACAGCCGGCACCTCCTCCGACTGTGCTACACGCGCTGTCAAATCACGTACATGCATAAATTCAATCCCACCGTCATGTGGGAAAGTTCTGAAGGACATAGGTATAGCCGTCTGAATAGGATTGCTCTATTGTTGTTTGATATGATTAATATAATCTTCCTCTTGCATCTTGAACGACATCCTGAGAACAACTATCTCCAAAGGTTAGGCATGTCAGTACTTCCTGAGGAAAATTTCAGGGCTTTTGACCACAGAGACCCAACTTCTCGGAGTTTTAGGTTTTTTTGAATGATACTGCCTCCATGGTATTGAAATCCAGAAGGATGCCTGGAGCGCGAATGTCTTCAAAATTTTTGCAAGCTTTGCCCGCAGTGAAAATAAATAAAAATGTTTCTGAATTCGGGTACAAAATTTGTTAAAGAGTTAAGCGCAGTTCTAGGAAACTCAAATACTTCCACCATAGTGTCCACACCAAGAAGTATCAGCTCATCATCTGCTTCAGAGTTCGATCGCCGAAATCGCTCATACGTTTATACGCCACGTTGTCCTGTTCATATATGTATGTCATTTTCACGTCAAATTAGACACTTTTCAAAGCAAACTGGATACTTGAAACAAAACCGATTAAAAAAAATAACCAAATCTTTAAACCAATACCCTCCTTTCTCAGATTGATACAAGCTCTCTCTGATAAGGTTAAAATAAATTTTTACCAGGTATACCAACAACCGGCGGGTGTGGCGCAGCCAGAGGAGGCGCCGGCTGTGGCGCGCACCCGATGCACCCGATACCAGGTTTCTGGTTCAGTCTTCCCAACCAGGCCAGTCAAGTCTTCCTTCCCTCCGGGTTGGTGAATTGCTACCAGACTTGTCTGGGAAGGATAAAGCGCTGACTTGTTTATCGGCTGGTCATCGCAAGTTATTTCATGGCCAAATACATACTATGTAAGCATTCAAATCGCCTCCACGACATCCCGTAGAAGCAGAATGCATGGCACGTCTCATAGGAGACTGGGATAACGAAAAAGGAAAAAACAGATTGGAGATGACGCTGTCCTTTTGCCTTTATCCTTATTAAACCAACAACAAGCTCCTTCACTTGTCCCAACATTCAAAAGAAGTTTTCAAATTCAGCACACCCGGAAGGTTGAGATGTTGTATTACAAACACTGACTTTTTTTTTTGACGTCATGTGAATAGAACAAATTCATTGCGTCAGTGCTTAGCGTTGTCTCTTATCTAGCCAACGCATATGTGTTCAGGGTCGCAATTGTGCGTCTTCCCTGATGTGTTTATTGTTTACTCTCGGCTGATTTCGCACGAAACTGTTTTATTTATCTTTACCAGTGACCTTATGCAAACGTAATAAACATAGGCAAAAGCACACGACAGGCGTCACCTGTGCTGGCATACACCTGCTTTGCCATCTGTGTAGGCTCTTTTTTTGACGATGCATAAGATGAAGATCGCATTCTGCGGTTCGCCTCTAGAGTTCTAGAGTTTTTTACTCTTAATAATGCACCATACGGCCTTTTATATAGTTGAAGTGGTAAGAATTTTATGATCTTTCTTATCTTTTTTCAGTAACAACATTTTACGAGCAT
The DNA here is from genome assembly GCA_947396885.1 of Heligmosomoides polygyrus polygyrus. NCBI lineage: Eukaryota > Metazoa > Nematoda > Chromadorea > Rhabditida > Heligmosomidae > Heligmosomoides > Heligmosomoides polygyrus. The sequence goes on from OX377206.1 coordinate 83,531,935, forward strand.
TATTTATGTAGTAAGTATATGTAGTGGTGGCAAACTTTTTTGACATCATTTTTTTGAGAAATTCTGCGGATGATACGAATAAGTAAAAGGAGGCAGTCTTTAGCGAACTGCAACGCCATTTTGATTCGAGTCGGTCCTATTCGTAGGAATGCGGAAAGAAGCACCTACATTCTGAAGTGCTCACAAAGGTGAGTGGGCTAGAAGTGTAGGCGTCTCTGTGATCTTGGATCTATCCTAGTCGGGGGGAGGGGGAAGAGGGAGCATGCCGTGTTTGACCTCCGTCCCTTTCTTTGAATTTGTCCTGGAGCTTAAAATATTTACTGCCAGATGATACGATGGAAAGGTTATCCGGACTCACAATCAGAGACTGTGGTCTCGCTCGTGTTCTGGGATGCTCGACTTCACTGGCATCCTAGCGGTGCCCCTCCCGAATAGGATAGACGCAATTTTTTAACCCGGTTCGTACACTTCGGCTACTGTACTGTCTCCAGGAGGAAGAACGAAGCCTCACCCGATTCAAATCAGTTTCGTTAAGCCTCAAGTGGCTGGTAATGGCGTAGAGCATTCCCGCCCGGTTAGAGGGAGGTGCGGGTTCGAGTCCCTCCTGGCGCTAGAAGTTTTGATCGCAACAAAACATCGTTATGACAGCTCGCAACCTCGATACCAGCCTCTTGAGGCTTAATGAAACTGATTTGAATCGTTTCTATCAAGACCGTCAGCTTAACTGGTTCCATGCTGATATCAGCGGCCAGTTCATCCCGGCTACCGGTGAGTGCTGATCGGTCCCACGAGGTGTGGATGTTGCGTTCGATCAAACGGCGCCGGTGGTATAATGCCGTAGAGCATTCTCGCCCGGTTAGAGGGAGGTGCGGGTTCGAGTCCCACCTAGCGCTAGAAGTTTCGATCGCAACAAAACATCGTTATGACAGCTCGAAACCTCACCCGACTCTCATTCTCCCTGAAAAACACCACCGTGAACGCCATCGTGAAATAGGGTATGAGAACGACCTTGTTAGCGTTCGGACAACCTGGTAGTTGCTGGAGGAATCTACCGTTCAGATCAATGACAGCTCCATCTCAGGACCGCTCTCCGGTCGTAGTGTCGCCACCGCCGAAGACGGCGAGGCGGCAGCCGATGGCGGTGGCGCGGCGGCGGCGGCGGATGCGGAGGGATGCAAGTTGGTCGCTCGACTCGCGGCTAAGGGCCTCGTCCCCGCGAAACCGACCAACCGGCTCCCATTATCGACTGTACCATCTCGGAGAACCGAACCCGACGTGTAATAGTGTTATATCGATCCGCTGACCTTGTCGACTGTCGAATCCAACGCATTTCGATCGTTTGATGATGTGGTTCCAGCCATTAATTTTCTCAGGCCTACCTTCCAGAGACGAAGACTTCAACCAGTTGTTACCGAGTTGTTTGCTCCATCCTCCGCCTCTAAGTTTTTCCATCTTCATAGCAGTGAGAGCTTTGAATATTTTAACCTGATAGAACATGAGCAGCTAGTAGAGAGTTGTTGGATTCCGCTTCTATTACACCTACTGAAGTCCAACCCAGTCGCAAAACTATACTCCGTACGTGTTGTCGGATTCCACTCTGTCAGACCGGTTTGGATGAGTTGCAACACATTCTGAAACCTATGAACGCTGGTCGTCTTTGATGCTATTGCCCTCGTACCGTCCAAGCTTTATCCTCACTGTGCTTGCTTGGCCTGGACGGGACACGAACTAACGATAAGAACCTCAATTCCGACGTGCACGGGCAACCACGAGCTACCACGCACCCATTTAAATTTTCTTGAAGAAGGAATCCTCATTAAAAGATCGGGTCATTTTACGGAGCGAACTCAGCATTCCAGTTTTACACCACTGCACTGTGTCGTTTATTTTTTACAAGTGCTCCGACACGCCTAACGGCGTGTCTCGCACTTGCGCGCTTCGCGCGATTTTGTAGCATCACTGACCTATGGAAAGTAGTTATTGTAAAACATAAAATTCGCTAGCATCTAAGACTTGGTGCGTACTTTATCGGCATCAAGGCCTTCACAACTTCGGTACGTTCATCATAGACGGTCTTTCCTGACCGGCCAGTAATGTCATTGGTTTGTGCTGCGCAGTACTTCTGTCCCAGGTTGCTCCTCCGCAATCGTTATCATGCTCAACAGCTAGCGTTTCAAGTTGTCGTTGACATGTCTTCCGAAGCGAGGTTCCCCCTCACTCGTTTCTTCTTACTGAATCTAATTGCTGGTGCGCCTTTACAGGTCTTCCCTCCCCCTCTTTAGTCCCCCACCTTCCTCATCCCAACTACTGGCCCACTTCTTTGTTTCCACTACTGACACCTACTGGTCTATTCTTGCTGGTTTCTCCGTCCTTGCCTCTCCAGCAGGTTCTTCCTTTCATTCCTGGTCGCTCTCCTGGTCCACCATAGAGGTCCTCCATACCGCCCTTCTCCACTATCCCCTTAGTGGTCCTCCCATGCTTATGGCATGGTCGGTGACACGTATTCAGAATCAGGATGCTTGCTACGCGAAGTAGGGGGTCCGTTTTCTGGATCAAGAAGCTCAGAAGCGCGTACAGTCGCCGCTGTGTCGAGCATGACGGGGCTATGCGTATGGCAGATTCCTTCTTCTCCGTATGAATTCCCTTACGGCTCCCTTCTTGTTGGTTCCCTGTCCTGGTTCCCCCTCCAGGTCCCTTCTTCACGGTACATTCCTCCTCACCCCCTCGGGATCATCCCTACTACTCTACCCCAATTAAGTAGGCCTCCCAAGCTCACGACACGACGACGGCAAGCGAACGCCCATTGTGTGACATAGGTGTCAAATCCGGTCTCTCTTAATGGTAATGGATCTCCTTGCTGATCTTCCTTACTGTCCCCCTCCCCTGATTGGTAACTCCATAATGATCCCTACATATTGGTTAAGCTCTTCTTGGTGCCACCTCCTGGCCTGCTTCATTGCTCTCCCCATCGACCATCACGATGTTCCTCCTGGTCGCTGCCTCCTTATAGCCGTCGGTTCTCTCCACCCTCAAAGTCCCCCTTCTACCCTTACCCCTTTAGTAGTCCTCTCATGCTAATGGCACGAAGTCGGCTTCTGAATCTGGACGCTCAACAACGCGCGTAGGTGCTGTTGTGTTAAGCAGTAAAGGGCTGCGTTTACCCTGCTGCAGCAACATCCCACGTTCAACAGCAAATTTTGCCCGGGCTGTAGATGATGAAGAGCACATTACTCAGGCTAGATCACTCGACCGCTTTCGCTGTGGATGATGCGGCGTAGCTCACTTAGGTTAGATCACTCCACGGACAAACTCTTTTATATATAGGTGGTGATGGTGATAGGTGGTGGTACCTCACATAGGTTAGATCATTTGACCGCCCTCGCTGTGATGATGCGGCGTACATACCTCACTTCGGCTAGATCACTCGACCGCTCTCGCTGTGGATGATGCGGCGTACCTCACTTAGGTTAGATCACTCCACGGACAAACTCTTTTATATATAGGTGGTGATTGTTGTCCAGTATCTCTTCTTTATCGCGTCTGCCTTTCCTTGCACTGACATAGAAAGTTGTTCTTATGCAAAATTGTGCAAGTACATTTCATCACATGAGGTAAATTTATTGCACTGAACTAAAGGTGCGTACGGTAATCTGCAAAAATAATTACAATCGACTATGGTTTTGGCCTCTTCGACGCGTCAGAGTCGCTGGGAAACCGGAGTCAAAAGTATTGCTGAATATTCAGTCATTATATCATTAAAATATTATGTATTCAATATGAAAGGGCTGCATGTTAAGGGCGGGGTTTCCCTTGTTCAAAATTTCTAATGCATCCATAAAGGATGAAAGGGTAAAGCGGGTATTACTCAATCCTTTTGTGATGCACCACGCAATCTACTTCTGCGGAATGTCGTGGAGACGATTTGAGTGCATATTTGGCTATACAATGACTTGCGGTGGCCAGCCGATGAACAAGTCAACGCGTTATCCTCCGCAGACAGCCTGGTACCATTTCACCGACCCGAGAGAGATGGAAAGCTTTTTCAGCCTGGGCGGGAACTCTAGGCCAGGAACCTACATACTATCGGCTGCACTTGACAGCCGGCACCCTCTCCGACTGCGCTCACGTTAAAAATACATTTTTAGGGTTGTACACATTGGAGTCTCACTAGAGAACTTTTGCATGGTTCACAGACGGAATCTGTACCTTCAGAACTAGAGTTTCTGTTCTTCATACCTGTTTTAAGGCACGTAAAACTAAGAAGCGTGTGCCATCCTTCGCTTTTAGAGAGGAGATGACCTACCTGGAAAGGCATTTTTCAGACACGTTGAACTTTACTCAGGCAAAAATGATTCCAGGATGTTACAAACTTATTAAATCGCCTAGAGGAGGAAGTGGTTGCCGCCAAACAACATTCTGGATTCGGAAACCGCTCCGTCAACCAAGTATTTTATCTCTCCAGCGTCGACAGCTTGGTACAGGACTTATATATATGTATGTTTATTCTCCATGTTCGACTGTCATGAAACCTGGGCATGTCTGAACTGTTTCAGTACTTCTGTGCCACGCAGGTTTGATATGATGGAACGTTTACTTCGGCCTGACGTTTCGACAATTTCGTCGTTTTCAAAGGCCTGAAAGAAGCTCGAAGCCTAAGATCAGGAACTCATCTCGGCAAAGACTTAGGCTTCCAACTCAGCCAGTTTCAACGAATTCCTAAGAGCGCCAAGGTGAACCCTACTGAAGCAAACCGAACCCACTGTTGTTCCACCAGTACTGAGTGAAAGCTCAGTTATTGGACCACCATAGAGCAAATGAGACCTACCAAGTATAAATCGGCAGTGATGTTGAGCTACAGAAGTACTTGGTCTTGGTCTCATATCCCACACAACGGAATGAACGGCAAAAAGTCACTCGTGATCGAAACGCACTCGTTTCGGTTGTTGATCGTTGGGTTTCGTTCTCGAATCCAAAAAGCCTCTAGAGTCTTTCTGGCTCCAATCTCACTTTCACATATCAACACAATGCACTTTATACTAAAATCGTCTCCACCGTGGGCTTCCTCTCGGTGTTTACCGAGTAGGGTTAGTAAGCTCCGCTTCTGCTTTCCAGCTAGATGTTCCCTGATGCGAACACTTAGTGCCCTCCCTGTTTCACCTATGTATAGCTCGCCACAGGTTAAACACTGAAGTTATGTATGTTTATTTATTTATTTATTTATTTATTACATGGAAATCTATGTTAGCTAACATGTTCTGTACCTGCAAAGAACAAATAATCCAGAAACAATGAAGAAATGACATGTGAGGAACGTAACATTATAAACATATAAAACTAATCAAATAAAAACCAACAAGCTCAACATTGGGATCCAGGTGCTTCGCGATAATGTTTTTGAAGGAGTATAAAGAATGTGGAAGAGGATGGTTTTTACTAATTTTGATGTAATAGGAAGTTGCCCTATTGACGAAAAAATGAACCCTACAACTGAGCCTGGCTTTTGGCACAACTAACTTCAACGCACCGTCCCTTGTAGTGAACGACTTCACAGCCAGGAACCCTTTAGGTGGAATACCGCAGGCCCAGTCAAAATTTTATGCAGCATGATTAGGTAAATTTCTTTCCGCGGTGTACCAAGGAGGAAAGCTTGAGATTAAAATTCCTAACGTTTGATCGAGGTATGGCATCATAAGAGAACCCAACCATTCCTATAAAAAGTTTCCTCGTGAAATTGTTCTGCAGTTTTTCCAGTTTATGAATGATTTTTTTCTTGTGGAGATTGAAAACAACAGTGCCGTACTCAACTAGAGGTCTTATGTATGACTTATACGCTCCAATAAGAACGGAGGGGTCTTTGGTTCAAAGACCCCTGGAAAGTTGATGTATCACTGAATGCGCCCTGGCTACTTATTATCCGCTCACAGTGGTCATCGAAGCAGAGTTCCCTGTTGACCAAGAAACCAAGGTCATTTATTTCATCAACCGCTTCTATGGTCGTGCCGCCAATACAATAATCAAAGGGCGAAGGGTTAACTCCAGCACGCAGTAATTTTGCCCTTTCCTCTGATAAGGGTAAAGTCCAATCTTCCGAGCATTTTTGAACTAGCGAGATGGACCGCTGTAACGTATCACAATCACTGGTGCAGCTAATGTTATGGTAAAACTTGATGTCATCAGCAAAAGCAACGCAATTCACACCAGAAGATGTGATAAGGGAAGGAAGTTCAATGTATAAATGTTAAAGAGAACCGGAGATAATACACCGCTCTGGGGAACACCAATTAGAACGGATCGTGGACTGCAGTTGTTGACTCTAACGACCATAGTCCTACCAGAGATGAACTCCTTTAACCAGGCTGCTATACGCGGATGTATCCCAACAATGACAAGTTTCTGAATTATGTAGCTTGGAATGCGAGACTCTATCAGATGCTTTGGAGAAGTCGAGGTAAACACTATCAACACACTGACCAGTCTCAGTATTTTACTTGTCGGGAACAAGTAAAATACTGATTTTTTCAGCAACTGGTAACTCTTGACCATTGGATAAGTCCAATACTCGTTGCTTGCTGCGGGATTGCCTAATGGTGATGTATTTTTGATTGGCAGCGAATATATTAAACACTGTTAATTACGGTTGCGGCGCTCACTGAACGTGAATAGGATATTAGAAGCTTCTCCGTTTCCCATAAACACCTTTGCCTACACAATCTTTATTAAACAAAATAAACATTTAATACTTTTTGAATTTCTCGCTAAATTAATCTGTTCGTTGTCTGCTGATACACAAAACCGACGCAGAATCTTGAAGGATAGTATGCATGGCTTATCTGGCAGGGCTAAACGGCAATATGTTCGGTTAATGTTTCTGCTTTTTTTTTTCGAGATTTGTGATCAATTTCAAGTAGTGCTAAAATCATGAACGAAAGAAGTATGTAGTCCATGAGTCTGACTGCCAAACCTTAAGAGCTATGTATTTGTCGTGAAACTGAGAGCTGAACAATTGACGAAATATAATATCGATAGTGCACAACATTTAAGCTTTATCTTGAAGTAAACGTCTATACGCGCGGATTTATTTATTAATTTTAATTTTCTATTGGACAAAGACATGTCTTGTTTAAATAGAGTGGAGAAACGACTCAAAATAGAGAACAGGACGACACGAAAAGGAACGAGCCACGTCCACACAGAAAACAGTGACATGATAAAGGCATTGCCTATGCAATATGTACGGCATCTACTACTGCATTCTTCCATAACGCTTATAGAGTGGCAAATTTTACAGGCCCGTACAGACATCCTTGTCATGTCCTCGTTTACCCAGCATTAGATAAAAATCAGCCAATGGTTCTATTGGTTTCTATAAATCAGATCTGGCTCATGTTTTGGTCACAGGGACTCTAAATCTGAGCTTACCTCCTGCGGAACTCGTCAATGTGCCATCAAAGAAATCATTTGGGTTAATGGACAACTTGTTGCTCTTGATCTTGTACATCATGACACGATCTGCCAGTTGTCTTGTATTCCTTAGCGACGGAAGGCCAAGTATGGCTGATCTTTGAAAACCATGTGTATCTGATCGTAGTTCATTGTAATGCACCTTATCATAAGTTTTCTAGTGAATCCATTTTAAGCGCCTTCCCAAAAGCTTGATATGAGATGAAGAGCGCAGATCAGTTTTCTTCAGATGGTACTAGAATTCCATAAACTGATATGCTTCAGAGTGGACCCTACTGAAGTGACTTTTGTGAACACGCTTCTACTGAAGTCGTGCCAGCAGTGGGTTTATTAACCCAGCCACACGAGGTTTGAGAGTAAACATTCTGTGACAGAGCGCGAGGACCGGCGTGAGACTTGTGGGTTTTTTTCTCGCTTTGAGTGACCTGCTTGTTTGGTTTGCGACTTGTATTCCGCACGGTCGCTCCTTTTTTCTGAGTTCCCTCTTTGAAGAAAGTCTTAGCATTCTATCCTACCGTGACAGGCTGACCGAGCACCCCTTATACAGTTTACGGACAGCGATCTCAGCTCCAATGCAGGCTCAGGGATTCATTCCTTTCCAAATGCAGTTGGACACTTTTCAAATTAAATTAGCCAGCATTTTCAATCCAAATTAGACACTTTTCAGATCAAATTGTGTTCTCTTTTAAGCCTAACCTAAGACTTCTGAAATCAAAGCAACCTCTTCCAAATTGAAATGTGCTTCTTCTGCATTAAGCTAGAGACTCTCAAAAGAGCTTTGAATAATTTTTGTTCAAGGAAATTTAAATATAACTTTCGTTAGAGTTTTAACTCATCTACTCAATAATTAGTCACATCGTTTGAGCCTTTATAAAAAATTAATTTATGAAAATAATGGTTTTGAGGCGGCTTGTATTAAGGAGCAGGAAGGCGGCCACAAAAGAAGTATTTTCTCCACAAAATGGGTCCAGTGGCAGCCCAATGAGCACTTTGCCTCGAGATCCTTCGAAAACCAATCACTGCTAATCGGCCTGTTCAGGAGGGATGAAAAACTTGGTTGGTCTGAACCATGGACCAATTCGTGGTCCTATATTCCCCTCCAATGAAATGCTCCAACGTAGCACCTGATGCCCTACCATTGCGAGCTTGCGAAATCTTGAAATGCTATATGTATAGCATCATATTATGGTTACAAGTATCTAGCTGAAGTTACCATGCCTTAAAGTAAAAGTATTTTCCGATTTTTCGACAAAGATTTACCTACTGGCGGTAGCTCGATCAACGCGTCCGATCAACCGTTCGAAAATTTCGGCCGATTTTTCGTTCGATTAACCGAAAATCACACATCGTTGCTGTTTGATAATTGTTCTTGTTTTGTTAGAATTCTTCTGCAATGCAGAAAATCGACTACCCTAACGCAGCAGAAACCTCGAATTTTGGACGAAATTGATTATCGAAACTCGTTTGCTTACTATTAGGTTCTCCCATAAGTCTCCGCCGTTTTTTTCAACGATTCACTGCAGATTTCGCCGGCGGTCTCTTGAATAGCGCTGCATAGCTTTCGAAAGAGAATGATTTGCTCTATCAGAAGATGTATTGCATTTCTTTTCTCATTATGAATTTTGTCCATTTTTAGGTTAATGAAGTGAAAAGTGAAAAAGTGAAAAAGTAGCCATTTGCGCACTTGTTCTCTCCGCTTAGGTTTGTAATTTTTTGCGCAGTTTTTTATAGCACTTGGAAGACAATGTTTTGTACTATAAGAGTATGCGTTGGTCCTATTTTCTCACTTGCCCTTTATTGATTTTTAGGCCATCAAATTGGGAATTCCGACTTTTCCGTTCGAATTTTTACCAAAACCCCGGTTCTGTGGCTGGACTTTTTTGCTTGGTGTTATATGTCGTTTGGAAGAGGATGTCTTGCTCAGTAAGAATTTGTGTCGCGTTTATTGGCTCACGCTGATTTCTGTCGAATATCAACAACTGAAGGGGGAGAAGGAGTTGTTGGTGAAGACGATTTTTCTCTTTTTGGCATTTTGTTGATATTTAATAGAAATCAATAAACGCGACACATATTCTTATAAAGCAAGACATTTTCTTTCGAATGACATATAACACCAACCCAAAAAGTCCACCGCAGAGCAGGAGCTGTCGGCAAAAATAACCATCCTCCTTCGGACGTCCCAATTTGATGACCTAGAAATCAATAAAGGACAAATGAGCAAATAGCACCGACACATATTCTTGTAGTACAGAACATTGTCTTCCAAATGCTATAAGAAACTGCGCAAAAATTACAAACCTAAGCGGAGAGAACAAGTGCGCAAATGGCTACTTTGTCACTTTTTCACTTTTTACTTGAACGATTCAAAAATTGCCAAAATTCATGATGGAAAAAGAAATGCAATACATGTTCTGATAGAGCATATCGTTCTCTTGTGCAGCGCTATGCAAGAGACCGCCGGAGAAATCTGCAGTGAATCGTTGAAAAAAACGGCAAAGATTTATGTGACAACCTAATACTATCTTTACGATTACCTTTACTTGGCATATTCCCTAATAAATTTGTTCCCTCGCTCGAATGAAAAAACTTTAATTTGTTTGTATTACTTGAATTTTAAAAAACCTATTTACTCGTTTGCTAAACCTGAACAAATAGATTTATTCATTGCCTCGACTATTCGAAAATTCGAAAATCTATTTTGGATTTCTTAATTAACAATTTCGGCGTTTTAGAAATCGGCTTTGTTCAGTCCCTCGTTTGAATGAAAAGCAAAAAAGCTCAATCCTTCCGAGCAGTAACATTACAATTACCATAAACGGTTATCGTTCACTATTAGAAAACTTCAGAAATAGGATGACGTCGATTGACGTCAGCCTAAGAGGCTTACCACTGGAAACGTAAATGATTCGTTCCGCAGAATTCACTTTGCTCATTAGCAACCGTTTTAGATTGAGTTGTTCGGCCGTTGAGGGTGAGGTTCCACATCACTATGTCATGATCCTCCTTTCCGTCACAAATGTCGCGTGAGGACGAGCAATGTTGTCCAAACGACTTTGTCGGCTTCGACCCAAAACAGGGTGCCTGACGACGATACGCCTGAGCTACGACTGTGCACAATTCAGAAGCAGCTCGTGGTAGAATCCGCGTTGACAGTCCATTGAAAGTTTGGTATCACCTTTCTCTCACTTAACTCATAATTCTGGTGGGCGCAATGAGCGGACGGGGGGAGGCAGTCCATCAGAACTCAAAAAATTACTGGTTTTTACTCGTTTGACCTAAACCCCTCTCGTTGTAGTTTGCATTACACATACGTACGTATCAGTTCTGTACAATGTGGGAAATTCCACGTCATCGTATCCGACTGCTACGCTCAAGGCGGTCGAAACCCATGGGCCGCTCCCCCCCCCCCCTCCCTACTAGGATTTCCTTGGGCCTTCTGGGGCCGGACTCACCAACAATTAAACCCGCGGGTATAAGGTGTAGAGATAAGGTAAGAAGCAGAGACGCAAGTTTCATCGTGGGTATGTCTCTACCCCATATACCTATGGGTTAGTCGTTGATGAATCCTGCCCTGGTCTACGTAGTTCTACGCACCTTCTTTCCCTTGAGTCACTGATTAGTTCTTTTGTAAACCATGTGGTTGCTGCCGTACAGTGGAGATTGTCAGCCGGTCATTTGACGTTACGCTAAGCTTACAAGCAACGCTCGAATTGCAGCTAAGAAGACGAGCTCCAAGGACAATGGGGGAGGAGCTAGAGTTAAGTATAATCGCTTTTACAAACAAACAAAAGGATGGACATTCTCAGGAGCATGAAGGGCATAGGAAGTAATCAAAGGCAGCTCAAAAATATTCCATAGGTTCTCAAAACTGTAGCAGAGTTTTGACGTTTTGAAGATCACAAGCTTCATTAGTGTTTTCAAATTCAAGCACAAAGCAAGAAAATGCTAGCCACGTCGTTAAATGTTTCGATGCAACTGTATTAAATTCATCGTAATTACAATAATTACATTATTTAAATTTTAAAATCTAATTGTTATACATGCTTCAGAGTTTTGAATTCTCTTTAGATGAGATAATAATTCTAATACGTACACTTAATCATTCTCTTCAGATGCGTAACAGTGAAGAACTGGTAAAGGAAATTGAATGAGCATCAGAAAAGATCATTGGGAAGGCTGTTACGCTTGATAATTCACCGCCTGCAAGCACAATTGGGGAAAATGTTCCAGCAATGGATATTTATTTATTTATTTACTTATTCAAAGCATGCATTACACACGCAACCATACATTATACATATGCGATATATGTATTAGGTTGTCCCATAAGTCCCCGCCGTTTTATTCAACGATTCATTGCGGATTTCACCGGTGGTCTCTTGCATAGCGCTATAGAGCTTCCAAAAGAGAATGATTTGCTCTATCAGAGCATGCATTGCACTTCTTTTTCATCCTGAATTTTATCAATTTTTAGGTCGTTAAATTGAAAAAGTGAAAAGTGGCCATCTTCGGCAGTTGCTTCTTTCCGCTTAGGCCTGGAATTTTTGTGAAATTTTTCATAGCATTTGGAAGACAATGTTCTGTACTACAAGAATACGTGTTAGCGCTATTTGCTGATTTGTTCTCTATTGATTTTTAGGTCATCAAGTTGGTCAAGTTGACATTTTTGCTCGGTGATATATGGCGTTCGGAAGAGAATGTCTTGCTCAATAAGAATTTGTGTCTCGTTCATTGGCTCATGCTGATTTCTGTCGAATGCCAACAAAATTCCAAAAAGGGAAAAATCATCTTCACCAACAACTCCTTCTCCTTGTTCAGTTGTTGATATTCGACAGAAATCAGCATGAGCAAAAAACGCGACACAAATTCTTATCGACCAAGACATTCTCTTCCGAACGACATATAACACAAACCAAAAAAGTCCAACCACAGAGTAGGAGTTTCGAAAAAATTCGGACGGAAAAGTCGGGCGTCCCAATTTGATCACCTAAAAGTCAATAAAGGACAAATGAGCAAATAGGACCAACACGTACTTTGTAACACAGAACATTGCCTTTCAAATGCTATGAAAAACTGCGCAAAAAATTCCAAACCTAAGCGAGGGAAGCCTAAGCGCGAATGGCTACTTTTTCACTTTTTCACTTTTCATTTTAGCGACCCAAAAATTGACAAAGTTCAGCATGAAAAAAGAAATGCAATAAACGGTTTGATAGAGCAAATCACTCTCTTTCGAACACTATGTAGCGGTATGCGAGAGACCGCGGGCGAAATCCGCAATGAATCGTTGAAAAAAACGGCGGGTACTTATGGGACAACCTAATAGTTTCTGCAATTTATTCTACCAAAAGAAAACAAAAACCAAATTTTAGCAGGAGGAAACGAGCAGCTTGGGGAGCTTTCAAGAGCGTTGAAGAAGTCGCGAAGAAGACGAAGAACGTCCGACTACGTGCCCACTATAGTTGTGCTTTTTCGAAATTTTATCGAACGAATGAACGATCGAATTTATTCGATGTCGAAAATTTTCGAATGATCGAATAGTCGAATTTATTCGATGTCGAAAATTTTCGAATGATCGAATAGTCGAATAATTTGTTCGAATAAACGAATCCTACTATACATAAAAGAGTAATGCGCGTGTGTTTCCGTACTTCAGTCCGTCCGTCACACTGGCGTATTGGCGATACTCAACAATTGATGGCGATCGACAGCGGCTCGAAGCTTCAGCTCTGGGGCAATCGAGGTCTGAACACGAATCTGAAGTTCGTTTATGGAGTATGGATCGCCACCAATCGATATGGATGAAATTATCGATTTTTTGTTGATTTCTAGTTTAACATGATTCTACTAAGATTTACTACTTCTTCATAAAAACAACAGATCTTCGGAATCATATTCACGAACACAACAACTGCTTCACGTAAAAGCTAATAATAATTTACTATTTACTAAAGATTTACTACTTCTTCATAAAAACAACAGATCTTCGGAATCATATTCAAGAACACAACAACTGCTTCACGTGAAAGCTAATATCTAATATTATCTAATATCCTCGAGTACTCTTTAGTGTTTCTTCATAAGGTTATTTGCAATCCATGATTGAAGGTCGAACTACAAAAATGTCTGCCTTTGAAAAAAAAGCTCACGGAAGCCCGTTTTCAACTAGAGTAAACCCTCGAGATTTAAAAGAGGTAGTAGTATTACAACGTGAAGTACTAGGAGGAATACTGGTGGAGGTCTAGAGCGAATCCCTCGCTCTAGACCTCCACCAGTATTCCTCCTAGTAGCTCACGTTGCGTCAATTTCGCTGTCGGACTCGTCAGACTCCAACTCGGTATGCTCCTCGAGTTCACTTTCCGACGAGATGATGGGTTCCAATTCTTGTTCGTCCTCCTCTTTCTCCTCGAAACTCGCGTACCTTCGCATTTCCGCAGCAGACCATGATTTGCAGTCTCTGAAGGTTTCCAAGCAATCGTTTATTGATTTCGGCAAATATTTGACTCTAAACCTACCTCCCCAAATCTTTATTTTCGTTTGCCTTTGTCATCAGCAATAGTCGCGCGTTTTCACCACTTAATCGGCCTCGACGTTTATGACCGTAGATCACACCAGCCAAACTAAACGATCGTTCAATATCGTGATGCTTTTGCAATCAAACTAAACACTTTCCAAACCATCCAAACCAGAACGAGCTTCCATTAAATTTGGCTCTCCGGGGCCTCTCTGGTTACAATATGTTTTGTTCAAGGAAAATATGGCAAGACTTTCATTGAATTTCATGATTTCTGCCGTTCTGCTTTAAAGCGCAGAAAGGCAGCAAACATTTAGTGCATTGAAATAAAGGCCGCGCCATGCACTTGATTATATAGTCACGATTTTTATTTGATTGATGGCAAAAATTATGCTTTCGTGGAGTTGCACAGACTGAAGCGGTACCACAAGAACAGTTATTAAAAAACACATATCCTCAAATCTTTTTTTTTTTCAAGTAAGTAGTGTTTACACTATCAGTCAAATGAAAATCGCGCCGAAAAATCCATTCATGTGCATGGCGCCGAAAAATCCATTCATGTGCATGGCGCAACCCCTTTTCCTTTTCCCCAAGCAAATTTTACTTCATTCTTTTTCTTTAAAAATTAAAACAAGTGTGTACGCTAATTGGGGAACATGAGCTAATAACATTCAAAAAAGTCATACTAAATTTTCCTTAAACAGGGTCGGAGAGTCTCAGAAGTCGGAGAAAGGTCGAAAAAAATTGCCCAAACTTCGCTCAAGGGGGCTATCTGGGGCGCTGATCACGAATCTAACATTCGCTTTTGAATTTTCGGCCGATTGCGGATGGTGTCTAAACTTAGTTTTTAAGTACGGGTGACAAAGACTGTCGAGGTCTCAGATTTCGCACAACCTTCGGCTAAGGGGTTATTTAAGATGCTGATCACGAATGTAACATATGTTTTCAGTACTATGCTGGAGTAAGGTAGCTACGGGTACGGAACGCTTTAGAATATCTGAAGAGGTATCCTACTTTTCGGTGGCCATGACCTTAGTTACCCGTACCTATCGTAACATAACGAACTTCAGCGTAATGCGAAAAAAGGATGTCAGATTCGTGATCATAACTCCAAGTAACCCGCCTCCCCAGTACGAGGTTTGGGCAAAAAAAATCGACATTTCTTCGACATCAGGAGTCCTGAAAGTACAATAGTGCAGACTAAAACGAAGACAGCCAAAAAAGCACAATCTGAACAATCTTTCACAATCTACGGCGCTTGCGGGCATAACCAAGTATTTGGCTGCTTCTTGACGAAGGAGAGGAAACTCGTGTGCATGCTGAGACCACCATTTGTGCGGATCGTCGTTCTCGTTGGAACGCTCTTTTCTTAACAGCATGGAATATCGCCGAAGCTCAATCTGGAAGGCAAAGAATCGATGAGAAAGCAGATTAAGTGAGCCGAAGGTTCAAGTCATGAGGGCGGGTGCAATCTCGTATTGGCTGAAAACTTAAGAGATTGGTGGGGTCCCGCTCATTGATTAGAGGCGGCATCATAGTATCAGTAAAAACTAAGGTTAGACACGTAGT
The DNA here is from genome assembly GCA_947396885.1 of Heligmosomoides polygyrus polygyrus. Taxonomy (NCBI): domain Eukaryota; kingdom Metazoa; phylum Nematoda; class Chromadorea; order Rhabditida; family Heligmosomidae; genus Heligmosomoides; species Heligmosomoides polygyrus. Next base: position 83,547,476 of record OX377206.1, read on the forward strand.
GCACTCCCGCTCTTCGCGACTTGTAACAAATAGAAAGACGAAGTTGAACCAACCAAAGCTTCATCCACTCCCGTCGAGACATCGCTTTCTTTTTCAACTTCGTTTTCTTTCTCGAAGAGTGGTTGCCAAAAGCAGTTCCTACTGTCCTGACTACTTTTTTTGCTCCATCTCCCTGCGACTCTTTTTCAAAAGCGCTGTCATTTGAAGTCACTAAAGCGAACAAATCATTATAGTCTAGTTGCCAAACGACGCCAACTTGCGTTTTCGGTCCACAATTTTCTATGCAATCTTCCACCAGTCGTCGTGGGCGAGGACGGATTCGAGGAAGGCGAAGCGCGGATCGAGGAGTGTGGACATCCTAACAATCTCATTAGCAAACCACGCAGCGATATGTTTTGTGGTTTCAGCTAATAGAAGTTCTCCAAATTTCCTCATGTTCGATCGCGACTGCGATAATGTCCTAAAATATGTATATGTTGCTTTATTGATATTGTTTTTAAAGCCAAACTCTGAGTGGCGTATATCTCAGTTCTCGCTAATAATAGTTTTCCACCGGCTAAGATGAGGGAGCAGGTTGAATTGGATGCGCACACCTATAAATATATTGGGCATCAGTTTCTTTCTCACGTAATTATTTAAAATCCATCCACATATTAGTTTTTGCCGCTGTGTAACCGCCGGGAAAAGCCAGCGAAACGTAAACACCGTTTTTTCTGTGATTTTCCAAAAAAAGAGAATTGGGTCAAGTAGCATTTTCGTTAGCGCGTAATACGGCTCCAGGAATGTCCTAAGCGATTTCAATCCTCTAACGTCATCATCGTCAAGCACATCGGTTGTGCATTGCTCCATAACTTTTTCAGATGCAGGCAGCTGAAATAGAAGCCGGTGAGGCACTGCGTGTCTTGTCATGTTGAAAATCAGTGATAAATGTACTAACCGTTGTCAATATGTCGCAAATCATTGCATATGTCGAACCCCATCTGGTTCTGAATTCCGTAGACGGTGTTATTTCCTCCAATTGAAACTCTTTAAGAAAGCTGCAAAACCTCGGATCGTATTCGGCACATAGTATAACTCTCACAGCTTGCTTCCCACCTGAGGAACAACCTTTTTACAGCTGTGCTTTTGTTCATCTTGGACACCACATTGCGACATTTTTGAAGAACCGATTCGACGTATTTTTGCTTCAACGCTTTCACCACAGCCAAGTTAATGACATGAGCGGAACATTGCAAGCTGAAATAACCCAACATGTCAACTACGTTCAAACATGTTTCCCTTGAACTCACTACTTGAGTCCAGCGTCAGATGCCGCTTTCTTCATGTTGGACGCACCGTCAGCGACCACCGCCGATATGCATTCCTTATTAACTTCCAGCCTTCTGAGACATTGTAGGAGCTTTTCCTTAATAAGCTCGGCAGTATGACTGAAAGCTTGTGCTTAGGACATCGGTGCGTAGTGGGGCAGAAAAGTAATAGTCACCTTGAGAGGCCCAATGGAACGCAGTCTAGAATGGCCGAAGTCCTGGTATGTGATGTAGGGCACATAGTATGCCCTGTAATTGCCAAAAGTCTCGTGCCGGAGTTGAACGAACTCCAGCAGTCCATTGTGATTGCGAAGAAGTTCGGAGCAGCGAATAAATTTCTATTCGCGGCGTCAATATCGTCCACATTGCTCTTTAGAATGCTGAGGATTGTTCGTCTCGTTGGCGGTTTATAGGTGGGATTCAACGAGGTAACGAACTTTTTGAAGCTTGCCACAACTCGCAACGGGAGGGAGCAATCCGCTATTAGCACGGCAAGGTTGCGATGGATTGCGAGTTCATTACTCGGTGGAAGGATCGCGTCAAGGTCGTTTGAACTTTCGTAGCCTCGCAGGCGTCGTCTTTTTCAGAATTTCGTGCGTTCTGCACGACAGACCTGTGCTCCTTTTCCAGGTGATACAAAAGATTCGTAGTTGTCCTCGACAACGGTATCTTCATCCGTCTCTTGCATATCTTGCACTGAGCAACACGCAATCCATTCTCATCGACATCCTTACTGAAGAAATTCCATACAACACTCGATCCTCGCATTTTTTGTACTCTGAAATGCTGAGGAATACTCATTCCATGGCGCGTCACATCCTGGAACCTTGCGTTTCAGACTCGATTGATTGTGCATGGGCTGAATGCTTGTTACAACCTTGCTACTGCTTGAATAACCCTAAAATTCTTATTACGCTAAAATTATGCCGATTAATCTCTTCATTCAGCTTGAATGTTGCTGCATCACTCCACAGAATCCGTCTTGGAAAATGTGGCTCCTGCTCATATTTAAATTGTGCAATCAATAAACTCGCATGTCACTTGTCTTTCACGTGATTTTCAAGTTCTAAACGTTGAAAGAAGCACAGCACATGTTAATGTGTCCAAGTAACAAGACAGTAGCAAGCAGACTGTAACAAGCATTCAGCCCATGCACTATCAATCGAGTCGGAAATGCAAGGCTTCAGGCGGCTGCATGGCGCAATAACAGAGTTTTTGTTCTTCTTCACTTCCATATGAGTCTCAAACATCTTCAAAACCTTCCCTAGCAGAAATGAAAGAACCCTTTAAATAACACCTGCATTGTTTAGGATACCCTGCATTCTTTGCAAGTCGTAGTGTTTTTAAGTTTCAAACCTTAAAAGTAGCACAAATCAATCGGTTTCGGACGAATTCATGGCACATCTATACCAGGGATGGGCGGATAATGGAATTTTGAAACCCGGATAACGGATAATCTTGCCCAAAAGTAGCCAGATAACGGAAAAACGGATAACGAACAAACAACAAAAAGTAAAATGTGAATCTCGTTTTAAATCGTTCAGCAGCAGATCAGGGGTTGATGCATTCTTAATTTAGAATCCATTTTTTAAAACATTTCAATAGTGTTTTTAAACGTAGTACAGTCGCAACATTAAAGACGCTCAATGGGATTTTCTGCTCATCACTAGAATGATTAACGAAAAGCAGCATACCCGGCTTTCGCCTGCTTTGAGAAGGTTGTTTCATTTATCAGCAGCCTAATTCTTTTTTCAATTAAATCTGCTGAAAATGGAAGTATGTCTCGTAGATTCAATCTACGAGACATACTAAACATTGAATTGCTAATCAGATTCTCATCGCAAGTCATGTGCAAAACAAAAAAACATACAAGCCACTGTTTTTGGATCGTTGGGAGTGTAGATCCTGACATTTCCTAGAAGCGCCGACCTTTCCGTCCTATCCTCTGTGGTTCCGCGACCTCAATATGCTTGATTGGGCTGCAAAAATAAAAATGGAATCCTTTTAATCATATGCTGTTGTGAAGCATATGATTAAAAGCATTCCATCTTATTTATGCAAACAAATATCGCAGCATAGTAGCGACTGAATACGAGCAAATAGGTTTAATCCAAATTAAATAAGTAAGCGACACTTCCACAATTATTTAGTTAAAGTGTAAATACTGGGGGTGCAAATACTACGCATTACTTTCATTATATCCAAAATATCCTTGGCTTCACAGCTAGATGGTTTTGCTGCTGTTACTTCCCGGTAAGCTTGGTAGCAGTTCACCAACTCTAGAGTTTTGGTTGGCTTGGGAGCAAATCGAACTTGAATTTGGTTCGGATGTAGATTTTCCTGCTTACAGGCTTAGAAAATGTGCACCGTATCATGCAATAAGAACGGCAGCGACGAAAAAATGAATTGAAGACCTAAGAACATACCAGAGCCTCAGCAAGGGCCTCTCACACAGCGCAGATCTGGGCAACGTGAACTCCACCGCTCACTCGGATTCTGATATCTACGTCCTGGCAGAGCTATTTTCCGACGACGAGGGTGGGGCACCTAAACAGACCAAAAGCAATGCAACGACGCACTTCAGACGGTTCAGTAATCTCGTTGCTTGGGCGAATCACGCGAATCAATGCCTGCGGAAAGGAACAAAGGAACGTCACTTCCAAGCTACAATCAATGATCGCGCATCGGCGGCCACGCTGTGACCTCCGACCGATGTCTTGTGCGCCCGCGATGGCACCGTGGGCAAGTGGGTCGTGGTGCAGTAGGTAGAGGGTTCGCTTCGTGCGAGGGATGTCGGGGGTTCGGTTCTCGGCCGTCGAGGCGTTCTTGCACTTCAGCTGAGTATCTGAGATCTGGGCTGTTTCGACGTTGCACGTTTTTTGCGCATTGTTTCAGCCGTATACGCTTCGCTGCTCGAAGAGCGCAGAACCCAGCCGCGAACTCCTCCTGAGCGAAGAAAGCAGTCTCCATACGAGCAGCTTGCATGGCACACACCCTGGAGTCCCTTCCTTAGCCTGGCTGTGCGCTCGAAGAGCGCAGAACCTAGCCGCGAACTCCCCCTGAGCGAAGAAGGCAGTCTCCATACGAGCAGCTTGCATGGCACACACCCTGGAGTCCCTTCCTTAGCCTGGCTGTGCGCTCGAAGAGCGCAGAACCCAGCCGCGAACTCCTCCTGAGCGAAGAAAGCAGTCTCCATACGAGCAGCTTGCATGGCACACACCCTGGAGTCCCTTCATTAGCCTGGCTGGTGATTTGGAAAGTGATTTGTTTAGTTCGACGAGTGAAGAAAAAAGCATTTGTTGTTGATACAACATTGCAGAAGTGTGTAATTAGACATTATAATCCGTCAGAAGATGAACTCAACTCGTCACATGAACGAGGAAGTTTGATATCTGATTATGAACGCTTCTGAACGGGAAGCGAAAGATTCATTCAGTTCTTTGTCAAGAAAGGTGTACCAAAAGCACAGTGTAAACAAATAAAATCATCTTTTTGAGAGACCAGGTTTGGTTGAAGCATAACAAGCAACAGGGAGCGGTTGCTCAGATAAACGCGGTGCATCATCCACTTGACGAGCATACGGCTCCATATCGATCGTGCGACGCGATGAATCGATAAGGGAGCTTATCATTAGGCGTTGCTGGGTGTGAGTGACGGTATAACATAGGCCTTAACCCCTTCGCGTCAATGTCGGAGAATGCTGTCCGACGCAGGTTTGAGGCATCGGCCAACTCGAGACAATGTCAAACAAAAGCATAGTGGTTTTTCCTTGAGCAGTTCTTTCCTGTTCTTACACTATACACTGTCCAAATATTAGGCAGTGTAGTTTTTTCCTTTAGTTTTGTTCACCACGAAATTTACCAAAAAACATTGACGGGCATGATGGGCAAGCGAAAAAACAACATTGCCGCGAACGGTTAAATGAAGTCCCATGTAGAGGAATCCGTCGAAGTGATGAAAAGGCAACGCGATTTCGTCTTCTGGAAGGGTTACTATACAATGAAAGGGGTTTTTTGTGGAATAGAAACTCAAACGTTAATTCAACGCTTTGAGAGCCAAAAGATGACGACGGAGCCAAAACGCAGGCCTGAATGAGGACCTGCGCCAATGTTGGCCAAAGAGAAGCCGACAATCCAACAATTTTTGAGAAAATTACGGAGCAATAGACAACGAGCCAGGAATATGTGGGAACCGGTCCACGTTTCTTCGCTTAACAGACACAAAATCCATACCGAAGTTGTCGGAGGTCCTCTAACCTTACAGATACCCCATGGAACCAAATCTAAGCCGAGCTGATCTTCGAAATAAGGAAGCCCTGCGTCCACTATGTACTGGTATTCACGTCCTTAGGAATATCTCAGAGTTTGAGTGATTCCCCGATTGGAGGATGAGTGCTTACGGAATGTTGCTAAGACCTCGAAGCACTTCACACCACCCGAAACATAGCCAGCCATCTGCCCATTAAAAATTGACCATAGAGCAAAAAGAAACACCCCGCAACGCTGGAATTAACAGTAGTAATAACAGCACCGCCCACGCGTGATAAGATAATGGATTTGGTGTACTGTCACGCGCAGGTGGTGTTTTTTCTGCACACACTGTCACGGATACAGTACGCGGGTGCGTAACTGGACCACACCCCGGAGTCCCTTCCCTTGCCCTATCTGTGCTCTCCTGACCGCTGACGCGGAGGAGAGCACAGAACATATTCAGTCCCCCCCCCCCTCGGCGGAACTCCCCTTCCTCCGGAATTCACCTCCCTCCCTCCTCGCCTCGCCTTCACTCCTTCCACACCCCCCCCCCCCGGCGCACACATATCATACATAAATAAAGGAAACTTTAAAAAACCTCGAAACCCAAAAAACCCATAAGAACTCACCTCCGTCGCTCGTCGCGCGGTCCAGCCGGTCGAATGGTCCGCTTGGAATCATTTTCCGTCTCGTCGTCTGGCGCACTCCACGCCTCCCTACTCTCTCCTCTGCAATATCCTACCTTCGCTGCAGGACCTAGGTCCAATAGCAGGAGAACGCCCTTTAAATTACCGGCCGAAACTGCCGTAAAGCGAGCTATGTGAGTCTTTTTTCCCTTTCCCTACCGTTTTGCATGAATCCTTTCATTTCAACGAATCACCTAGGATGTGCTGAGTCCCATCCTAGGTGATTCGTTGAATTTATCCAACCCCTTCATAGCCACATTGCGCCGGCTGGCCATGCTAGAAGGGTGATACTCCCCTTCTGTTTGATGGGGTGACGATGGAAGTAATCACCGTTAAAGAGAACGAAGAGAACACACAGTGGGCACTAGTTAAAAGTTCCGACTCCACCGACACGAGTTCAGTCGAAAATATTTTTTTACGGAAACTTTGTCTAGGGGGTTATTTGGGGTGCCGATCATGAATCTGACATCCGTTTTTCACGATTCGGTCGGAAACCACCCGTACCGTTAACAAGGGTAGTCCAGGCAAGGTCACCGATTTTGCTGAAATTTTGTGTAGGGGGTTATTTGGGATGCTGATCACCAATCTGACATCCGACATCCAAACTTCTCAACCATTCTTGATTCTTGAGCTTGAATTGCCATAGTTGTAGCGTATTCGACGAACGACTTGAAACAGCAGTCACTCGTTTTCTTTTTTTCGCCAATACCGCGGATTTCGTAGCTCGACGAACCGACCACTTACCCATACCAACCTCTACTGGCCGTCATCGGCAGAAACTTTAATAATGTAATCCACTGCCCTCCTGTATCTATATTATGCAGCCGAATCGTGGAAAGCGTATGTCAGATTCGTGATCAGCACCTCAAATAACCCTCCTAGACGAAGTTTCAGCGAAATCGACGATCCTGCCTGGACCACCCTTGTTAACGGTATGAGTGGTCTCCGACCGAGTTGTGAAAAACGGATGTCAGATTCGTGATCAGCACCCCAAATAACCCTAGACGAAGCAAACGATTTTTTCGACCGAAGTCCTGTCTGTGGAGTCGGAACTTTATCTAGTGCCCACATAGTGCAAGCAGCTCCAGAGATATCATGTATTCAGTGATTATACACCTTCTTCAGAATGGAAATGAATATCCATCCACAGCATCAGAAGTGGTTCCGAACAATCCATAATAGTGGTACATTGGACAACTGAGACATAAAAGTTTATTTTGGGCAGCAGAGGATACAATATGAAACAGTTTCTCAGCTTTCCTACAGAGCATACTATCCAAAGGAGCCGCTACCGTAATTTGTCGTTGGGGCGCGCCAACTATCTCACGGCGGCGGTCCTTTAATTAGGTGCGCCGTCTCGACTGTGACATTGTGCCGGCTTTATGTGCTTAACCCAGGGAACTACGAATGAGAGTTTTACTCATTGAACACAGAGTTAGGCCAAGACGGCTAGGGGGAGGCTCTCCGTGTGTTAAGTGGTTATCCGCCTTGGTAAGAAGGCACATAAGTGCCCAATCATATCAGAGGTGGCCTAGCTCAGTTCACAGCTGGGGTATAACCAGTAGAACACACCAATGTTGTGTAAAAATTTTGATTTAGTGCAACCCAGAACATCGTATAAGGCACACTGCCTTCCCCCGAGCCGCTTTGCGCCAGAATTTATGGGGAACAAGGTCCTTGTTTTGACTCCTTTCGCTGTGAATGAGTACGACTTGTATGCTAGTTTTTTGGATATGATACTACGACTTCAGCGTAGATAGGCTTGGGAGGGGATTACCATGTAGGAACGGGACGGTGCATTTGAGAGGGAGCCGCATGCCCGTAACGGATGCCTCCCCGCCACGACGGCCGGGGGAGGAGCACCCGCAGGCTGTGTTCGCGCCTTCGCGGTCGAGTGGTCCCAACGGGAAAATATTTAAATCGCTTGATTTTCAGGTAATCTGTCAAGTGCGTCGACCTCTAAAGGTTACGGGTTTTTTGTCAAGTGGCGCAAATCCATCCTTCCTGCTGCAGGTTTATGGGGAGCAAGCTGAACATACAAAAGCGCGCGGCGGCCGCGGCGACCGCTGCGACAGGCGCGACGTCTACATAGTGTGTGTTGCTGCACTCACGGATTCTAAAGCTCATGTAACTGCATAAACCTCTTTTGCTGCCCCTGCTCAGCTATTTGAGAGTCCTACGGTGCACTTATTCAAAGAAAATCAATATTTCGAGAAGGAATTGGATCACCTAATCGAAGAAATGTTGTTGTTTGTTGTTTTCAGTTGTTTCCATTGTGAAAAGATTTAGAGTCCCTTTGTGAAAAGAAGCTCTATTTCTTAAAGCCACATATCTAGACACAATATAGCATACCTCGGGAGTTTGTTAGAGCTCCATTTCCCCCTGACAGCCCACCTAGAGAGCCCTGCGTCAGTGGCGGTTCGCCGCACGTGCGACCGAGGCCGCCGCGCGGGCGACCAAAATCTGTATGTTCGTACTACCAGCCCAGGTTTATCCGATATTCGATAAAATTATTCGATCGAATAGAGTTTGACTATTCGATTCGAATAATATTCGAATATGGCTCCCTTCGATGTTCGAATTCGAACGAATATTCGACCTTCCAAAATCATCGATAATCGAATTCGAACGAATATTCGAAAATCAAGAAAACCGAATGATCGAATAATTTGAATGAATATTCGAATAAATTATTCGAATAATTATTCGAATATATTCGTTCGGGCACAACTATAGTGCCCACCTATTCGACTCCACTGTTCTTCCTGCCCTAACATACGCCTCAGAGACCTGGGCTGTACGAAAGCAGGATGAACACGCGATCAGCGTCGCCAGCGTGGAATCGAAAGGACTATGCTCGGAGTGACACGACTCACGCAAGTGAGAGAAGGCCTCCGGAGTTCCGAGCTTCGCCGACGTTCGAATATCAGAGACGCTGTCGCATGGGCCAAGTTGTCGAAAATTAGGTGGGCCGGCCATGTAATACGCTTCGCAGACACCCGCTGGACGGAGCCGTTACCGACTGGATTCCGCGGGATGTCAAAAGAACACCAGGACGCCCACCAACGCGTTGGTCGGACTTCTACTTGAAAGCCCTGAACGATCGATATGACGCTCTTCGTGTCCCTCGAGCGAGGAGGATCCACTGAAACACTCTGGCACGCGAGAGGGACGAAAGGAGGCGCTTCTGGCGCCCGCTCGAGCAAGTCGATGATCAACGGGACGACAGGTGATACAGGTGATTCTAGCAAGTTCCGCTGTGAGCCAGTAGATGACTTTGGAATATGTAACGAACCACAGATCTCTAAACATGAAAAATCATTGTACGATAACGTTTTGCGATGGCTGGTGGAAACTAGCTTTTCTCGAAACGTTTCAGCAACACTTATCACATTTTCGTACACATTACCACGCTTAAAGAAAAAGGCTGACCATTTCAGTTAAGACAAGAGCTACATGCTTCCACTGACCTATCGAAGCAAACGTCGGGAAAAGACAATCATTTTTCTTGCCATATTCTTCACCACGCTTCTGCAGTGAACACACAAGATTGAAACCGAATTTTTATTGTTATGTAAAACAAGGCCAAAAAGTAAGTAATCATAGGAGACAACTCAAATGTTCACTTGTGACATCGTTCACTGATCCCTTACTCTATCCTGCAATAGGGAGTTGGGAATTGTGGACATTGCGGCAACGTTCCCAGCTTCAGAAGAGAGTATATTTGTGATCTATCACTAATAAGGGGAGGGTCTGAAGCGTATGTCCGAACGAGGGGAGCGAGTCATATAGGGAGAATCCTCATCCCTCGGTTGGTTTGAAAATGTGTTTATTTTTAGCCAAACCCAAGGAGAAGGGGGTCACAATGGGATACGGCGCAACACGCGTTTGGGGGCCTTGTACGCCCGCGATGCGTGTGAAACCAGTAGATCGAAGCGCAGGTGGGTAGAGGGTTGACTCGTGCGAGGGAGATCAGGGGTTTGGTTCCTCTGCGCTGCTGCATTTTCGCATTTCAACTGATTGGTTGAGATTTTTGTATGACGTCGGCTATTCTCATCTATATCAGTTATCGCTCCACCTCCTCCCATTTTTCCATATGTTTTTTGTAATATTTCCACCTCTATTTATTTACGGTTCATTCTGCTATTCATCGTCCTTCCTTCTTATCGTCGCTTTCTGGTTCCTTCCTTTGTTGCTCTCTCTCTCGTTCGCTCTTTCTTTTTTCTAGATTGCCACCACATATCGCCGATGGCAATGGCACTGCTCAGGAAAGCTGGAGCTCGCAATTTTAGAATGTGCCCTGCGTTAGAACATACCTGCCTGTGCCTGTGGTGCGCACTACACTTATGATGATGTGACCAGTTACGATCACAATCGACGACATCAAACGACATCTAGTTGGAAACATGCTCTACGAGGTGTTCTCATACTGCGTTGATTTTCATTACCGTAGAGCGGGAGATTCTGTCGAAGTTGAGTGATCCACGAGCTCAAATATACATAGCGCCTGCAACCAAGCGTACACTGAGCAAACCAGAAGGGTATTTGATATTCCTGTGATTGAACATCTAGCCTGTATAATCTGTTATAACCACCAAAAATTTTCCAATTTTTTTTAAATAAAAATTTTCTTTTATGTTTGAGTTCTTTAGCTTCATGTTTAAATCTGGGTATTAGTCAATTTATACTAATACTTGCTTCTGCTCCTTTGTAAGCGCACTTTGGCGTGCACAAATAAATATTAAATAATCACGACGATAAAGGCTTTGGTGAGAAGTGCCCACTATCTTGTCTCACGAGGTAGATGCATCCTACAGACAAGCGCTGAAGTCCAACTTCACCTATCTCCTTTGTTGACCGAGTTGCTCGAGCGGGGGCCAGCAGCGTCTCCATTCGTCCCTGTCGCGTGCCAGAGTGCTCCAATGGATCATCCTCGCCCGAGGGACAACAAGTGCGTCATATCGGTCGTTCAGGGCTTTCAAGTAGAAGTCCGACCAACGCGTTGGTGGGCAAACCGGCATTCTAGTTACATTTATAATGCAGCTGGTTACAGCTCTTGTCCAGCAGGTGTTTGCGGAACAGTTAACGTAGCAGGCCTACCTAATTTCCGGCCGCTTGACACATGCGACTGTCTGTCTCTGATTCTTGAACGTCGACGAGGCTCGGAAATCCAGAGGTCTCCTATCACATGCGAATCGTGTCACTCCGAGCATCGCCCCCTCGATTCCTCGTAATGCGACGTTCATTTTGCTTCTGTATGAAATAGGCGTACCATGTGTAGTAGCACAGGAAAAACGGTCGAGCCGAAAAGAGGAGCACGTATGAGATCGTTCTTCTTATTCTCTTCTTTCTCGATGCTTTCTAAAGCTTCCCAAGCCGTTCGCCTCGTTCTGTTCTGGGTTTTATCCCGAATTCCACGAACGAACAGCAGAATTGAGTGTCCTTCGGTCCCAGATGACATTCTGCCGTTTCTTTCACTCTGCGAGCTACAGAATGTCATCCTCTGACAATCAACGCTATCGCTCACAGATCCAGGCTTTCCGATATACCTCGAGAGGATATAGGAAAAAGTTAGAGCGATTGTTTGTTCAGATGGATCGCAACATTGGCTTTCTTCAGCCACTTTTATAAAAGGTTGAAGGACAGCGCTTATCAATCCCTTTTGGATGCACCAAGCATTCAACATATTAGGGAGCATTGTTCGAAACAGCTACGTCTGTCCAACATACCAAAAGAAGGAGCTAGCCCTGTCGGAGTGTAAATAGAATATCTTCACTTGTCGGCTGGCATGAAAGGATCTAGTCTGGGTTGTGAGCTGATACTTTGAAGTGCGCATATGTATCACTTGTACGGGATACAGAGCACGAGAACGTGTAGTAGAGGACAAAGAAACGATTTTCATATGGCCTTTCAGATCTGAATGAGAAGAATTCTACAACATAATGTAGGATTTTTCATCTCAGCCCCGTCCAGAACTATTTAGAAATGGCCCAACTAAATTTATGGTTTTGTCTGTCCAGAAAACAGCATCGTGCTAAATTCTTCTCCGTCAAAGCGATACCGTACCTCAACAAAATTTGGACCCCAAATTATATAAACATGCTTTGGCACAGTTTTACGAGTAGGGCATAGAATCCTGTATATGCAGATTCCGATAACGGCATGTTTGCTTCTGTTATCTCCTCATGCTAATGGCTTACAGTATTATTCGTTTTCCAGTTTAATTTGATTATTTTCCTATTTGTGTGATTTGCTCTGTAATTTGCGCCTCGTTATAACTCGCATAGTTTCTGTGACGTGCCTGCTCTGGTTACTATCACATTTGGTGTTCACGGGTACGTTTTTACGGAGTTTAACCGTAGGTTTTGCCCTTGCAACCAAATAAGCCAAATATTCAGTGCTTCTACGAGATGTCGCGGAGGCAATTTGAATGCGTATTTACAATGATTTGCCATCGTCAACCAATAAACAGCTCAGTCTTTTATCCTCCCCAGATGTTGCCTACTAATTCACCGTAATTCACCGAACTCGTATAGATAGAAGGCTTGTTTGGTCTGGGTGGCAAATCCGAACCAAAATCTGGAGTTGGGTAAACGCAACAGCCGGCGCCTTCTCCGACTGCGCTATCATGCGCCCTTAAGAAAGCGATGAAGGTGCTGATTCAGCTCCAGGTCCTGTTTCACCCAAGCTCAATTCAATTTACACAGTTCAATCGGACATGACACTGGTATTGCTAGGCTTAGTTGACGACGTTTCTTCTTTACTCATAGAACACTTTCCTCGTATATGAATTTCGTAAGAAGCATAATTTCCCTTTGTGCTTCAAAAAGCTTCTAAAATTACATTCCGGTCCATAATGCTGCTGCAGCCTTAAATGTCGTCCCTTAAATCGACTACCGCGCTTTCTTCTTTCTTAAAGTTTGCGTTGCACTTGTCTCTGTTACCAATCCAACGTGTTTTCTAAGCTAATCACCGAGATTATAAACTGGTATTACGCTTAGATTTATCGAAGGTCGGCCTTAGGCTTCTTCTATTGTTTAATTTATCTTTATTGGTGGGTAGTTATAGATCGTTTTTTGCTAACGATAACTTTATTCGTTGTTGTTTTTTTTGATACAAAAACACTATTCGTATAATAAAAAAAATATACAATTTTCAAATTAAACTCTTCTAAAGAAGCCGTTTTTAAGTCAAACTAACCATCTTCCAAAGCAAGATTTAGAAAAATTTTATATTCATGGAAAATTTACGCATGACCTCGTTTGAAGGCTTAGTTCACTTACACTATACGGGAACATATTGTTTGAATTTTTGCAAAATTCTCGTTTTTTGAAGAAAAGTAATGATTTAGAGCTTGTTTCAAAGGTGCTATAACAAAAAACGCTCGTTTGGAGATAGATGGTGAAACGAACCGCTTTGGGGTAAAAAAGTGTTTGTAATTTTATGTTTTTGGCTTTCATTATTCTTTATTAAAGAGGAGGAAGGCAGTCATTTTTAGAACCAAAGAGATTGTGCCATGCTCTCGTCCAGGGCGTAGCGAAGTTTATTCGATAGATTGATAATAGAAATGTCTGTTTGCATGGAGTTTCTCACCTGTAAACGCTACAACAAAGACAGTTGTAAAGAACACACATATCCTCACCTCTGATTCGTGTAAGCAGCATTTATGCCGCCAATCAAATAAAAATCGCATCCACTTGATCGAGTGCATGGCGCAATTCCTTCTTTTGGCACAAAAAAATGGCCGCCTTCCTGCTCTTTGAAACAAGCTTCAAGGTTAAAGGACTGTGTTACTCATTCCCTTTTGGGATGCGTCACGCACTCTACCTCTACGGGATGTCGTGGAGCTTGCGGTGGCCAGCCGATGAACAACTCAACGCGTCGCCCTTCCCACAGAAATCTAGCACCAATTCACCGACCCCGGAGGGATGGAAGCCTTGATTGGCCTGAGCGGGAAATCCGAACCAAGAGTCTGGTATTGGGTGCACACAACAGCCGGCACTCCATCTACGGAACTACGTGCACCCAAAACAAACTTTAAACCATTAGTTTTCCTAAAAAAACGAGCATTTTGTAAAATTTCAATCAACTTGTTCACTTATTGGGCAAGTGAGTCAAAACTTCAAGGGAAGTCATTCTAAATTTTCCGCGAACAAAAAATTGCTTCAATCTTTTTGGAGAGACTGTAGTTTATTGTAGAAAAGGTCGGTTTGGTTTGGAAGATGATCAGTTTGATTTCAAAATCGTTAGGCTTCTTTAGAAGAGCGTCCAATTCGACATGAAACCGTCCAACTTGATTTGAAAAGTGTCTAACTTGATGTGAAAAAGCGTCCATTCTGATTTGAACAGTGTCCAATTTGGCGTGAAAATTGTACATGTACAACTAGATTTACATCGTTGCATCTCATCACATTCTGGATGTCCTCATGCTGGTCCGCTGCTTCTACACCATCAACTTCCGAATCTCTTCAAAGCATCAGGTCCTCATCGAGCACACGCTTCACGCACGGGAAGTTCGACGATCGTCTTTCAGCCGTCGCCGCCGCAGCCGCCGGCTGCTATCGGTATCTGGGCGGCTTATAGCAGCGCCTTCGGAGCGCTCTCTGACATAAGCACATATGAGGACGCAACACTGCGCGGATCAACACACAGGAGGCCCCGAGAGTCGGTCGGTCGAGTAGGAGATGGCTGGGCGACGTCGCGCGATGGAGCACGGACGGACGGGGCGGCGGTGGTGCGCGGACCCGTCAGCCTCCCGCGCAGGGGACGCCACGCGGAGGGAGCGACGGGTCGTCGTCGTCGTCGGGCACTGGGGACGTCGGACGAGGGCGAGGGCGCTCGGCCAGCCTTTTGTACATACTCGCGCTCCCCTCCCACCCCTCTCCACCGGCCGTCCGCCGTCGTCCGGCTGTGCGTTCCGATCGTCGCCAGTGACACTGCGCGGCGACGCAGCAGCCAGCGATTTGACCCCTGTCATCTTCTCCGATGCCCCCACCGTGGCTCACCGGCAATCCGTGTCGGCTCTCTAGCCTTGGCCTCCATCCGTCCACCCGCGCACACGACGTTCTCACCAGCCCGCTGATCCTCCCCCAGCCATTTTTCATACGATCATCGCCACTTCCGCTTAATCGCACTCCACACAACAACTGCTCTCCTGGGCTGCGGTGCAGCCGTTCCGAACCTGCCACCTCATTAAAGAAGACATCGAATGATCGTCTGTGAGCGGTTCGCACCTTTTTTCTTCCAACATTACTTAGATTGTCAGGTTTTGCTCTTTTGTTCCGTGTGAAGTTATCTGGCCAGGCAAGAATTTTCCCTCCATCCTCATTAGGCACGTTTTTGTCCTAGTAGCGGTCAGTACCTCAATCTTCCTTTTTAAGGCGAAGGATCTGACTTGGTTAGATTTATTTTGATGAGCTCCGCTGCATCAGACCAATACCATAATAAGGGAACAGAAATCCTTGTAGAAGTCGGCTGCATCTTTACGATGTCATAGAAGATGAACATGTTCAGTATAGCCGTATAACTAACTCACTCGTTCCTTAGAAAACAACTGCATTATCGAAATCATGAAAAATTATGTAGAAATGGACTCCCACTCACTTCAGACCTCATCGCGCAAATTTCAGTTTCATTTTATTGATTTCCACTTGTTTATATTTATTTGTTTATTTATTTATACGTGGATAGTTACGTTGGTAAGAAGAAACAAGCATAACAGAAACAAAAATAATGACAAACCAACAAGAGGCATAGTGAATGAAGTCATAGGTTTCAATCCTACAAACAAGCACAGAAATCAACAAGTCTAGAAAGTCGGTAAACAATTAGGAATACTCTTGGAGATACCGCTTAACTTGTGTTCTGAATAGCCTTATAGTGCTATGTAAAGCAATATTCTTGGAGAACTTCAAGAATTCGCTGCCAGCACGATTAGTGAAAAAATGCCAAAAAGTATACTCTCTTGCTTTTTTACATGTTGTTTACACATTACCCAGTACGTATTTTTTTTTAGCAAATTCGCTTGCGATGCAAAACGATTTTAAAGGTGCTCCCCCAATTAGGAATTCACAAACTTCTACTATCCGAGCAGTCAGGGTGTCGTAGTTTGCTAGTTTCGATGTGAGATTGCTTACTTGTTATGTTACTTTTCGTTGCGATATCGTTAAGACGCGACCCCTTCCAACTGGGTTTGAAAAAAAATGAAAACGATAAATGATGACAGAAATTAATAAAAAACCTGATGTCATACTTGTAATGTATGAATAAACAAGAAATGTATTATAATATATTGCAATGAGAAAATTTTCCAAAAGAGGATGAGGAGAAAATGCTTGCCTGGTCAGATAATTGTTCACTCTGTCTTTCACGTAGTTTTTTGTTGACTTTTCAATGAATTATTGGGCAGTCATGCAGCCCTGGTTTTGAGGGAGGGCAAGGGACAAATGCTTTTTGCTCCCCCACAATTTATCCCGAATCTGCTTGGAAGCCCAGCAGCTTCTTCATGGTGTACAGACCCTAAAGACCTTCATTTTACTGCTATTTGTTGTGCTGCTTGTTTATTTTGCTTTCCTCCGAATTTCTATACTTTGAATTGTACTTTAATGTTCGTATTTACAATAGTTGCTTCTTTGAGCCAGACAGAAAGTAGTCTTGTGCAGCGTAGCTCTCCCGAGTTTATAGCGTGCAGTTGAATCCTACTATCGTTTTCTTTGTTGTTCCATTTTTCATATTTTTATGTAGGAGGAGAACATGGCAGCCATATCCTTCAATTCCTCATTGTTGAAAATGGAAACACGAAGCTGAACATAGATGAGTGTAGTTGCGCTGATTAGCTCTGGGAGTGTCATTTTGTATTTAGTGGTCATACATCTTCGTCAGAAGGCAAATGAATATCCTTGTAGATCAGAAGTGCTACTGAGCAGGAGTAGAACGATATAGTATTGCATAATCTTCAATTTCTTGCAACGCAACATGCTATACTGACACCTACCCTCACAACAACGTCAGAAATACAAGCTATAGAAGGTGTAATACGGAAACCGGAAGCCAAGGCATTTATATCTATAGGCTTTTCGCCGTGAACCTATGTATCGCTTTCTTTTTTCATTAAAAATAACTCCAGCTAGGATTTTTTGAACAGTATTTTGAACTGGCGAGTTGCATACTTCATTTCGAATTTTGCTTTATATTCAGTGGTCATACATCTTCGTAAGAAGGCAAATGAATGTCCCTGTAGATCAGAAGTGCTACTGCGCAGGAGTAGAAGAACTGTGAAACTTTTTATAAAATGTAGGCTCCTTCCCAATAGATGTTTCCTGAATAATAATAATACTTATCTAGAGGTATTTTTACAACACCGAAAATGCTTAAAATTTAAGCTGTTTTGAAAATGCCGAAATTCCAATGCTAATAGCTCTAACATTCTTCTTATCTCAGCGAAATATCTCATCTCGAAATCTCTCATCTGTGCTGATCGTCTGTATTGTGATTTTTTTACCAACGACATTCCCAGCCAGTGTCTTTGTTGTATGCCTCGTTTCTTTGACGTACCGCCATCGTGAAGGGTTCGAAATGAATGAAACCATTATGTTGTCTACTTACCAAGAACTCTTTCCGTGTTGGTGTTTCATTTATTTTATTTTCAATCGTTTCTTTTTTCTTCATCAGAACTAGCGCCCTCTAGAGACTATGAGCATACAGTATGACAATGTGAATTGAGCTGAAAATCTCGTTAAAACAATAGTGCAAATCTGTAGTGAAGTAGCCCTTATTTCTTCGAAATTTTTTATCTCCCTGTCTAGCAATGGTGTAGATGAACTCGAGGAGGTCTATGTTATACGTCTACCATCATGAGCTTATGTGAACGATGTAGAGCCTAAATCATGCAATGGGATGGTAATGCAAAGGATATTTCTATGGTAAATGACGACGTGGGATTTTTTATTTATTTTCAGCTTCTCTGTCGCTTGGATGTCTATTTGTTTATTAAATTCAACATGTGGTACAGATGTGATAAAAAGAGAAATTTTAAAAACAACAACATAGAAGCATTAACTTCTGAACGCGTATGGTGTTAGTGAAAAGAAAGAAGAAAATGAAGGTGTCTAAGGTAGTAGTAAAACAAAAGAAGTGAAACTAGGTAGAGACATCCTATGTAGATAAGTCCGATAGTGAAGCAACAGTTAAATACATATAAGAAATTGGCAAGGATCATGTAAGCAATCGTAGTTGGCGTGCGTAACGTGGCTACGAAATTTGCTCAAAGCCTTCTTAAATGAAGTGGATGAAGTTAAAAGTTAAACGGATTGAAGTTAGAGTCGATGTGCAGCGATGTGGTGGCATAAGCTATTTTTGGGCTGTCTAGTAATGGAATTACATGCAAAAAAAGTATTTGCTTTTTGATGAACGAGTTTGTCTAAGGCTTTGTGTGCACCATTATTGCTATTATTAAGTCGATTTTCCTCCAATGTAGTATGACCGGCCGCAGTCCAAGCCTAGAATTTTGTGAACGATTTTTAGGGATGGTTGAGTAGTTAAAACTGCCACTGCTTACTAGGGACGTGTATGAACTTACCCCAACGATTCTCAACAAGGCGGCCTATATGGTTTTGTAGGGCATCGAACAAGGAGCACATAGGTGAAGTTCGCTTTTGTTGAGGGCGATTGTGTGGTCCAAAAATTTCAAATAGTTGTCGCCAAGTGGACCCGTTTGGACTCGGAAGGAATGGACACCACCGAGTTAACCGGTCTGCTGGAGCAGTTCTGGCCCACGCTTCGGTTGATACTGAAAGGCCTACACGAATTCGGTTTAAAGTGAACGCTGCAAAATGACCAGCACTAGTTGCATGGTAGAGTACGCGCCCTCGTGTCCACGAGTTGCTTGGCTACAAATTTTTGCCATTTTTGGACCACCCGACTCACAGACGCAACGAACTTAACCACTGTGCGCCTTGTAGTCGTTGGGATAAGTTGAAAAACGTCGTTTCTCAGAATCAGCCTACCAAAGAACCTGTTTTGGGCCCTCATCAAGCCTTACCAGCTTTGCAATCTGTCGTTCAAATTTGAGTAAATTGCATTTTTTTTCTTTCGGCACCTACTCGAGTATGGGTCGGATATACATTTTATTGGTTGTAGCATCAAGTGGTGATCATCAGACGACACAGATCTGAGCAACCAGAGCATCATTTTGGTCACTTTTCTTGAGATTTCACGTATTTTTTCTTCTCTCAACTGTCTTATTTCACTCATCTTCTCTCCTCGAGTTTTATTTACCTTTTCAATATGTTGCTCCAATTTGAGGAAATTCCAGTGCAATCCCAGGGGGTCCACCTTCACTCCCTGGGCTTCCTCTAACGTATAAGTCTAGTGGCTGCCATGTGTTGTGCATTATGTTGCATGTGTTTCCATTTCAACTATTATTTAGATGTGTGTACAAGGTGATTATCCCTATTGGGAATGCAACGAAATTCCAGTCTCCTTCCAATTTTTCCTTTCTGTTCGAATTTGTGCGATGTGAATTTTAGACTTTATTCGCATTTATGGTGCAATACAAGTTGGGGTGAAGGCGATCAGTTTTTTGGCTTCGTATCTGTGTGACCTAGTGTGAAAGCATTTCGTGTTTCTCATGATCTACCTCGAACTCCGACTTCAATCGTCTCCCAATGAGTTCTCCCACTCCAGAACGACATCCTCCAGCTCATCTCCTCCGCACTGCGCATGGTGCGCATCAATTGATTCACATCGCACATTCCTCTCGTTCGGCGGCGACTTGGAAACTGTGAGGTCAAGGTGGCGAATCGATGAATGTCCTACTACTTATCGGTACGTGTGGTCTGTTAGCACGTCTCCGTGTGGTCGCCGTCTAATCGTGTAAATCGTGTCAGCGCTGCTGCTGTTGCCGTTGGTGCTCGGACTTGGAGTTGGAGTCGAGTCGGACGACGACCTCGTGCTTCACTTCTCCGATCTTCAACACGGTCGAGCGGTATGGATCGTCGACGAGTCCACTCTGCCGTGGATCGGCTCCTATGATTATCTGAGGTCAGTAATTAGCCGTGTTCCAATTAGAACGAGCTGTGGAGCACTTGCGCGGCCTGGTTCAATTGTTGCTCGCAAGATTAACCTCGTCGGTGTGGGAACGCGACGATCATCACATGGCGATGTAGTCTTGGTATTTTTTCCCTCCCACCTCACCATTGCCCGCGATTTCGTTTCTCCTTACGTTTTGGAAAAGCAAGGTCGAGGTCTACAAACGAAATAATACTCCCTATCTCACATTTGCAACTAGACGAGGAAAATCCATAGGATTCTTTGGCACTAGTTAAAAGTTCCGACTCCACCGACACGACTTCGGTCGAAAAATTTTTTTCGCTGAAACTTTGTCTAGTGAGGAGGGGGGGGGTTATTTGTTGTGCTGATCACGAATCTGACATCCGTTTTTCACGATTCGGTCGGAGACCACCCATACCGTTAACAAGGGTGGTCCAGGCAGACTCACCGATTTCACTGAAACTTCGTCTAGGGGGAGGGGTTGTTTGGGGTGCTGATCACGAATCTGACATCCATTTTTGTAATACTTCAGGTACGGGTGACTAAGGTCATGGCCACCGAAAGGAAAGATACATCTTCACATATTCTAAAGCGCTCCTGACCCGCAGCAACAGAACTGCAGCGTAATAACAAAAACGGATGTCTGATTCATGATCAGCATCTCCAAATAACCCCCTAGACGAAGTTTCAGCTAAATCGGTGATCCTGCCTGGACCACCCTTGTTAACGGTATGGGTGGTCTTCGACCCAGTCATGAAAAACGGATGTCAAATTCGTGATCAGCGCCCCAAATAACCCCGTAGACAAAGTTTCAGCGAATTTTTTTTTTCGACTGAAGACGTGTTGGAGGAGTCGGAACTTTTAACTAGTGCCGATTCTTCACTTGTTTGATCTTTTGGAGTAAGTTGTAACTAAGTGCCATTCTGAAGGTCATTTGGTGGGGGGGGGGGATCAGAAGGGTTAGCCACTCTAATTAGTTTTGTAATTTCAAAGTATACGTTTATTTTTTTTTGCTTTAAACAAATGTCATATACAATAGAATGCAGTGATGAAAAACGAATAAACAACAACAGAATACAAATATGATAACCAACGAGATGAATAATATACGAGTACTTCTAAGATTCAAGATAAAGTTCGAGTCTTTGCGTTTGAGTCATTCAAGATTGACAGGGAAAGGTGTGTTCCTAGTGAGTTTGAGATACATGGAACCAGTTCTGCTTACCAGAAAAATTGGACCTAAGTGACGTCTAAACTCTGCCAAAGGCGATTTTTTTTCTGTCCACCACAAGTGACAGAAGGAACAATCCTATAGTTCGTAAAGTCCAATTTATTAACTGAAGAAGAAGAAGACAGCGAATTCGTGTACCATGCAGACGTCAAACAGGTCTCTTTCTGAACTGATCGAGAAAATGTTGAGGTATTTATTCCTAATTCACGCTCGAGGCATTCTAAATTAGTTGAAGTAGCCATCAACTGTAGTAAGAAGTTCCCGCGTTCAATAATTCTGAACTTTTTAGAAGATTGATATCCTTTTTATGGGAGTTGACAAACACTTATGTCTGCCTTCACGATCAACCTGATGTAAGCAGCTTAAGCCATTGCAAGCACCTTTTTGTTATTATTTATTTATTCGTGGACGGTCACTGGTAGTCAACATAGTTTGAATTTTATTTTGTGAACAGGTGCTGACTGATTAGGCTCAATTTTTATGTAGATGTGACACGGGCTTTGACCTCTGACGCACCTTTGGTTGGAGTGAGAGGGCAGCGTTTGTTTGCTGAAGCCAGCGCATCTTGGGATACTCCTGGGTTTCTTTGAGATCTCTCTGGGTTGACTGCATTAGTCCCTATTTGAAAGATGTGCGCCTCTCAACAAAGAAAGGGACCTATCATAGAAGCTGAAGAAATACTGTGGATGTCAATGTCAAGGATTTCATGTTGATCCTTTCCAAAATCGAACAAAAACAATGGGTGCGGCCTGTAAAAAATGTAGCGCCCGTAATACCTCGTGGACCAACTTTCTCGGGAAGAAGTCAAGTCTGTTGTAATCTTCTGAGAACGTCTTCGTGCAACATCCGCTCACATGTCCATTGTCTGTCCGTACCTTCACCTTTTTCGTTGTTTTCGTCGTTTCCTGCCGGTAATGGCTTGAGAACGTGCTTTACGCATGTTGCACATTCATTCCTAGGAACGGTAACAGATGACCCCACCGTTGAGTGGTAGAGGAGAGATGTTGCTTTGATGTTTTCGCACATTCCTCACCTACTGTGACTTTATTTCACTGTCAGACACGGAAAGTGCGAAGTCGAACGCCAAAAATGGAACAGTGACTCGTCTGCGCGTCTACTACCGACTGAGGAAAATTCATAGCTTTCCAGTTTCCAGTTCTGGTTGCGCTCTCCGAGAAACAATCTCATAGGAGCGGCTGGGGGGAGCTGGAATGCAAAAATCCTAAGCAAGTTAGCTCAGTCGGAGGAGTCAGTTGTCGCAAGCGCCCCGAATTGGCAACAGCTGGTTTGAGCCCAGCGAGCCAACCAACCTTTCCGTCCCCTTGCGGTTGGTGAGTTGGTACTAGACCTCGAAGGGTAAAGCACTATATCGTCCATTAAGGGGTCTGCAAATTTTTATATTGGCGAAAAAAAAGCCTCCAAGATATCGCTTGTAGGTACGTAGAGTTCGTGGTGCAACTGAGGCAAAGATTACCTGGCGCTCTCATTTCGGTGCTTTTTGCGATCAAAACTCTAGCCCAGGCGGGACTCGAACCCTCATCTCCTGCTGACCCGACGGGAATGCTCTACGCCATTACACCACCGGCGCTGTTTGATCGAACGTAACGCTCGAGTCCCTCCTGGCGCTAGAGTTTGGATCTCAACGAAACATCGCCATGGGAGATTACAACAGTCAACAAAAGAGTATCAGTAGCTGAAAATATGTTTCTATCAATAGCGCAATAGCGGAAAGGGATGGAGGCCTTCTGTATTCGAAGACGCAGTGGGGAGAGAGCAGTATTAGAAAGGTAGACGGGAAATGACACATTATATTTCTTTCCGTTTTCAGAATTCTTATTGCCAGTTTTCTGTATTGAAATCGAACCTGCTCATAGTACACAAGGAATCGTAATAAATGACCCTTCCAGTGTGTTAGAGTAGAGATGTTGCTTGGTGTTTTTTGCTGACTCCTCCCTTGCTGTGATTTTGTTTCATCATCCGACTCTGAAAGCTCGATATCGATGACTAAAAACGGAACCCTGGGGACTGCGCAGGAAACATTCCTGGGCTTTTGTTTTCTAAAAAGTGATAGTCTTCATAGGCGTCTCATCTACAGCTCTTTTTCCGAGTTAGTGCATGTCGCGAAGGTGGGCAGAATTAGGAGGTGGGAAAGCGCCAGCCAATCGAGCCATATCGAGTGGATGTGTCATTGAGAGAGGGTGTGCGCGGTCGGTATCCTGATTGGCAGGCTTTCGTTTGATCGGTGCTTTGATTGGTCATGATTGGCTGGCGCGCTCACAACTCCCAATCCTGCCTACTTTCGCGACATGTACTAAAAAACGTTTAAGAAATTAGTAAATTACTAGGAGGCGCTTCTTGTTTTCTTAGAGTTACTCCTAGAAGGGTGTCCTGTTCCACACTGAGTTGACTAATAATAGTATTCTAGGGGTATTACACATCGGTTAGGATGTACCCTTGCATCCCAAGTTCGTTCTGATGGGGGTTGTTTAGTAGTCATGTAAGACAGGATTGTATCTTAGACTTGAGGAAGAGATTGAAGCCGCCATGTCAGTAAAAAACGGTAACTGCCAAGTCGAACGTGGAAAATGGAACGTCGAACCGGTTCGCTCTCATTACTAATGATCGTTCTTATACGCATTGATATCAAACGACTGTTTTTGAACATCGCCCACCTCCGGATTCCTGCAGACTCTTTGCTGTGAAACGGGATCATTTCTATCAAATATTACCTTTCTTCATTGAATGTCGGAGGTCCAATGTCAGTAAGTCTCAGAAACCCATGGCTAATGATAGCTTGTTTTCTAACATTTGTTATTTGCAGAAAGCAAAGTTTTACGATTCCTGAACAGGTGAGTAGCTCCATGAACATGATGACTTGTGCAGTTCCAAAAATTGTATTCGGCCCAAAGAAATTTAGACTGGTGGATAAGAAACTAGGAAACCATTGCTCCGGCGAAACTATGTATAGTCATCGAGAGTCTTCGGTAGAAAAAAGCTTTCCAATTTTGAAGAAACAAACTGGTTTGCCGTTCGTGAACGTAGTACTGGAGATCAACCCCATTAGTTCCGGCAAAAAATACATTTTATCGCTTGACTCCGAGCAAAATTTAGACCTTTTTAACGGTATTGTTGATAGCTGTGGGCGCGTGTAACGCAGTCGTGTAGGAACCGGCTGTTTGGTACAACCGACACCAGGTTCTTGGTTCGGATTTCCTGCCAAGGCCAACCAATCCTTCCATCCATCAGGAGCCGGTGAAATGGGGTCGCACTTGTTTGGAAAGGACAAAGCGCTGACTTGTTCGTCAGCTGGCCATCGCAATTCATTGTTTGGCCAAATACACATTTTATTGCCTCCACGATGCTTTATAGAAGTAAAGTGCCTGGCGTATCCCAAAACGGGCTAAGCCATCCTTAATCCTTTATCCTTTAATGTTGATAGCTGCAATGGGAAGAGTAGTGGACAGAATTCCTAATCTGGCCCTGCACCAGGAATCGATTGCAGGTTCTTTCCGTGCTCGAAATGATGGCATGCGTATCTAGAATGGATAAAATCAATCCGGTATGGACTTGTCCATCGATTGGCCCGCGCAAGTCATTGCACAGGCCAAGCACCTGTTCAAACCAAATGTGCGATATTGACCGGTAGCACCTCATTATGTTCTATGGATTTACGCTGAGTGTTTCTTTTTTAACGTTTGTTGTCCTTTTTCTTTTCCACATGTGGTATCACGTGTTAGAAATCAATCAATCAATCAATTCCAAGCGGGGTTGTCAATACCGTTTCATCATTTCAAAACCACACAGAAATCACGGATCACCACACGAAAATCTGACGAAGGGACTCAATGAGATGTTTTCCTGCAGATATTTTTAACAAAATAATAGATCAGTCAAAGGTTACATTGAATCTTAGTAAATGAACAATTTAATTTTTGTGCTCGTGGTAGGCTTTTCAATACTTGATCGATTTTCCGCAATTTGTTTTCGTCAGTTTCTCCTCTTTCACCGCGTTTTGAATTAATTTGAGTTCATTTTAATTTTAGCACTCAATGTTAGCTAGAGGGCCGCACAAGCAATGCTGGAAGTTGGTGAAACTTAGAGATTATCAGACATCGCTACTTTCATTTAGATTCGTTTGCATCCAGGTGCGAGAAATACGAGACGAGCCTGTCACGTTGACATGATTTTTGCACGAAAAGGATCGTCCGCACGCGGCCTTCCACTCGAAGCCATTCTCGAGTGGATATCAAGGCCATCTTGACACGCGGCATTCTCAGCGCGAGCGTTCGAATATGTTCGAATAAGCCGGAGAATCTTGCATATCTCACTTTTGTAGGGATCGTGCTTCTTCTGCAAGAAGTTCATACCTTCTGTCATAGGGATCGTGCTTCTTCTGCATGAAGTTCATACCTTCTGTCAGAACTGTGCTACATCATCTAATCGGAGAGCGCCACCGGAAGTGGGAACACTCGTTCCTCTTCTCTGTTCGTGAGCGTTTTTTAGGCTTCACACTGTGCTCATAGAGTGTGTTTTGTGACGGCGCGAGGTGTGAAGAGGCGAAGCGTAAAAGCTGACGCCTGTCTCGGACACCTGAGAGAGCGGGAAAAAATACCCGGAAATTACGGCGAATTTGCGTCGACCGCAGTTGACCGAAGCCGTGAGCCCGTGAGTTCAATGTGTGCTATCTAAGTGTCATCCTGAGTGTTGACTTTATCGGCTGCTCGTGACTCTGACCAATCGCTCGTCAGCGATTCTCCGACGAATTAATGGCCGTACGAAAATGCACTTGAACCCCACTGCGGAATGGGAAGTAGCTTCCGTTGTAGAAAAGCGGGTAGAAGTAGATCAAGGGCTGGAGAACAGTTGTGGCGCCCACCTACACTTCCGCCCATAGGTTTCTTTAACATCTGATTTTTTAAAAGTGTGTTAGTAGTGGACTAAGATTTTTTACCGTTTCAACTTTTTACTTTAAATTATTAATCGTCTATAATTAGATTCTTCAATGAAATTGAGAGCTATTTTATTTGGCAAATCCCTGCCGATAAAATCCATTGATGATAATTTTCTAGATATATCTATCTATCCTAGTGGGGGGGGGGAGTGGAGGGCATTCCACTCTGACTATTTGACAACGGCAGCAAAACTGAAAGCAAACTACAGAGAAACACGGTGAATTGACCTAAAAGTTTACCTTTCTCTGCAATTTCTTAGCCAGAAATCCAACACTGTTTGCAGCTATTTCTCTTTTCTAGCGTGGCTCACCTCCGACTAGAATAGATCCGTTTCTAGTTGTGAACAATTGGGCAGTTAAGTCTCAAGAATTGTCGGAAACCATTTCTGAGACCCTCTCGCTCATGGTCGGACACCTGTCGTCCCGTTGATCATCGACTTGTTCGAGCAGCGTCTCCATTCGTCCCTGTCGCGTGCCAGAGTGCTCCAATGGATCCTCCTCGCTCGAGGGCACGAAGAGCGTCATAGCGGTCGTTATGGTTGGAATACGTCTCTGAAACCTCTCCAAAACACCGAAGAAATAATTCAGTGAAAGAGGAGTGTTTGAGGAATAATCATAACAAAATATTGCCTTCAAATCCAAGTTCTACAGTTTTTGCACAGATTAATTTAAAATTATTTTTATCGAGTTATTTGGAATTGCTGCTCGAACAAATACATTTTATTTAGAAGAGTAAGGCACACATGCAACCACATTTTTGTATTTCATAAGGTTTTTACTTTGTTTATGTAGTTTTTAAACTGTTTCGGCGATAGATCATCAAATATCGAAATTATCCTTTTAGAGTGATGTGTCCTGATATCCTGATACGAAGGATTTGCCATGGTTCCAGAAGGTTAACTTTTCCCTAAAAAAAATTAAACAAATCATTTTGTGTTATCGCTCATAGTTCGCTCCTCAAAACGCAACAGATTTTTTGAAAAACGTCTTTTTTAAAATTTTTCTACCAAGGGAAGTACCCTGAAATTACCGTTGCCACCCGTACCTTCTAGACGTACTGTGCTATGGAATCCCCTTTTGCGATGCGCGACGCGTTCTACTTTTACGGGATATTGTGGAGGCCATTTGAATGTGTATTTGGCCATACATTGAATTACGGTGGCTAGCCAAGTCAGCACTTTATCCTCCCAGATAAGTCTCGTACCAATTCACCGACCTCCGGATAGATGGAGTGCTTGTCTGCCCGAGCAGGGAATCCGAACCAAGAACCTGGTATCGGGTGCACGCGATTGCCGGTATCTCTTTCGACTTCACGCTCCCAACTCGTTAATAGTAATTGAGAATGTACCGAAATAACTCACTTTCTTCACCAATGTATATGCAGTGGGAAAGAAATTGAGTTCGGAGTTTTTTTTAAACAGTTAAAGATGAAAATACAAATTTTAAAACGAAAGATTATCTTGACTTCGTAGTATAGATCTGCGGAACACTGTGAAAGCGCAATTGCCCTATAATTTTGTTGAAGTCGCTGGCTAATGAACAGTTCCATGTTTTATCCTCTCCAGAAAGGTCTGTGGGTCCCAGTTTACCTACCCTTGAGAAGTGGAAGTCTTAGCTGATCTGAGCGGTAATCGAACCTTGACCCTGTGGACCGTGTTTGCTCCTATGCGTAGCCAGGTAAACGTAAATTATTACAAAAAGTCCTGTTGTCCGAGGTATTTTTCTTGCTACGTGAATGAAGAAACTGAAATCATAGAATGTGAGTGCGAAACTGAGTAAAACTGAGTATCTATGTTATTTCAGGTTGAACAATACCGCAAAAACTGTCCTGTTGACGGTCGTTGACAGTTCGACTGGCCGGACATTAGGAGAATGTTCCGAAGTAACTGGAGGTACTATAAGAACAATTTCTAATTATTTTCCAACGCTTTATGTTTTTTCAACTTTTTTACCTCATTTTTTACCTATGCGCAATTTTTCGCTGTTGATATCTCTTAGCATTATTCCTTATGGTAGCATCGGTTTTGCCATGGGATTACAAGGTGGAGAGAGATGTACCTGTGCAGTCGTGACTTTCGGAAAGTGCTGCTACACCATTGTATCACGTTCATTGATACAGCTTTTGTAGAAATTCTTCAATTGGGGCAAATTGTCCTCATTCTCAAACCTTAACCGTTTTCCATTCCATCTCCTTTGCAGTTTCGCATTCTCGTAAAATAAACGTCCTAGTCGTTAATGTGGGCAGCATGGGAGGCGGAAGTCGGCAACCAATTACAGCCAATCAAAGAACTGAACCGAACACGCGCGGCGTGTTTACTAGATAGGGCCTATGTTATACTTCGGCGACACGTCGGCGACGCTGTGTCGCGCGGGCTGCTACGAACTGCGTAGTAGCCCGCGTAACACTGTCGCCGACGTCGCCGACAACAGCGTCGCCGAAGTATAACATAGGCCTAGGTGGTAGCCAATCACGGCAAAGACCATTAACGCCGTTATTAGAGGCACGTGGTACTCGATGGGGCCTTGCTGGCCCTCGTAATCCCGCCTCCTCATGCTGCCAACATTAAGGATTAGCAGCAAATAAACTGCTGTATTCGCCCAATTTCTAGAAGAACCCCATTGAGAAGGTACAAACGCATAAACATACGCGAAAGCGTATTAATTTATGTATTTTTTTACAATAGTTGCCTGCAGTCCATATTTGGCATTATTTCCGGTTTTACTACTTTCACGGAAACAGCTCTTTTCAACTTGTTTAGGTAACCAATTTGATGCAGTTTGCTGCCGCATTCACTTAGAAGCCAATGTTTTCAAATCGCTTTTTACTTCTTTTCTTCCCGATGGCGCTTGGCAGAGTTCATAATAGCGAAATTCCAGAGAGCGGCTGGAGCTCTATCCGGTGGCTGCTAAAGCCGGACAGTTTGCTGTGTACGATATCGCCGAACAACTCCTCACGGGCAGTGTTTCCACTGTCCAGTGGCTCGAGGTCATTCTCTGTGCGAATAAAAGCCGGTACGTCTTTAGGATGTGCTGCTTCGCTCGTGTCTTCTGTTGCCGCTGGCTGCTTCCTTCTTGTATATCCATCCGAGTTTTCAGGCAGCGGGCCGTTGTGCATCCGCGACTTGAGGATCCAGAATGAGCGTTCGGTGGGCTGTCCGCCGCACTTGGCCGTGAGCTCTTTTTCCTCGCTTCACTTGAACTGCAGCTGCCCCTTCGAAGGTCCGTGTCTTGACGTTTTTCAGCGATTTTTCTCAGCTGAACGGCGCTTTGTCTCAACTTCTCTCAAGCTATTCAACGTTTCAGCTGCGACCGATCCTCCGTTTCCACTGTTTGAACTGGGTGGCTCAGAACCCTCTGCGATGCCAGTGTGGACTGTTAGCCCTTGTGCCGATTTCATTTGTATGAACAATGGGACCTGCGTTGTGGCTCAGGAGGGCACTGTAAGTCTCAGTCTTGTCAGATTTCATCTTAAAGTGGAGAATTCAGGCAAAAATATATTTTTCCACTAAAGTCTTTCCTTAATTTTCTCTATTTCTCTTCAAAAACGTAAAATCAATTATAATTATGTGATTGTATTACTCTCTAACGTATGGGCGCGCTAGCAGCGCAGTCGAAGGAGGCGTCGGCTGTTGTATGGAACGATTCAGGCCCCTTGGTTAGGATTTCCCGCCCAGGGCAACCAAGGTTTACATTCCTCTGGGGTCGTTGAATTGGTACTAATGTTCAGAGAAGGATAAAGCACTTGTCCGTTTCCGAGTCATCACAAGTTATTGTGTGCGCCAAAGGCATACTCAGATTGCCTCGACGACATCGCATAAAAGTAGAATGCGTGGCGCATCCCACAAAGAGATTGGGTCTCAATTACTCGTTGTCAAGACTGAACGTTTATTATTGCCTTCAAATTTCTGTGAGCTACATGTTCTAAACGATCCTAGAAAAGCCTCCATTCGAGGAGCACATTTCCGGAGCCCACCTTGAAGACTCTTCTGATTTTGAAGTTTTTATGAGTGTTTTAGTCAACTCTATTTTTTACCCAGCAGCTCCAGAACTGTTTCACTTGAATGCTTTCTATACGTGTAGCATTTGAAAAAAATCCTTTATTTCACATCCCAATTGAAATACACTCACTCAATAATCGGTTTTGATTTTAATAATGTCTGGTTTGTTGTAAAAGGTTGACACTCCTGCCGGTTGGGCACTAGAAAATGCAGGACAACTGCCCTCCATGTTGTCACATGTAAGTTGATTGCATTGCGCACTTAGGAAAACGTTAATTAGCGTTGGCTCCTGCTCAATAATATTAGGTTGGAAACTAATTTTCGCCTTTTTTAAATTCTATTTTGAATTTCACTGAAACGTTTTGCCATAATGTTATAGACCATTCGAAGGAGAATGGTTTGCTCTATCAGAAAGCACGTTTTGTTTTTTCCGTATCTATCCTTGCCAATTTTTAGGCCATTAAAATGGAAAGTCGAAAAAAAAGAATGACGTTTACTAACAGCTCCTTCTCTTTTAGCATCCCGCTAAAAATTGATAAGAATCCGCATGAGAAAATAAGAGCAACACACGCTCGGACAGACCAAAACGTTGACATTGGAAGCTGCTGGTTTATAATGAAGTTGTAGTTTCGTTGTTTTAGGCAGCGTGTCTTTGTCGGGACGGTTTCATCGGTGCTATATGTGAGGTCGACCTCTGCTCCTCGGTCCCATGTCAGAATGGTGGACGCTGTCAGGCGACGGGTGGTGAAGCTCGTTGCGAGTGTCTGCCGAACTTTACCGGAATCTTGTGCGAATCGGTATGTTCGAGCCAGTAGAGTCACCATGTTCCTCATCATGTCTGTAACTTTCAGGTCGCCGAGGTATGTCAAATGCCCTGTATGAATGGCATGTGTGTGATCGAAGACAACAAAGAAAGATGCGAATGTAGGCAAGGATTTATGGGAGTCTCTTGTAGCGTCGTGGATGTTTGCTTGGGGTGAGTCGATTTAGTTGTCGTCAAAATCGGTTTGCCTACAGCCAATTTATTAATTAATACATTGTAAAATATTAACGTCCAACGTACGTTACAATTGATATTACAAACAATTGTATTAACAATGTATTCTCAAACCATCCCACATTATCATATGAATTGTCTAATGGATGTAAATCTCGGTCGCTTCATCCAATTTGAACTGCACTACTTCCCGTAAGAACCTCTCGGTAGCTCATAATCATAAAAATAAATATGAAGGACGGCGTTACTCGATCCCACGCATTCTACTTCTAAGAGATGTCATGAATGCGATTTGAATGCGAGTTGGGCCACACAATGACTTACGGTGGCCAGCTGATGGAGAAGTTAG
Organism: Heligmosomoides polygyrus polygyrus; assembly: GCA_947396885.1. Classification (NCBI taxonomy): domain Eukaryota; kingdom Metazoa; phylum Nematoda; class Chromadorea; order Rhabditida; family Heligmosomidae; genus Heligmosomoides; species Heligmosomoides polygyrus. The sequence goes on from OX377206.1 coordinate 83,579,294, forward strand.
CGCAGTATCCTTCCCAGACAAGTCCGGTACCATTTCTCTAACCTTGCAGGGATGAAAGGCTTGGTTGATCTGGGCTGGAAATCCGAACCAGGATCCTGGTATCGAGTGCACGCTGACAGCCGGCACCTCCGCCGATTGCGCTACACTCTCCCAGATCATATGATCCTATAGTGCATATATATAGCAACTGACCATTCGCTCTATCGAAGTGGCTACCTGGTTTGGCAGATCGTGAGAAGCTGATAGAAAGAGACAATAATTGCTTTGTATCAGTCGGTCGGTAAAGTGTTAAGTTCGGAGTTGGCCGGTCACGACCGTCTTGTTAGCTCTTCCTGTCGAAACCTCGATACGTTGTCTAGTAATTATGGCTTGGTTTCGTAGCAGATAGTTAACAGCTAATACATTTACCACTCATCATGGATAATTAGCCTTTTGTGACCGTTTCTGTCTGCTCCTGAGACTATATGTAACACTTCTATCTGGAGCTGTCGTCAAAACTTCACATTATATTCTAAAAATATGTGTTCCTTCACTGCAACGGTTTGCTCACAAATTCATTCATGCGGAGTGCAGTGAACTGTAATCGAGATGTCATGCGTGCAGTCTCAAATCTAATTAGGGAATGAATTAGGTCAAACCCGTAATCTTGCGCATCGTATGAATGGTTTATCTCAAAAAAAAAAATCCGGTTAAGGTTTTCTGGAAAGCACGCTGCACTTGGGTTTTACAACCTTTTCACGCAGACTGGATACTTTTCAATTCCAGTTGGACAATTTTCAAATCAAGATGAACAACTTCCAAGCCAAAACGGGCACCTTCAAATTCCAGTTAATTTACGGTGACTTGCACAACACAATACTCGTTGTGGGAAAGCCACTATAAGGCTTTAGTTAAAAAACAATTCGCCTTTCTTTAGAATTTTATTAAATTCCTAAACATAGAGTTTCCACAAAATATTTTTTGTCTCAAGCATGCTGCACCTCTAAGCGAATGAACTTTAACTATTGGGGACGACTGACTTAATTCACTTAGAGGTGTATCTCCTTTAATACCGATGTACATAATATGTTAATGGAGTAGGTGGAGTTATTTACATGCTATGTTACCCAAGTGAAGGGAAGGGTAAGGTTTTTTATTTTCTATATGTCATTAATTTTATTCTTTTCTTGGAAATGAATCATCATCACTAGTTAAAGCTTTGTTTATAGCACAGCGGGTATCGCATTTATCAGCGCTTCTAGTATATGCCATGTGATCTTAAGTGATACAGTGGACGCATTTTTCAATGCCTCTGCGGATGGGCCGTGCATTCCACTTTTACACGATAGCATGAGTGTAGCTTCAATGCATATTTAGCCTATACACTAGCATGCAGTGGCCAGCTGATGAACGCTTGAGTGTTTCTACGTTCATGACTAGTCTGGTACTAAAATGCGGACTTCAAAGGCTGCTCACTCGCTGGGTTGGTTAACGGGACCTGAACCATGGATCGATTTGGGCGCATGCGAGAATCGGCGCCTCCTCCGATAGCGCTACACGCGTACTGTTTGCCCAGATTATGATAGAAATATTTTCCTATTGTTTATGATCTCTTACCCACCGTCATATCCTAAACAGAGCAGCTAGTATACTTGTGCTCGAATGACCCATTCGAATGGGTATGCTCAATTGATTTTTATTCGAATTTGAATATTCGAAATTGAATATTCGAAAAGTCTCTATTTTCGAATGTATTCGAATCCGATTGTTCAAAAAGTCGCGTTTTTCGAATGTATTATAATTCAGATATTCAGAAAAATCGTGTTTTTCGAATAGTTTCGATATCAAATACTCGAAAAATATCAGTATTCGAAACCATTCGAATATTCGAAAATTTTTCGAGAGCATAATTCTACTAGCTAGTAAGATTTGTGAGCTTTTTCCATCTCACTAACAGATAAAGCGAATATGTTTCTGAAATTGAGAAAAATTGTCAGAAGGCTACATCACTTCGTTTCTTCAGCATTTTAATCTGAATAGGTGTTAGACTAAGGGAGCGCTTCTACAGGTTCATAATTTTAGCTGAGCAAATCTTGAGCTTATTAATTTACCGAATTAAAATTCATATTCATTTTCAATCCAAATTTAAATTCGATTTTTTTTCAAATTTAGCATTCAATTCAACAACATTCCAGTTCAGTTCAACCTGTCGTCTCTTAATTCGGAAAATTTCTGGAAGCACCTTACGTTTAGCCTAAATTATCTTTGTATTTTATATGTAAAATGTGTTTTAAATTTCCGCTTTTGTCATGGTACAGCAGAATCGTTCTCAATTATAAAATAGAAGATTTGTTAAAAAATTGATTTGATAAAAAAGAAGAAGAAGATTTGATAAATAATTGATTTGATAAAAAAAACCATACCTTATGAGGTCACCCGAAATCCAACAGGTACATTTATTCCTACATATCTCGTTCTCCACTTACAGAGATGGTGCCTGTGCTTTGTTTGGTCCAGATGCGAGGTGCGTTGTCGACGAGGCGAGCTTCGCCGTGACCAGCACCCATCTGCAGAACGCCACCTACGAATGTCGTTGTCCTCATCCAGTGAACGGTGGTAAGCATTTATTCGTACATTTCAGGTTGACTACCATTTATGTACCACCCGATGCTGTTGTTCCTTCAGAATATGTCGACTGCCTAGCGCTTCACCTGTCAACTTCCGTTTCTGAATCCATTACGGATGTCTCCACGCCAATGAGTGTGAACATAGGATTTGGGCAGACGACCTTTGTGCCTTCTGAAGCTGCGGCCACTACTGCTACCATGGAAGAAACTGAAGGTATGTCGAGTGTTGGTTGTTTCTCAAATTATAAGCACTTTTCAAATAGCTTCTGTCAGGGAATTATGCTGTAAATGTGATGCTAAAGTAAAGTCAGTTTTTTTGACTTCCACTTCACTAAAATTGCATAGCTGTCGTTGCTGCTCCAAATTCTACCAGTCTGTAGCCCCACATGTTTATCAACAGCACTTAGTCTTTGGAAAGGGCAGCTTTGAGAGTTGGGAACACGCCAGCCAGTCAGGTTGCATCAAATGGACGTGTCATCAGAGGAGGTGTACGGTTGATGTCCTGATTGATTCTGCTTTTTTATGGTTGGCGGGAGCGTGTCCACCTCTCAATGCTGCCCAATTTCGCGACATAAACCGCCTTTATCACGTACACGACATCCGTTTAATGACCAAAAATGGTGACAAAAGTCATGCCTTTTCACAAATGCTGAAAAACAGAGATTTACTAGAGTTGCTGTTTTTACAAGGGATCATGATAATGCAATATAGAAAGAAAATCTTAAAAGGTAAAGGGGATTAAAATCTCCTTTACCATGACAATTCTGGCTAAATTATTTATCTGATTAGTTGTTTACTTATGGAATGGGTACGCCTGAAACAGTAAAAAGGTAAAAAAGCATATCTAGAAAACTCAAATTTCAAAACAGCTTCTGGAAGGTGGAATAGAAGGTGTGTATCCGAAGCTCTTAAAACAAACACAACAATAATTTAGTCAACAGCGAATTTTTGATTGCATCCACATTAAGAGAGGGATTTTCATTTTCCGCTAGCCAAAAGTTGATCTCTTCTACGTCAAAAACGAAGATGCGACTTCGGCGGTTGCAACAGGAATATGAAGTCGAAGCCTACGTTTTCTTGTTCGGTTCTAATTGTCTAACAGATGTTGCATTCTTAGATCCAGCTTGGCTTACTTCACTCCTTCCACAGACACCGCTTCTCCACAGGGTCACCTTTCCAGTGAGTCATTTGACATCTTCTTAGGTGTTATGTCGAACGTTGTATCCAACACTGTCACTATTTTTCAGCCCTCCATGCCTCCGACGGGACATCCATCCTTCCAAACTTCTCAAGAGCAAACAACACCTATGAAGTTCGCTGTTCATCCCACGACAGGTGACTTCAGTAAAGAGCTACAACCTCGCTTCACAGTGTCTGGGCGCAGTCCTGCAGTTCTTTCGAAAAAATCATAAAATGGTTGTTCAACTTGGTCTTATCTACGGACATACTGGGCTTTGAATATGGCAGTGTGCCCGACGGAGAAAAGTTTCTCTGGCGGTCAAGGTTGCCGACTCATTCTTACAATAGAAGGAATACGTAGTGTTCCATTGAAAGAGACTGCATATACGGGACTACGTAAAGGGCCAGTTTTAGGTCAGTCCTTGGAAGGAGCTCTTTGTGTAGTCCCTAGAGCTTTACTAGTTTTTGCCTAGACCACTTTGGTGAACTGATCCACCCTGACTAGTAGTGGTCACCAGCTCTTCAAAGGTGTTGCAAGATTGTGTAGTAATCAGTTGCTTACTAAGAGCAACGCATGTAGACATAATGGTATTATGTCTCATAGGCTGGCTGTGCACATGGTGACGACTGCAGGCATTCTTGGTTAAATCTTGAATCGATGTCATGTTCAATTTGCTGTCGATTCAGCTGAGCCTTCTATTCCCCGGGGGTCAGTGAATTGGTATAAACGTTACCAAGTAAGGGTAAAGCAGCGGATTTTCTATCAGTTCCCCACAATGGGTCAACATCGTTCGGCAGTGCATTAGGTTTCAATGTATTGACTCCGGAGGGGTAGAAGGCTTAGGTGAACCGGGTGCAAACCGTTCCACACTGCCAAACTATACCAAACCATTAGGAGCTGATTTTAGCAAGAGACCGCTTGTTATGGATTCTTCACGACATACCGTAGAAGTAAGATGCTTGGCCCATTACAAGAACGCCTATCCTGATTCTTTATCTCCACTCTTCTCCAGTAGCTAACGTGTACTATGCTAGACTATTACAGTTTCTACTAAGAGAAAAGGAGGATATATCTTAGTCGGGAGGGGGCAATCATAAGGTGACTGTTCGCGTTTGTCATTCTATTCCACATAACCATATCCCCTGAATTTAGATAAAAGCCCTCGCATAGTGGGACAGCAGCTTATGCCGCCATGGGGAGTCAACTAAGGGAATGGAGACGCAAATCACTATAGGCTCCTCCCCGATTAGAATAGATCCAATACGGGTTATAGATTGATGTTGTGAGCTCTACCGCTTCTTCCTATATGAAGACGATCATACGTGCCTGCTAAAATATAATTGAATGTATGTTGAACGTGTAGAGTGATTATCCCATGAGTGTCACCAATGTTGTGGTCGGAAAAGTCCTTCAGCATTAAGGACAGCAATAAAGAAAGATGATAACCAATTCCTTTGCGGCATGCTGTTACCTTTACGATATCTCGTAATAGTAGAATGTGTGGCACACTCCAAACAAGTATTGGTTAGCGCTGTCCATTATTTGTTATTATCCCAACGCGGTTCCGATCTTCAGAATTGAAATCTGGACGGATAAAAATGTCGTCGAGATCGGTAGATTCATGTGGTTTTCTTCTTGAAGAGTTCATCTAGGGGCCACTACATGTCTACATGTGTCCACTTCAGTCCAAAACGATCGATAGTATATTTTCATAAGCGAGCTGTGAAGCCATTCGAGCGGCCCTAAATTTCTACTATTGAACGTACGGGCAAATGAACTGGGTAACGCGTTTATATGGAGTAGGATGTAAGGGTAAAGATCGCCGTAAGTCAATTCTTTCCTGGGAAGTGCCGCGCTTTCTACTTCTCTGGGTTACTGAAGGAGCCATTTGAAGGTGTGTTTGGTCTACAAAATGACCTGTGGTAGCCAGCCCTTGGAAAAGTCAGCGCTTCGAGCATCGCAACCACGTTTAGTACGAATTCAATGATCCCTGGGGTATTGAAGGCATTGATGGTTTGGGTGAGATCCGAACCTCCAATCAGTTCGGGGGATATTTGGGAGTTGGCGCCTCCTTCGATTGCGCTAACACAAATTATTTCGCACGTGAAAATGCAATGACACATTATATCTAATTACAGAAGAGGAGCAGTTAACAACCTCGTTTGCTATGACGGAAAACAGAGAGAACATGGTCACTTCTGCGAGCCGCATCATTCCATCTGGCAGTCACAGCATTCCAAGCAATTCCTCGTTTGCTGGTTTAATATCAACTCAGGTTCTACCCACCACGGTGAGTTTTCTTACTGCATGTACTGTGATAGTGCTCAGCATTCGAGTACCACCTTGGAATTCTGAAGCTCTCATGGGTATGATTTGGGACACCCTCATGACACCGTTATGCTACATGTCCACGTCGAGCTACCGGTATTTTTGATAGCATCATGTCATCTGCCACAGTTTTCAGGCATCTCCTCATAGAATTCATGCGAAAGTTAGATTAGGCAGGGATAACTATAATGCCCGGCTTTAGACAACCACTAAGGTGGTTGCTGGAATAGAAATGCACGTGACAGCCACCACATCTCCCGATTCCACTTCTACGGGATGCAGTGTGCGCAATTTGAAGACATGTTTGGATCCCGATCACTTGCGCTGACCAGCCGGTGGGCAAGTCAGCGTTTAATCCTTCCCAGACAATTTAGTACCAATTCCCCCGACGGCGGAGGGATGGAAGGTTTGTCCTGGCAGGAAATCCGAACCGAGAACCTGGAATAGGGATGCACGTGACAGCCGGTGCATCCCCCGTCTGTGCAACCATGCGCCGAGGCTTAGGTCTTTCACAAAATTTCCTCTTCTGTTACTACTAGGCTAATAACTTCTCATACGGGATAGTGTAAGGCGCGTGTAGCGCAGTCGGAGGAGGAGCCGGCTATCGCGTGCACCCGATACCAGGTTTCTGGGATCGGATTTTCCACCCAGGCTAACCAAGCCTTCCATTCCTCCGGGTCGGTGAATAGGTATTATTCTTGCCTGGGAAAGATGACTAACTGAATGAATGAACTGATTTTTTCGTCGGATAGTCACGCAAGTCATTGTGTGGCCAATTACGCATTCAAATCACCTTCTACGACATCCCGTAGAAGTAGAATGCAGGGCGCATCCCACAAAGGATTGAATAAAGTCGTCATTTATCCTTTATCCCTTTATACATGATAGTTCGAAAGCACTTTTTATGGAGACTGCATCCTGAGTCGCCTGTTACATGCATATATGGTTGGCTTAAGTTAGATGTAGAAGTCCATGTTTTCTTGAATGATTTGTAATTTTCAGGCAACCTCTGCGTCGACAACGAGATTATTCGTCCCTTCGACGACGATGACGATGTCTCCAGCGCCAACTGCTCCGTCGTTCCAGAGTCTGTTCACGTCTGCCCCCACTACTAGGCTTTCTACTGTTAGCACAACTGAGGTGAGCTTTTGGGACACATTGTCATGCTGAGGGGCGGAGGGTAAATCACTTTGGAAGAGATTTATTGCTGTAGAGCAGAATGGTTAAGCAACCTTCTGAGCTCCTAAACCTCCGTGAAGAAATTGGACATACTTTATTCAGCAGCCTTCAGCAAGTTTTTTAGAACCAAAAGTTCAAATCTTTAGTGCTATCTACCAGAAGGCAGCTAACTGTGCTGGTGAGAATAACACAGACATAGCTGGTTGAATGCGTTATATTTTTCGTTTCCTTAGAGCAAATTGCAATGTTATTGTAAATCTCCCAACGCGGACCGAAATTTATAAGGTCAAGTACAGAACCAAACCTTACCTGCTCGTTTATGCAAAAGGATAAAGAACGTTGATAATTAATCTCGCCACGAAGCGCCGCGAGTTCTACTTTTACGAGATGTCGTGGAGGCTATTTGAATGCATATTTCGCATAAACAATGACTTACCGTGTCTGGCTGTCAAATACCTCAGTGTTTCACCATTCGCAGACTATTCGGGTAGCAATTCGCTAACCCCGGGGGAGTGGAAGGCTTGGTCCAATTAGTGCAAAACCCCGAACGAGGAACTTCGACTCGTGGTGCAAACCACAGCTGGCGCGTTTCCCTGCTGCGCTAGCGTGCGCCTAGGAAAGTTTGATGTTCCGCTCTCTATTTTCAGTAGCGATTAGACACAAAAGCATCGACATGCGCGTTATTCTTCTGCATCTTTTCTGAAAACGCTTTTTCAACTGTTCCAGGTCTGCTCATTTGCGGGTGCGCAGGCAGCGTTAAAAAAAATGTGGAGCTATGAAGTGTGCCAATAATTGTGGCGCTGCTTATAGAATAGTTGGATGTCTGGGTTGCCACGTCCTTAGTATCCATTGTTTTAGCAAAAACATTTTTTTGACTGTAATGAATGAGAGAAGGCCTAAAGGGGACAAGAAGAGGATCGGGGTGTTCTATTATTTATTTATTTGTACGTGGATAGCCACGTAGGTAAGAATAAACAGGCATAACAGAAACTAAAATAGTTACAAACCAACAGAAGGCATAGTAAATGAAGTCATAGGCTTAGTCCTACAAACAAGCACAGAAAACAACAAGTCTAGAAGGCAGTAAACAATTAGGAATCCTCTTGGAAATACCGCTCAACTTGTGTTCTGAATTGCCGTATAGTGCTAGGTAAAGTAATATTCTTGGAGAACTTCAAGAATTCACTGCCAGCACGATTAGTGAAAAAAGCTGCTCTGGTATTACATTTTGCTCTAGGAACAATTATCTTCCACTGTCCACCCCTAGTGTTAGATGGAGAGACAGAGTAAAATTCCCGGAGCGAGAGGTTATTCATACCATTCACCATCTTGTAAATCATGATTAAGTCGTTTCTTTTCCTGCGAAACGAAAGCGTACGCAGACTAAAGATATTGTTCCGAGTGGATGCTGAAGGGATGGTGGTGTAATCAAAACCATGAAGTCTTATCCAGAGCTTTCTTGTAAAGCTATTTTGAACAGATTCTAGCCTATTGATTTCTTTTTTGCACTTAGGACTGAATACAGTCGTGCCGTACTCTAATATCGGCCTAACATATGTCTTATAGGCGAACACTAAATGTGTAGGTGATTTAGTGCGTAGAGACTTGAATATAGAGTGGACAGCACGATCAGCTTTTTTCGCTATAAGTTCACAATGTTCTCGGAATGAAAGATTTGTGTCAAACACAAATCCTAAGTCACGTATAGTAGTTGGGCTACCGAGCTGCATCCCATTAAGGTGATAACTCTTTCTGTTAATCTGCTGCCCAATGTGAAACACTTGGGATTTTTGTCCTGATAGAGGAAGGTTCCATTTCGCTGACCAATCCGCAATCGTGTTTATTGCCGATTGAAGAGCAACATGATCTTCCTCGCCAGAAACCTTCTTATAAATTTTTATGTCGTCTGCAAACATTTTGCAGGCAACATCATAGCGACTAATCAGGGAGGGATTTCAGCAGTATAGATAGTGAAGAGAACCGGCGACAAAACGCCTCCCTGAGGAACACCACTAGTTACTGGAAAAGATTCTGAGAAAGATTCATTTACTCGTACTTGAAACGACCTATCGAATACAAAATGTTTTATCCACTTGATGATTCTGGGATGAACTCCTAAATCCGCAAGTTTGGTCATCAGTTTGTTCAAAGGAACCTTATCGAAGGCTTTCATGAAGTCAAAGTAAATGACATCAACGTTGACTTTTTGATCGATGGCTAGAGTCCAATCATTAAATGCTGACAACATCAGGGTTTCTGTGGATCTCCCTGCTCGAAACCCATATTGTTCATTAGGAATTAGAGAATTTGAATTTAGGTAGGACACAAGCGCAGATTTCAGCTTTTTCTCAAACACTCTGGCAAATACAGAAGTGATACTAATAGGCCGGTAATTGGAAGCTAAATAATAAGGCGCCTTCTTAGGGATTGGTGTAACAAATGCGTGTTTCCATCGAATCGGTACTTCACCTTGCATGTAACTAGCATTAAATATATGTTCAAGGGGGTAAGAGATTGCAATGGCAACTCTCCGGATGAAATATGATGGTATTTCATCTGGAGTAATGGTGTACGAGCTAGGTAAAGCACATAATGCATTGTAGATCTCTTCTTTATAAAACCAGACCGTGTCATCCATACTGGGAGGAGTGGCAACAACGGTAGAAGAGTCCATAGTTGTCGGGCAATCCGAAAAAGACTTCCGAAAGTGCTCAGCTAGCTTGGTGGCCTTCTCGAAGTCCGTTATTGCTGAGTTTCCTGTTTCGTCTTTTAAGGAGGGTATTCTCTCAGGACGCTTTAGTACGGCATTCAACAATTTATAAAATGATGTTCGCTTAGAACCTTCAAGAATTCTTCTTTCAACATACCTATTATACCTATCCAAACGTCGATCAAAATCGTCTTTAAACTTTTTGAAACGATGGAAGTGATGTAATGATGGGTGGTGTTGGTACATCAGCCAGGCTCTTTGTTTTTGCTCAAAAAGCCTGACCAGATGGGAAGGAAGGTTTCTGAAGTTTAAGGGAACCTTTTCAATAGGAACGAACTCCTCAATGCATTTGTGCAGAATAGCCAAAAAGAATTCGTATTTGCCATTGACACTAGAATGTTCCTCTAGCAGTGCTCTCCAATTTAGAGACAACAGAGACTGAACGATGCGGTTGTAATTGGCCTTACTAAATGCTCTCCTTAATCGGTATGATGCTCTTCTTACAAAACACTCAAGCTTGAACGTGATGCTCAAATGGTCACTAGATCCTATTGGTGGTCTAAAGACAATGTCTTTAACGAGACCTGGATGACTACTGAGTATTAAGTCAAGCACATGTCCATAACGGGTAGGAGTCAAAACGTTCTGGTGGAGTTTGTATGATTTACACATATCCACAAAGCATCTTGACGTCATAGAGCCACTAAGGGGGTGTGGTTTAGACCAGTCTATATCGTGGTCAGATTCCATGAGTATTTGCAGCCTTCTACGATGCAGTCGGTGCCTCACACGAACGCGGTCCCGTATTCTGCAATTCCGTCCTGGATGACGGTCACTCAGCCGTCGTGGACTAGCAGCAGCAGCATCACCAGTACACCTGAGCTGGTGACAACTTCCACCCCAACCACCACCACCACCACAACTATTCAAGCGACGTCTTCAACAACACAGAATGTCACACAAAACAAGGACGCTGGCAAGATGACGAAGCCGGTGCTTGCCGGCGACTACAGTGGACACAGGAGTTCTGCTGCCAGCTGGATAATCGCCATCGTTGCGATGATCGGTTGGTCGTTCCGCTCGTTTTCCTCTTAAAGTTGAAACCATTATCGTATCTTAACACATTTGTTTAAGCCTGGAGTGTCTGGCTGGTAGAGAGGTTGTATGTTGTTACAGGATGTTTTGTTGCGTTCAAAACTCTTGCGCCAGGAGGGACTCGAACTCGCACCTTCTGCTTTCCGGGCAGCGATGCTATGTACGCCTTACACCACCAAGAGCTTTGAACGCAACAAAACACCCTGTAACAACATTGCCATGTCGCCGCAACTGTCCAAATATACTGTATGCACGTCAAGCTGTATATTGGGACAGGTGAACTAAGAAAATTTCAAAAAACATACTTAATTTCCCTTCAATCAAAATTATTTTACTCGTCTTGGAAAGTCTCTAGCTCAGTGTGTAAAAAACTTGTTTTGATTTGAAGGAGGCACACATTGACTTCATAAACGTCAATCTGGTTTAAAAGATTGTTCCATTTGTCGTGAAAATTGGTATTCGCCCTAGACAGGGCAATATGCAACAACATGGCACATGAGGAAAGTGTGAAATGGTACATGTCGCGAACGTGAGCAGCATTGGTAGGTGGGAACGCACCGGCCAATAATAACCAAGCAGAGCACAGACCGAACACATGCCAGCCGATCACGATACCGACTAGACACGCCCTCTCTTAATGGCACGCCCATTCGATGCGGCCTGATTGGATGAGGCGTTCCCATCCCTCAGTGCTGCCCGTCCTCGCGACATATACCTATCTTACTAAATGGGTATGCTACGGCTGACTACCTCATAGGAAACGAAATTTACAATATGCAAAAACAGAAGTTTTTTTCGAATGTCGAGTGGAGAATTTGTCAAGTAGAAGCGCTAAGCACAGAAAATCAGTTCAATGGGATCTCAACCTCTCTTGTTGAGGCATTAACTACCGGTGCATAGTTAGCTAATGTCAAAATTCTAGCTAACTCAAATATCAAGGAAGGAAACTGTCTGTTTTTTTTCTGAAATTTACAGAGTACAATATCGCATGGTTATAGAATAGCTGTATCTTTTGGTTATTCGGAGAAAAATGCTAAAAACGCCTTTCCCGTCGCTTTTTGACAGCGCTGTTCAAATTGCGTGCTTCAAGAAATAGATTCGATATTTGGGATGAGAGTTGATTGGCCAATACGATGAAGAGAAAAACGCCCAGCAAACGCTTAAAAAATGTTGATTCGATGAGCTATATTCTGGTCAGCGCCTCGGACACCTTTCCTCGCGGGAGATAAATACACCCAAAGGTCATATGCCGATTATAGCAAATGGAATCAACATTTTAAAAATTTTCTGGCCGCTTTTTACTTTACGGTATAGATCATTCTATGCTCATCCCAAAAATCGGATTCATTTTTTAAAGCAAGCGCTTTGAACAGCGCTATGAAAAAGCAGCGGGAAAGTCGTTTTTTGCGCTTTTACGCACAGCAACCAGAACATAGATCGGTAATGTACAGCCGGCGAAGTACATAGCTGCGCCGGCAGAAGAATGTCCCATCTTCGAGAGTGAACGGATCACATGTGGAATGCTAAATTCTGATGACAGCTAGCATCGTGGGCAGACAGTAACACCTATCGTTGAATGGAACGCAGGAGTAGATCTCAAGGAGGCATCAAGCGTCCCCAAGGAAGACCTCGAAAAAGATGAACCGTCGTGCTCGTCGCACATCTGAACCAGCCGCGTTTCGGTTGGGAACGAACCACTCCTCACATCAGGTGGCGGCATTATGCCGAATGACAATGACGAGACAGTGCAAAGAGTGGAAAAGTTTTGTTCAGCACTGCAACGAAATATCAATGCTTGTTAGCAGCGGAAAAGGCGTTTCTTTGCGCTTTCTCCACCCAAACACCAAACGATACCGGCCGGTATTGTGCGTTTTACTATACGTCTGACTACGACCTCTGACCTTGCAACCTCCAAGTTCTCTGATCTCGCTGGTTTCAGTGCTGGGCTTTCTGCTGCTGGCCACAACGCTGTTCGTCTTACGATACGTACGACAGTCCCGCAAACTGCATGGAAAGTACAATCCGGCGAGGGAGGAGCACGCGTTGTCGGCGGCGTTCTCGATGCCCATGTCGCACATATCGAAGGAGGAGAGACTTATCTAAACGCGACAGAATGCTGCCGAAAGTAGCGCTTTATCGAAATCAGGCCATACAATGGTAACTTCGAAAGTATATATAGAGTATCAGATGTGTCATATGTTTGGCGTGTTCTCCAAGAAATGATTTCGTTCATGGAGCATATCCGTACGCATTATTAGCATTTTCCTGCTCGCAATGTTTGGATTGAATGCACTCAGCTCATTGTTTTGGTGTCCGTTAAGGTTCTATTCACTTCAAATGAGCTTGTAATAGGCGGTCAAGAGTCGAGTCGCTTCTGTGCTGCTTGGTGTAACAGTGGCCTCTGCATTTGCAGAGCAGTTGCTCATCTATTTGTCGGCTAATTTGTGCATTTGTGCATTCATTAGGTCGCGAAGATCTTGTATGATTTCGTGCAGATAAGAGAGTGCAAGTCGGGTAACCAGATAGGTGTGCGTCTTGGTGAATTCTCGTCCCGTTGGGCTTTCATTCGATATGACACCGAGGCGCCGGTTACCTGTTCAAACTCGTCTATATTTACAAATGTCTTCTGTGGTTTCGCTTTTTGCTACTACTGCGGGTTGTTCGTGTACCTTTGCTCTTATCTAAACTGAGTGCTGTGATTTTTTGTTAGTTTGTTTTGATATCGAATCGTGATGGTGAATGATTTGTTATGCTGTTTTCGTTCTGTAATCAGTTTTACAAGTTTTAAACATCTCCATAAATCTATAGGAAACGGCAGTGCAGAAGAGGTCATACGGAAACAATCTAAGTGGTCCATGGATCACGTGAGCAGTTTTGCCATCTTTGGATCATCTTCTTAAGAACATTATATGCTCCTGGAACCAGTGGTGTCACTTTTTCCCCTGACATGTTTACTGCAAAGGATCAGAGTAATCCCAGTTGTCGATACTGTTTTTATTTATTTACGTATTTATTCTGGGCGCATGTAGCGCCCTCGGAGGAGGCGCCGACTGTCGCCTGCACCCGATACCAGGTTCCTGGATTGGATTTCCCGCCTAAGCCAACTAAGCCTTCCATCCCTCCGGGGTCGGTGAATTGGTACCAGACTTGTCTGGGAAGGATGAAGCGCTGACTTGTTCATCGGCTGGTCACCGCAAGTCATCGTATGACCAAATACGCATTCAAATCGCCTCCACGATATCCCGTAGAAGCAGAATGCGTAGCGCATCCCAATAAGGATTGAATAACGCCGACCTTCATCCTTCGTCATTTATTCGAATCAAATGATAATGCTCGTGATGTGCTTATCAAGTCTATACTAGGCATTAAGAACAATCATTATAAAAACATGAAAATAATAATGACAAACTAATAACTAAGTTGAATGATCAGAAACAACTTTAAAAACACAAGGATAAGAAAAGAAACCTTGAACTGAACTGTAACTTAAAAATTTTTTGAGCAATAGCGATTAAGTGTTCTGTAAAGGTTTCTCACAACATCTGTTTGTAGGAAAGTTTATATGTATGCTCAAGATAGCCAATAGCCTGTAGCACCTGTTGTCTCGTTGGTTATCGAATTGCTCGAGCGAGCGCCAGCAGTATCGCCATTCGTCCCTGTCGCGTGCCAAAGTGCTCCATTGGATCCTCCTTGCAACATGATGAGCGTCATATTGTTCGTTCAGGACTTTCACGAAGAAGTCCGATCAACGCGTAGGTGGGCGTCCTGGTGTTCTCTCGATATCCCGCAGATTCACGGATGTGTCCTTTTTGTGACGGCAATGTCGATCACGGCCCCATGCCGTAGCAAAGCTCTGATGGAACTGTCGAGTGTATAGATTAGCTTGACACGTTGATGACCGTGTGACACTACGTCGTGCTACACCCCTTTCGGCCGCATGGTGGGACTGTGTGGCACGATGTCGAGTCACAACCTTGCAATTTGTTGTTCTAGTTAGATTCAAATCGTTCGAAGGAACTTTTTGTGTATATGTTGTTGTAAGAAGTGTGGTCCACGAAAACAATTTCCGTCACTGACGTATCTCGACAAGTTGTGGCTTCTTTTATCAAACAACTTTCGACGTTGCAAAAAATCGGTTGGTTCCACGCCCCAAACACGCGAAATGGCAGCGGTCGTCAATGTGTTCAAAATCTCACTAGTCGGTACCTCACATGGTCTATAGGTTCCATACATATATGGTCTGAAGGGAGCCTAAGATGCCCTTCGCCTGTTATCCAGCACCTCATACCGTTTTCGGTGCTCAGCGAACCTCCGATATACAGATATGTAGGACAAACAAAGGTTCGGCCAAGATGAAAACCCTCTAGTAGACATTCTTCAAGGACTTTACTTTTCGATTTATTCGCCGTGCTATCTTTGCACCTTTCATTGCTGAACTGTGCAAGCCTTGCCTCTTCTTCACAGAAGCAAATCGAGACGACTTTTGTTTGAAGTCGACCGCAAAAGAAAGACTTGACATGAATCTTTAGTCCGCATCTATCTCTCTTGCGATGGCTTCCGCTTCGACGATGTAGAATTACTCCTCATAGTCGATGATCGTGAAATTACGAGCAGACGGTATTTCAAGCAAAGTCTAATGATCTTCGAGACAGTGCAGATATGATCCATGCACCTTATCCTCTTGCAGAATTGAGCCTGCTCCATTTTTAGGCTGGGCACTATATCCTTGATATGCGTGTAAGAATAAGCTTTTCACCAAAAAACATGCAAAAAGTGAAAACCACCGATTTCGCCGCTTTTCTGTAGCTCCCTTTATGATATCTGTTCCAAAGCTCCGTCCAAAAATGAATGCTATTATATGAGCCCACTTTGAGCGACACTTTCAGTGACACTTCGCTGCTTTCGAAGGATTAATTTGGAGACCTATATCAGTGACCTCCCTTCATCGCTCTAGATAATTGCCGGAATAGGACATGTCCTTCTAATCAGCCAAAACAGTCAAACATCTAGTGAAGTTTGTTAGCCACTTCTCATATTACGTTTAGCACCAGGCACGTTCTTCTACTGAGAGACTTATCATCATCATTGCGATACGTTTTTTTCTGAACTTCTCCTTTTGATGCGCTCGTTTTTCAAAAGTATTTCAAATCTGTGGTCTAAACTCGGCATGCAACTTTTATCAGATCCAATAATTTGCTCGAGCTGGGGTCACCAGATGTAACAGATTTAAGCAATATCTCCCTAGACCACGAACCACTTACACACAAGTTAGGTTAGGAGTTGTTAGGAGACAACTTTTCGCCTGTAGGGAAGCGCTGGAGTTTGCTTAGGTTATCAAAAAGGAACAGTTTCATGCAATTTTAACAATTTCAAAACAATGGTCTGTCGGTACACTTGTAAAGGAAACTAGGAAGCTTAACTGCTCAATTCTCTATTGCTGCCTAATTCTCCTTTTGCTATTTGCAGTCACTTCAGTTGTGATATTGTTTTTTTTGTTTTTTGTTTTGTATTGTGTTGTGTGATTTTCATTCTCGTTTGACATGCCTATGCATGTAATAAATGTAAGTGATAACATGGCCTTATTTGTAGACATTCAAGAAGGACTTTTCGTCAGAATTAAATTATAGCAATCAATGCTAGAAGAGTGAACAAACCACACTGGAACGGCTCAGAAATTACCAACCTTCAAACCCATTCGCATAATGAGTTCCGCTGCAACAAGTAGAAGAACTAACAACAACGTGTTGGAGAACACTCACTCGTCCTCTGTCCATGAACTTCTTGTGTTTACGTGAGATCCGTCATCCACCAAACTAGATGTTGAAGTTACCCGAAAATGGAAAATTGAAGAGATACATTCTTAATTTTGAGGTTGCTCCACATCAAATTTTTTTGTAAGGCTGTGGCAGTATTCTCAACCCAGTCGTTATCAGAATGGTGTTCTTTTTTAGATTCTTTTCTTTGAAGCAGTTTTTTTTAAACTTTGGCGTGGCACAGTTCAGTGCGGTATGTGCGAGATCAGGGCGATCGCATCCACTCAAACCCCCATGACCCTACGCTATCACCTTTCTGTCCGTGGCTACCCACCTGTATGGCTACCTTCCACCTTGGAACCGCAAGACGTAGGCTAATCTCCTAGCTCATGCAAGGAAGGCGACAAAGTGCTTTTGAACACCTCCTCCCGTTCAAAGTTTTTCACTCGATGCGAACTGTCTGGAGCCAACCAAACTTAAAGGCCAGCTCTATCGTTACTGGCTCGTTGCTTCCTCGTTTCAATCCTACTCTTTGCAAGCCCCGTTGCTTGGAAGTTTTGTTCTAAACGAACTTTTTGGCGTGTTTTTCACCTAAAATGCTCATATCACATACCATATCGCGGCAATTCTGCGATCAGAAAACATCGAGATAGCAGGTTCTCTCGATCTGGCTCTGTGGTCAAAGGGTATCGTAGAAACTGAGGCACCGCCAAGCCTTCTCATTTCATTCATTCACCTTGAACACTCCGACCAGGTACCTTAATCCAGTATTGTTCATCTGTCTTTGACTTTTATAATTTCCACGATCAATAGCCTTGTAATCCGTTTCGTGAGTTGTAATTTGTTTTATGCTCTTTGCCATTGAAATGGTTTAATTACCTAAGTTTGAGAAGTTTGAGGAAGGAACGATATGTGGTAACAATCCGTGTCGATGTGTGTGTGTACGCGTGGGTATTCGACCAAACCAAATCGCTGAATTACCGTTTTAGCCTAATACCAGTTTTTCTAGGAGTGCCTACTTGCTCCAAATCTACTTTCTAACCGACCTGAGTATTGCCATGTCCGACATTCTATAAACCTAGGTATGGTGGTGAATTTGTAGTTGCTCTTCCTTGAACCCTGGGCTAGGTTGTTATCAGTGTTTATTAGCCTTATGTTTCGGCGGGATCGCCTTGCCCAGAGCATAAAAAGAAACAAGGCTATGTGTGACCGCTCGACCAGAGTTCTCCTCAACCCTACTGGATTTTGAGACATATAGATATTAGACGTATACAAGATGAGAAGGAGACAGCAATCGATTTCACCTAACCAAGGATCGCCAGGCGATCAGGGCAGTAGAATGCTAGCCGGAGGTACGGCTTGAGCTCCAGGGTTATGTATAGGCACTCCCCCTTCGGGTTGATTTTTAGGTCAGTACAATACCCACCATAAGGATTGGAAAAAGGGCGCGGTATACGCGTTTTCCGCGTTCTTTCTGTTCTTTTGCTGTAGCCATCTTGATCTTCATCCTTTTTGAAAAACTCACATACCTTCGTGATCTCCTCAACGAGATCTACCCAGAGGCACAAAAAAATTTCGTCGCTCCGTTTTGGACCGCTATTTTTTTTTTCAAAAGCGCCGGAGGATACCCATTAGCGAGCGACGTCTCTACTAATTGAGCCCAAAGGACATTTAAGCGCGCGGATTCAAAGCGAGCGCGTTGGCAGTAGCTCTTCATTTGGGAAAATTCTGTAGACCGATAAGCTTATTAGACCATATATATATATATATATACCATTTTCACATCGAAGCGTACCCTCTTCAAATCAAATTGGACACTTTTCACGTCGAATTGGACACTCCTCTAAGTTAGCTTAAGACTTTTGAAAACAATTCAATCTCTTCCGAATCAAAGTAAACTTCTTCCACATTAAACAAAATACTCTTGAAAAACGTTATTTTTAATAATTTTTTGTTTGAGAAAATTTTTTGTGTGATTTCTTTGTAGTTTTAATTCACTTGCCCAATAAGTGAACATTGTCTGAAATTTTATAAAGTTCGCTTTTTTTGTGGAAAAATAAAGGTTTATAGCTTGTCCTAAGAACAGGAGGACGACAATTTTTAATGCCAAAAAGGACTGCGCCATGCCCTCGTCCAAGACGTCGCGATTTTTATTCGACTGATAGCAAAATGTCCGTTTTAATGGAGTCACACTTCACACTTACAAGAGGTGCAACTTAGACAATTGTAAAAACACTCATATTCTCACTTTGATGCTTATGTAAGCACCATTTACACTATCAATCAAATAAAAATCGCGAGTTTATGAGCTTCGTGGAGCAATCTGGTCCTCTATTGCATTATACATTTGCTACTTTGTTGCGCTTTAAAACAAAATTTAATTTTTTATTTCATCTCCAGAAATAATTTTTTAAATTACTGCACTCATTCAGGCAGCTGAAGTAAAAAAAAATCTTAACACTCCCCTTCCTTTTAACACTACCTGAGAAGAGTGTACAATTTGATTTGAAAAGTTGATTTGGTATATATTATTCTACTCTATATTATTTTTTTATTTTTCGATTATTCTCATAAAGAATAACTAATTCTTTCTTTAGCTACCGAGTACCAAGGAAGAGGCTGCACAATAGATGAGAATTCCTAATTGGGACGCGCCATGCATACTAATTCTGCAAGATATCGCAGAGGAGATTTGAGATAGTGGTCCACACAATAAATTACCGATAAGTCAGTGATCTGGGCGCGTGTAGCGCAGTCGGAGGAGGCGCGACTGTCGCATGCACCCGATACCAGGTTCCTGGTTCGGATTTCCCGCCCAGGCCAACCAAGCCTTCCATCCCTCCGGGGTCGGTGAATTGGTACCAGACTTGTCTGGGAAGGATAAAGCGCTGACTTGTTCATCGGCTGGCCACCGCAAGTCATTGTACGGCCAAATACGCATTCATATCGCCTCCACGACATCCCGTAGAAGTAGAATGCGCTGGCGCATCCCAAAAAGGATTGAGTAACGCCGTCCTTTATCCTTTAAGTCAGTGATCTGTCTTTGCTTGACAAGGCTAGGGTACCGGTTATTTGACTCCGGAAAATTGAAGGTTTGGTTGGTCTGCGCGGCGCCCGGCCAGAGGACCTCGACTCTCCAGCATGCGACAGCCGCCGTATTGTCCAATTGCTCTACGACTCGCACAAGGAATAGCTAATTTTTATTACCGAAATTTTCTCTTCAGCTCTATTGACTTAGAAAAGGTATCATATCTTGATAAATGTCAAGATTTCGCATTGTGTAGCAGATAATGTAACTTTTTTTAAGAAGGAAGTTACAAAGTTGAAACTTTCTCTGAACTCTGAAGCACGTAGGTGAATTGCAGATGGGTCACATTTAACTTGCAAAAAAAAAGAGAAAATTTTTGCTAGCCACAAGTCCACACCGCACCACCTTCAGCAACGTTTTTCACAACGTTTTGCGCACTGCAATTTTCTAAGGAAGCCAGTACGCTGAAATTTTTTCTGTGCAAAATAGGCTTGCGTGGCTCTGACACGGGCAAGGTAGTAGGAAATGAGCTCACTCTAATATAGTTTCTCAGGTGTCAAAACTCGAGAAAAATCAACAATTTCTTGATCTTATTTTGTTTTGAAAATTTAGAAGTCCGCGCTGGTCAGTCCCTCAAACGCTTAGCACGGCACATCTCATCATTGAGAGCGCTTCCCAACAACATAGTTTTATAAAAAATTGAAGAAATCCGACATTTTGGCCTTTTCCGCCGAGGTCGAGTTCTGGGCGGCCTTCTGATCGACCTGGGCTCTGCGTTCATCGCCCCTGCTCGATCAAGGCCTCCTCGCACCTAGGTGCGAGTCCTAGCGGTATTATGCCAATTATAGGGCCGTTGCATAGTGCCGTTCGGTGAACGACACTATTGATTCGCCTTACTTGGCACAATCGAACTTTTTGAAAACAGGTTTCTTTTTCCCTTTTCTCTTTTTTTATTCTTTTATTTTTTTTAAGAACGCATGTCACCATTTAATGAATCCGGTCATTTTTTCACACTAGGTTTACGTCGTGCGCTCTCTCTTTTCTTTTATATTTGAGAGAAACACTTCACTCATTAATGAAGTGTGCTTGAGTTTCGGAACCTCAAGGATTTTCTGGTTTTTCCAGAAACTGAACAGCGCCTGTCTACAAAAGTGGATTGCGCCATGAATCTTTCTTTTCTTTTTCTTGAAGCAAGAATAGGATTATTTTTATTTCAGTATGCATAAGACACTTATTTATCAGAAACTGTCGAAGTCATCAAAATTGTACTACGAATTCCTCGGTGAAGTCAATAAGTGCAGAATGTGGGTCTTCGCTAGGAACTGCAGAAGGCCTAGATTGTCGGAGAGCACGATTTTTACGTACTCTTGCGTTCAGAGCAGTTTTGATCACCTGCCACACTCCATTCCTAGCCATTTCGTGGGTGTTGAAGTACTTGAATATGACCTAAATTTGACAGCTCAACCTAAGATACATAGGCAGAACACTACATTCTCATCCAGAAAAGGAAACACGAATAAAGTAGTAAGCTATGCCTCTCGAATGAAGTTTATCTCCCTAGTTGTTCTTCTTCTCTGCTCAATATTGAGCAGAATTTCAGGATTGTCCTTGTATACCTCCTTCTCCAGAGCTAAGGCGAATTTTGTCATATTTCCACATTTGTGAGCAAGAAGCGCCTCTACTCTTTCCCGGGAAAGGATTGTGAAGTCGATGGCACCTTAAAGTGCCAAATGTGAGATCAAGCAATGTTAACAAATAATGAGAGTGAAGCAAATTGTGTAACACTAGACAGAACTCCTACCTTCACTTCCATATGAGGCCTTCATCTTGAGTTCATCAATCGACGCTTCTATTCTCACAAGTCGCCGATCAAGACGCATGATACCATCTTTTTCTCCAGCTCACGAATTGCTGCCGTTGTTGTCGTCCTCGTGAGCTTAACTTGCTCTTGCAGCTCATCCACAGCTGCCTTCAGCTGTCTCCCTACATCCGCGAAGGAAAACTGTCCGCAGGCGGCTCAGCGCACTGACTAGTTGCACTGTCCGCTACTGTAAAGAAGCGTTCATTCAATGCTCCATTATCAGTGACATGTTCAATGTTTCCTTCGCAAGATGACTTGGTACCAAGGTAGATTACCTTGGATTATCTTGCTAGATTATCTTGCTTGGAATTAGAGAGCAACAGGAACATAATCAATTAACAGATTACCTTGTCATTGTAGGTCTTTGAACTCCAGCGCACTTTCGAAATCTGCCCTACTGTTGCTTTGCCGGAAACTGATGAGACCGAGATAACATCTGCGGTCTTGGTGTCAGGGAAGAACACTATTCATCGGTGGTGAAATCAGGTCAATTAGTGCGCGCTTAACTAAGAAGGCGAAGATGTTCTTGGAGGTATCTATTTTCTACTCCTACCTCCTTCTGCAATGCAGCTTGTTCGCTACAGTGACATTATTCAGGGGAATGCGTCGTGATGGGAAATCAATCGCAGCCGTTCACAAGGAACTGCAAAGCCGAAATGTTGATGTGAGCAACTACAAGGTTCGGATCTTCCTGCAGAAGCACCACTCCACTCATCTTCCCTGCAAGGAGTCGCCTTATCAACCCCGTTCTCTTGCTCCGATATTCAGTGGCGCGATGAACATCATCAACAACAGTTATTCCTCCAGCTCGTCATCCACTATTCCCTCTATTTTGAAGCGGCTCAAGGAGCACAATATGTCTGTGAGTGCGAGCCAAGTCCGTCAATATAGAGAGCGGTTGGGATACAAAAGAACAACAACCAAGTATTGCCATATGATCAGTGACGTCAATTAGGACAAAAGATTCACGTTCTGCACATTTATGATAGAACTAAGAGAAGACTTCGTTTAGTGCATCTTTACAGATGAATGCCCAATTCAGAGTGAGTCACTGCTTATAAGTTTAATTCCGTTCGTGATAATATGTCTATTGTTGATGAATAATGCGTATAAAAACCTCTTTATAGTTGACTGCTCTGTGAAGTACTGTTACGTAAAGAAGGGCGACTATTTTGCAAAGATGCGTTCAAAGGCTAAGCATCCAGCAAAGCTTCATCTTTGGGGAGGAATGTCGACGAGAGGAGCCACAAAGCTAGCAATATTTCCTGGCGAAATTAGGATGGATAGCGAGAAATACTGTAGAATCCTAAGTGACTGCTATATTCCTTTTAAAAAGGACAAATACAAGGGTGAGTGAGGATCTCTAGATTATCAACAATGTGTTGAGCAGCCATGTCTGACACGATTCCGAGTTTCATAAATTCAAGCATTCCTTCTTCAGGCTATGGAATTCTTATGCAAGATAATGCACCAGCTCACAAGAGTGGCTACACCACAACACGACTAGCTGCCTGGAACGCCAGCTTCATGGATTGGCCTCTAGAGTCCCCAAATTTGAATCCAATCGAGCTGTTCTGGGGAAACTTGAAGACCTTCGTTAGGTTAATTTGTAGTGCATCTTATTATTACGAATATGATTGCATGAAACATAGTTTACACATTTAAGAAAGCAGGACTCCGAACATTAGGTGGGCTCCGAGAAGCCGTAGAAAAGTATTGGTGCGCCCTCACTCCAGAGATTTGTAAGCGATATATTGACGAAATAGCAGATAAGATGCGGCGAGTCGTGGAGCAGGAGGGTCGAAACATTTATGAGGGGCATTAAATCTGTTTCACTGCATTTTTATGCCTGTCAATACACATTAAATAACTGCTTTGTTTGTGAAGACTTTAAACGAACGGATATGAGAACTGAAGGTTGGCCTCCATTGCATGCATTGTAGAACCGACTGACATCGCGGCTATATGGTCGACTTCAATGGACCATATAACAGCGATGTAAGCCCGAAGCCTCTGTCGCCGTATGGCGCCTTTGAGGCCCCGCCAGCCGAGTAAAGCTCGCGGGGCCCCGTGGGGCGTTCTATGCCCATCGCGGTAGATACGTGGTGTCTTTATTTGACACCCTCGCCCCCTCCCGAGTCGCGCGGAGGGAGCGGGCACTTTCAACCCGCACAGGAAATCTTTCCAACGGGTGCCAAAAATTGGCTGCCACGGCATCTGCGCCGCGGCAGCGTAAAGTTGCGGAGCCATCCCGTCATCCGCGAGATAACACAACCCGCGCATGGCATTCGTTTAGAGGCAACTCGCCGTAGGCGCCTGGCTGCAGGGGTACAGTGAACCATGTTCCGTATATTCTACCGGCGCCCACGTAACGCTGGCGGCGATGGAGTGCTCGAGAGAAGCCAGGAAAGACGGCGTGCATATGAGCGCACTTAGCAACGTTCAGCATGGGTTCAAAATGACTACTCTAGCACCTCTATGGTGCAACTACCTCAGAGACTCCGACTCCATGCACAATGTCTTCTCTATGCATCTCGAAGAGGTACAGTGTGCGGAATACTGCGAAGTGGAAAGGTTAACATGCACTTATCATTATAAGTCCTCAGACTGAAATAGCTCGAACAGAGCTTCTTGATTTGTAATCAGAGGAAGGCTAGGACAGCCAACCAACAAGTAACATGTGTGGAATATACTGGAACCGGTGTATTCTGCAAGTGTTCGTTAATAGCATGAGGTGGCGGAACGTATCCAGGGGAGGTTTACGACCTGCTCCTGCGAATACGCCAGCGACGGCCCTAGCGCCATAAAACCGTACCGGACGGAGAACCGAGGAGCTCACGGTAGACACGCATCCAGGAGAGTCCATAAAAGCCCCCAGATCTAAGCGACTAGGTTCAGTCTTGGCTAAGCTCTCATCTAGTCTCCTCTTTGCTCCTTGTCCTTGTCTTATTTGTATCATTCTGATTTTTGCCTTAGTAAATTGTACTCCTTGCTCGCTCGTCGTGCATCGAAACCATAGTAGCGCTAGATATCGAACCCGATTCCACCTACAGTAATCGGAAGAAAGATTACTACGACGACAGGAAGACACTAGTCCAGACCGGCTTGGAGGCCAAGCCAGTGACTTGAAAATTTTGACTGTTTCAGAACAAAGACTATGTCGGAGGTTACTAGAACTTTAACCATGGAACAAACGTGCACAGAGGACAACGGTGGTCGCGCTGCTAATCCACTCTACAGCTGAAGTCAGCTCGGAGTGAGTTGTCCTTACGATGAATTGAGCGCCTCTTTCACAGTAATACATACCCAGTTTGAGTCCAGTTTGGAAGAGGAAATCGTTAATCTTGCGCAGAAGAAGAGCGTGTGCGATCCGCAACCATTTAGTCTCTCTGAAAAGCAATGTTCAGAGCTCGGGCGAGTTGTACGACACGAACGCTGGGCTACAGCCGAGCCGGACGGCTATGTCAGTGGCATTGTCTCAAGCATCCTCTCAAACGTCTTTGCTAGAATCGACCATTGGTGAGTCGACTTCTACTCTGCTGCTTACGGTACCGGAAATGGTCCATGTCCTAAGGACGGCGTAGGTGGTATGTTTACCATTTTTCGAGAGGTTTTCAAGGCCCAGAGTATGACGAATGTTGTTAAATACATCGGAAAGAGTTCCTTAACCGAATTTTTATGTGCATTAGAGGTGAAATTCCCTTCCTTGGTAAGGAGAGAATCGGATAGGCGTAATATTCTGGCAAACTACATGGACGAGGCTGCCTTATCGATTTTTAAGGGATTGCCTCTAAAAGTTCGGGAAGGACTTTATAATAGCGTAGTCGACGCGTTAAGGATGGCGCGTAAAAATCCTTGCGAGCGGCTGAAAAATGTTAGAGATGAGGAGCAACTCTCCAAACGCTTAGGTGAGACCATAGCAAACTTCTGTTGTAGAATAGAAGAATTGTCCAGGAAGTTACATTCTAGTAACGAATGGGACTTCTTAAGGGGATTGAAACTCTATTCGTACCTCGAACACTGGCAGAATTCCTACCACACGCTGGCAACCCTGAATGCCCCTGAAGGTCAGATTTTCGAGGAAGTAAAGCGCGTAGCAACTCGGATAAGAAAATTGCGAGCTGGTGGCCCACGGATGCTTAGTAGTCAAAGAGGCTACACCAGAGGAGGGTACATTGATCGGAAAACGGTCACTACAACCCGGAACAGCGCGCTCCCAAGTCCCAGTGGTCCGAACCACCAGTGAAGTGCTACAGCTGCGGAAAACAAGGTCACTTAGCACTTAATTGTAAGAAGAGAAGCGGCCACTGCAACGCCATGACCCAGAGGAACGAGGTAGTAGAACGGTTGCTAATCGTGGTAACAGAAGTGGGGTAGGAGGAATTTCGCTTTCAGCAGACCTCGACGGTTGTGCAATGTAGTACAGCGAAAACGGAACCGTGAAGCAGATCAGCCTCAAGCAGTGGGGGAGCCATAGTTGACGTGAAAATTTTTGGTGTTTTAACAAAAGCACTAGTGGAACCGGGTCGGTAGTTTCAATTATTCCGGTAGGGCTGCTGAAACAATCCCGAAATGGAGCTGCTGATCTTGATACCGAGGCAAGGGTGGTAGGCAACGCAAAGCAGCGGAAGCTCTTCGATGTTTCGGGCAGCCGGATGAGTTTTCTCTCGGAAATTGTGACAGAAGTAGGGGGCCAGAAGGCTGGCACGGCTGCCGTACACCTTCACGTGCAGCAAAGCAAGGATGGCACCCTACTGTTAGGGACAAACGCTTTGCATGAACTTGGAATAACCCTAAATTTGTCCCAAAAGAGAACCTTGCTTGTTTTCGTCTAGAAATCCTAGAACAGAGTCTGGGGTGTGCCAAATTAAAGGTGGAAGGCCGAAATATCGGTTGTAAACCGCGAAGACGAATCCAGGCTAATTAGCCAAAGTGAAGACTTGGGAAATTGGCCAACAGAAACTTGGGTAGTGCCAAAGGTAGCTGACCTACCTAGCGATATGATGACTTTACATAAGCCTACTGTGCTGCAAGACGCTGAACGGCTCGATGAGCTGATAACTATTCTGAATCGAAACAGGAAGGCTGGACCAATGTCTGAAGCCATATGAGAGGTGATCACGAAGCATCGTGACGTGTTCGCTGTTTCGGATTCGGAATTAACCCAAACTAACCTCTCAGTCATGACATAGGTATAGGTGGTAACTTTTCAATTAAGCACAAAACAAGACCTGTGCCTTACAAAATACGAAAAGAGGTAGAAAAATGCTGCGTGACCTCAAGGAGCCAGATTCATCAACCGCTTACCGGCTGGTAACGATATATCGGTTGCCATGTCCGTATCTATGTATCTCACCGCATCACATACTACGTAGGCCGGTATGGTGAATCCGCGGTGGGATGATACTAGCGGTATTGTTGATGAATATGGCCCAAGGAGAGAAAATTGATTGAGGACAGTCTATCACCGTGGGGGGGGGGGGGACATTCTGCCTGAAAGCGGCGCGGGCGAAGGCGCGGGACAGTGCCTGCGGATACAATTAGCGTCGACTCGCGCAGTGATATCCTTCTATCGATTGTAATCACACCAAATCTGGTCGACCTACAGGCTCATTTAGTTGGCAGGGTCAGCATCAGCCAGACAGGCGATGCTGACCCTGCCAACTAAATGAGCCTGTAGGTCGACCAGATTTGGTGTGATTACAATCGATAGAAGGATAGGAAGCTCAGACGGCTTGCATTGGCAGTCGAGAATATGGAACTGATCTGAACCCTACCATCTTCTATATCAGAATTTCAAGCTCTATCGAATGAGCCAGGAAAGAATCTTGTCTCAATAACCCTTACAAAAAATTTTTTCAGGCGCAGTTAACTTTCGGTAAATATCAGTTTTTATTTATATCAGAATTAGCTACGAGGCATGCTTCGAGGCTACTACTGATGTGAACTCTACCATCTCCTGTACTAGAATTTCGATCTCTATCAAACGAGCTAGAAACTATCCTGTCTAGAAAACCCTTAAGGCGGCTTTTAGGCGCTGTTTACTTTCCTTAAATATCAGTTTTTATTTATATCAGAATTAATTGCGAGACATGGTTCCAGGCTCAAATTTTGCGAGAAATATAGCTAGATAGATTAGATAGACGAGAGACCTTCTAAGAGCACCCCAAGTGTTCAACCTTTTTGAAAACGACATTATGATCCTTCAGTGCGTAGAGCATGTCCACAGTCTGAAATTGCCCAACGAGTTCAACTTGATAGTCGCTGGCCCTCCTAAGAACACCAAAGTACTCCAGTTTTTCAAAGCATTTCATCAGTGTTTCCTAACTCGTTAATTGGTAGAGGAGACAATGGCTATGCAGGTACATTGCCTGTGGAGCGCGAGGTCAAGAAACTGACAGAAGCCACAAGCGATTGGATGAGCAGTTTGAAGCATTGTGTGATGAAATTTATTCTCGGTGAACATTAGATTTCACGAACCACCTATCTAGTGTTAGTCTCGATATATGTGGTGTGTGCATTATAAAGTTGCAGAGAAAAATCAATTATGAAATGCTAAAGAGACGTAATGTTGAAACTAATGCTTTAAGCTTCTGTTAAAAGATCTGTCGCCTATCTAATTGAAATCCTCGTGCAATTTTAGCTTGAAAGCAAGTCTCACATTTAATCCTGATACATATGAATAAAAACCGATAAAAAATATTTAGCGAAAAATAATCGCCTGAAAAAATCGCTTTAAGGGTTGTTGAGGCAAGGTTCTTTTCTGGATCATTCGATAGAACTCGAAATTCTAGTACAGTAGATGGTATGGTTTACATCAGTAGTATGGAAGCATGCCTCGCAATTAATCCTGGTACAAATAAAAACTGCTATTTAACCAAAATAAACAACACCTAAAAAGTCGCCTCAAGGGTTGTTTAGACAGGACGTAATGCAGGAGATGATAGAGTTCACATCAGTAGCCTGGAAGCATGCTTCGTAGTTAATGCTGATATAAATAAAAACAGATATTTAACGAAAGTTAAACAGCGCCTGAAAAAATCGTTGTAAGGGTTAGTGAGGCAAGATTCTTTCCTGGCTCATTCGATAGAGCTTGAAATTCTAATATAGAAGATGGTAGGGTTGAGATCAATCCTAAATTCTTGACTGCCAATGCAAGCCGTCTGATCCTCTTGTCCCTCTATCGATTGTAATCCCACAAAATCTGGTCGACCTACAGGCTCCCGTGCTCGGCCAGATCAGCATCACCTCCGCGGCGAGGGGTGTCTGGCTGAGTGCGATGCAGCGGGTGTCACTGCGCGAGTCGACGCTAATTGTATCCGCAGGCACTGTTCCGCGCCTTTGCCCGCGTCGCTTTCAGGCAGAACGTCCCTCACCCTTGTTCTTGTTGCCAAGAAGGATGGAACTATACGGTTATGTGTGGACTATGGAAAAGTCAATAAGGTCACAAAAAAGGACAGCTTTCCCTTGCCACCTATTGATATTACCCTACAAAATCTTGAGGGGAAGAGGTGGTTTACCTCACAAGATTTGGCCAGTGGATACTGGCAAGTACCACTGACCGAAAGGGCGAAGGAAATTAGCGCTTTCATCACCACTTCGAGACTTTTCAGTTTCGAGCACTGCTTTTTGGCTTGACTACGCTACCCGCAGAGTTCCAAAGATTGATAGAAAAGTTCTTGGCGGCCTGCTAGGAACCGAGGTTTCGGTATGCATCGATGATATCTTGATAGTCTCAGATACAGGCGAACGTCATATAGAAGTGCTTAAAAACGTGCTGGGAGCTCTTCGCACAGCGCAGCTTAAGGTCAAACCGCAAAAGTACCGGATAATGGAGTCTAGCATTGAGTTTTTCGGACATGTCATAAGTGCCAGCACAGTGAGAGCAGATCCGGTTAAAATCTCTCGGACAGAGGATTATGCTCGACCTCTGAATATAGCACAGTTGAGAACTTTTCTGGATAAAGGATAAAGGATAAAGGACGGCGTTACTCAATCCTTTCTGGAATGCGCCAGCGCATTCTGCTTCTACGGGATGTCGTGGAGGCGACATGAATGCGTATTTGGCCATACAATGACTTGTGGTGGCCAGTCGATGAACAAGTCAGCGCTTTATCCTTCCCAGACAAGTCTGGTACCAATTCACCGATCCCGGAGGGATGGAAGGCTTGGTTGGCCTGGGCGGGAAATCCGAACAAGGAACCTGGTATCGGGTGCACGCGACAGTCGCGCCTCCTCCGACTGCGCTACACGCGTTTTCTGGATATGGTTGGATATTATCGAAAATTTGTCTTGCGGTTCTCTCAGATCTCCAGGCCACTTTATGAGCTAACCAGCCCAAAGAACAAGTTTCACTGGACCCCAGAGCAAGAGAATACTTTTCAGTCACTTAAAATAGCTCTCACAGGGGCTCCTGTGCTTGCACAGCCCAATATTGAGAAAGCAAGAGACGGATCTCGTCCCTTCATCATCTACATAGATGCCAGCAGGATCGGAGTAGGTGCGGTTTCAGCACAAGAAGGGGATGACGCCCTGCTGCATCCTGTGTTTTTCACATCAAAGCATTTATCGGCGGCCGAAAAGAACTACCATGTGACTGATGAAGAGGCGCTAGCTTTGGTTTACAGTCTTAAAAAGTTTCGTTACTTTACATATGGGGTTAAAACCATAGTACGGACTGATCACGCGGCCCGGCCCTCACTTCGCTTTTTAGACGGACCAACATTTCTCCCCGTGTTTTGCGATGGGCTCTCGAAGTTCAGCGAAACGATCTCACCGTAGAATACGTGAAATGAACCACTAACGTAATCGCAGATACGCTCTCTCGTGGTCTGCCCCATTCCCGTGTTACTGCTGGATATGCAGAAGATGAGTGTGTAGTTTGCGCTGTTCAGGAACACGAATGGCTGGCGGAATTGCTCCAAGATCCAGACTTTTCGGAGGTAATATCCGCGGTTGAGTGTGGTCATACGCAGGAAATAAAGCTTCCTAGGCATGAAAAGCTACTCAGTACGGCAGATTTCGTTATTAGTATCGAAAAATTACATCTAGTAAACGAGGACGGGTCACTTGCTTTGGTAGATCGAAATACTCGATGAGGCATCTTCCGTTATCTTAGGCGGACATTTCTGCGACCACAAAATGTTCATGCAAATGAAAAAGACAATTTTTTGGCCTGTAATATACCAGGATCTTGTTTGTTGGTATCGGGTTTGCAAACAACGCTTTCTGAGAAATCGTAGAACGGAAAACCTTCCACCTCTTCGTCCTATTGAAGTCAATAGACCACTTCAAATCGTGGGAGTTGATCTTCTAGAAATGGAACTAACCACACGGAGAAATTGCTACATCGTAACTGTAATAGATCACTTTACCCAATACCTAGGCGCGTGCCCAGTTGCGAAGAAGAGGGCGGAAACCGTTGCTGAAATAATTTTCAGCAATTGGATATGCGGAGCAGGTAAGTGGCCAGAAATGCTTCTCTCGGATAGAGGAGGCGAGTTTGAAAACGAGATATTCGCAGCACTTTGTAAGTTTATGAGGATTAAGCAGAGGTTCACCAAGGGCTACTGTCCTCGAGAAAATGGGCTGACGGAGGGTGTTAATGGTATCATTGTACGCATGCTTAAAAAGAAGAGCGTACTACCCGCAGAATTGGACAGGATCCTCCCAACGGTAGTATATGCGTATAATGCCTCTCCGCACAGAGCCACTGGAAAAATTCCCCATTTCCTTTTGTATAGGAACGACCCAAAATATCCATCAATGGTGATACCGTCAAACGAGCTATCACTATATGTGGTGGATTATGACATATACAAAACGTAATTGTTTTGTGGACTCAAGTTGGCAAGGCAATGCACCAAACAAAATGCTGAGCAGTATCGGCGGCAGATGCAGCTGACCTATAATAATAGGTGGAAAACCGGTAAACGTGATAGTTTTCGGGCAGGTGATAGCGTGTATATGAAGTTGCCCGCGGAAATGGGGGAAATCGCGGCATAAGCTCACGATAGTTTGGTCAGGTCCATTTCCAGTCATTGAAGCTAGCGCTAATTCAGACTTGATTACACTAATAGGAGAAAATACGGAGCCCTGTAAAGTACAGTTTGACCACCTCGTAAGAGTCCCCAAGGCAATCAATGATTCTCCGGTCACGGGAGTAACCAGCCGTGGCAAACGTGGCAGAAAAAGGGTTGCTGCCATTGGAGCAGCTTCAAACGCCACACCATCAAATATCTCCATTTTAGTACAACTATGTCATGCTCGGACAACTCAAGGCATGTCGACAGGAAGTGCCCTGGTAAAATCGAACTCAACCAGCAACGCCTGTCGCTCCGCTAACGTACCGGTCAGCAATTTTCTTCTGACAACACCCTTGACATCGTGTGCATTCCGTTCCCCATATGAGCTAGCAAGAGTGTTTTCTGTTCTGACCCGGACTCATGTCCCCGAGCATTTCCGCATTGCATGCATGCTCGATCACTCATATGACATCATCACACCTAGTTCCCTTGGCCTAGCACTGGCTTTCTTTCGAAGCCTTTCTTTTTTTCTGCATTCCTGTGACAATCGCCAGGACGTCGAGGACGCAGACTCCGGGACATCCCCCACGGATCAGGGAGGACTTGTATAACTTTTCAAGGACGCATGATGATGCGGTCAAGTATGCCAATAGACACCCAGTAGGAAGATGGTGCAACTCCGTTGCACATTATTGTCGTTGCCCGAAGGATCCGATAATGTGCGCATGGGCTTTGAGTCGGCAACAATGACGGCTAGGGTGGTCAAAAACCCAGAAGAACTGGAGCCGGAGTGATTCATTGAGGAGTGGTCAGCAGTGGTGATGTTCACCCATGCTAAGCATGTTGAAGCGACTCGGTGCAAAGGGGCTTGGTTTCTGCTCATGCAGGCGGTGGCCAAAGGCGCCGAGCTAGTTCTTCTCCCTGGACCGCAGGACGACATCGATTGAGGAAAATCGATCGATAACCTTAGGGATCTGGCTGAGGAAACAGTCGCTCAACGTTCAAGCCTAGCCCAATGGATTCGGTGCTTTCCCCCTAAAAGATCTGTGCAACCATGATCGACGCGCCGTTCAAGATCCTGGCGGATAAGATAAACCTGGTAACAGATCGCCACTTCACGGAGAGCGTAGCAAAATTGTTCTGGACAGCGAACCTGCGTCACCCCAACGCTATCATAAAACTCCCATAATTCTACCGAACCACGGATTCTACCGGAGATACCGTAGCAGTGCAGGTAGGCGTGCCACCATCGACTCTCCCGGAGAGCCATCCCATGCTCGCACTACTCACTTGAGACCCACTTGGTGTGGTCTTCCTCTAATTGTTCTCCTCGTTTCCCCTTTGAAACTATATTTCATTTGTGATAAATATTGCTCGCAGTCCTAATCTTTTGTGATCGTTCGTTGAGATCTATAAGACTGCCGGATTTGGTTGTCGAAATACGCTAGAAGGCGTACAGAAGGCCGGAGTAGACCGACTCATGATCACTACAGAACATTTAAAAAAAGAAAAAAGTAAAAACTTCATTCGACGTAAATGAGTGCTCAAAGCAAACGACAACTGAAGGATCGGCGAAAAATAATCGCTATTCATATGCAAATTCTAAAAAACTGAATTTCTGCCAAGCAGGATCACATGTATTCTTTGCTGAAGAAGTGTGTTGCGAAAAATGTGCTGTGAAAATTTGTGCCGAGTCGCCTTTGGAAGAGAATCGTGGGTGAGTCGAAGAGCATTTGTGATTCTATCCGCTCTAATGATTGGACATTTGCAGCTTGATATACCATAGCCTGCGCCAACCCTCACCTTGCTTTTACTTGGTTACGAATGTGCGTAATCCCTCAACATTGTACCAGAGATGTACTACAACTTCCACCCCTAAATTGATTCTTAAGAAGTTATTTGTAGTGCCATCACATCATTCCTTCACTTATATTATTGTTTGTATAGGACCCAGAGCAACTGGATGTAATACGTTCACATTTCAGCACTTGCGTACGAATGTAGGCTAATACTCCTCCTCTGGGCGAAGTCAAGCGAATCTTTTAAGAACAACAATCCAGAGAGCATCGTTATATTTGAAACTACCATGTGAAATGCTTTGGTCTGTCTGGCGTTGCAACGCTTAAAGAATCGCAGGCGAGGCGTGCGGGCACGCATTCCTCTGGATACGCTCTCAAATGAAGGCTTATTGAATAACTATGCAAAAGAGTATTTCATGGATCTGTATAAGATCTGATCTCGTATTTAGTGATTAGTTTATTGTGTTATGTATGTAAATGTTAGCAAGCTCCAACGATTGCCATTGGGCGGTGAGAATCCGGCGGATACAGCGCGCCCAGCGAGGCCGCGCCTGTCTCCGGCGAGACCTCCGGATGCGAAGTGCGACTCACTTCCCACGTGTCCTGTGGGCCTGTGGGCCACCACACCGGAGAATACGCCTCCTATTTCCCATATAAGCAGCCCGAAGTGGTTGTTGTGCAGTCCTCTGTTGTTAATTTCAATTGTTGTGTAGCTAATTTTGTGCTGAGATAAATTTATTTTTCATTGCTCTCCTATTTTGGTCGCATTGGCTCGGATCGAAGTCGCGCATAGATAGTATCGTCCTATGAGCGCCTCGTCAAAGACTTACAAATGAAATTGTGCAAAATTTGTTTTGTTCTTCATTCCTGTTTTATGCGCGCATTCATGGTGCAATTTAAAAAAAATTAATTAATTAATTGGACATGTACGTTTGCAAAGAAATATTCTTAATCTGAAGAAGGAGTCTTATCAGCAGAGAGCAGTCTTGTATATTCGATCTACATGTCGATGTTGCAGGTGTCAGTGTCGCTCTTAGCGCAAGAAAGCGATATGTGGGCACGTAAAGCACTCGAAGCGCTCTGGATTACACCAAGGAATCCCCAGACAAAAGGAAGGAGGAGTGTCTGGCGTTAAATCAACAGCTGGCTTACTTCGTGGAACCCCGACCGTGGGAGAGGATGTCGTGGTTGGACGCTGGACGCGCCCGGTATCAGGCCATTTCCTTCTCGCGGTTCCTTTTCTCCTGCTGTTGGGCAGTCCACTGACGCTTTCCAGTTTTCTATCAGTCCCTCTCTTTCCTTTGTTATTTCTACGGTCATTACATTGCATCTGTCGACCGCCTTACCGACCCCTACGGACGTGGCTTCTACCGCGCTAAAGCTCCAGGACAGTTGGGCAGAAGACATGTCGGCCGAGAAGGACCGCTTGTCAGTTCAGAGCCGTGAGTTGTTGCGAAGCTGTTTATAAAACTTTTACTCATATTTTTGTCACTCCACTAAAGAGTCTCGTGTTGAGCCTGAGTCGACAGTTCATCAGGAGGGTACCGCTCCTCCCGCGTAGCAGCAACCCTAGCCTGGGGCCGCCTCTTGAGAGGAGCCGAGGCTTGAGGTAGCGACTGGACAGAAAGCTGCAGATGAAGAATACACTACAGCGGCGGATCACCCGCGCTACAAGGAGATCCTTGCTCTGCTCCAGCTAAAGCCCAGAGCTTGAGATTCTTCTGGCCCGCCAGCTGTTGCAGCGCAACCTCTTGCCGCACTGTTGTCCTTTACCAAGTCACGAACACCAAGTACAGATCGGGTTTTGATTATATTAATGATCATACTACCTTGCGTTCGCGAGTCTCAGCTTTAAGAATCCCGCCTAAGGAGACAAAACTTTCTTGGATGGAGGACGCGGCGCACATAATCCAGCTTTTTCAGTCAATGGTGAACCTCACCACATCGACGACGCGCAGATTCCACAATTTGGACGTCCTGTTGGCACGCTCAAATCCGCCACAGTTCAGATACACCGTTCTGAAGGGATAGATTCACGAGCTGGTGCACAGCATCGCACTGCTGAACGGCTACATCTACCAGCTAACAAACGTCACCGTCCCAATGTTGTTGGACTGGACAGGTTTTGCCTTCCCTCAACAATATTACGGCCTCCTTGCTCTACAACTTCTCCATCGTTTTTCTCATTCCAGCTATGTATTTGGAGCACATGTCTGGCGTCAACGTCTTCCAGTATTGTAGAATCGCTACTTTGAGCTCGTTCAGAGCCAATACCGCTCTCTTTCTAAAACTCCGTTTATTTTCAACATAAACATAGAGGAATCGAAGTCACCTTATGTAGTTCTTCATAATCCCCCAGACCAGCTCAATCGGGTTCAAGTCGGGGCTCTCGGCTGGTCATTGAAGTGTTTCTATTTTCTCGTCCTTGAGATGCTTAGTTGTATACGCACTTTTATGCGCCGGTGCATTGTCTTGCACCAATATCGAGAAGCCCAAAACAAAACCATGATATATAGATTTATGAGCAGCACACAATGGTCAACTCAAAGCCATATTGCTCTTCGTGAAGGACGACATAGGCTTTGTCTAGTATGTCACAGTACAGCTCGCTATTAATTTGTGTGTTACCGTCCATAATGAGCACGCCTGTGGCTCCCCTACATGAAATGTCTCCCCAAATGGGCATCTTAGCAGGGTGCTTTGCTCGTGACCGGCGAATGAATCTCCTTTCTTGACCTAGCAGAACATTGTGAAGCAATCACCTAAACTGTTAAATGAGTAAATGAATAACAATAGCGATACTGATCTTACTTTGTAGAGTGCACACGAAAATGCAAACCGCGAGTGTCCTATCTGTAGCGAGCATAAGTGCGCAGAAATCGTAACGCACTTCTTTGTTCACGCCACGAATTGTGGCAATATTTCGTGGTGTCCTCAGGTAACCGAGGCGCAAACTCGTTCTCCTGATTTGGGCTACGCTGATGCTTACGCCTCGTGTCTTCAGATTTCTCTGAACATCCACAGCGGTCGAAGAGCTGTTGGCATTGTAACAGCGGTGCACCTTTACTTCGGTATCTGCTTGGTCAACTACAAACATAACATTTGCATGGTAGTAAATAAGGACACTTCAACGAGCATATTATGCAAAATTAACCGCGTAGAGAGCGAGAACGTAAGGCCTCTCCAAATCCTCCGCCTTCTAAAACTTCTTTACGAAACGCTGAACTCTCCTTATCCCCAAACTAGGATTCCCCTAAAAACCCATCATAGTGACGCATGACCATAAGATTATCATCCGAATTATCACTAACAAACTCAACTTTTGGATTTCCAAAGCTATTGAACGAGAACTCTTCGACTGAAATCTCATCGTGGCAATTAAGTCAATGTGATTGAACTATGACATCATCTAGAAGAGATAGATTGCGGAAGGAAATTATTAGATACAGGATAGTGAGAACAACGAGAAGGCAATTCCAGCGACTAATGGGTATGCGAGCAGAAGTGCAGGAACTATAATGGGGCAAATGAGGTCATTGGTGTATACAGTCACTAGGCGGGAACGATACGTGACCCGCAGTACTGTTGCACAGTACGGCTGGATATAAAAAGGCATCGAATTACAAGGCTTCTAAAGTGGAAATATCTCACGCAGTTGTCTTCTTTTTGCATACTTGCACCTCAGACGTCGCTTCTGCATCAACGGTAATGGGGAACCTTCATATTGGTTCGTCAACCAAGGTAAAATGGGGCGGCGCTCGTACACGGCGAGGGTAAGCGATTACTCACACAGCCTTTGCATTGTTGCATTTAGGCGGTTCGTCAATTCCAGGTCCTCTTCACAGGCCCGCAAGAAATATGTGAAATGAAGGTAATGCAGGTAACGGCGGATGGGAAAATGAGGCAGGACGCCTTCGATCTTGGAGCGGCGTACGAATCGCCTATATCAAGCGCATTAGAAAGAGAACCGTCGCCATCGCCAGCACAACGCGAATATGTGCGACGATTGGTCGCCATGGAAGAAAAGCTGGCATGTGCGACGTAGATACTTCGGCGGCTGGAACAAAAATGACACGTGGAGAGTGCAGGGAGCAAAGTACGGAATCCATGCTCCGCGAAATACTGAAGAGGCAGCCAGCGATATCTTCGGAAGGTCGTTATAGAATATCGCGAACAGTGCAGAAGAATATGATTTAATAAGATAGCATTTAAGATGAACTTGACTACAGATTTGCTACTGTAGAGCAGGTCGCTGCTTTGCGCAAGGCGAACGGCGACCCCATGAAATTCATTCGATGCCTAGAGGAAGAAGTATTTCGCGAAGAATCCGAGCTAATGGAAATCGCCGTTGACAACCAGGTCACAACCGCCGATAAAATTGACGTCATGAAGAAAGGAAGATAGCAGCAGTTTAAAGGTAATGGAGCTCACGATTGGCGAAAATGTTCTTCAGAATCTTTTTAAGTTTTTTGGAGTCCCGTAAAATTTACGTGAAGAAATGTGGAGGAGAGCCAAAACCTCGCTGAATTGCAGAGCGAGGCGGTTGCGCAAGCTTCTGCGGGATGGCGGCAACGATGTGGATCCTGGTACCAGTGAAGTTGCAAACAATGATGCTTTTGAATGGG
Organism: Heligmosomoides polygyrus polygyrus; assembly: GCA_947396885.1. NCBI lineage: Eukaryota > Metazoa > Nematoda > Chromadorea > Rhabditida > Heligmosomidae > Heligmosomoides > Heligmosomoides polygyrus. The sequence continues at coordinate 83,617,483 of OX377206.1, forward strand.
GCGATTACAACCGATAATGAATATCAGCCATCTTTTGTATATAAGTGTGCCTGTCTCTCGTCCTGTTCAAAGGCATCATTACAAGCGTTTTATAGTTTTCAAATGTATCTCGTAATTTCTATTGTTTTTTGTTTTAACTGAAATAAAGAGTTTAAAACCCGCTGTTTGTACCACCCAAACACTGCGAGAAAATCATCTGTGCGGCGATTAACTTAACATAAGGAGAATTTAACTCACAGCAGTTTTCGTGTCACCGATAAATACTTAACTATAGGATGCTAAACTAGAGTAGTAAAAATCATCCGTGCGGCGAATGTGATCGTGTGGGCGTCGTGTATGGGCGACGGTCTCCATTCATCAGGACTTGTCAGCGGGGGAGGCGTCCATAGGACATCAAGTCATTATCGAAAAGGTCACCTAGAACAGTGCGCATAGAACACGCAGATGCCGCGATCGTTGAGTGTAGTTGATAATTCAGAAATTAAAATGTAGTTTTTTATGCTTACAATAACGCTAATGAAAATGATGATGATGCTTACAATGTTATGCGCGCTCATACTTCAGAAAAACAAAATGTACTCGCGTGCAATCGATTTGTTTGTGTTTATTGGCACGGCTCACGACTCTGCCGAGGGAGGCGAATTTGTGATAGCACACTGGATTGAATCAGCACTAAGAGAAGCGAAATCAGTTTTGTCATCATACTACTTCGCCGGAATGTGTTTCACACCCTCTCTCTCATATATAGAGTCCCACTGTATTGGAGTTTGCGTGGCTGGTTGGTTCAGGACAGTGAGTTCGAAGGCACCAGATTTGCGATAGAGGCATGACATAGGGGTGCGACGAAGGGGCACCGTGGGAGGTCAGAGCGGCTCTGGCTGCGTGCCGCAATTATCGTGGGGTTCTCGTCGGAAGGAAGAAGAGCTCAGTGTCAAATGAGCGACTGAAGTGCACGAAAAAGGAAAAAATGTTTACCTTTCAACTCCAAATTGGTTTCAGAACAAAGCATGTAGAAATAGCGATAAACTGAGACAATTTTTCAGGCCTCTTCGACGTGACGTTGATTTTATATTCAGAAGCAGGTTTGGGTGTCACTACGAGCATTCAACAGCTCTGCTGACCCGGAAGAACGCCGATAGAGGGCAACGAATTCTTCCACTATTTCTAGTATGCACAATTTTCGCCCACAAACAACATGGATGCAGCCGCTTGAAATTAGAAAAAATCCTCTTCTTGAGGTTCGGGAATCGAAGGGGGCGGGGTCGTACTGCGGCCTCGTCTGGAGGGGGGGAGGGGGGCTGTGACTCAGTTTCGAGGGGGGGGGGGAATTGACGTAGTGGTCGTTTTCGGGTTGGAGTATGAATGAAAAGTTAGTACATGTAATTGCTGTAATGTGCTTAACATTTTTAAACACTAATTCAGTATTCAAACTCTTTCAGTATTTATAGTATATTTATCTGTTATCGAATTCTTCATAACCTGAACGGTTTTCAGTAACAACTCGTCTGCTCCGGCCGTTATCTCCATCGATTTCTTTTCAATTTTTATGTGATTTTTGTACCCATTGATAGGTTCATCTTTCCAGGTGCGACTTCTCACGACACTGCTTACGACGCGCACGTGGATATTCGCTCGCAGCTTCATTCACAGATGACCTGATTGATTTATTGTATAATTAAATGACTTTTTTGATCAAAGCAAAAGGAATGAACTGATGATCTGAGTTTTGTTCTACAATCAAGAATAAAAAACTTTTGCCGACTGTGTTCGAACTAATCACTTATGTTTAGATTTTTCGTCGGTCTCATGACCACGCCACAGATATAGGAAAGTGAAAGACAAATTCAATGCAATTTTTTTATTATTCTAAAGAAACATTTCGACAATTGGTCTGTCATGGAGTCGGATCGATTCTTCGTATCCCTTGTTTTAGTTCTTCGATCTGTTTTTCAGGAAATGTTCGATTCTTTTTGCCTCTCGTTTTAATTCTTCGACAACCTGAAAATTAAAAACAACTTGACAGGAAATTGTTGAACTCCTATTCTTGCTTCAATTCCATTACTTACCCTTTTCACATCCTCGAACTGGAAGTCGAGGCGGTCAAGCACTCCCATGGCGATGTTTTTGGTGTACATGTAATCTTCGTCCATGTCTTTCCAAACCTTCTCCATGCCAGTTATATATGTCATTTTTTACATCTGCGATTTGGAGGCGAAGTGTTCGGCATGTGACCTAAAAAACAAGCGATTTCCATCAGTGGAGCAGACTTTCAGATTAAACGTAGAAAAAATTCCTACCGATTCTATCTCAGGATTGTTCGCGTTGCAAGGATTAGACATTCTGAACAGCTTTTCTTTTTAATTGAATAAAATTTTCACACAGCAATACGTGGAGTTTAAAACTCATTCATTTAATAAAAGCACTCCAACAAAAGCTTTATTTTTCTCCTATTATTCTAATAGAAGATGTCAGTCATAGGAGGTGTTGATGCTCCCCATCTCTTCTTTCCAAGTATAATACTCCAAGGTGAGTTTCTCGGACTTTAACTCAAAGATCACATCAAAGATTGCACTTTATAAAGCTTCGAGTGTTAGTTCCTAAGGCTGACATGAGTGATCTCCCTACAAGAATTTTTGAGCCACACTCTGAATCGCCGACGGAGACGCAACTGAAGGATGGACTTCTCTCGGAAAATTTTTCTACTAACTGAAGGAAGGAACATCTGAGGGTGAAATCGTACCATACAAAAATATAGGTCGTGATTACTGTCCAGTAGAAAACCCAAGATTCTTCGCAGTGATCTTCCATATGATTAGTGGAGATGACATTCAAAATTCTCGTTTTTCATGAAAATAAAATCATTTTCTACCTGAAAGCAGACCACCTGTATAGTTAAAACTTTCCCACAAAAAATTCAAATCTCGATCAGTTGACAGCAAAAAACCATAATTTTCTGAATCGAACAGGTTGGATTCACCTATGGTCGATCTGGCTCCGACGTCATCGGAGCGGCAAAATTTGACGTTCACAAAAATTATCATAACTCGGTTTTTCAAATTTTGAAAAGCCAAAAACTTTTTGAGAACAAAAGGAAATGCGCTTTCTTACTATATATGAATCGGTTTTGAAAAAGGGGATCTTCATGCGCGGGGGGTTCGATTTTTGAGCGAAAAAAATGAAGTGATTTTGTATAAACAATTATATCCCGGTAAGTTTTTCGAATTTTAAAATACTTAATAGCGTTTTAAAAACTAAAGAAAATGCGCTTTCAAACCATATAGAAATTAGTTTTGAACAGGGAGGTCTTCATAGAGGGCAGTGGGGGTTCGAATTCTGGTCCATTGTTGCAGAAATACGTGCCAAAAATCGAACCTCCCCCCGCCCCGTATGGAGACCCCTTTTTTGAAATCTGGTTCTTGTATGGTTAGAAAGCATCTTTCCTCTATTTTTCGAAAAGCAATTGGGATTTTTGAATTTCGAAAAACGAACCGAGTTAATCAAATTTGTGAAATCACTCCAGCATCGACGGTGCAGAGTCTGCGAGCAGTTCTTCACAAATTTGATCATAACTCGGTTCGTTTTTCGAAATCCAAAACCCTAAAACACTAAAACAAGGGATACGAAGAATCGATCCGACTCCATGACAGACCAATTGTCGAAATGTTTCTTTAGAATAAAAAAATTGCATTGAATTTGTCTTTCACTTTCCTATATCTGTGGCGTGGTCATGAGACCGACGAAAAATCTAAACATAAGTGATTAGTTCGAACACAGTCGGCAAAAGTTTTTTATTCCTGATTGTAGAACAAAACTCAGAACATCAGTTCATTCCTTTTGCTTTGATCAAAAAAGTCATATAATTATATTCAATAAATCAATGAGATCATCTGTGGAGGAAGCTGCGAGCGAATTTCCACATGCTAGTCGTAAGCGTCAAAATCACATCTGGAAAGATGAACCTATTAAAGGGTACAAAAATCACATTAAAAAATTGAAAAAAATCTATGGGGATAAGAAATAAAACGAAGAAAAACGAACCTGAAGAATAGGGGGGGGGGGTCGTACCAAATCCGTTCCCGAAGGGGGGGGGGGGTCGTAAACTTTCGGCAAAAATCGAACCCCATGCTTGAACCTGCTTAGAAGATGTTTTTCTGTAGCACGGTTGTGCACCATTTTATATAACCTACAGATGCCAATTCACTTGCAGAGGTAGAGGATCTTCCCAATTTTAGCTCATCGAATGGTACATTATCATCAATCGAAAATACTGAGCATGAGATATTTTCACAAAGATACATAGTTCAAATCGCCCTGAGTTGCTGATTAAAACCGTGTACGTATTTCTTGCAATAAGATCTGCAATGCTCTAAAATTCTACTAAAATGGGATATTTCCTAAACAATTAAGGCAGTGTATCCTTTGTTTATAATTTTTCCTGCGAGAGAGGGAGATTGCCGCTGAAGTGCGGAACGCACCGAGATTCTTTTCTTTCAGAACGCACCGAGATTGCTTCACATTCTGAAAAGCCGATTCGAAAAGGACTCCAAAGTTGTATTTTATTTTCGAAAGTCGTTTTTAAATGATCTGCTAAAAAATTACTAAAATTGCTGAAACTGAGTGAAATTTTGAATTTTTGTGTAATAGGCATCTCCTTGACAAGGCGAGTTGAGTGGTATAAATAGTTTTTCATACAAACCACTACGAACGATTCCGAGACTTTGCGACGCGAAATGCGACACACCAGTTATGAGCGGTATTGTACGGGGTGTCTCAAAAAATGTATACACTCTTTGAAAGGTTCTAACATTGCTGCTAGTGAAGCTTTTGAAGATGTTTGAGACTTATACAAAAGCATAGGAAAACGAAATGCCTGAGACGTACAAATAGTCAAGATTGCGCTATCCCCCCACCCCCCCCCCCCCCCTCCTTGAAGCAAGGCATTTCAGACTCGATTAGTTGTGCATGGGCTGAATGCTTGTTAAAATCTTGTTACTATTCGGCCATATTAACCTGCGCTTTGATTCTTTTAACGTTTACAACTTGACAATCATGTGAAATACAGGTGACATGCGAGTTTATTGATTGCATGATGTAAGTGTGAGGATGAGCACCATTTTACAAGACGGATTCTGTGGACTGACGAAGCAATACTCAAGCTGAATAGAGAGGGGTACATGTCGCGTAGGTGAGCAGCATTGGTAGGTGGGAGCGCTCCAGCCAATTGTAACCAAACAGAGCACAGGCCAACACATGCCAGCCCATCAGGGTACCAACTATATATGCCCTTTCTGAATGGCAAGCCCATTCCATGCGGTCTGATTGGTTTAGGCGTTCGCATCTACCAATGCTGCTCACCTACGCGACATATACCTAGAGAGGTTTATTCGGCACAATTTCAGCTGCTGGGCGACGAAAAACGTTAAAGGAAGCACAGCGCAGCTTAACCTGGCCAAGTAGTAACAAGATTGTAACGAGCATTTAGCCCATTCACAATCAATCGAATCTGAAATGCCTTGTTTCAGGCGGGGACATGCGCAATCTTGACTGATTGCTTTTAGACGTCTAGTTAACCTGTGCTTTCATATGAGTCTCTAACGTCTTCAAAAGCTTCACTATCAGCAATGCTAGAGCCTTTCAAATAATACCTGCATTTCTTTATGATACCCTGCATTTCCTGCGAGTCGCAGTGTGTTTTTTTTTAAGTTTTAAATTCCAAAGAAAACACAAATCAGTCGATATGATTACTTTTTGAAGAAATTGTAACAAGTATTGAAGTGAAACACAATCAATCGAGTTTAAAATGCAAGAATTCAGACGAGCGCATGGCGCATTTCATACCGCCCATATGTGAGAAAATTTCTATTTTCTTGGGCTTTCTCATATAAGCTTAACTTCTTCAGTACCTTTACATTGAGCAAAGTTGCCACCTTTATAAACAGTGTATACATTTTTTGAGACACCCTGAGACACCAAGAGCTGCTGTTCAAGTTACGCTACTAACGTGAATGCGCCGTCTCGCTTCAATTAGGAATTAATCAATTCCTAGATTCTAGCAATGATTGAAGCTCCAAACCTTTTGCAGGATTATGTGTAGGCACGACAACGGTATTCCAGGCGTCAGTTTTGCGTTATCGGCCCGCACTGAAGCGGTACAGTTCTTTGTCATTTTTGACCTACCCAGAGTTCCTCAGGAAATTTGGAAACAACTATGGTGCTTCCCAGACAACGCCCTACAGCCCTATATAGGTCGCTTTGAGAAACTCCACGGTGACCTCTTTGACCTTCCTCGTAAAACATACGGGCCGGGCCACATACGGGCCATATCAAGAGTCCAAGAAGTCGTGCTTGATGTGCATGAGGAGAAGAAACAATTTGCAGGACATTTCTGAGACGCAAATGATGGACTCTGAAGCACCAGAATTGCTGCTCGGTACAACATCCACTACTTTAGCTCGATGAAAATAATTGTCCGCTGATCGTCATTGGTTCAAGATCGAGCGACAAAGGAAAGAAGTTGGGACCCAAGAAGATCAAAACGCTGCTGAAGAACGTGTTCCAAGAAAAACGAAGATGTAGGTAGCAGTTGCTAACACGATCAAAGGTAATCAAAGGTAAGGTGTTGTAATGGTTCATTCAGTTCACAAAACTATTAGGTTGTAACGAATTAAATGGCACTGGCTCGCGCCATTTTTTGGCGCGTCTTTACGCGTTTGATCAAGATCACGTGAAACAACTGAGTCACGTCGATGAGGCCGCGCATCCTCATTGGGGCGCTGATAGTGAGCCCCGACTGGAAAGAGTACAGTGCCTTGCCCGCCTGACCGCTTGCCGCCGGCAAGACTGCACAGGAGCGGCGTGACTCATCATTTTTGCCGCCCGCCGCTTGCCGCAAAAGTGTGGGGCCTTATCCGTCAACCATCTTATTCGCGTCGACCAATAATTATCCATCAACCATTTTATTCGTGTCGATCAATGATTAATAGGTTGACTATGTAGGTACATCATGAAGGCCGCAATATCCAGAGTCCTCTAAATGTGCTAGGACAGATGAATGGACCGAGTAATTCTTTAACACATAGGAAGCCACAATACATAGGTAACCTACCTGTCTACCAGTGTCCGCTCCTTTTAGCGAAATTGATAACGGATATAAGGGACTTACACATACGGATGAAAGGTTGACCAACTGATCAGCACAATCGATACTCCCTTTCGGAGAGTGACACTATATCATGGGCACTTAATCGACTTCACCCCAAGAAAGGACAGATCGAACAAGCAATCAGTATTGATCAATGCTATCGGTTTGTGCTTGTAAAAACCGCTCGACACAGGTATGACGCAAATATGATAATCGCTGCAATGGCTCTGTCGAACTTAACGATGGCCTTCACTATTTACTGTTGTGAAACGAAGGTAAACCTGCGTGCAGAAGCTCTCATGTCAGGCGCATATTATATTAGGTTGTAACGAATTAAATCGCACTGGCTCGCGCCATTTTTTGGCGCTTCTTTACGCGTTTGATCAAGAACAAACCGCAACATGTGGCATATCGTTTAGAAGCGCAAACCTTGCTCTACCGGTGAGTACCAAACTTTCTATGTAAAAGTGGGAAAACTTTGGAGTTTTATTGACTTTTTTGCAGATGGACAAAAGGGTAATCCGAGGCATTTACTTGTATGAATTCAAGCTGGGCACTACAGCTAAGGAGGCGGACGAGAAGATCAACGCCGCATTCGGTCAAGAATGTTCCACAATTCGGATGGCGTATCGTTGGTATCAGAAGTTCCGGAATGGAGATGAGAGCTTGGAAGAACATGAAGGTCGTGGGAGGCATAGTGGTGTTGATGAGGACAGGCTGAGAGATGTGGTAGAGGAGGATCCACACAAAGGTACCAGGAAGATAGCGAAGGTTCTTGGCGTCAGTCACAACACAGCTGCCCGGCATCTGAAGGAAATTGGAAAGACCAAAAAGCTGGAAAGATGGGTGCCTCATGAGCTGTCTGAGGAGCAAAGAAACCGACGATATGAGATCTCGTCCGCACTGCTTTTACGGAACGAAACGGACCCATTCCTTGATCGCATCGTAACCTGGGACGAGAAATGGATAATGTACGACAACAGGGACGATCGGCACAGTGGGTGGACAGCGATGAGAGCCCCAAGGTTTTTGCGAAGCCGGAATTGCACCAAAAGAAAGTAATGGTGACAGTATGGTGGTGTTCGCTGGGAATTATTCACCACAACTTCCTCCCTCCCGGTGAATCCATCACGGCAGAGAAGTACTGCATTGAAATTGAAGAAATGATGAAAAGGTTGAAGGATATCCGGCCGACCTCTCCCCAACAGACTACCATTTCTTCAAGCATCTTGGCGACTTCTTGGTAGGGAAAATATTCAAATACCAACAGGATGCCGAAAGTGCCTTCGAAGATTTCGTCAATTGCAGAACTTCTGATTTTTATGCTACTGGGATAGAAAAGCTTGTGTCACGTTGGCAAAGATGTGTAGAATCAGAAGGTTTTTATTTCGATTAATAAACTTGCCTACAAGCCGAGATATTAACTGTTTAAATTTACAGTGGTTCAGAGCCATTTATTTCGTTAAACCTAATAGTAACGGTAGGCGTTGCTCAGTTATATTCTTACGACTTTAGTATCAACAGTTGTAAGCATACTTTCTGTACATTCATTTTTGGCAAACATGAACCAGCTACACCTTTTTTTCAGAAAACATTCTCTTAAATCTGTATTCACTTGTATTCTGAAATAGTACCAGAATTGTGAACCTCCTTCTTTGAGTCCGGCCCCTATCTCTTACTCGATGGTACCTAAGTATCATATGTCTGCTAGTATTTGTGCTGAAATGACTTCGCCTAATAAAAAGCGGCCACGACTGTTTGTGAGCACATATTCATTACTCTACCACTGATCACTGAACCACGTGCACGTATGTCCCAATAAAGGCTTGTACGTTTCCGCAGTGCCCATAAAGGTAAGATCAACTTGGGAAACTCAATCTTGATGGATGGGATCCTCAGACGTGATCACTTTGTTGCCAGTTTGTCTATTGTTTTCATGGTGCATCTTTAGCAGGAAATGAAGGAGTAGCTCTACATATGTTGCATAAATTCTTGCTCCTTAAGCTACCATGACATGTCCCCATTTTCCTTTCGTTTGTCATATTTTTTAGGGCGCGTGTAGCGCAGTCGGAGGAGGCGCGACTGCCGCGTGCACCCGATACCAGATTCCTGGTTCGGATTTCCCGCCCACGCCAACCAAGCCTTCCATCCCTCCGGGGTCGGTGAATTGGTACCAAACCTGTCTGGGAAGGATAAAGCGCTGACTTGCTCATCGGCGGGCCACCGCAAGTCATTGTATGGCCAAATACGTATTCATTTCGCCTCCACGACATCCCGTAGAAGAAGAATGCGCTGGCGCATCACAGAAGGGATTGAGTAACGCCGTCCTTTATCCTTTATCCGTATCCTTGTCGTATTTTCTAAGCTTAGCTTGCTTTCGCTTCTCGCTGTTTTAATACTGGCCTGCAGAGGTCGGACCTATATAGGTGGGTACCAGGGATGAGCGGATTAACCGTTAACCGTTATTCGTTATCCGGTTTCCGGAAGGTTTGCGCTATCCGTTTTGTTGTTCGTTAACCGGCGATTTTAGGCCGGATAACAAACAACAAATTAGCTGAATCTTAGCTTTGGACGTGGCTATGGGTGTACTATGTACAGGACCCTTCACGATCATAAGAGTGGTCGTCAGAAACAACAGAAGTGTTCAAATCTAGAAGGGTTAATTGAAGTTTCTCACTTGGAAACTGACTATGTAGTTTTAAAGATATCTAACTTCCAGCCTTACAGAAGGCCCACTATCACGACCGTGAGTTAAATTAGAGGAACAATTTCTATTTGTAATGATAAATTCCTTGTAGAAGGAATTTCGTTATCATTAGTAATATCTCTTTCTCACAACGTTTGTTGAAGATTGCGGAAAGCCTCGCGGTGATGATGGAATGCTCTGATATCGCATATAAGCCCGGTGACGGCTCGAGCTCGACACTCGACATTGGTGCAGCAGCGACGACGAGGATCTGATGCAGCTCATGTTCTATTCTCTTTGAAATCGCTTTCTATTCAACAGTTTGTTATCTATTTTAGGTCATTAGAATCTTCAGTCTTTAGAATATTTCCTATGTAAGTCTATTCGTATCGCGGCCGATTGTTGTTATTTTATATAAAGGTTTAATATTGGTATAATTTCCCAAGTTTGAGGTTGTCCGGCAATAAATTTGTGTGATCTACCGCGTGGCGACAGAAGTGCGAGTGCTCGAATTCGCATGGTGCATCGGCCGGGAATGCTTCCCCATTTCTTCTCAGTGGCACTATTCTCTATCACTTGAACAACTTTGTAAAGGATCGTTCGCTGGCGGAGGAAATCTCTACAAATCTTTACGTAGACAACCTCTTTGTCAATGCTGACTCCAAACAGGAAATCCGTGCAGGAAATCGCATGTCACAAGTATTGGGGATTCCGTGGAACTCAGAAACCGACCAGTTCGAGCTATCCATTAGGATTAAGAAAAGCGACATTGTCAGCAAACGTGTTGTCGCTCAGCAGATCGCATCTATCTACGATCCATTGGGTTGGTTCATACCCCTGCTCATTACGGCCAAAGCCTTTCAACAGAAGCTGTGGAAAGAACGCCATGAATGGTACGAAAACCTTAACAATGACCTGAAAAACGAGTGGCTCGGCATCCTGAGTGGTTTAGTTGGCTACAGTCGTCTCTTTCCAAGGCGTATCACTCAGAGCGACAAGGCGTACACGCTGGTGACATACTCTGACGCAAGCACCACCGCAATGGCTGCTTGCACTTATCTAACCACCAATACTGACTCACACTTTCTCATGGGAAAATCTAAAATCACGGACATCAGGCGTTCTACAACAACGCCGAAGCTGGAAATCAGTGCCATAGCAATGGGAGCCCAGTTGACTCGTAACATCCTTCTGAGTCTCAAGCCATGCATACGAATCAATAGTGTAATCCTACTATCAGATTCGGATATTGCGCTAAAATGTATGCAAATTCATCCTCGCAAGCATTGTACCGGACAATTCGTTTCCAACCGAGTTATGCAAATACATTCCTTGGTACGGGAGATGGAAGGCTTACAGACGCCAGTTCAAATTGGATACGTGGAGACAAAGTGGAATCCAGCTCATTGCGCCACAAGAGGAGTATCCGCCAAAGATTTCTCAAACCATATCTGGTAGAGAGGATACACTTTCGATGAGATAACAAAGAGCAGATTTGTCTCCACACTGTTCAACATTCCGGAGGATGACGGAGAAGAAAAGGAAAGTTGTGCAGCTATGCATGCAAAGACTCTATCGACACAACAGCGTATCTCGGAAATCATGAATCTGTCGGCCTACAGCAACTATACAAAAGCGCGCTGAGTCCTAGCTTATGCACTGAGATTCCTGAAACATATTTTTCGCCGTCTTCGAGGACCACTGAAGGAAAAACTGGAAGTGTCAGTGCCGTGGATAAGTAGGCAAGGCAACGATCAGTACTTGTCAGCAATTGATATGAAAGATGCAGAAATCGTCATGTTAAGGAATCACCAAGCTGTGCATCTAGACAGGCATTACAAAAAGGAACTCACAAGGAACTTAAGCGTCATAGAGGATCAGCAACAAATCCTCAGAGCCTTCGGAAGATTGAATAAGTCCGATCTTACCGACGCTTCAAAAAATCCTATACTGATTGCACCGAGAACGGATTTGAGTCGACTGATCATAGCAGAATCCCACGGAATCTTCCACAACAGCATCTCTCATACGATATCAAATACTCGTCAAAGATTCTGGATACCAAGAGTTCGCGAACAGGTGCAACATATCCGTAAATGCGTACCCTGTCAGAAGGCAAACGCGCTGCCTTACAAATATCCAGAAATGCCCGATCTTCCTGCAAGTCGAGTGACAAGAATTCGTCCTTTCCAGCATATTGGTTTGGACTACTTTGGGCCAATAATGATAAAGGAAGGAGGAACTCGTTCGGATGTCTATGGATGCATTTTCACCTGTTGCGCAACACGATTAATACATCTCGAGGTCGTTCCTGACGGAGCAACGTCGAAATTCCTGAGCGCATTCCGGAGATTTGTCGCTCGTCGTGGAAGACCCCAATCAATCACGTGCGACAATGCTCCCACATTTATTCTTGGGAGCCAAGTTCTTCGCGAGAGAAGTTCAGAAAACATGTTAGACGAAGACGTTGCTCGAGAAATGAGCAACAACTCCACTGAATAGCATCACATCACTCCATACTCCCCTTGGAAAGGTGGATTCTATAAGCGCCTCATACAGTCCGTCAAACAGGCCCTCACAAAGGCAATAGGGAAGCGAGTCCTCACATTGGATCTGTTGCAAACCTTCCTTACGGAGATCGAAGGTTGCTTAAACACACGACCACTAACGTATCAGGAGAGCAATATTGATGACAACATATAAGCACTACACCCCATCGACTTCATACAAAGGGACATGGACATTAATCTCCCAATAAATGAGGACGAGGAGCCGACATCAGACGGAGCGTACATTCCTCCAGAAGATGCTGCACGACTCCAAACCCAGCTACAAACGATGAAGGCTTTACTATCACCACAAGCTCTGACTGACAAATACTGGAAGATTTGGCGTGAGCATTACCTGACAGCACTCAGAGAGCACCACCAACGATACATGGACCAGAAAAAAGGCTGTGCAGAAACGCCCCGTGAAAGTAAAGTCGTCTTACTATGGGATCCTTGCCAAAAACGACATCAGTGGAAAATGGCATGAATTACGAAAATAGTCATAAGCAGTGACGGAGCAATACGGGAAGCCGAAATTATCTGTTCAAAACGAAAATTACGACGCCCTGTAAACCAGCTGTACCCCTTAGAAATTGAGGAAACTGTCTTGGATGACAATAAACAATGTCATGAAGAGGATGAGCAAACTGCACAATCAGGAGCTTCCTTTCCAAGACGTTATCACTTGCGACCTCGCCAGACAAAAGGCCAAACCAAAGAAGATACCCCTTCAAGCACAGGTGCGATGCACATCGTAACTCAAAAGGCAAAACCAGCATCTCGGGTTTGGCCGTCTTCCATTTATCTCAAAATGGCTCTCATGGTACTATCCATCGCCTCTTCAGTAGCAGAACCTGTGGCAACCACTCCCATGGAATTTTCTTCCGAACGTGTTATCGAATGCAGGAAGCAAGGCGTCTACATTGACGTACCGAACGCCCATGGATACGAGCTATGCGTAAATGACCATTGTGTCACAGAGTCCTCCTCTCCTGTGAAGAAAGTAATCTGGCTACCGTCTGAGGAACTCCTTTACGACTTTGAAGCCAGATTGAAACTGCGGTACAATGACATCTTCGCCTTCGTAGAAAAGTCGTGCCCAGCGCAACCATTTTGCTCAACAATCGAGTGTACGCTGTGCTTCACAAACATACTAAATCCGGAGTGTTGGCCTCCTTCAGCGATGCTTGGATTTGGTGCCGTGATTTACCTCCTCATCGCTCTTTGCTACACCATATGCTGCGTTCACCTGACTGTAGGTCGTCCATTTCGACTTCTCTTCGAAGGATTTTGCGGACTTCTATATTTGATCGTCTACATTTTGGGAAAGTGTGCATGCTGTATGGTGTTCCGCCTACGGAAAAGAAAACGCCAGTCAACAAGGATTCTCGATGCATTGGCAATCTTTTCACTGTTCTCAGCAGGCACGGCATGCCAGATAGTGAACATTTTCTCACATCCACTTCGAACCTGCACAACGTCAGAAGGAGCAACGGTCCGTAAATTGGAGATGGCGTCTGTGTTAAAAATTAACACTTTTAAGAGAGACGCATGTTTTCGGCTTCAGCACAACGAATCTACGGTCATGGAAGTACGGATGCACTGGATACATCTGCGTTTACTGTGCGACAAGTCATCACTGATGTACACTAGGAACGTTACCCAAAATGTGATCGACAGTAAACGTTGTGCACACATGGGGTCTTGCCGAGGAGACAAATGTGCAGATGTAAACTCTACTAGCTTGCTACCGGAATTAGCTCTAGGCAACAACTATCCAGGAAGAACCGGATGTCTGGAGTCCAGCGGAGGCCCGGGATGCGATTGCTTTTATCTTAGCTCCGGTTGCCTCTTCTACAGGATTTACGCTGTGCCGACGGATAAAAAGATCTTCGAAATTTTCACGTGCACACGCTGGAAAGAAGAGGTGAAACTCCAAGTCCAGATCAGACGACCCTCTACTATAAGCTTCAAGACCTTTATCGTCGCATTACGCCCTAAAGTTCCCGTCCAAATACTGAACACAAGCATAACGTTAAGCGTTCTTGCCATTCCACCTATTTTTGATTTGGAAACAGACTTCATTTCCACGAAGAACACAGTGGCGCTCTGGGCCAAGGACAAGAAACCGATAATGCAGTGCCCAACGCAAGAAGATGCCAAAAAACTGCAGTGTCGTATAAAGGACGCTTGTACATATTCGGCTGCTGAGTCGCAAGTGAACTGTCGCTGCGAAGGCGAAGATATCACGAAAAAGTTTAGAAACATCGAGGATGTGCTGCCGGTAACACGGCCTTCCCTGAGAATCGCTGCAGATCCGCGCACAGATGTAACGGCAACAGTGGATCAAGGAGTCTCAGCGGAACTAATTCTGAATGTGCAGGAAACAGTTGATAGCAGTCTCGTAGATTTTACGGACGAACAGTGCTTAATTGACAACGTTTATATAATTGGCTGCTATAGCTGCAACAAAGGTGCATTAGCTGAAATTCGATGTCGAAGGGAACGGTGTCGGCAGAAATCGACTGGGGCATAGAGAGCTTCACCACGCTTTGCTCTCCAACCACGGAAATCTCAAAAGTTCGCTTCATGCTCAACCATGCACAAGTTTGGATGAGGTGCTCAGTAAGATGTGGATCCAACTCAACATTCTACAAGGTCACAGGAATTCTTAAGTATGTCCATAACATTCACAGAGGCCTAAGGAATACTCTACAACAACGTCACAATGTAACCTCAGAATTCAGCTGGCCGGATTTCACGCACATACTCAATGTCTATATGCAGTGGTACAAAACCATTCTCATGACGGTGCTAGCGATTGCGGGTGTTCTTGTAATCACATACCTCTACTTAGCACCGCTATTTAAAAATATTCTATGCAGCTGCCTCGCCAAAATCATCAAAGTGAATGGATTTCTAGTAAAAACCTCACTTAGAATGTTTTATTACGGCATCCGAGTCATACCTTCTAGCTATTCAAAGATTAAGCATAGCCAGAGCCTTGAGGTCGGGAAATGCTTCCCCTATCAGGCTCCCTGGGGCTGCATCCTTACAAGAAGAAGTGCAAACCAAGATCCGCACTTTCATGAAAAGGATCATCAACCTAATCAAATCCAACGACACGCAGAAGACATTTACAGAGGTGCAAGGAAGCCGCCCCAGACTCTACGCGAGGGGGGAAGCCACTCTCTACAAAGCGAAAGTGGAAAACGTATTCCTGAAGACGAGTCACCTAAAGGATTGCCTGTGCAGTGCAGTTGAGGGACTTGCGATGACGCACGAAACGTACAAGTACCTCATCCTCGCAGAAGCAGCAAAGAAGGACTCGATGCAGAAATTTTACCAGGAGGACGTGGAAGGTGTGACGATCGAGCCAGTATTTGAAAGTGATTATGCCCGTAGACAGATAGACAGATAGATAGAATTTCTGGACGAGCTGCTAAAAAAATATGGAGAGCGAGATAACATCCGCGAACGTGCAGATCGGCATCGAAGTCCATACCAGCTCTCTCAAGGAATGGTCCGAGACGGTAGCTAGCCTCCAGAAGACCTTGCAAGAGGGCATAGCTATCCTCAAGGAACAAATGGAGAAGGCGGAAGTAAAGGTGGCGAAAGTAGTGGAGCGAGTGGACTCACTAACATGCAGCGTCGAGAACTTGAAGGAGCATATCAACAAGGGTTCCTTCACCGAAAATCCGAGTGGCCAACGAGGTGTGCAGGAGGAAGCAAAGAAGAGACGAGCGCGTCCAATGCTGCGACCGTAGCTGACACTGACGTCAACGATGGCTCCGTTGTCAACCGCTCTGAAGGCGAGATTGAGGAAGACCTGCTCGATCTGGACTACGAAGGAGAGAACGGCGTGGAGAGTGCTGTCGCACATGAAAAAGATACCCGCCATGTGGGCCCTAATAGGAAGGATGATATGGTGCAATTTCAAAGGGATGAGGTGCATAGACCACGAGGTATGGATGCTGGGGAAAACCCAAGGAGACTTGACGCAAGATTGTTTGGTGAGAGCAGATGGCAGTTGGTGGCTGAAATTGAAATCCCCCTCAGAACGGTCCTGCGTCTGAGCTCCCACATCCCGAAGAGGGAGTTCACCTTTATTTCGATGCTGAGAGACAGGGAAGCATTTCTGCGCTGTGCATTCTGCGATGAGAAGTGCCTACATTACAGCGACTGCTGTCCTGTGTTCAGCGACACAGCATCGAGAGAGGATAGGATTTGGTGCAGAAACTGTCTGGATACTAAGCATTCGACCGACCGATGTCACCGACTTCAAATGAAATGCTAATACTGCAACTCGGGGAAGCATCACAGTGCTTTGTGCACTGTACCCGAGAACATTGAGAAAAACCAGAGAAAATTGGAGTACCTCCAAGAAGCTCTCAAGCGACTCGATTAATCGTGCGAACCATCAATATCAGGCGGCTGGCAGTATCACGACCGTGAGTTAAATTAGAGGAACAATTTATATTTGTAATGATAAATTCCTTGTAGAAGGAAGTTCGTTATCATTAGTAATACCTCTTTCTCACAACGTTTGTTGAAGATTGCGGAAAGCCTCGCGGTGATGATGGAATGCTCTGATATCGCATATAAGCCCGGTGACGGCTCGAGATCGACACTCGACATTGGTGACACAGCGACGACGAGGATCTGATGCAGTTCATGTTCTATTCTCTTTGAAATCGCTTTCTATTCAATAGTTTGTTATCTATTTTAGGTCATTAGAATCTTCAGGTCTTTAGAATATTTCCTATGTAACTCTATTCGTATCCGGCCGATTGTTGTTATTTTATATAAAGGTTTAATATTGGTTTAATTACCCAAGTTTGAGGTTGTCCGTCAATAAATTTGCGTGATCTACCGCGTGGCGACAGAAGTACGAGTGCTCGAATTCGCACCCAGTAGGCCTGCACCATACTTTTATGAGGCCTACTTAGCACAGCATTGTTAATTCATCTCAAGTCATGTGCGGACCAAGAAGACATACAAACTGCTACTAGCAATCGTCAAAAGTGGAGAGCCGCATCCTGGGAAGAATATTTTACCGCCGATCTTTCATTTGTGGTTACATGATTGCAGTACATATGTTCGATTTGATTTCAGGCGGTAATGTTATCTTTTTAGCCATATGCTGTCGTGAATTATCAAAAATACTGCAGTACAGCAATGAATTCTAGCAAAAAAAATAGGATTAATCCAAATACATAGAGTAAGCAACTTCTCCATTAAAAATTTTAGGGGAGCAACAAACTACTAAACAAACTTACCATCGTGGGTGCTGAAGACATGTAGATTTGTTTTAAATTGTGAGTTTTTTTGTGAAACTTATCTGCAACATAGGGAACACCTCCGTTTTGGGTCTGGGTCGGATATTCTTCCTCTGCTCCAGAAGGTCTGGATGTCATAACTCTTCGAGTGTGTGTTTACCGTACACAATTGCTTGCAGCTACTACCCAAAAGATAGTATTTTATCCATCTCTGATAATTCCACGTTGAAGTATGTATGTACCTTAGATCTTGGGATACTATCCGCAGCAACGACAATAACGGTTCATAGCATGTGTAGGACAAGATCGTTATGTGAAGTTTGTTTCGCTGGATGTCTCCTGCCTTCTTCCGCTTTCTAGAGACATCGGAAGAATTGCACTTCCAAGGACTATTCTATTTTTCAACTGCTCTAATTGAAAAAAGAGTTAAGCGCAAAGTAAGGCTGATAAATAAGATCCAACCGACCGCTTGGAAACAGGTGAAAGGCGGGTATGTTGCTGTACGTTTGTCTTCCTATGGATGGGCAGAAAACCCCATAGAGCGTAGTTAATGCGGCGACTGCAAAACGTTTAAAAAACACTACTAAAATGTCTAGAAATGGCTTATAAATCAACAGTGCCTTAAGCCCTATCTGTTGTTGAAATTAGTGCAATTTAAAACGAGTTTTAATTTTTGTTGTTTGTTCGTTATCCGTTTTTCCGTTATCCGGCCATTTTCGGGCAAAATTATCCGTTATCCGATATCCGGTTTTCAAAATTTCATTATCCGCTCATCCTTGGTGGGTACAAGGGTACCCGGTGAGCCCTTGGCGGCTACGCCTAAGGACCCAGTCAGTCGCCTCTGCGTTCTACTTCTACCCTTCCACCGACCACAACGGAAATGGTCCCCACTTCAGTGCCATGTGATCACTTTTTCTACGAAGTTTCGATGTGCTTGGTGTCGTTTCCTGTGACTTCCTGGCTCATTCTTTGCTGATACTGATTCTTTGCTTGAGGTTACTGATAAAGTTGGATGAACTTATGCGGGTTTGGGTTACGAACATAGAATGTGAAATTCAGTTTATTACTCTTCGCTTTCATAATGACCAGATGTCTTTTTTAATGATATTTGAATCTGCCTGCAGAAAGATTTCTACACGATGAATGAGTCATTAGTTCGAAAAAGATCAGAGTTCTCTTGTTACGTGGAGAAGTTAGGTTGCCGATAAGAGGTACAACCAGGACTTTCATATAATGTAGCTAATACCCTATCCAATACATTTACTTAACTCTGCATTGGAGAAACAGTGAAAGCCATACGAACAAAAGAGTGAAAATTATTGGCAACTAAATACTCAGTATTTGCTAAATTCTAAGACAAGTTCGAAGTTTTACGACAGAAAGTGATCTACAACATAGACTAATAGTGCGATCACAACGAATAGTAATTTTGCAGCGTTTGAAAAAAGTATCTTTATTAGGGTAGATCATTCGTTTGATACATGCATTTCCTAACAAGGCAAAATATTGAGCGTTGAAGACAGTTTTACAGCACGGTAACTTTATTTAGGGTAATGCCAACATTACCGATTTTAAGGCAAATAAAATTATGAACGGAAACCCTGAAAAAAGAAAGCGGAGCCTCTTCAGATTCCTATGTCACAACAGATAAGGGCAATTACCAGTAATACACACAGTTAAGCGAGAAGAAGGATAGCTAGATACAGGACTATGGAAACTAGCAATGATGTGCGAATCGAAGCATATTCGTTGATGTGCTGAACTTAAGTGAAGCAGAGCCACTCTCGCTTCGGCTACGGCCACAAAACATCTCGCGGATACGCATGCTTATCGAGCGATCTCAAACTTGATGATCATGGCGCGCATTCCATGTTGGAGCCACCTTCAAACTGTTGAAGAGACGTTTCCGTGAAGTGATTCATAATTAGTGTAGCAATATACGAACCTATGAACAAGCGAAATCCAGCTCACATGCTACGTATGGTCACTTATGTGGAATCCATCCACTGCTGATTCAGAGACGCAAGTTAAAGTCCTCTTTTTTGAGTGGAGTGAAGCGGATTCGCTCGGAGATGAAGAAACAGATGGCTGCCACAATCGAAGTGACTACCAGTATAACAATGTGCCAAGTCAGAGCCAGCAGAGATGAATAGTAGAATGCTGCACATGAAAGACCAGCCTGAACCAATAGTCGTTTTACCGTTTTTATTATCTAACATCAGGCTAAATGCTCTGTAGCGTGAACCACTATGTGCCGTATGTTAATGGACGTCGTTAGCACGTTCGTATGGCCGGAAACAGAGCTTTGCGGCATACCGCCATGCCGCGATAAACCTGGCGGCTTTCGACGCCGCGTCCTTTTTTATTTCAGGCGCTGTCTAGAAGGACCGCTTCAAAAGGTGCAATGTCATCGTCGTCGTCTGTTTTTCCGACAGCGACAAATGAGAGCGCCCAAAATTTCTTAACGAATCGAAAAAAAGAATTTCCTAGTCCTACCCCCCCCCCCCCGCAGCCGGAACAGTTCGAAGTGGACCACACCCCTCAGCCAGCAGTGGCGCGGTGCCACCCCAAGAACTGCGGCTGCACTTCGCGGCACGTCGCGGTATGCGGCATCGCGGCCACTCGTCCGAGATGTAGCTCCCATCACGAGAGGAGCGAAATGGACGAGATTACGGTGTGATGCCGCAAGACTCTGTTCCCGGCCTAAGGCCAGGGGCATACTTCCATCGCCGCGATGCCATCGCGACGCTCAGTCCATGGCCATTCCGTCGCACGCGGTCGAATAGTCAAAGGAAACTTCGCCGCGGCCGCCGCAACAGTGGCGGTCCGTATGCGCGATGGCTTCCCGCGTCCATCGCGGGCATGGCATACTTTTTCGCGCCGCGCGCGGTGTTTAGCGTTGGTCCAGGACGGATCGCGGTCGCGCTCCCTTGCAGAGCGATGGGCGATGCGACGAGCACAAAGCAATTCAAATTCTTTCGCGTCGCCCTGCAAAACTCATCGCCGTGATTCCATCGCGGCGACGGGAAGTATGCACGAGGCCTAAGACTGGGGCCTTCTCCTTAAGACGCACATTCTCCCAGTACGGCGACCGCTATACGTAGTAAAGTACACGAAACTGTGTATGTACCTGGTAGAATTTGAAAAGAGCGAACGCTTCACTGCTTTTTTGGGCGTGTACATCACATAGATATGCGTAGATCTGAGTGTTCCAGCAAGCGTCACCGAAACCAAGTAAACCGCCACATATCAATGCTATCGCGAGGCTGAAAGTTCACTTTAAACACGGATCCGATCACCCACAATAATTGCTAAACGTAATATAGCAGGATTTGAGAAATATTTTCTTGTTTGCCTTTATTTTTGATTTTTATTCAGCTCAACTGTTAGAAGGTCGACGTAGAGGGCCGAAGCGGTAGACTCTTCACAAGGCTTGTATACAGAGGACCTCCCAAAAAATGTAGAGTAAAGGAATACTTCAAGCAACATGTTTTTAAATTTAGGATTGCTACTGCAACTTGTCGGTGACTTCAACGCCAAGATCGGGCCACGAAGGTCGCCGGAAGAACTTCACATCGGAACCCACGGTTTGGAGTGGAACGAGCAAGGTGAAAGGCTGTCTGAGTTTATCATGTCGACCAAGACCATCCATGGAAACTCGCAGTTCCAGAAGCCTCCCTCCCTACGATGGACCTGGGAATCCCCCGGTGGCCAGTTCCACAACGAGATCGACCACATCATCTTCAATCGCAAGTATTGCCTGACCGATGTCTCCGTTGTCCCCAAGTTCTACACGGGATCGGACCACCGCCTCCTTCGCGCGAGGTTCCGCTTTTCGCGTCAAGGAGAGAAGGCCGCGAAGTTCAAGAGGAGGAATCCCAGAACGACCATCAACTAGGATCTCTACACCTCTCTTGTCGGCCTTTGAGAAGATGCCGTCATGGACAACGTCGACGAGGAATACGACCGCTTCGTGCACCATCTCCACGATAGTGCTAAGGGAGCCGAGAGCTTGAAGACCACCAAGAGACGCCTGTCTCCGGAAACTCTCGAGCTGATACGCCAGCGTGGAGCAGCACGAGCGTTAGGCAACTACCAACTGACGTCCGAGCTTGCAATGCTATGCAGAGCGGCGATAAAGGAAGATCTCAAGGAGAGAAGGGCGGAAGTGTTGGCTGAAGCAGCAGAGGCAGGGCTGAGCATCCGCAATGCCCGTCGGAACTTCGCCAACTTCAAGACCAAGATGAACGCTCTCCGGCGTCCTGACGGAACCATCACCTCTTCCAGAAGGACCATGGAGAAAGTCATCCACGACTTCTACTCCGATCTCTTCGATAGCCACGTCCACCTGCCCCCATGCCATCTTCCGCAGGATGGATACGTCGTCCCTCTGTTCTCTCTTCCGAAATCCGACACGCCATCTCGTCGGTGAAGAAACGTACAGCACCCGGTTCTGACAGGATCAGAGCTGAACACCTGAAGAACCTCCCGCCAGCGCTCATCAACACCTTGGCGCGGCTCTTCACGCGCTACCTGTCCGAATGCAAGGTTCCATCTCAGTGGAAGACCAGCAAGACCGTTTTACTGTACAAGAAGGGAGACGTGCACGACATTGGCAACTATCGCCCGATCTGCCTGCTGTCCGTAGTCTACAAGCTGTTCACTCGAGTCATCCTGAATAGGATCAGCAGAACGATGGACGAAGAACACCCACGCGAATAAGCAGGATTTCGGAGAGGATTCAGCACGATCGATCACATACACACCATTACGAAGCTCATCGAAGTGTCGCGAGAGTACAAGCTGCCGCTGTGCCTTACGTTCATCGACCTGAAGAAGGCATTCGACTCCGTCGAGACTGAAGCGGTCATGGAAGCCCTGCTCACCCAGGGCGTTCCTACTCAGTACATCAGAGTCCTTCGGGAGCTGTACAGTGGATTCACGACCAAGATCTCACCATTCTACAACGACGTCGTCATTGACGTGAAGAGAGGGGTTCGACAAGGGGATACCATATCCCCGAAGCTCTTCAGCGCCACCCTCGAAAACGTCATGCGCGAACTAGAATGGGAAGACATGGGAGTGAAGGTCGACGGCCGGCAACTGCACCATCTTCGCTTCGCTGACGACATCGTGCTCATAACACCGAGCATCAGTCAGGCGGAACGAATGCTGGCCGACTTCGATCGTGTATGTGGAAGCGTTGGACTGCAGCTGAATCTTACGAAGACGATGTTCATGAAGAACGGATAGGTTTCTGATGCCCCATTCTCGCTCAACGGAACGAACGTCTCCGAATGCTCCAGCTATGTGTATCTGGGTCCGAAGTCAACATGGCCAACGACCTAGCACCAGAGCTGAGCAGGAGGAAACGAGCGGCTTGGGGAGCTTTCAAGAGCGTCGAAGAAGTCGCGAAGAAAACGAAGAACGTCCGACTCCGTGCCCACCTATTCGACTCCACTGTTCTTCCTGCCCTAAAATACGCCTCAGAGACCTGGGTTATACGAAAGCAGGATAAACACGCGATCAGCGTCGCGCAGCGTGGAATCGAGAGGACGATGCTCGGAGTGACACGGCTCACGCAAGTGAGAGAAGGCCTCCGAAGTTCCGAGCTTCGCCGACGTTCGAAGATCAGAGACGCTGTCGCATGGGCCAAGTCGTCGAAAATTAGGTGGGCCGGCCACGTAATGCGATTCGCAAACACCCGCTGGACGAGAGCCGTCACAGATTGGATTCCGCGGGATGTCAAAAGAACACCAGGACGCCCACCAACGCGTTGGTCGGACTTCTTCGTGAAAGCCCTGAACGACCGATATGACGCTCTTCGTGTCCCTCGAGCGAGGAGGATCCATTGGACCACTCTGGCACGCGACAGGGACGAATGGAGACGCTGCTGGCGCCCGCTCGAGCAAGTCGATGATCAACGGGACGACAGGTGATACAGGTGATACTGCAACCCGAACAACATTTGTGAAGAAGAGAAGAATGACGAGAAATAATATAAGAAGCAAAAGAGAAGAAAAAACGAAAGAAAAGAAAGGTTACGCTTGGTGCCAAGAATTCTAACAAACTGTAGACAAAAGCACGTTTACAAGTCAACATATTCATCGCATAGACGATAAGAATTAGGAAAAAGCCATAAACGCTTTTGGATCTTTAAAAGTAGGGGAAAATTAATAACCAGTTGTCACAACTATGTTTTGTTGCAATCAAAACTCTAGCACCAGGAGGAACTCGAACCCGCACCTCCTGCTGACTGGGCAGAAATGCTCTACGCCATTACACTACCGGCGCTGTTTTGATTAATAACGAGTTAAACGTTATGGATTACGGAGGAAAGAACCAACTTTGGCTTCAGAATGCCTCCAGAATCGTCGGTCTTCTCCAGTGGTGCGTTTGCAGGAAAATTCATGTATATCAAAAGAAAGGCAACGAGATGAACCGTTGTTCCCAATAGAACAATCGAGTCTCGTCCAAGCTTCTTTGTTCGACCATCAAGGATTCCAAATATTAACCCGGCTAGAAATAAGTACATCGTTTTTTTGCGTGTGAATGAAACGTTCCCTCCATCACTACAGTGACCATTACCTGCAATTTGTCCTATTCCAGTAGCTATTGAATTTAACGCAAGCAATGAGTTTGTATTCGATCCGAGCTGTCGTGTAAATGAGATGCATGTCGGGTACACTCCTTAAACATAGCGTTTTAGCCTAACGCTTGAAAAAAATAGCGCAAAAATGGTCCAGTTGAAAAATTATTACTTTGAAAGCTTATCGACTTTACCTGTCCAAAACGATTGCTCGATACCCGTGTATGCAAATACGGATGCCATTAGAAGCATCTCCTTCGTAACCATCAAAGAAAACGTGGATCCTAAAGTCAGTGTGAATTATAGAATTCGATTCTTGACCATATTTTATTGTCAGAAATTTAGCAGTTTCGAGTACTACAAGGTCGGCCCGCAGCAGTTCAGCTTAGTCTAAAGATCAAGAGACATGACTACCGTGCAGTTGTTGCCTGAAACCATAAATCCTAATCTAATATATGTAAAGGAGGTAATCCGTCCATGTGTACCTACATATATCCACGTAGAATTAATGACTGCAAGACTGATCTCTGCTCAAGCTTATTTGTTCGAAGTGTGAATCATGTGACTGTGATATCCCACGAACAGGCTTCACAGAATATAAACCATATCAATCTACCAACCAACATCGATCGATTTTATCGCTTTTTGTCAAGAGTTCATCACCTGTTGCTGGATTCACGCGAAAACTATGAAATCCATGGTAAAATAAACAAACACCGTCGATCGGTCAAACACTACTACCGTTCGATCTTATTGGTTGTTAGCCCTGGTCGTGTGAAGTCGGAATCATATCAAAACAAATAGACCACTAAGTGGTTACAACGGAATTCTAGAGAAACTCCAGGTAGCAGTGAAACTGGCCGCTAGACTGAGCACATATTGTACATATTATATTACATATCATCGTATTACATATTATATTATGCATATTATAATAATAAGACTAAGAGTTGTGTCTTTGTTGTCAAGAGACACCGCTATTAAGTAAAAATCATCACAAAATCAATAACAGACGCACCTAATAATTTTAGATGGCCCGGCTTCTCCCGATCGTCGTTCTCGACCGACTCCGGAATTTTCAGAAGTGCCAGTGTGACCGCCGCAAGTAAGGTTATTGCCGTAAATACTCCATAAAGAATGTGTACCGTTGAATCGCGTATTCCATCAGTGGTGTCGGAGGTTCGAAACACGACGAACAAGAAGATTCCTCCTCCCACGAGACTGAAAATTGTGCTTTTAAAAGGTTAATTCCACTCAGTTCAGCTTATAATCCATTAGATGTCTACCGAATTCAATGAAAATAAAAGCAGAGATACTGTTGCGCATCAACAATTTAAGAATTCTTCATATTAGGCATCGCCGTTTTTATTCTTGGTTCTAAGCAGTGTGGTAAATCGAAGAGTTCATTTCAAGGTAGAGAATTAAAATATTGCTGCCATCATCAGACAATCCCTCCATACCACTGAAAGTGTAGAAATTCACTGTGCGTGTGTGCTAAACATGTCCATATATCCTAGCGATAATTCTTAGTAAGTGAAGCTAGTACAGCTATAAAGTGATAAATATCGAGGACAGTTGCGGTTATACCGTTTCCTTGGCAAGGAAGGTAGTATTAGGTTGTCCCACAGGTCTTCGCCGTTTTTTTTTCAACGATTCACTGCAGATTTCGCCGGCGGTCTCTTGCATAGCGCTGCACAGCTTTCGAAAGAGAATGATTTGCTCTATCAGAATATATATTGCATTTCTTTTTCCATCATGCACTTTGTCAATTTTTAAGTCGTTGAAGTGAAAAGTGAAAAAGTGAAAAAGTAGCCGTTTGCGCACTTGTTCCTTCGCTTAGGTTTGTAATTTTTTTGCGCAATTTTTGACAGCATTTGGAAGACAATGCTCTGTACTACAAGAATATGTGTTAGAGCTAAACGCTCATTTGTCCTTTATTGATTTTTAGGTCATCAAATTGGGACGTCCGAAGGAGGATGGTTATTTTTGCCGACAGCTCCTGCTCTGTGGTTGGACTTTTGGGGTTGATTTTATATGTCGTTCGAAAGACAATGTCTTGCTCTATAAGAATGTGTGTCGCGTTTGTTGATTTCTACTGAATATCAACAAAATGCCAAAAAGAGAAAAATCGCCTTCACCAACAACTCCTTCGACTTCTTCAGTTGTTGATATTCGACAAAAATCAGCGTGAGCCAATAAGCGCGACACAAACTCTTACTGAGCAAGACATCCTCTTCCAAACGACATATAACACCAAGCAAAAAAGTCCAACCACAGAACCGGAGTTTTGGTAAAAATTCGGATGGGAAAGGCGGAATTCCCAATTTGATGGACTAAAAATCAATAAAGGACAAGTGAGAAAATAGGGCCAACACATATTCTTGTAGCACAGAACATTGTCTTCCAGGTGCTATAAAAAACTGCGCAAAAAATTACAAACCTAAGCGGAGAGAACAAGCGCGCAAATGGCTACTTTTTCACTTTTCACTTTTCACTTCAACGACCTAAAAATTGACAAAATTCATGATGAAAAAAGAAAGGTAATCCATGTTCTGATAGAGCAAATCATTCTCTTTCGAAAGCTGTGCAGCGCTATGCAAGTGACCGCCGGCGAAATCTGCAGTGAATCGTTGAAAAAAAAATGACGGGACTTATGGGACAACCTAATATTATACCACTGAAAGTAGTCCTCAAGAAGTAGACGTGGATCGTGGTGTAACTTGTGACCTCATTCTTCTTTTTGTTTCTTATTTATTATAGTGAGTCCATGAGGATACGCCGACAAAATATTTGTAATTAAACACGAAATAACAAAGAAAAAACCCCTGGATTGAACATAATGTAGAATTGTGTCAAGGGCCCACCGTCAGTGAAATTGAGCCGCAAAAGGAGATGGCTATAGCAAAGACGACACCCCCCCCCCCCCCTTAAATAGTATGAAAGTCAGGGGAGAGCGTTGGTCAATCTTCTTCGAGACGCGCCATGCGTTTTACTTCAGCGACATAGCGAGGCAATTTGAAGACGTATTTGGCCCGACTTGCTGTTTCCAGTTGATCAACAAGTCAGTGCTTTATTCGCTACAAACAAGTTTGGCACCACTTCACCTAACCCGGTGGGATATAAGGCTTATGTGGCCTAGGCGGCACCCGTGCCAAGACTCCTGAATGAGGTACACGCGACAACCAGCGGCTCTTCCGACTGCGCCTCAGAAATTGTAATGTTCCAACTACCGCCATGGTGTTTCTTGCAGTGTAGCCCATTATCGCATCTGAGGAAAAAGCAATGTGCATAAATTGACATTTGTGCAGTGCCAACGTAGATGACTAACGTAGGCCACAAGTGACAGAAAATTTGTCCGACAGTGGCACATTGACAACTTGTCAAAGCTGATGGAGAGTTTTTTTTTAAATCAGGTTAAGGCGCTTGAATAGATGTTGCAATAAACAAAGAAAAGTGCATGATTTCATGTTGTCATAAAAACTCCGAGAATCGAGCCGAGAAGCCTTAGCAGCTTGTTTAGTAAACAAGCAAAAATGTGGCTCTTAATGAAGGTTCGGCAGAAACAGGTGGACAAAAGCTTACAACCCTGAACTGCAACATTTCGCACAACTAGCACCTCCTCTAAACATTTATATAAACTCTATAAGTTCACGA
Organism: Heligmosomoides polygyrus polygyrus; assembly: GCA_947396885.1. Taxonomy (NCBI): domain Eukaryota; kingdom Metazoa; phylum Nematoda; class Chromadorea; order Rhabditida; family Heligmosomidae; genus Heligmosomoides; species Heligmosomoides polygyrus. The sequence continues at coordinate 83,645,381 of OX377206.1, forward strand.
TGCGAATTCAACTGCTATTTTATAAGATAATATGCGAAATGACGCTGTAAAAGTTGCACTTTGAGAAGCCGCTCAGTAAGTGATGTACCATGGAATTATGTATTATGTAGGTAGCCGCACCTTCCTTCTGCCAGTGCCCAAAGTAGGGCACTGTTTCTCGATGATGTTTCTGCTGTTGAGTTTTGCGATAAATATGTTCCTTGGCCAGTCCACAGAACTGAAAAGAGGTTTGGAGAAGTAGACTTGCTGTTTTCTGGTGAATGTAGAAAAAACTTAGACGTCAGAATTTTTTGAGTGCTCTGAGCTATAAAAAATGGACCGTGGAAGACCGACGTTTGCTTGCTAAAACGGTATGATCACCGACAGTGCTGGTACGTGTTTCACGAGGTGCACAGGGATAATATACAGTCGTTTACTTCGTGGCTTGGTTCGCTACGGCTGACTAGGCGTTTTTCCTATTCTTCTTTTCTGCAACTATTCAACTGCCTCAACCAGCTCTTGAGCAGAGACTGATGAATGGAAATAGGAGACTCACTCCCCACGCGATCATGGTGCAACTTAGATTCTGTGCTGCTTGCGGTAACTTCCTGAGACATTTACAGGTGATGCTAATAACACTCCAGATGAACAACCATCTACTCCCTACTAGATAATCTGCCGGTGCAGCACGCTATACAAGCTCATAAATGTGCTCCTCTTGCTTCAAACTAAATGATTTTCCAAGGTCGTCAGACAGTTTCAGGCTTGCTAATTTATTCAGTAGACCAAAACAAAATTACAGGCCAGCAACGAAGTAACGCGGCGTATAGTAAAAGACTCACTGGCAGCTCCAAATCCTATAATTCCGCTAGATATGTAGAGGTATATTTCGTTCAAATACAAAAATCCGGCCTAAACGTAAGGCTGTGATCTTTGGGCTACCTATCTTTGGATTTCGGACACATCTTACTGAAAACAAACTCGTCAGCAAAAATCTGCCAGTATTTCAAATCGTAATATCAAACACGCAATGTAGCGTGTCGATTCTAAATGTTGCGCTTAATATAGAAACCAACCTGGAACACGGCATAGCACAGCACTCCTATCATCATAGACCATTTCGGTGTTAGAACTGCAACAAATGGAGCCGCGACCATATTAGAGACAGTGAATACAGCATAGATAATTGAAAGACTGAAAAGGAACATGGCCTTTGACTTGGAAGGCAGAAAACACTGTTTCAGCTCACCTATAGTAACCAGCATGTTTATTCATATTATGTCCATTCGAAGAGCTCTCAATAACTGCTTCTTCAATGAAACCTGAACAAGGCTTTGGCAGTGTGCAGAAGACGCTCCCCTTTTGAGAAATGTGGCTTTAAAGCTTTCACTCACCTTGTGAATTAAAAGCGAAGAAATTCAAAAAGAAACCAAAGCCAAGCTGTATAACATTAATCGTAGACTGGGATAGGCATCCAGCCATAATTAAGGCTTCTAAAGTACATAGATCAGCGACTTAAAAAGAATCTCGACGGCACAAAGAGAAGCGAAGCGTTCGTTGAAGGCCAGAAAATCAAACGTGTCATCGATTCTCTAAATGCGACGAAATGACGACTAATTCTTTCCACGAAGTCGAATCTATAAGCAACCACACAGGCTTATGTAGGCCGACGAAAGAGGGATCATTCCGTCAATCCTGCAGCTTAGAATCACTTCTACTTAAGAAAAATTTAGATCGGCACTGAGTAGGCGGCAAGCGAATTCTTCAGGTCCATCACTTGTACTCGATCGGGTATCAACTGTAGCTTTTGAAGAGCCTACTTTTCGCTTATGGTTCGGGATGTGGAGGTTCTTCCTAGTCTTGAAATGGTTATTCATTTATTGCACCAACCATAAAGAGATAAAAAGGATAAATGACGGCATTAGACAATCCCTTTCGGGGTGCGCTACGCATTCTACTTCTAGGAGATGTCGCGGAGGCGATTTGAATGCGTATTTGGCCATACAATGACATACAGTAGCCAGCCAAATCAGCACCTTATCTTTCCTCGACAAGTCTGGTACCAATTCACCGACCCCGAAGGGATGGAAGGCTTGGTTGGCCTGGACGGGAAATCCGAACCAGGAACCAGATACTGGGTGTACGCGACAGCCGGCACCCCTTCCGACTGCGCTACACGCGCCCCCACACGTTGTACAATTGAATGAAAAGGAAACATGCATTGTTAGAATGCTTTCCGGTCCTTTAAATCCATTTAATAAACGCCCCTCAATGGAAAAGAAAATATTAAAAAATATCGTAGCAGAACAGACTCATTATCAACACGGGAAATAAACGCGAAAGGATGTCACAGGATGGTGTTATACGACTGATGTATACTTCTGTTCCGTCGACTTGAAATGAGATTCAGAAATGCAGATATGTACGAGTAAAGAAGAAGATAAATACGTAGTGCAGAGCTCTTTCAAAGAATGAGATTTTTGAGCCACCAAGCTATTGTTGGGCGAGAAACGGTGAGCACAATGATGAAGTTGCTGCTACGTTTTGAGAAATTCAATTTCTTCAAAAGTGAATCGAGAAACACCGCACAATCAAACAAACAAGCCCGTACATAAGTTATCAAACTGTTTGCATCACCAACTCGTGAACTTCGTAACCATATCAACACTTCTAAGCTTGTAGATTCCTTCAGCCTTAGTGAAGCCTGCTGTGAGAGCAAATATGATCTACATTGAAAGCAATCAAATTCTGGGAGGAATATCGATTTGAATAGTTTTGATATTTTTGAGCCCGTTTCTGTAGCAACGAATTTCAATTGCATGCACACCATCGACTGCTTTGGGGTCAGTGGGAGCTTAGGAGCTATATTACAGTGTATCTTGAAATCTTCTTTAGAACGATATGAGATTGATAAGACCGCGTCCGAACCAGGGATGTGTGATTCCGTTAAACAGTCGAATTTCGTTAAAGTATAGATAGAGACGTATGCAATTGCATGCACACCATCGACATGTAATTGCACATACCGTCTTCATGACAGCTGGACACTTTCAAAAGAAATCTTTAAAACTTCTCGAATTTTGGCAAATTTCGAAATCAAATTGAACACTTTCCAAGTAAAAACGAACTCCATACACATATAACATTCTCTTATAGAAGAATAACGTCCTCTATTTCATATTGTCGGCGGTCACAACAGGTCACCAACGCCGAGATCTGCCGCACATTGCCAAAGCCAGAGCGTCGTTGGCGGGATGGTCATGTCCGGGACCTACATATCTACATAGCAACGAAGGGAGGCCGAAGCCGTCGAGACTAAATAGGTCACAGTATCAGTTTTTTTAAAGAAATACTGAGTGTTACCTACATCATTGGATAGATCATCCAGAGTAGATTCGAATGGTCCCATTTATTTTCTAGTACAACTACTTTGAAGGGAGTTATGGAAAGGCGGCGGAAACGGCGGTTTTTTCCGTCTATTCCGCCCAAAAACCAAAAGACAAGAGAGGTATTGTGTTTAAGGAAGGTCTATATAAGCCCGATACCCGAAGCCTCCTTCCCAACGTCCCCGTCCCGAAGCCTCCACCGCAACGTCTCCGTGTCAACACCTCCACACGCCGTCCTCACCACTCCTCAACTGATATTATATTCTGACAATGTTATTCTCTGTTAACTAATAACTAAAAACTAATGTTACTAAAAGAAACAAGACACCGCGTGTCAGCTGAAACCACTAGACCCCTTCCAATGAAATTCCTAAGTTAGTAAAAATTATCCTTAACAGCCTTCCCTATTCTTTGGATATTTTTTCCCAATATCACTATATTATACAATAGTATGAAATGTAAAAGGGTGTTGAAGTAGTTTTTAATATTCTAATAATTTAGTTTAGAAGGCGTTCGTTTTTATTTAGAAGGTGTTCAGTTTGATTTCAAAAGTAGTCAAAACTCAGGAAACTTCAAAGGCTTCATTTGAAAGTGCCCACCTGTCGTAAATATGGTATATAAAGCGGTCCCACTGATATTATTCGACCCAAACCATCTGGAAGTTCCGTCTCTCGTCGGGTTTGACGACTACATGAACTTTCTAGAAGAAATGGAGTACTGGCTCTCCCGCAGGAGCGTGCCAGCACAATCGGAGAACGCAGCGGTTCTCGCGTTCGCCCTAAACAATTCATGATTCGAATCCGCTTAGTCGAACCGAACCTTCCACACCCATGGTCTGTGGTCTGTTGAACATTAGTACCAGAATTGCCTCGAAAGGGTAAACCAATGAATGACCCGACGGCTGGGTCATCGCAAGACATTGCTAAGGTAAACACGTTTTCAGATTGCCTTCACAATAAAGGACAAAATAAAGGTTTCACTAAGTTTATGCTAGCACTAGTTCTGTTCTTGATGTTCTCAGTGTTCTGATTAGTTTTTTGTATTGTGTTGTTTTTTGCATGGATTTCCACGCATACATAAATCAATAATATACATATGTGTAATCGACGGTGCTAAACAAACCCTGTTTGGGATGGGCCACGCATCCTACTTCTACGGGATGTCGTCGAGACAATTTGAATGGGTACAATGACTTTCGTAGGGTAGGCGATGGACAATTCAGTGAGTGATGTATCTTTCCTAAACAAGTCTGGTGCTAAACTATCTAACAGGGAGGGTTAAAAGTCTTAGTTGGCCTGGGTGGAGTCTGTCCCAAGAAGCTGAATTTGGGGTGCACGCGACACCTGACGCCCTCTCTGACAGCCTCACCAACAGCTCACCTCACCGATGATTTTCCCAAATCTCAAAATGCTAAGGTATAAATGGAACGCGCAGTGCATCTGAAACAAGGACTGATTACAGGTTTCTCCCATACTTACGGAAACCCACATTAGTTATGTGTACCAAATAGGCATGTAAGGTGCCGAACAGGCGTGGTACAAAAATAGCGATCTAGGAGGGAGGTAAAGCATGTTTGACTTCAGCGGAAGTCGAGCCTTGAACAATTCGGTGTACGCGTGAGAGCCTACCTCTATCTGGCGCCCGGCATGATTTGTCTGAAATTCTACCAATGCCGATCGATCAATAGCTATCAACCTAAAAGGTCGTCCAAACTCCAGAACTACAGTCACTTCGGCCCTGGAAAGTTGGCTGATGGTCAAGCGCATTTGCCTAGCGCTGTAGAGTGGTGAAGTATAACGATGAACGGGATGATGAGAGCGAAGAGACAACAGAAACGAGGGGGTCATTTGTAGCATAAGTTAAGGACAAAAGGAAACAAGAATTCCTACATCCGTTTCGTTCCTACCCTTATACGGATGTAAGAAAATAAAAACAAAGAACATAAGAGCTTCCCCGGAACTCCTCAGTAAGGAGGGAAGCTCTTACGAATGTATGAAGGACAAACGTACCTGAGTGTGTCCTGATACACCCCTGATGCATAAGTCGATCATATGAAAAGCCAAAAGTTGTCGAGGTAACGATATATTCACGATTCCACTTCACTGTGTTCAATTGAAAACATTAGCACTTTCTAGGGGTACTGCGATAAGAGAATGTAGCATGGCAGCGAAGGAAGTTCGGCTTGCATCCGTCAGTTGATAAGGGCAAGAAACACCCGTTTACAGCCCTCTAGCTAAGCGCTGGCCGCACATTCCACTACTGGAACTGTTGGACGTCACGAAGCGACCGAGGGCCCGCCATAAATTGTGCTATCACGTCAACGCCGCTTCCTTGACCAACGCTTTCACCTAGGCGGAGTCCAAGCTCGCATTCATCAAGTTCTGTGCTAACTGTGTGCGGTACACACCATGGGACTAGCGCGTATTCCTCGTTCAAGAGGAATAAATCTTGGCTGAGACAGTCTAAGGAATTCTGCTGCAAGAGAAACTAGAAACTATGAGTTGCACAATGACCGCTCAAAAATTCGTCATCCCTTCATAGAAGATACGACCATAAGGTTGAAAGTGCAGTACTACTTTTACAGAACATGTGAATGACCATCTAATCGTGGCGTATTTCGAAATTCTCTCCTGTACAATAACGCTTAGAGCTATTTCAACCAAACACTTATTTCTTAATCAGAAGCCAATAAATATAGGTCTATCAGCCTACTAGTTGCAAATTAGCCCGGATCTATCCTAGTGGGGGAGGCAGCGTTAGGGCATCCCCCGACACGATACCACATTTCCTGAGTTCCCATGAGTGCCGTCGCGTCATTCTGCAGTAGCTGAAGCTCTGGGAAAGCTTCAAGGGGGGGGGACAGGCAAAACACTGCCTAGCCCCTCCCATTAGGACAGATCCCATTAGCCCTATACAAATACTTCCAGCGCAAAGTTTTATCGCTATTCTGTGGCTGCCATAATTTGGAAAAAAGCTGCCAGGTTCAATTTTCGATGAATCTCGGCATTGAGCAAAATCGACTTGTTCAGTGCTTTGTGCCCGAGTTTGCTAGCAAACTTTACTGGCTGACGTTTCGACGACTTCGTCTTTTCCAGTCTCAAACTTGGGTAACTAAACCTGTGGAAGGTGAGCGAAAGAGTGCTAACTCGATTCGATGTACGCGTGAAAGCCTCCTCCATCCGGTACTACCCGCTCTGACTCACTTGATATTTTACCAATGCCGATCGATCAATGGTTATCAACCTAACAGGTCCAAACTGCAGAATTTTAGTCAGTTCGGCCTATCATCACTCAATAAAACTTATTGAGTTTAACACACTAGTGAAAACTCAACTCAACCGAATTGCTGCTCAAAATAAGGATAAGAAGAATATGAAAACATGAAAAGAAAAGAAATTGTATTTATTAAATTGCAAAGCTTAATATAATTGGCACTCATGCTATCAATCAAGAAAGTAGTTCTGAGCAGCGAAGAAGTTTATATCGCAGTCTCTGCATCCATTGTGTCATTTGTGGTATAATGGATTGCAACAACTATGTCAACTGTCGCACAACAGATTTTATAATTCCAACCTATAAGAAAGGACAAGCAAATTGTATGTCCAGTAATGCCGTTTACTACCTCCCTTGTGCAGAGTGCGGCAAACAATCTTCTTCTTCTTCTTCTTCTTCTTCTTCTTCTTCTTCTTCTTCTTCTTCTTCTTCTTCTTCTTCTTCTTCTTCTTCTTCTTCAGCGTTTGTCCCGCTTCGTAGCGGGGTCCGCTCTTCTGATGTCGTGACGCCACCTTTCTCGATCCTGTGCTTCATCAGGTTGGATGCCAGTTACTTTCATGTCCATATGTAACCTATCGGACCAAGGCTGCTTCGGGCGTCCTCTAGGCCGCTTTCCTGACACTTCCAACTCAAGGTCTATCTTGCGGACGCTGTCTCCTTTCCCACGCAAAACGTGGCCGTACCATCGCAAGCGAGCTTCGCGCATCTTGTCGCTATCGGCGCGACACGAACGTCTGCCGAATGGCATCATTTCGGATGTGGTCCATGCGCGTGACTCCAGCTGTCCAGGGCAGCATCTTCGTCTCCATAACGCTGAGGCGCGTTTCAACTTCCTTGGTCGCTGGCCAACACTCAGCGCCGTACATCGCTACTGGCCGGATGACTGCTCTATAGATCTTCGACTTCAGGTGCTCTGGTATCTTCCTATCGCAGAGCACGCCAGTCAGCGAACGCCACAGGGGTCCGAACATCGCCAGGCGCTCGCACCAAGCTTGCACCTCTCGCTCAAGTTCATCTTTATCTTCGCTAGCGAGCATCACGTCGTCGGCATAAAGCAACGTCCAAGGGACGGGCTTGTGAAGATCTCGTATGATGGCGTCCATGGCGACAACAAAGAGGAGTGGAGAAAGCGCAGAACCCTGGTGCACCCCAACAGAGATGGGAAGCTCCATTGAGGTTCCAGCTGCAGCATACACTCTACTCTTTGGGCAAGAGTAGAGCATCCGCACCCACTCTATAAGTTCCTCAGGTACGTTGTGTTGTCGTAAGGCGTACCATATAACCTCACGCGGTACGCGGTTGAAAGCCTTCTTCAAGTCGAGAAAGGCTATATGCACTGGCTTCTGTCTCTCGCGATGCTTCTCCACCAGGAGGCGGGCGGCTTGGATAGCATCAATGGTCCCACAACCAGACACAAAACCGCACTGATTGTTGGAGAGCTTGACGATTTCACGAATACGTCTGTTGAGGATTCGCTCGAAGATCTTCATGCTGCGCGAAAGCAAGCGAATCGGACGGTAATTGGAGCAGTCTGCAGGACTGCACTTCTTGTTCCAAGTCGGAATTGGAGCTGTTGTGCCAACACTCCGGTACTTTCCTCTCTTTTACTACCTGGTTGAAGAACTCAGCCAACCACTCAGCAGGATACCAGAGCTTCGACTTCCAAACATCGGCTGCCAGATCATCCGGTCCTTTCATGGCTTCATCTTCTTCAGAGCCGCTTCTGTTTCCTCCACGGTGATCTTGTGAACGGGACCGTGAACAGAACCCACAGAAGGGATGGCCGGGTGAGGAAACTCCATAGTGGAAATTTCCTCAAAGTAATCACGTCAATCAAGTAATCGCTTCAGCGCCTTTTTGCGGTCTGTTAGAAGATGACCGCTCTCAACATTGATGCCAAAGAACTTTTCAATATCCTCGGTTTGGCGATGGCGGGTTTTAGCAAGTCTGTACAAATACCGCTCACCATCGCGCGACGCGAGCGGTGATGAGACCATCGCGTTGACATCACTATAATGAGTGGCTTTCGCAACAGCCACGGCTTTCTTTGCAGCTTTCTTCGCTTTCTGATACCTCTGCCAGTTGTCGGTTGTTTTGTCGCCGAGAAACACATGATACAGCGATCTCTTCTCTCGAACCTTCGCTTTCACATCGTCTATCCACAGCCATGTCTGCTTGTCGACCTTGCGTCGTCCAGGCTTCGCAGTGCCGAGTTCCAACCTTGCAGCTTGGCGTATCGCGTCGGTCGCTTTCTTCCAAGGTTTCGTCGACAGTCGTGACTGTCGGCAACCGTACGCGGAAAATCACAGCTGCTTCCTTCTCTTTCATTCGCCACCACTTGATTCTTGCAGCACCGCATCGCTCGATCTGCTTCAGCCTCAGAGGAGCGATCTTCAAAGTGCAGATCAGCGGTGGGCGCTGTGGGAGACTGAGACTTGGAGCTCCCACTACAGTATGAGATGAGGTGGGAGTGCGTTTTCGGAAGACGGTGTTCACAATGGTGAGATTATGCGATTCCGCATACTCAAGAATACGCTCACCATCGGCGTTATGTGACCCGTATCAGAAACCACCATGACAGCTGTACCTGCCCTTCGCAGCACCTACGTGCCCATTAAGGTCACCAGCGACTATGATGACATCTTTCGGCGGTACCTCTGCTGTCTTCTCATCAAGCAGGCTCCAAAACTCATTCCTGGCTTGATCGGAGCAGCAAGTCTGCGGAGCATACACAGAGAAGTGATAGAGTCGATCCTTAGCGGCGACAACGATCTTTATCAATCGATCGTCGAAGCGCTCAATGCTTACAATCGAGTCACGAAATCGTTCGGAGACGATTATTCCGACACCACAGGTAGTCCTGGGACTTCCACATAGAACGGCCTTGAGGCCACGTCCTATGTCCCTTGACTTGCTGCAGGACCACCTCGTCTCCTGCATCTACAGTACGGCAAACAATATGTTGGTATAACCGCAGGAAAACTTAAAATTAGATTGAAAGAGCATATAAATAACATAGTTAAAGATAAAAAGAATAAAATCATTTACAAACATTTCCGCAACTCTTTTAGTAGCAAAATGTTCTTTCTGTGTATATTGGACAATCTAGAGGAGAATAAAGACGTTAATGTGCGAACGAAAAAGAACGCTTTTGGATTAAGCTTCTCTTGACGGCTTACCCGTTTGGTTTCATCTTTTCGCGTATCACCAAGCCCCTCTCACATAAACCGAACCATCCATTCTTCAGTCTAAAAATAGTTAAAAATCGAGCTAATAGAGGAAGGAAACGCAAAAATAAGAAAACCTCGGAATAAACTGAACCTAACAATATTATAAGCGAAGTCTCCCTCTTCCTCCATAATGTTAGCAACACGCAGTATGACCTGTTCAGGTTTTTGAAATCAAAACCAAAAAGTTTCATAAGTGCATTGATTAAAATTACAATGAACAGTATGGAAACTTTCAACATTCCTAAAGATAAAAAATTTTATTACTTAGTTCTCTGTGCTATTTTCACTTCAGCTTTAATACCACAACAAGTAAAGTTAGCAACAAAAATGATGCAATAAATGTTAAAGTGCCACTCTGCGACAGCATTTTGGACACGTATAATTTAACCCATTGGCGACCGCGCGAGAAATCGCGTGTCTGTCGCATGGGACCGCGCCAAAGCGTGAATCTCATGAAATCACTACTTCACGATATTACAAATGAAACTCCCTCTTAATCGTTTAATCAAACATTGGAGAAGGCTAGAACAGGTCCAAAAGCAGGACGTAGAAGACGTATTTGCTGCTATAAGAAAGTCTGAAAAGAAAAAAAGGCGCAGGTTCGCCACGAATCGTGCAAAGAAGGTGACCACACGATGTAGCAAGTGTTTGAAGTATTTTAGTTTAGATTGTTTTCGAAATTTTTACAAGAAATGTCACTAGTTCTTTTGTACATAACAATTTTGTAAAACGTGAAGGGAGTTTGTGAAGAGTATCGATTTTTCGAAGCTTGAATAGTGTGTAGTGTTGGTTATTTTTTTATCAATGCTTGGAAGTAAATGACTCCCGTACCACTGTGCAGATAGCGTTGGTAGGATCCAACATATAATGAATACTAGTAAACTATGAAAAAGCGAGAAATGGGCCGCAGGGAACCTGTTTTATAATTGCGGCCCAAAATCGACCCGCGCGGTCGTCAATGGATTAGCTAAAGTCGTTAACAATAAGAATGTAAACAAACTAATTGATGAGCATAGTAACATAATATACAGACCCTTTAAAAACATTTATAAATACGAAGACCCCTTTCAAAAAAACTGTTCAATTACAATAAGTTTTTACAAAACGCTGACATTACTGTACAACATGATATACCTTGATTTGTCACAAGTTCCCATTATTTGTAGATTCATTCTGTAACCGCGCTGTGACGGAAGACGTCAATGTTTTCAAGAATTTGTATAGAATGTATGAAATTTGAAGCAAAGGAACTAAATATAGACCAAAACCTCACTTCAACACATGTGCAACAAAAAACATCTGGCAATCTCTTTGAACAGGTACTTATTAAAATTAAAAACAAATACAAAATTCAGGCTACTGTAATTAAAATAATAAGGGATATTTTATAATTATTTTTCAAGAATCGAAAAGCTAGACCACTTATTTACATTGACAAAGCTCAGAGTACTAGCATCTCTAAAAATACCTTTCTCGAGTTAAATACATACAACAATTTTTTATATTTTATCCTCTTGATAAAGCGTCCTCCAATTATGGAATTGCTTGCAACACTTTATTTCGAAATAATTCGACAAGAGATGGAAAATCTAAAAATTTCTTCAAACAATAATATATACATACGATCCAACAATGATGTTCATGGTATTGTAGCCAGGCGCAATGCATTTATTTCTAGTATTATTTTAACCCACAATTGTAATAGAACTATACCTCTAATCTACTGCATACCTAAGCTTCACAAGAGTCCGATAAAATTCAAATTCATAACAGGCGCTTCAAATAGTAGTGTTAAACCATTGGTTGTTGAAGTAATGACGATCCTATCCCATTTCCACAAACATTTTTAGAACTATGCCTACAACGCTTACTGCAATACTGGTTGTTTAAAGAATTTTTGGTCCATCGACGACATAAACATTTCCAACGAAATCTGTTACATACATCCAAGACATAAACCTTAAACTCTACCCAGCTGATTTTGTGGATATGTTTGCTAACATACCACATGATATAATTATTAGAAACGTCACGGAAATAATTAATGTGTTTTAAAAACGCTAATAAAAACTTTCTGATAGTGGATAACTACAAAACTTTTTATGGCTGCTCTCCTTCTAATAATAACAAACATAGATCCTACAGAAAAGAAGACATAATCTGCATGATTGACTATTAATTACAAAACTCTTATTGTAAACTAGGTGGAGCTTTATATAAGCAACCAACTTAAAGGCGTTCCACAAGGAGGTAATTCTAGTCCAATGATTGCTGATTTAACCCTTTCCTTTCTCGAATTCAAATACGCTTTCAGAAATACATTGTTTAACAAAGTTTTTTGTCCATTCAGATATATGGATAATATACTTATGGTGCATAACCTTGAAGAAACTAGGTTAGATCAAATCATTTCTGAAACTTACGAAAATTGCCTTGAATTAATAATTATACACAAATGCAATTTTCTAGACCTTACCAGACCAGACCAGATAGTGAACGATTGCATTTTCACTAAGCAATACAATAAAACCGATTATTTTCCTTTTAGCCGAGTCAGATTTATAATATAATAATAATCTCATAATATAATAGCTCGTATACTATTCCCTTACAAGAGGAATAACTTTAACAGAAACTTTACGAATATCACGATGCTGCTCTAAAGAAGACGACTTTATTAGTATACTTTGCAATTTGATTACCTCCTTGCTTCAATTACAGTATAGCAAAGATCTAATTCTTCAATCCGTAGTCAAAGGTATACTTAAATACAAAAGTATCGCTTACAAACACGGACTTGTAAATTCTTTTAAAGAGATTTATCGGTTCGTTGAGCAACTTAGCAACATAACAACCAACTGTCTATGTGACTTCATATCCTTTTATTTTGTGATTTAATTTTTGCCTCTAGCCCAGGTATACTAATTGCCTGTTTCTCTGTAGAAACAGTGACCTTATACGAATATATTGCTATAGGCATCGACCTTTCCTGTAGGTCCCTTCCGCTGACCTCGATCTCTCTACGGTCAGGCCCCATAGGCGATGCCCGCCCCTTTTGACCTTATTTTTTGTGTATAAAAACACAGCACATGGTGATTCTAGTATCGCCGTCACTCCCTGCCCTAGAGATGATCCTCCAGGAGTGATTGTATTCTTTCGCTTCTCTTCTTTAGTAATTATATCCTGTATAGGGCTTAGAGGGCGCGTGTAGTGCAGTCGGAGGAGGCGCGACTGCCGCGTGCACCCGATGTCAGGTTCCTGGTTCGGATTTCCCGCCTAGGCCAACCAAGCCTTCCATCCCTCCGTGGTCGGTGAATTGGTGCCAGACCTGTCTGGGAACGATAAAGCGCTGACTTGTTCATCGGCTGGCCACTGCAAGTCATTGTATGGCCAAATACGCATTCATGTCGCCTCCACGACATCCCGTAGAAGTAGAATGCGCTGGCGCATCCCAGAAGGGATTCAGTAACGCCGTCCTTTATCCTTTATCCTTTGATAGGGCTTAGAGGTAAAACAGGGTATAACTATCACTAAAATCCTCTACTAAAATGTCTTCTTGCACCCAAAACAACCCCATTCTCTTATTGAACCTTCACTACCCGCAGTCATCGGTTGTCATCCCTTGGCAGGCTGTGACATTAAATTGTTGCGATTTCTGACACCACTGACCTGCATCTGGTGTTTTGCACCAACAAAGTGGGAAGTACCTACTCTTTAGCTGCTCGTGGATGATTGCCGCAGGCTATTTTCGTTTCATTATCCACCGTTGATTGAGGGTTTCGCCTCGTTGTTGTTAGGTTCATGATATCGGGTAAGGAAGCATCCCTAACATAGTGTTTGTTGGAGCATACTCTCAATCATATTCTTGGAATCTATCCTAATTAGGAGGGGTAACCGTTAAGTGTTAATTTCGTATGTCATTCCATACCACACAACCACGTCCCCTAAATTTAAATGAAAGCCCTCGCATCGTCATCATTAACACATCACAACTTCATCATCCTTATTTCAATATCCTTATCGTTATCTCGCCTCCGAAATCTCTGCATTCCATTTTTGCAATTGAGAGCTTGTTTTGCTGCTACGCTACGATTCATTGAATTTCGCATTAGAGGCAAGCATGGAATAGAGAAACATTCAAGTCCGTCAAATGTTATGTTTTTTCTCGGTTATGTTCCTATTCTTGTATGACGCACGAGCATGTGCAATAAATCAATAAATCATAGGACAGCAACTGAAGCTCAACTGAAGCTAAAAACTCAAAAAAAACGAAAGCCATTACATGCCTCACCACTCCTATGTATGTGTTAGGATCGATCCGATCCTTGCCTAGGTAAATACAACTCACTACCTCGTTCGTATAGACGATTCCACTCACCACAAGGGTGGCCATTGGCGAAATTTATGCGCGGCCTGTTCCGTCGACAATTCTGTCCAGTCGAGCGCATTGTCCAGATCGTCAAGCTCAGAGCGCATGACAAATGTGGCCAATCGTCGTACTTACCTATGCCCTGTCTCACAAGTGTGGTTAAGGCAGCGTCCAGGTTAAAAATCGAAGAGGCGTCGAACCAAGCCATAAATGTAAGTGAAAAAAATCCGGCACGGTAGCCCACAACCAAACTTGGAAGAAACATCATTCGGAACGTCAATGAGCAGGGCTAAAACTGGACTTCAATGTCACCATGGGGTCCTGCTGATTATTGCGCGATTCGTCGAAAGCCGCCAGAAAGAAATCGCAAGCTGGCAGGAAGAGAGAAATTTGGGATAACCCACTTCTTTCAAATGCGAATGAAATTCTGAATCTTTGCTCATCTTTGCCATGGTAACTCTATTGCGACCACTATTATGAGCTAGCTCGGGTGCTTGTAGCGCAGTCGGAGGGGTGCCGGCTGTCGCCTGCACCCGATGCAGGTACCTGCTTCGAACTTTCCGCCCAGACCAACCAAGCCTTCCATCCCTCCGGGGTCGGGGAAATGGTACCAGACTTGACTGGGAAGAACAAGGCGCTGACTTATTTATCGGCTGGCCATTGCAAGTCATTGTATGGCCAAATATGCATTCACGTCGCCTCCACGATATCCCGTAGAGATAGAAACGTGGCACCTCCCAAAAGGGAGTGAGTAACACCGTCCCTTATCAATATCTTATCTTATCAGCTAGCAAGAAGCAAAGCAACTCAGGACTAATTCTTGCGGAAGTCCTTAACCAAGCGCCAGTTTATTCTATTACAGAGCTGAGCCCATGTAGCAACGATCCTGACGAGAAATTAAGGACGTTCCAGCGCTGGTACAAGCTAAAAATTGATTCCATCTGGCGCCTCTCTTAAGGGAAAATTAACCTCAAACTAGCGCCGTTCTAAGCTTGGAACACTCTAGAATTGAGCACGAAACCAAAGCCACTCACGGCCAGAAATTCTAACAGAACTCGGAGAATTCAGATGGAACCCTTTAAATTCAAGAAGAGCATACGGCAACTTTGACCCAGATTTCAAGCGAGATTCAGGGAATTCCAGCGGGATCATCTAATAAGGACGCGGGTTTGAGGAACTCTAATTAGGCTCTTGTAGTCATCCATATATGAGACTTCGGCCAGAAGTGAGGTTAACTGTCTCATCCAGAAAGGCGACGCTGCCTGATATGACGACGATAGTAGAATCAGGAACCGAAGTAGCCAAACGTTGCAAGCAAACCCAGTTCGAAAGCACGTCTATGCTCCAGTCCAGCTCGACACCGGCTGGGCAAAGGATGCAGCTTAACGGGACACCAATCCATGTAGAAAATACTAGTGGGGCCGATCTAAACAGAGGTCGCAGCCTAACTCCACGCTGAATCACTCCAATGCTGTTGGTGAACAACGCAGCTCAAACTTAAAATTAAATAGATCGGAGAAACTGAAAGGCAGGAAAGAGAAGGAACTGCACCGAATATGAGGCAACATTTGGCACTCAACAAAGAAAAGAAGCAAGTTGTGAAGAAGACACGGATTCTAGCTGCCAAGGCGATATTATCTAACCTCGAAATTTTTAAACATGTCGGAGGAACTGACAAAACATACATAGGAGATACTAACAGAAAAAACAGCTCAATAGAAAGAGAATTCAAATGCGAGCAGCAGAACTGCCTTCCAACATCTCATAACATGACGTGAGACTCCCAATGATAGTCAACACGTGTCGTCAGCCGTCAACACCAGCGGTCATGGTGTCCTGTGGCGCCGCCCTGTGTACCGGAGATTCAACTCTCTCTCTCCACCTCGAAACTGTCCCGCCCACGTTATATACGACGCACGGAAATTCAATACAGACAATGATGCCCTCCTTCCTCAGATACCACTTTCGCTTCAAATTGGGCAAATTTTATTTTCAAACCCATGATCACCTTTAAAAATAAAATGGACATTAAGCAAACCAAGCCAGACGTACCTAGAGTTCAAGTAGACAACGTCTAACGAAGTTGAAATCATATTTTTCTTAAAGAAAATTTGGATCTATCCTAATCGGGCAACCGTTGAGTGTCGGTTTCGTATGTTACTCCATTTCATAAAATCACGTCCCTGAAGTTGAATTAAAGCCCTCGCATCATAGGACAGCAGCCGATGCTCTTCTAGAAACCCCAGCAAGAGATTGGAGAAGCAAATCACTGTATGCCTCCCCCCTCCAATTAGGATAGATCCGAATTTTTTTTTGAATTCACCTTGGCACACCCTTGTCTTCACAAAAAATAATTAGGTACTGTTTGAATAAACACAACGTTCTTATCAGTTGACCGTAAGCTATATTTTTAGGCTTATCCTCACATGTTGGAGATCAGCGAATTTGCTGGTCTGTTGCACGGAAGGATTGCACCGCACACTTGTTCTACATTATTTGTATCGTCTATGTATTTGGATGCATTGTCCATACATTGCATTGTCTACATATTGGAAGCGTAGGGTAGTTGCTGTATACGTGTGCGCCAATCTAGTGACAGCAAAATCCATCATAATAAAAGAAATACTGTCAACTGTATAGCGTCTAGTCTAGTGTCTAGATGCCTCACATACACCTCAGAGACGTGGGTTATACGAAAGCAGGATGAACACGCGATGAGCGTAGTGCAGCGTGGAATCGAGAGGACGATGCTCGGGGTGACACGACTCACGCAAGTGAGAGAAGGCCTCCGGAGTTCCGAACTTCGTCGACCTTCGAAGATCAGAGACACTGTCGCGTGGGCCAAGTTGTCGAAAATTAGGCGGGCGATGTCTAGTAAGGGCACTAATAATCAAATAAGCATTTCATTGCTCAGGACGAGTGCACGGCACAAGTCTCCACTTGAACAATCCTTTTTGTCGGAGCACATTAGAATGCTGCTATACCACTGTCTTAGTCAAAGGAGTAGAAATTCTATACCCATTCAAATAGTGTACACATTTCATCCTAAGGTACTCTATATAGGAATTTTTTTCCACAAAATCTTCTTAAAGCAAGAGATTATCTTTCTTTTGTTATAAAGTATCTGTTTCAACTCGAACACGTTTTGTTTTGTACAAAACGTGCAGTATAAAACTGTATAAAACGGACAAGTTTCTGATGCCCCATTCTCGCTCAACGGAGCATCTCGAATGCTCCAGCTATGTGTATCTGGGTCGCGAAGTCAACATGGCCAATGACCTAGCACCAGAGCTGAGCAGGAGGTAACGAGCTGCTTGGGGAGCTTTCAAGAGCGTCGAAGAAGTCGCGAAGAAGACGAAGAACGTCCGACTCCGTGCCCACCTATTCGACTCCACTGTTCTTCCTGCCCTAACATACGCCTCAGAGACCTGGGCTATACGAAAGCAGGATGAACACGCGATCAGCGTCGCGCAGCGTGGAATCGAGAGGACGATGCTCGGAGTGACACGACTCACGCAAGTGAGAGAAGGCCTCCGGAGTTCCGAGCTTCACCGACGTTCGAAGATCAGAGACGCTGTCGCGTGGGCCAAGTTGTCGAAAATTAGGTGGGCCGGCCATGGAATTCGATTCGCAGACACCCGCTGGACGAGAGCCATCACCGACTGGATTCCGCGGGATGTCAAGAGAACACCAAGACGCCCACCAACGCGTTGGTCGGACTTCTTTGTGAAAGCCCTGAATGACCGCTATGACGCTCTTCGTGTCCCTCGAGCGAGGAGGATCCATTGGAGCACTCTGGCACGCGACAGAGACGAATGGAGACGCTGCTGGCGCCCGCTCGAGTAAACCGCTGATCAACGGGACTACAGGTGATACAGGTGATATAGGTGATAAAGGTGATAAAACGTGCCCCGGTTTAAAATGATAAGGATTCAATTTAAAATGAAAATGGTATATATACACAGAGAGATCTTTGAACTACCGGCGTTGGTCTCTGCTCTGCTTAAAGATGGAGACCAACTCTTCTGTGATGCGATGTGCTCCTCAGATGCAGATTGTTTATTGTGCTTATTTGTTTCTATCCGTTTTAGGCCATGTTGTAATCCACGAACTGAATATTTCAAAAAGGGCTGTACTCGTACTCTAATAATAGTGGAGATCGAAGATGTTAAGGAATTCTTGGTCAAATAATTCCTAGAAGTAAAAGTATCGGGATAAACGAGGAGCTAAACTGAATGGTCGCTAAGCCAATTATAATCGCTACCAAAGAATTTTGTTCAGTCACGAAGGCTAACAAAACCTATTTCTCAATTTTTCAACCTAGTTGAAGCCACGCTTTCAATAGATTTTCGTCTCTTAAAAATTGCTGCCACGTATATATGAGGCTTTACATATGCTGGGGACGGTCAGGAGGTACACGCGCCCCTTGCTGGGGGGCGTGCGACCTTCCTCTCATCCCCCTGGCTCACCCACCCCCAATCCCCTAGTCTTCACCGAGAGTCTAACGGCTGCCTTACGAAACCTTTAACATGCAAAACAAAAGTTTCCGGTCCGCAGAACAGCGGTGTACCTCCTGACGCCACGCCCCCAGCAAGGGACGGGTGTACCTCCTGTTGCGTGGCCACATATGCTTACCACCGGTAAACGGCTTAGATCGACTGCTAGCTCTGATCGAAACATTCTATTCCCAAGTAACTCTTTATGGAACATAATGAGAAAACAATGAAAGCAAGTACAAGTACTACATGGCACGACACAAACTATCATAGTAGTTCATATAGCCTGGGCGGAGCCTATCAAACAAGCGTCTCTTTCCCAAAATAAACGGATCGAGGAAAGACAAGTAGCCATAAATGAAAGTGTCATGACAGCTTGAAACATTGCATGGTTTTCCAACGAAAAGCACAGCAGAGTCTGAGAGTACAGCATGGTTCACAAAAAAAAAAACGATGGCCAACGAAACATAATGTCATCCCGCAAACGCCATCGAATGAGAGGCTTCGGTCGGAGCAGGTGAACGAGGCGAGCGAAACACGTCTTCGACCTAGCTAACACAAGCAGTTCAGCTTCACACGTGCGCGGCGGCGCCTCGCTTCCGTCCGCCCAGGCCGGAGCCCAACTCGTCAACAAATGAATAGGTTAAAGAAAATTCGGTCTCATCAGTGGGAAGTCGGTAGAGTATTTGGCTTTACATAGAACATCTACAGATATATTATTTGGTTCATGGATCACATTGTTATATTTAGAATCGGGTGCAAGACCGAAAATACATCACAGGAACTAAGAAGACGCAAGTTAATACCGTAAATCATCATGACTGCAAAGAAGGCTCAATTTGGAGTTGTTAGCAGACTGTGTTGTGTAAAATTAATTTAGACATCGTCATTAATATCATCATATAGTATAGCCAAGACATAGACATATATGCATGTAAGACAACGAGTACACCATCATTCAATGTGAATTCTGAACAACAAAAACTATAGTTAACTCTCTATGTAATGAAAGAACTTGGTGTAAGCACAGGGAAGGAGAGAGAGGAAGTAAAGTGAGACACTCCGAAGAGGATCAGCTATGATTTTCCAGGTGGTTGGTGATCACGACGTCGACCGCAACGTGGGTCGAATGAAAGACGTAGCAGAGGGCTTGCGAGGAGAGAACACGGACGATCAAAAACAACGCAATGAACGACGAGACAAATGAAAGAGGATAATATGACGGTGGAAAGAACGAACGATGAAAGACGCGTGCGGCTTACACATTACTAGTACAGCGCGCGTAGACCGCTAGTCGACGGGTCGGCGGAAATATCCATGGGAGGCGGTCGTTGGGGGACCCGCAGAGATCAGAGAAGGTTTCCGACGGCCGTCACTCAACTTCGGGTCACACACGATGTGCGATTTGATGAATAAAGCGCGGTGGAAAGACTGGACGGCAGTGAACCGCGCGAACGGCGAGAAGAGAAGGAGCGAGAACGACGGGGTGGCTATCGTGGCCGGGGCAGAAGACGAACTAGGCTAGACAAGCAGCGGCGGCCGAGCGGCCGGCCGACAGATGAAAGCCCCTATATGACACTACAACACACAAGTGAGGATAGAAATGGGGACGAAAGACAGTTGCATCACATAAAATCACGAAGGCCACGCTGAAAGAACGAGCGAAAGACGATGATGAGGTACCTCTTGGCTCGACAAAACGTGACCTGAAACAGATTTCAAGTAAGGTTTGCTTAAAGTATAAAATGACAGGGTATGCTTATGTCCTCAGTTCCATCTTTTTGCCCTCCCTCTCCGCCACAGCGAAACTAACCTTTTCTCCCCTTCCCTCTTTGTAATAGATCGGCCGGAAAATAAAGAACACGGATAAAGAACAGCGTCACTCTACCCCCTTTGGGATGCGCCACGCATTCTACTTCTACAGGATGTTGAGAAGTCGATCTGAATGCGTATTTGACAGTACAATGATTTGCGGTGGTCAGTCGATGAACAAGTCAATGCTTTATGCTTCCCAGACAAGACTAGTACCAATTCACCGGAGAAATGGAGAGCTTGGTTGGTGTGGGCGGAAAATCCGACCTGGTATCGGGTGCAGTCGGCACGTTCTCTGACTGCGCTACACACACTCGGCCAGATAATGCTACCAGAAAATCTTAGGAATTTCACACACAACTGTGGGCACTATCGGTAAGCCTGCCGGTAGATCTATCCTATTCGGAGGGAGGTAAACGATATTTTACTCACAATTCCCTTCCTTGAGGTTGTCCAAGACCTGTCCCATGATACTGACGGCTCTCGAACAAATTCAAGTGAGGTGGCGGTGTGGCGCGATAGCTCTGACACAACTGTCACTGTAAGCTCCTGACTAGGATAGAGCCCTACAAGGTATATGTCGCGAAGACAGACACATCGCATAGGTGCGAGAACGCGCCTATCGTAGACACGGTGGCTAATCAGGCACCGTCTCAGCCACATAGGCAGACTTCGGCAAGAGCAGCGGCGCGTTCCCGCACCCCCGCGGTGCGTCTTCCCGGAATGTGCCGTCTGGATACATGGGAAAGGAACATTGGAAACTCTTCGTACAAACGACATTCGACATCACAGTCCCGAATTCCACTGGAAAGGTCGGGGACACTTTTTGCACTTGAGACTTGTTTGTGACCCCTTCTCCAAGCTAAAATGAAGTGCTGTTTAAGTGAGCACTTTCCTAATGCTTATTCGATTTTTCCTGTTTTTGAAAAAGGCGACAACGCTAGAACGTAAGCCGCGACAAATCCACTGCAATAATCTTGGGGTATAATTTGAACACCTTCATAGAAACAACTCTGGTAGGATTCGTAGAAAGTCGAAGTTTGGCAGTCTGTGCCATTCGAACAACCATATGGGTGGTCAAAGTCTGATATACAATAGGCCCTAAGGCCCCGTTTATACTTCCATCGCCGCGCGACGCGATGAACGTATACTGGCCACATTGATCGATCGCGTCGCTCGATCAATGTGGGCTCAATACATGGAGTCGCGTTGCTCAGCGTCGAAGTATAAACGCGCCCTAAAGGCGCGTGGTAGCGCAGTCGGAGTAGGCGCCTGCTGTCGCGTGCACCCAACTCCAAGTTATTGGTTAAGGTTTCCCGCCCAGGTCAACCAAGTATACTATTCCTCCAAGGTCGGAGAATTGGTAAGGAGGGACTTGTCTGGAAAGAGAAAATCGCTAAATTGTTCAACGATCGAACACCGCAAGTCACTGCACTGTCCAAACACGAATTCAAGTTGTCTCCACAATATCCCATAGTAGTGAATGCGTGGTGAAAACAATAATGGAGTTGACTAATGTCGAGCTTTATCCCTTCTTCATTTACCTTTACAAGCGGTCAAAGTGCTACTCAAATATGGGACACAGCAGTTTTTCTTGTGAATAATGGACCACCGGGGAGCATGTGCCGCAGTAAGAGGAATAGTTAGTTATCCCATACACACCGCATCCATTCAATGTACGACTTTCACTCAGACCAACCAGACTCTTCACGGATCAGCGAACTGACGTGAGATATGCCCATCCCGTGACCACTGTAATCCATTGCATAGGCGTAAATCGAACTTGAAATCGCTCAGCACTGCATAAGACGACGGGACCTCTGCCGACGGCGCAACATGCACCCTTACCCAGATTATATGTAGACGACCCAATCCCAAAGCCTTATGGGAAACCCAGCCTGTGCTGCCCTTCAGAATTCAGAATTCAAAATCAAAATTGCTTAAAAGAGCATACATGTGGCAGGTCGTGCAGATGACGTTGCAGATAAACAGCAAAGTGCATTTTCTTCACGAGCGCACACTAAAACAATTCTCGATTAGCAATACAAGTCGGTGAATAACATGCCGTTGCAAGAAGTACAATAATTCCAACCTTGGTCGTTGAAGCAACATCGTCTGCAGTGAAGGACCAATAAGGATGATCATATCTGGAAGGTAGCTTCGCATGAATATTTGATGAGCAAAAAAATAGCTAGAAACTGGAAAAGACACGGAAGTATACAGAGTCTTGCGCGCTACCCTGCAGGTTGTTCCTAACGTTTCCCGTGGTAATTCCCCAAACTCTATTACTCCTAAGCGACAAACTGAGAAAAGTTGTGGGCTTGAAATGGTAGCTGCCTATCTCCTGACATCACAGAGAGCACGATATAAATTTCTTACAACGCAAGGTCGCACGGCGAAGCAATCTTGTCAAGGTCGGACAAATAACCATTTCATGAAGGATGCTACACAATGAGTGAAGTGCTTAAAAACACCTCATAGGCAGACACATTTGACTGACAAGGAATTGCGTTATAACGAGCCTAAAGTCGCTTACAAAACTTTTGCCAAATTGTTGAGTGCAAACACTTCATAAACGTTTAAATCATTAAATTAGAAAAATGCTCAAAAACAGAGTTCATCATTTTTCGAATGAGCTACATAGCTAAAATTTATGGATCTACCAACCAGTGAGCGACGAAGTGAAAAAATTCGCGGTCTTTTCTTTTTTAAAGAACGTTTTAAACAGCTCAAATATAAAACTAAGTACATAATAAAGTCGGCTCCAGTGATCTGAAAAGTAGCTACGAAAATTCGCTGAAGAATCACGTAGCCAAAAAAAAATCAATAGAATAGGAGATGAGTTCGGTTTTATCTCTGAATGAAGGAATTTACGGGCTGGCTGACGTCTTCCTTGCGTATCTGCATACGCAAGATAGGGCCGGCGCAGACACGTGGAATCTATCTCGCTGTATATTCTCCAAGGTCATAGTAGTCACCAATGTCCGTGCACAGACCATGCGGAAAAAGTCGGCTACAAAAAATCTACTCTTAGTCGGCAGTCTTTGAAAAAAGGAATAAATTATTACATCAGTTATGGAGAGTTCGCGTTCTTAATTCGAGGAACCGGATTCGAGTCTCTGCGATTTTTTCTAGTTGAAATATATTTCTTCCCACCAAACTTGAAGCATAAAGCGGTCAGTGTCCTCGAATTTCTCAGATTTTTTCGAAAAAAAAAACGGTATACGATTTTCAAAGGCGAAGTCTATGTAAGGGCTATCCTTCATCGTTTCACTATAGATCATCAAATACCTATGTGAACACAGCTTTTCTTTGTCATCTTAGAACATAGAACACATTTATACGCAAAATTATCCAAACAGATACTTCAAAATCCACAATTGATCAACTCGAAGGGAAATTGAGTGCATTTTTTAGTAAATTTGAATGCGATTTGTGGTAAGTTATTACCACAAATTGCTATGCAATTGGTTAATTACCTTAGGAAGCATTATAGCCCGTACAAAATAAAATGGAATAAATTATTTAAAATTAATATTTGGTATATGTCGCGTAGGTGAGCAGCATTGGTAGCTGAGAACGCCTAAACCAATCAGACCGCATTGAATGGGGACGTCATTCAGAGAGGGCATGTATGTACAGTTGGTGCTCTGATGGGCTGGAATGTGTTCGGCCTGTGCTACGTTTGGTTGTTATTGGCTGGCGCGCTCCCAGCTACCAATGTTGCTCACCTACGCGACATGTACCTCGCAACCAACAAAGCGCGGCTATAGCTTCTAACAAATCAAAGAAAATAGCAGTTTACGCAATTCCGTATTTTCGTTTATCACAACGTCCTTACTTTAGTGCTGCCATGTATATATTGTTCAATCTTGAAGGTCTAAAAAAGGTTATTTCATCTACTCGTTCATCATTCGTCCCTTTTACAGAAACGCTGTAATTCTGCTCACATATTTTCGTTTACTACTGGTACCTTACAAAGTTCGCAAACTCTGTCTTATCGAGGTTGGCTCTGCATTTTGCCTTTATTCTTACAGATTTTCTTCGTTCGCCCTCATATCGGCTAGCACCATGCTACATACGATTAAAAAATAAAAAATACAAAGGTTTGGAAGAACACAAAGTCTACCAAAACGTTTTCTCAAAGTAGTGAAGCGCTTGGCGTTGGAGGCGAGCGAAAATTAGCCCCAAAGGAAAGGTGAAGATGGGACAGTGTAACGAACGGAAAGTCAGGTATGGGTAAAGCGGTGACCGTGAGAGACGCGTGTGATAAGAGAGGGAGAGAAAACGGGACCGATCGAGAGCGATTCTCCGGCAAACAGTACGTTCGCACGATCGAAAACAATGCGTTCTGTTATCAGCTCTATCCCAGTGCATTGGAGTCACTATAGTGGGGTCTGAATATATTCAACGATGCCGGTGAATCGGATCCACTCTTGAGCAAAAAGTAACGACACCACATCCTTCATTTCCAGGTCAAATTGAACACTTAACAAGCCAAATTGGTACAAACCGTGTCCAATCTGTCGTGAAAATGGTACGAGTCCGGCGATATGTAAGATTTGGACAAATGACTGTAACGAATTACTGCAGTACGTCCGATGACTTAGAATGGTGGACAGTGGAAATTTGCCAGTTCAAGAATTCAGACGTTTGATGATGGCACGGCACAAGAAACTCAAAATTTTTGTTTATAAAACAGTTCGCTGCGTCAACAGTCTTATAGAAAATTTAGTTGAGTACTTCGAAAAAGCACTCAAAAAGCAGGGCGCGTGTAGCGCAGTCGGAGAAGGCGCCGACTGTTGCATGCACCCAATTCCAGGTTCCTGGTTCGGATTTCCCGCCCAGGCCAACCAAGCCTTCCATCCCTCCGGGGTCGATGAATTGGTACCAGACGTGTATGGGAAGGATAAAGCGCTGACTTGTCTTTTATCCTTTATACTTCGAGAAGACACCTCAATTTGGAATCCATGCGCTTCTTTCCTTCGTTGCTGTTCTAAAGGCGACTATAGGTCCTTCAACAGCTCCCCCAAAAACCTATAGATTGCCCTGCCCTATAACTTGCTATTTCCAAAGTATGAAGACCTCGCAAGGCTCTCTGCGCAAGCTTCTAAGGTGTTTATAATGAGTTCGATTAAAGCAGATATGATTTGCTACTGACGTCTGTTTCATGACTGAGTGTTACACCGCACTGTGTCGTAACGCTATTGTATGTAACAGGGTGCGCCATGAATATGTTCACCTTTTCGTTATTTTTTCATTTTTGTAGATTTTTACGTGTTTTTATTGCTTTTGGGATCTTCGTGTTATTCTAGCCATATATAGAGATCTTTCACCTCCACACTGTTTTTCTCAAATATGGCCAGTGTTGTAGTCAAGGAGGCCCAATTTTGCATCTCTGTAGGCTGGATTTCCTGATCCCGACATTATTCGTCTGCTAAAACTGCAAAAGGAGCTTTGTGAAAGCGTAAGGATCGTCCCAACCTAGCCGTCTGGTACCCGTAATGACAAGCAGTCTTCGAAAATCGTGAAAGAACGACCAGATGTCAAAGCCAGAGTTCTCTGTTGTTCACTTGAAGGCATACGCCGGTAATCAACGGAATATGCTTACCAGAGCAGGTGAGCTTATGTATTGCATCTTCATCGAAGAGGAAGAAGGAAAACCTAAGAGAGTTCAAGAGGCTGAGACAGATATGAATGATGCTCTAGTCTTCACCAATAAGAGTTCATACATAGCTTGCGAAGCAACACTGGATTTCGCCTCTGGAAGGGGTTGAGGGACTGATTTTTCTTCGTTACGGTAAGCTGCCTTTAATATTAGGTTGAATCATAAATTTTGCAACATTTCTGTCTTTTTTCTGGAATTCAAAGTACATTAACCCGCTGAGGTTACCGCTTTCGACACTTCAGACGCTGGAAAAAATCTACGACTCAGGCTGGACCAAAATCAAGCAACCACCATACACCACGGACATTGCCCCGTCTGAGTGTCATCTACTTCTGTGGATGGATCACTTCCTTCATGGTGGGCGCTTTCTCGAAGTCGATTGTCACGGCGGTTGTACACGACTTCTTCAGGTCGAAACCGTCCAAATTCTACAAAGATGTAATCCACACAGTTCATGTAAAGCGAAAGAAACTCATCGAGAATAACGGCAATTACTTCGTTTAAGTTATTCATTTTTCTTTTGTGGCATAATCTTTTTTTTTGCTGGAAGGCAAATTTTGTTGCAAAATTTATGACTCAACCTAATACATAGGATGCTATGTTTTCGATGTTTCAGAATGTAGAACATCTTTTCGCTTTCTTGTATCCCGTAAATTCAGCTTATTCTTTGGAAGTAGAAGTCGCAACTATACTTCATTGCGCGATGCTGCCTTTAAGGTACTTTATGTGTATTTAATTCTGATTCCGGAATACTCCAGCTTTCGAATGCGGCAAATGCTGTAATTAAAAGATACAAAATTAAACCTACATTGAAGTCGTAATTGCACATTGCTCTTGCCACGTGGACGAAAAGTCGATCCACTATTGAATTCTACCAAAGAAGCTTGAACTAAGCGAACGCGACTCTACCGAAAAATCTGAAACAAGCGAAGAATGGCTATGTTGCTTGAAATGGAACACTAATCCACATCTACTGAAAAGAGCAAAAACAACTACTGCAATGAGTCCAAACCTTTTGATGTTGTTTGTACAGTAAAAATATTGTTGATTTGTGTAACGAGGACGACCGGATGGAAAGACGTCCATGGGCTCCTGAAGTTTCGAACATATGAGCTACGATACATTGCGCTCGTCTTTAACCAAAAAAAAAGAAAAGAAAGCAAAGGTATTCTTACAGACAGCGAAGCTACTGGAGTCGGACTCAAAGGGTTGAAATAATTGTTGACCATAGGTCGGACCAGTGCCGTATCCTAAACTGGACAGCTTAACTTCTAAAAGTGCAGAACTCATGAGCGTGTGAACAAAGACAGAACCTCCGAGATTGAATGTGCTGCCACCGTCCGGCCCTTCTGATGTACTTATCTTCCTTTGAGGAGAACCACCTTCAGACGACAGCGCTGACGAAGACGCAGGAGAACAGGATTGTGTAACTGAACAGGCATAAGTTTAGGCATGGAAGATCTGGAAGTAACGATTGTTTGAAACAACAACACCAACCAGAGTTGACTCTTGAACGGAATCCGCTGTCCTCGTCGTCTTCCTTGTATTTCTTCTTTGAAGCAAACATGTCGAAGGGATCCACATCCAGAGGTGACCTGCAACATAAAAAGTGTAATGGGAGGTTATTATAATTCATGTTTATTCAAACAACTCGTGGAATAGCTGCAAGAATCTGCACACACATTTGTCTTATAATGCATGGAAGGATATGTACTTGCTGTGTCCGCGATTATAAAATTAATGCAAGATCGGCTACAAAACATTTTGTATTCGCTCGGAAGAAGTGAAAAGCCAAACTTCATGCAGTCCGAGGCTGATATTGAGCCATGCACTTATTATTTGGTATCGTGATTTGCCTTACCTAATTGAGGACATAAACGTCATCTATCCGAAGCAATGTAAGAGAGAAATTCGGTATTTTTTTGTAGATGGCACTACCTCACCCTCTACTTAACAAGTATTTCTGAATGACTATGATCCTACATACTATGTATACGCATATGAAACGGTTACTCCGCCTGCCACTCAGTGAGTCACGCGCAGGTGGAGGACACTACAGTATGAAATACAAGCCGCTTGTATCTTTGAGGTTAATCGTTGTTAACCGTTGTTCATCAACCGAGAAATGGCAGCCGTTCAGTGTATTATTGGCACCAAGTGAAGGCTTGCAGACGTGGATCGTGCTGCAAGCGCCCGAATTCAGGAGGCGTGTCACAGGCATTCTGCTACGCGTAACCGGAATCAGAAAATATGTCACAAACCTTGTGCTACGAACGTCTGAATTCAGAAGGCGTGCCATAGACTTCATTCACTATGCTATATAATAAGCAGGAACGCGTTTTTGTGTATGTAAGTGTCGTAGGTTTACTAATATACTAGTGGGTTCACCACCGGACAATAAGCAGTATCGATTATCCAGTCAATGTCGATTGATTCTACCATATTTGCGTTTTTTTCTGATTTTTGATTTTTCTGAGCGTTAAATTATTGAAGAGTGGGAACCGCGGGTTATGTTATTACGGTCTAGAGGTGAAGACCTAACAATACGTTTGGCGGACCGTAAGCCGCTTAACGTATGGTTCTCTATAAAAGCTTGGACCGAAAATACTATTGCCAGACTTTCAAAAAATGGCTAGCTATCCCCTGATCAAAAACTAGCTTTCATGAAATGAAGGGTTTCCAAATTGCTGAGCTAGGAATAACAGCATAGCGGCTGAATCATTAGCAGGCTTTCTATCCATTCCGTCTTATGTCAATGAAGTACTAATAATCGATAAAATTCTAGAGTAATCTTACCTCATCCACCCTGAACAACATGAAGATTGGTTGTGGCCGAATATAAAAAGCAACAAGCTTCACACTTCGCACAACACCATGTAACTTGTATTTGTATTTTTTCCAGCAGATGAACCAGATGAACAGGAAACAGTGTTCATACGCGTGGCGCGATTTCAGTACCTTGCACATAGGGAGGCTATCGTATTCCCACGACAAAGGCTTGTCCAACTTTTCTTAGCTAACGTGGTAAAAATTGAAGTCTACTAACTAAGGGAAGTTGGATAAGCCTTTGTCGTAGGAATACGATAACCTCCCTATGTGTAAGCTCCACGTCTGCACCCCTTCACATAGATGCCAATACTACACTGAACGGCTGCTAATTCAGACAATGGTAAGCTCAAACAGCTACAATATTAAAACACTGTTAAAAATGACTATTAAAATACTGCTAAAAATCACTAGGATAGCCAATGTGTGATTTTGCATTTTAAGCCGATCTTCTGACGCAAAGTGGGTAGGTTGACAGGATGATAGCTTTTCTGATGCACGTATATGAGCTTCAAAAAACGAAAAAGGTTAAAACAAATTTGCTAGTTGTGTGATCCGTCTAGATGGTGATGTTAGTTTGTGATATCCTCTATCACCCGGGCAGTTCACGGTAGAATGCAAAGAGCAAAGTAGATAACTGAGATCGCATCTTGTAGGTAGAGTACTATTAGGTTGGGAAAAAAGTCTTTTCATTTTTTTCAAAGATTTATTACTTCACAACTACAAAGTCAAATCAATTGAGATAAACTCTATTTTGTTCTACTACACTTCTCCAAAGACTGGGTGATTTTCCAATTCCTCTCGCTTAAAAGACTGCAGTTCTGGAGTCGAACCATTGATAAATCCAATTTTTGAGGTCTTCATCCGTTCCAAAATATTTCTCTCCAATTTCTTGCTTGAGAGCACGGAAGAGATGGTAGTCGGTAGGGGCGAGATCAGGGCTATACGGTGGATGTGGCATTACCTCCCAGCCCATCCCCTTTATTGTTTCTCTTGTGAGTCTTGCAACACGTGGTTTTGCATCGTCATGCAGGATCATCACCTTCGACTTCTCCGGCCTGTTTTCTTGGAGAGTTGCGACGACTTTGTGGAGTTGGCCGCAGTATGTGACAGCAGTAAGTGTCTCTCCACTTCTGAGAGTTTTACGATAAATCACTCCTCTGATATCCACCAAACACTCAAGAGAATCTTCCGTTCGTGAACATTGGGCTTGAGATCAGACTTAGGGCTCTCTCCCTTTTGTACCCATTGCCTTTTCCTCGGAAGTTGGCACACAGAACCCAGGACTCTTCGCCTGTCACAATCCGCGGAAGAAACGATTTTCTTCCTTATCTGGACAGAAGAGAAGCAGCGATGGAGAGCCGTCGACCTTTCTGAGTGTCTGACAGGGCATGTGGAATCCAAGCTCCAAATTTCCATGAAAGCCAAGATTCTTCAGATGGATCCCCACTATCCTATGAGACACTTCGAGCTTCTCTGCCAGCTGACGTGTCGTCTGCCAACTATCGGTACGAAGAAGATGGTGTAGTTCACTGTCGTCCAATCCAGTTGGCCTTCCTGACCATGCTTTGCCCTCAGTGAATAATTTCCCTTTAAAGACTTTCCGAACCACTCATAACAGGCGCGATGAGTAGTAGATCCCAAGCCATATATGTGGTTAATTTGGTCTGCTGCCTGACGTGCTGTGGATTCTTTAATGAATTCTTGAAGAATGCCGTGCTGAAAACGGCCATGAGGTAGATCTGGCATTGAGTTCGGAAGATTGGATGGATAACGAATTACAAGAAGAGTCTTAACCTGTGTCTGCGTGCGAACGGTAGACAAGTGTGATAGGATTACGAAATCAGCAATCAACATTGGCTAGTGCGTTTACAAGGGGAAGGGTAAAAAAAAATTCGAAGTGTGAAGAGACTTTTTTTTCCAACCTAATATAACTACACCACTATTGCCCGCAGCGATTATGTGATGAACACGAAAGACTGGCCACACTTCTACACTTCTAAATTATCTCAATTATAACGACGGTAACACACCTGCACTGGGTGCTACGGTATCCGAGTGACAGATCATCGCAGCAGTTCGCACTGTCCTTGTTCGCGTCGTTTGAAAGGAAGAGTCCTTCAGATGGTATGAAGGAGAACGCATCGAAGGGCGAGTGCACTGAGACCATCTAAACAGGAGACGTTACCGTTCTCGCGCCAATGGCTTCGATTCATTCAGAAACCCTTCGTTCGCTACTTTAGCGCATTAGAATTTATTTATTATTAAGATTATCGTATTAGTAAAACTCACGATCTCATTCTGGATTGGAGCAATGTAGCACTGCCGGCACTGATCCAGATGTCGACGTAAGGCCAGCGGGGATCTGGAAGAAGGACATTTTTGCAGTCTATGAAATCTTCAAGGAGGCATCATTCCATTACCTAAATATTCCGAAGCACTCCTCACAGCGACGAGGACCCACATCGACGTGAACTTGAGAGTGGCGTCGCAGTCCACGGTCGCATTCGAACGCCTTCATGCGATTTTTGAGTGATCTCGCAGGCACACTATAAAATAGAAACACCCTTACCTGTCGACAGCAGCCACACTTGTACGGAAACATGTCCTCCCTCGAGTGGGCTCCCGAATGACGCATAAGTGACGCTTCAGATGGAAACGTTAGACGGCACTTGCGGCAGGTGTGCAACTGAAAGAACAAGACCACTAGTCGGGATAGGGATAAGACAGAAAAGGGCGGTTTTAGTCAATTCTTTTGTGGGATGCACCACGCATTCTTCTTTAACGGGATGCGGCAAAGGCCATTTGAAAGCAGTGTATTTCGTGAATGCAGTGTCTTGCAGTGGTCAACCGATGGAAAAGTACGTGTTCGGTCCTTCTCAGACAAGTCTGTTACAAAGTACCGATCCCATAGGGTTGTCGGCCTGGTTGGAATGAGTGGCGTCTGAACTAAGAACTGGATTCGAATGCAGGCATCAGCAGGCGCCTCGTAGGACTGCACCAACACCTGCCAAGAACAACAGCTACCAGACGGAATCACAAGAGAACTGGCCGCGTGACAATTTCTACTGCACAAGAAATGACAATGAAGCGATAAATTTCAGTAACATTGTTAGTGAATCTCTGGGTGCATCCAAAAAATCAAGAAATATATGATCTCTACCTTTGAGTGCATCCAAAAAAGAACTACATCAGACGGATTCAAACCCTTGATCCCTAGCGTATTAATCCTCCACGCTATCCACTAGGCCATCACCCTATTACGGCTTTGACGACAAAGCGAACCCCTAGCGGCTACTCTACTCCGTCTTAAGTCGGTCGTAACTCTACTCCGAACAGGGCTTAGATCGACGTACTTGCAATTTCGCGCTTCTGAGACAAGGGTGATTCTTCCCATACGCCTTGAACGATCAAGCCTCCCGGTGGGATAGCCTCCCGGTAGAGCCCAGAGCAGAGTTGCGAAGTTCGCTTCAGCTCCCTCGTAACTTCTAAGTTTAGCCATTTTGTCATGATCGACGGTGATAAGCATTCAACGAAACCCTGAATGTCCCTTATACCGTCCTTCTCCTAGTGTTCGCCGATCCTGTTCGGGGAGACTCCGATGAATGAAACGCAGAGTATCGACAGCAATCTCATTGGGCACATCTCTCTGGGTGAACAAGATCCCCTCTCTTGAACATCAAGGCAATACTGCTGGTCCTTCCTTTCATGCGTAACTATCTTCAACCCAAAAATACGCACCAGGAGCCAAGCAGTAATGAGCCGATGTCAGAGTCTTTCAGAGCAAGGCTAAATCGTCACTTCAGGATGTTGAGTGAATCCTTTGTGAGTGATCACCCTCCACGTCCTCCTACATTCCTAAGTTCATGAAGGTTCCCGGGACAGCTGGTGGAGATAAGCTCACCCGCTCACAGTAGCTAATCCATCTGCAGCTAGCGGTGATTGCAGGACCCATTCAACCTCCACAACGGATAGCGCTCCTGGCTTCTACAGCGGAAATTCTTCACTGCTTCTTTCCTTGGGAACTCAGTCCCGCTGGATGAAGACGTGTTTGACTCTGTAGTTTCTAAATGTTCCCTCAGACTTTCCCAAGCTCTGATGAAAGCGACGACGTTGACATTTGAGCCGATAGTAAGCTTAGTTAAAGGTCGATAGTAATCTTGGTCAACAGCTGAAAAACAACGTCAAGGTGCTCCATTAAGCTAAAGGCTTCTATTTTCGCAGAAGAGGCATAGGACAACAGTTGCTTTATATTTTTCCTTTGAAGCGTAATATGGTGACAGATTTTCGCAGGTAGACACGGCTCACGAAGAGAGGGGAATTGAAGGGATTAACTTCCCCCACTGTACAAACATGATCAGTTGGGTTAATTAGCTGGATGACGCGTGTAGCGCAGTCGGACGAAGGGTGGCTATGGTGCGAAGTTCGAGTCCCACCAGTCCAGTCCTCTTCCATCTCATCAGCGTTACGTTGGTGAAAATGTTCCAGCTTAGGACTTAGAGATGAAACAGTATTTGACTACTACATAAAGGATGAAAAGGGTAAAGGACGGCGTTACTCAATCCCTTCTGGGATGCGCCACGCATTCTACATCTACGGGATGTCGTGGAGGTGAGTTGAATGCGTATTTGGCCATACAATGACTTGTGGTGGCCAGCCGATGAACAAGTCAGCACTTTAACCTTTCCAGACAAGTCTGGTACCAATTCACCGACCCGGAGGGATGGAAGGCTCGGTTGGCCTGGGCGGGAGATCCGAACCAGGAACCAGAAAAACCAGGAATGAATCATAGTACAGACTACTACATATCCTATTAAAATGACGTTTTACACCATCAATATCTCTTCATTTATTTATTACATTGTAGAGATAAAATATTGACTTATCCATGGACCATTCCGCAATTTATTGTCTAGTCCAAGTAAGCACTCAAGCTGACTCCGCGATATTCCACGGTAGAATTAGTATGCGCGGCGTACTCCAAGAAGGAATCAACAACACTTCATCCTTCCTCTTCCTCTTAGAAGAATTGCAGAGAAAATTTCCTAGAGAACTTGGTTTACAGCCCATTAAGTTCTGTTGCCCCCGCTTGCTACAGTTGTCGTAAAGGAATGGAATACCTGGTTACCTCTGTATGTAATTTCAAAATTCAAAAAACCTAGGATGCTTATTCTTTTGAAAATAGATAGTATGTAAGCGCTTGCACCTGGGTGGTAGCTCAGGACTATTGTACACGTCCTTTAGGTGGCACTAGCCGGTGTAGTTAGTATACATTGGATCTGGTTGAAAATCTTCGAATAGTTGGATGATTCGGACAACGCTAATTTTGTGGACCCGCGGATTTTTGGTTGATTCGGATAGGGATATTCGAATGGGATATCCGAAAATGATTCATTCAGATCCAACTTATACGGTACAGAGAAGCAGCAGCAACATAGCGCATTGATCTTAGTGGTTCCCCGTTCCTGGGCAAATTCCCGCATAGCGCACCTAAATGTTAAAAGGAATACCGCAAACTGTTATAGTTGTTCAAAATTCATCAGCTCAGTGATTTCAAGAACACGAGTGAACTTCGGTAGTCACCTGCACCACCCTTTAATTTCCTGCACTTATGGATAGCTTTGGGCGCGTGGAGCGCAGTTGGAGGAGGCGCCGGCTGTCGCCTGCATCCGATACCAGGTTCCTGGTTCGGATTCCCCGCCCAAGCCAACCAAGCCTTCCATCCCTCCGCGGTCGGTGAATTAGTACCAGATTTGTCTGGGAAGGATAAAGCGCTGACTTGTTCATCGGCTGGCCATCGCAAGTCATTGTATGGGCAAATACGCATTCAACTCCCCTCCACGACATCCCGTAGAAGTGGAATGCCTGGCGCATCCCAAAGGGGATTGAATAACGCAGTCCTTTATCCTCTTTATCCTTTATGGATAGCTTTAAATCAGAGGGAGAGAGATTTAGGAAATGTGTATAGCTGTGCTATTTCGATAAAAAGTGGAGCTGAATTAGTACTTCCCTGGCTTTCTTCCTCCCAACGACGATAGCAATGGCAGGGTTCAAACTCCTAGTTTCAAGGTTTCCGAGATTTACCTTATTCACACGTTGGTCATTCACAGCTTCCGACGTACGCTGTACGTAGCGCAGTGGATGAACTATTGAAATCCAGTCATTTTGGCAAATAAATAGCAAAGTTGTGTAGTGCACAGCATTCAAATGCTAAAGATGTGGGAATGTCTCGCTCTACCAGGAATCCAGTGAAAGTTCTACATCTGTAATAATAGAAATCGTTCACACGAACCTTCGCTTTGTTCTTCGCAATGTAGGCGTCGATTTCCTCCTGCGGTAGCGGGTGATCCCTGACGCAGTCTGGAGGGCGTTGCTTTTCAGGCGGAGTGTCGTCGACAACGTCGGGAAGGGCCTGCTGCTCAGGGGTCTTGTTCTAGGAAGAAAGTGTGAATTAAGGATAGATCAGTACTTCCTATGAAGGTGCATGACAATATAGCAACACCTTTGGCTGAACCTCCTCGAGTTTGTGTATGACGAGCCCGTACGTGATCGGAACGTCATTGTCCTCGTTATCCGAAATCGACGGCTGATACCTAAATATATAAACGTATATTATTATTAAATAAACACATTATGGAGACGCATTACGCTTTATTAGAAGCAACTCCTCTAGAGATATGGACGCGTGTAGGGCAGTCGGAGGAGGTGCCGGCTGACGCGGCACCCATGCCAGGTGGAGGTTCCCCTCCATGCCAAGCAAGCTGTCCATCTCTCCGAGGTCGGTGAATTGGTATCATACTTTTCTGGGAAGGATAAAGCCCTAATTTGTCCATCGACTGGTACTGCATGTGATTGTATGACCAAAAATGCAATACAAATCGCCTCCACGACATCCCATAGAAGTGGAATGCGCGGCGCATACCAACAGGAATTGAGTAACGCCGTCCCTTATCGTTTATCCTTATGGGCTCGCGATAGTGCTGTCGGAGAAGACTCGGGTTGTCGACTGTATCTCGAATCAAATTCTCGGTCTCGACCCCATCCATGCTAATTATGCCTACCATATTCAAGGGGCTGGAAAATTGGTACCACACTTATATTGAAAAAAACACTGACTTTACCATTGCTTAGCCACTCCAAGTCAACCCAAGCCTACAGCGCACTCCCGGTTAGCCACTACAAGGCAGAATATATATGCGTCGAGACTGCCTTCTCAATCTGCAGTAGAAGTGGAGTGCGTGGCGTATCCCTAGAGTCCCATGAATTCCTGAATTTCTCTGAATAATTTTATACTAACGTCACTAAGTCCTCGGTATTCACGTTCGCTTCCACTCTCGATTTTTGCAGTTGATTCGATTCCAAACGTCGTGTGGATGGGGATAAGGCCAAGCCTCCTCGTCGTCTGCTGAAAATTTTCACAGTTTGATTTAGAGATCGAAAAAATCAAAAAGATGTTAGATATAATACTCGCTCTACTTATAAACTTGTAGGCGCCACGCCTTGTAAACTTCGGTATTTCGCGGAAGCAGCATGAGTGTGTATGTATCTGGCCTTTACAGTGATGATGGCGATGGTCCACTGATGGAAAAATCAGGCTTCGGCTTTTCCATTCATCTCTTCTAGCAACTCAACGAAGAACGGAAAGCTTCGATGGCCAGGGCTCATATTGGATCTACAGCCGATTAGTGGTGCTAGACAAAATCAGATCAGAAAACATCGTTGTGACAGCTTACAACCTCGATACCGGCCACTTGAGGATTAAAGAAGCTGATTTGAAACGTTTCTATCAAGACCATCAGCTTAACTGGTTCCATGCTGGTATCAGCGGCCGGCTCATACGGGTGAGTGCTGATCGGTTCCACGAGGTGTGGATGTAGTGTTCGATCAAACGGCGCCCGTGGTGTAAAGGCGTAGAGCATTTCCACCCGGTTAGAGGGAGTTCGAGTTCCGCCTGGCGCTAGAAGATTTGATCGCAACAAAACACCGTTGAAATCAGATCTCCCAGTCGAAAAGCAATATCTTTGACACTATAGGATTGACAGATGTCTCCTAACTGGGTAGTTTCGATTGGTTGTTGGTGTCCACTTCACGGCTCAAGGTTTGAGTAGACCCAGCTGTGTTCAAGCTATTTGACCACTAGCTTGCGTTTTTGTTCTTTGTTCAATATTTTCCCCCAATTTTTCAGTCATAAAGAGGTTTTGAAGCAGCCGACCTCTTACTGAAAAAATAGAAAAAGGTATGAGATTGTTCTCGTTGGCCGCTGTCTAATGTATTACTATGTTTTTTGTTTTCAATTTCTCTCCATATTCCAGCTAATAAGCTTAAGCTAGATTCTTCAGCCAATTGCCCTACGTTACTTCGTATCTAGCCTACAGAGCATTTGTAAACCCAGCAGTTCTTCATTGCGCTCGGATAAACATGATACTTCCTGACCGTCACCCGTGGTGCGTGCCAGTATAATGTGGCTCCTGAGAAACGGAGCCCGCCCGATGATGCGTGCTCAGGAAGTTCTGAAATCTCTTTATCTCTTGGAGGGCATCGTATGACTATAATGTCCGGCTGGCTGGGTCAATCTTTAAAGACTCCTGGTTCTGCTGCTTCATCGGGGCCTTTCTCAATGGCCTCCATTTTATAGTCTCAAAGTGACTTACAGCAAATTTGTTTTTATTTTTCGGATATGTCTTTTTTTCAATTGCGGCAAGAGCATCATGAACAGCAACGAACGAAAGTCTTGGGATGAAGTAGTGTGGTGTTCCAAAACTTCTGTTCACCAGTGGTAGGATGTTCTTTTAGTGTTTCAGGCCCAGGATGGTTCTGTTGTTTTGTGTTGCTCTGGTTTGTGGTTAAGCTTAGGTTAGGCTGTTTCTTAGGTTAGGCTGTTTTATGCTAGACCAGCTAGGGCTTCACTCTGTTATCGTAATGCTTGTTTTTATTTTGTTTCTACTCTGTTATGCAAATTCATGTTTGATTTAGTTGCATTCCCGTACGAGCACGTCTCTCGAGACGTAATAAATAAATAAATAAATAAATAAATAAATAAATAAATAAATAAATCTCTTGCTGACTGCGCCGCAAACCAAAAAATACACCGCTACAAAGTGTAGAGTTGCAGCTCACCTCAAAGCAGCCTCCGCTTTTCTTTCCCTTCTAATGCAAATGCCTAAGGAATGCGTGCATCTTTTTATCGATCATTTTTGACCCATTTTTAGGTGGATTTTCCAGTTTTAACACTTTGCTACTGTATCACTGCTATAATCTCTACTACCGCGTTTCGAACTGCGCTCTGGGATGTATATAATAAATAACGAACTAAATATTAAATAAACTGTCACATATTACATATACGCATTACGTTTATCCTTGTCAGTTGCTCCAAAATCACCACTACGTAGATGGGGATAAATCAGAGATTTAATGGCTAACCGAGGTTTACAGGAGGACATGAAACTGGGCATGGGCGCTCCTCTAAAGCGATTGACCACAGCTGAACTCAGGCATTTGCATCAGTCAATTGGAAGGGCAATTATGGTTCATCGAAGAAAACGACCGGCAGATGACCAGAAAAGAAAAAGAAATTTCAACGGCAGGATCTTGAATCGCGTTTTTCGGCAAGTTTAACGTGTTGCAAACGCTCGCAACTATGTTTTGTTGCGATCAAAACACTAGCGCCATGCGGATCCCACACCTCCTGTTGACCGGGCGGGAGTGCTCTAAGCCATTACACCATCGGCGCTGTTTGATCCATGTTTCAAGCCCCCGCTCAAGCTGATTAGCTAGGCTGCTGACAAAATTTCGCTAATCTAGCATAGCTCAAGCTCCTGAGAATACTTGGGGTGAAAGCGTAGAAAGACGAATATTCAAGCAATTTCGTACGAAGCACCGCCAATATTAATCGGCCACCTAACTGGCAGGGCTCGTGTTCATCAGTTTGTCACAGTTCCTTAATCGGTTATCGTTTTCAGTGTGACTCATTTCACTCGCACATTATTAAACCTTGCGCTTTCTACTAGCTACGCTAACAAGGGAAGCCCATGAAATTCCCTCAAAGATTCTCAACGAGACCTTTATGGTCTCATAGGGCATCGAACGAGGATCACAAAACTTTGTTTCGTTTCTGCTACGGGCCACTGGGTGGTCCGGAAATGGCAAAAAATTGTATCACTTTACGGCGGGCTAATAGGGCAAAAGTGACACCTGGAATGGCCCTGTCGGGAACTATTTAAGCTGGTGACCACGAATCTGTCACTCTTTTTCTATATTATCACTTTGCTTGTACTACTTTTCATCAAAGTTGTAGTTGAAGGTTGGGAAATATGTCTGCCAACATTGGAGAAGGAAACGATCCCACTAACGTGCACAGCTTTAGTCACCCATATCTACCCTAACTTACCGTAATCGACCGAAATTTTAAAAATAGATAAAAAAGTGATCAGCACCCAAAGTATCCTCCTGAGCGATGTTTGAGCGAAAAAATTTGTATCGACCTCTCCTCGACCTTTGGAGTCGTGAAGGGCAGCAGTGCCGGTTATCCTGCGTATACTCCTTTAACTCACACATATCCGTCGTAACCTTCTGTAATCTATCGTTTCACCGAAATTGGTTGTCATATTGGTGCTCTGCATCCCAAATACCCCTAAAGATGAATTTTGGACAAAAAATTTTCTCGAGCTCTAGAGTAGAGGGAGTAAGTGCAAGTGCTCCTATCTGCAATGCCCCGACCCGTCTCGCGTGTGTAAGAGAGTGGTGAGGAAGAAACACACAGCAAGGCGACCAATCAACGAGTTGGGTAAAACATGCAGTACTTGGGAACAATTAGCTGAAATAGTGAAAGTTGTGAGAAGAATAAAAAGCAGTCTGCAAAGAAATCCGAAGAGCAATGAGCGAGCTTGTCTTGATGATGGGTCAAATCAGTGTTTACCGATCGTGTTCACGAATGACGTGACAGTGAGAAACACTTCCAAAAGAAATTGAGAACATACCGAAGAGATCATATGGGGATAGCATCTAACCGAACCTTCCTCAGCGGGACAAGCATCATTTAATAGATGCGCGATATCGCTCCACTCAACAAAACCAGCTTCTTCCACATCTGACAACAAGTTGAAAGCGGGGTTAGGACGCGGAGTAGGTACACTACCGGAGCCAAAATGTAACCTTTATTTGCAAAAACGCTCAGAGTCCATAATCCGGGACGAAGAAACCCCATCCCCGGAAACGAACCGTCGACCCTCTGCCGCAGGTCCGCCCCGCTATCCACTCGGCCATCCAATCCCTGCCGTGGGCGGCGGCGAATGAATCAATTGAATATACACCGCAGCCTCGTCTAGGAAACGTAGTGGAAATTACTATAATCAAACTTTAGTTTGAGCTGGCGATGTCCGTTCCTCCACGTGGTGCCACTGGAAACTGCCCGCTCTTCGAGCTAAGCCAAACACGGACACTCGATTGCAGGCGACAGACCTTTGTGACAGGCTGGCCTCCGAAGACCCATGTCACATCACATGGTTTATGACAGCTCACGTATTTCGAGATAGTGCCACAGCGTCCGCTGGAGCCGACGCGCACTCGCAAAGCCCGGCGAGTGTGTAAAGTATGCGAGGGTCCCTGGTGCGAGGACGGCATTGGTAGGGGGGAGGGGGGGGGGGGGGGGGGCAACTGAGCTAGTCCAAAAGTCCCGTAAGCAGGACCCGCGTGGCAACGCTGAGTGTGGGTACGTTGACGGGCCGCTCGTGCGAGTAGGTAGAAGCACTGGAGCGCAGAAGAGTTGATTTCTGTGCAGTGCAGGAGACGAGGTGTTCCTGCCGCAAGTCACGGCGTTCCTGAAGAACTCATAGAGTGGCTGCAAATTCTCTACTCTTGCCCGCTTGGTGCGAGCGCCTGGCGATGTTCGGACTCAGACTGAACGTCAAGAAAACCGAGTACATACCTAACGTAAACGAGTCCGGCTCCATTAAAATTAACGGTATTAAACTTGCACGCACTTCGGTGTTTAAATACCTGGGATCAGCAATAGCGTCTGACGGCGGTCTGCTGGTTGAAGTGAGCTCACACGTGAGTGCAGCTTGCCCCAAGTGGCGCTCGTTGACTGGCGTGCTCTGCGGTAGGAAGATACCAGGGTGCTTGAAGTCCAAGATATACAGAGCAGTCGTAGCGATTTACGGCGCTGAGTGTTGGCCAGCGACCAAGGAAGTTGAAACATGCCTCAGCGTCATGGAGACGAAGATGCTGGACGGCTGGAGTCACCCGCATGGACCGCATCCGAAACGACGTCATTCGGCACAAGTTCGGTATCGCACCGATAGCTGGCAAGATGCGCGAGGCTCGCTTGCGATGGTACGGCCACGTTCTGCGTGGAAGGGAAGACAGCGTCCGCAAGACAGGCCTTAACTTCGTGGTAATAGGAGTGCGGCCTAGAGGGCGTCCGAAGCAGCGCTGGTCTGATACGTTAC
Organism: Heligmosomoides polygyrus polygyrus; assembly: GCA_947396885.1. Lineage (NCBI taxonomy): Eukaryota > Metazoa > Nematoda > Chromadorea > Rhabditida > Heligmosomidae > Heligmosomoides > Heligmosomoides polygyrus. The sequence continues at coordinate 83,686,869 of OX377206.1, forward strand.
ATATGGACTTGAAGGTGGCTGGTGTCCATCCTGATCTAGCGCTGGATCGGGAACGGTGGCGTCGTGACACCAGAATAGCGGACCCGTCACGAAGCGGACCAAACGCTGAACAAGAAGAAGAAAGAAGGAGAAGAAACTTTAATTTGAGCTTCAAACGTTTTGTAGGTTAAGTTCAGAGCACGACAGGGCCATTCCAGGTGTCACTTTTGCCTTATCAGCCGGCCGTAAAGTGATACTATTTTTTGCCATTTTCGGACCACCCAGTGGCCCGTAGCAAAAACGAAGCACAGTTCTGTGATCCTCGTCCGATGCTGTACAAGACCATATAGGTCACGTTGAGAATCTTTGGGGGAATTTCATGGGCCTCCCTTGTAACCCCAAGCACACTCAAAAGTTTGTACACCTCAACCATCACACTTGAGTAGGTCTAGAAAAGAGGGGGCCCTTGATTTTCCTTCATCAAATCCAGAAACGTTTTCCAAAACGACTTAAAATGGAACACGTTTACGTGTAATAAACATGCTACTGCTCTAGAGAACAAGGCGGAGACACCCGAGCCTGCTTTCGCCAATGCATACCTCCCAGATGTGGAAGAGATACAGCGTCGTCCATAACGGTGTATATCTATTAGGTTGTAACGAATTAAATGGCACTGGCTCGCGCCATTTTTTGGCGCGTCTTTACGCGTTTGATCAAGAACAAACCGTAATATGTGGCATATCATTTAGAAGCGCAAACTTTGCTCTACCGGCGAGTACCAAATTTTCTATGTAAAAGTGGGAAAGCTTTAGAGTTTTATTGACTTTTTTGCAGATGGACAAGAGGGTAATCCGAGCCATTTACTTGTATGAATTCAAGCTGGGCACTACAGCTAAGGAGGCGGACGAGAAGATCAACGCCGCATTCTGTCAAGGATGCTCCACAATTCGGATGGCGTATCGTTGGTATCAGAAGTTCCGGAATGGAGATGAGAGCTTGGAAGAACATGAAGGTCGTGGGAGGCATAGTGACGTTGATGAGGACAAGCTGAGAGATGTGGTAGAGGATCCACACAAAGGTACCAGGGAGATAGCGAAGGTACTTGGCGTCAGTCACAACGCAGCTGCCCGGCATCTGAAGGAAATTGGAAAGACCAAAAAGCTGGAAAGATGGGTGCCTCACGAGCTGCCTGAGGAGCAAAGAAACCCACGATATGAGATCTCGTCCGCACTGCTTCTACGGAACGAAACGGACCCATTCCTTGATCGCATCGTAACCTGTGACGAGAAATGGATAATGTACGACAGCAGGCGACGATCTCCACAGTGGGTGGACAGCGATAAGAGCCCCAAGGTTTTGCGAAGCCGGAATCGCACCAAAAGAAAGTAATGGTGACAGTATGGTGGTGTTCGCTGGGAATTATTCACCACAGCTTCCCCCCTCCCGGTGAATCCATCACGGCAGAGAAGTACTGCATTGAAATTGAAGAAGTGATGAAAAAGTTGAAGGATATCCGGCCGGCCTTGGTGAACCGAAGGCGAGTTCTCCTTCTGCACGACAATGCTCGCCCCCATCTAGCACGAATGACGTTGCAGAAATTGAATGAGCTGAGCATTGAAGCTCTACCACATCCTCCGTTTTCTCCCGACCTCTCCCCAACAGATACCATTTCTTCAAGCATCTTGGCGACTTCTTGGTAGGGAAAATATTCAAATACTAACAGGATGCCGAAAGTGCCTTCGAAGATTTCGTCAATTCCGGAACTTCTGATTTTTACGCTACTGGGATAAAAAAGCTTGTGTCACGTTGGCAAAGATGTGTAGAATCAGAAGGTTTTTATTTCGCTTAATAAACTTGCCTACAAGCCGAGATATTAACTGTTTAAATTTACAGTGGTTCAGTGCCATTTATTTTACCACAACCTAATAGAAAGGCCATTACTACATGCATGGCTACTCATCCTACAGGATACGCCGTAAATGTTGCTCAAAGGAGTGCACCCGCTCTTGAAGATGTGAACGCTTTTATCATTACAGGGTAGACTGATAAACTTAGAGTTTATTTGTCGTTTACAGATGCACGAAAGTACTACCTGCAGTCGCATTTCATGAATCAATAATAATCGATTATTACGCGCAGGAGCAGTGATCACAGCTGCCGATATACGAGTAAGCACACACTATTACTCGTTACTTACTGTATAAAACGCTTCGTAAGGAATATGCGCTTCTTTTACATTTTCCAGGAATAAAAGCAACTACTGAAAGTGGACTACTGCCACGGCTGGTGCTAAATAGGAAATTCAAGCAAGATGGCTTAAACAGTGTGTTCAGCATCGATCACTTCGTAAAGATGTCATCCTCCTTTAGGCAATGGCTGCCATCGGTCAGCTTGAACATGAGAGTGACGCGTGGTTCAGATGAAGGCTAGTGTTCATGAAACCGTCCCTGATGCGGTGCGTATTCCACACCTACATACGTCGTGATCGCGTGGCAGCTCATTTAATATGCATTTCGTCTGTCACCGGCTTTCGGGGTAACGCTGGACAGAATCCAATGTTTCCCAATTTTTAGCGATTTCTAGCGTCAGCTTGCGGCTTTTAGAGGAATGGACTGAATGGGTAAGGAATATGATCGCATGCATTTACTGAATTACCCCAATTTGCCGGTTTTAATAAAAATATAAGTATGTAACAGCTTGACATTGGAGAATATAAGAGCAGAGTCTGGTTACCTAGCCACATCATGAGGTTTATGTCATTCTGCTTTTGAACCAGACACTTTTCATTTTAAGCTAATAGCTTTAATTTAAACTAAACACTTTCTAAATTTAAATCGGACTCTTTGAAAATAGAATGAACATCCTGAAAATTAGGTGCATCCAAGATCTAAATGGACATGGCATAACGAGACCAAATTAACCCTCCAAAGAAAGTGTTTTTTAATCTTTAACCAACGCGGAGTTTCTTAAGAAAAAAACTACTTCACTGTTTGAAAAACATAAAATTCTCATCATTCAACCTCAACTTTTAGGTTTATTTTAGGGTGCTGAAAAGAAACGAAGTAGCTTGTGTGGTTAATGAACAGCATAAACTTTCACCACGATAGATTCTTTCTTTCAGAACACGTCAGCACGAACTTAAAAACACTGTTTAGGCAAGAGAAAAAGAGATCTTACGCTCTCTTAAAAGGCACACGCATTCTCAACAACATGTATAGGAGCTGCGTACGAGTGCCTTTATACAAATTTTTATAAAAATTCACCTAGTTCACTCTGCCTTTATTGAAATGTGTCTGTTTGACCGTGTCCTTTTTATGTTAGAATCAGAAGAATTACAGGTCCCCAACAATGTGAGATGTGATCTATGAAAACGTCTTTCTTTAACTGATTCGGTGTCGCGTGCACCCATTACCAGGTTCCTGGTTCGGATTTCCCGCCCGGGCCAACCAAGCTCTCCATTCCTCCGTGGTCGGTGAATTGGTATCAGTCCCGCCTGGAAAAGATAAAACTCTGACTTGTTCATCGACTGACCACCGCAGGTCTATGTATGGCCAAAATATGAATTCAAATCGCCTCCACGATATCCCGCAGAAGTAGGATGCGTGGCGCATCCCACTGGGGGATTGGGTAACGCCGTCATTTACCTTTGTCCTCTATTTATTGGTCGAACTGAACAAAGAAATTGTTAGTGAATCTCTTATGGGATGGGCCGTAACCGCTTTGACTTCACGACGTATTAAGCTGCTTTTATACTACACTTTGGATTTAAAACGGGTCGTATGCAAATACCCAGGAGTGGTTGCTTGAACCCTTTCCTACTTGGTTTTCCGAGATATCGAAAACCACTGATGTGTATTGAAAGGGCTGATAACTAGGCCGGAACGGGGAAATAGCAGTAGATAGGCCATCTCGACATCCTTGAGTGCGGGACGGTCGCCAGAACATCAAAGGTAATCCGCTGCCGCGGTCACCTTGCTGACCGCATCAGATAGGCAAGCAATTGAGTTCGGAGGAAGACCTACCGCATTCCACGTCAATAAGGTTTGACGATATCGAGCTTCAAGTTTGACAACCACAATTCTTGCCATGAACATCCTCTATTAATTGGAATTCCCAAAGAACTGCACTTAAGTGCCTCAAATTCGAGAATTTACCAGCCTTGAATAAAACCAAGACAATTCGTCTGTTTCACGACCAGTAGCTGCCATAATTATTTCTCGGAAAATGAAGCACTAATCACTGTCAACTGACCTGAAAATCAGGATTTGAATAGCGGAAGGCTTAGTCAGGTGAAGGAACTGGACACCAAGATGGAAAAGGATTTCCTAGATGAACAGAGCGAGGAGAAGAATGATGAATGGACTGACGCAAAAAAGAAATTGGACCTAATTATGCTGGCAGTGAGCTTGGAAAAAAGTCTACGGTTACAAAAGATCGCTAAAACGAAACATCTGCAAAAGAAATTTTAATTTCGGGTAATGTCCAAGGGCAATAGCTGCTTCCACAAACACTAGAAAAAGCTAAGAATCGTGAAGAATTGCCACCAATGAGGTGCTAATAGTCTACCAACGATTTCCTCCACAAAATGTGGGTCATTGGATAGTGTTCATTAAAAGGAATTTGGTAAGTAACAAATAAGGAGGTTATGAATTGATCACTTCATGCCTTTAGAGAACGTTACCTTCAGATTAAATGCTACATTTTTGAAATCAATCTTAATGAACTTTTTAATGATTTTCTCAGGCCATTCAAATTAGGTTAGACATTTCTCAAATCAGACTTATTCTACATAACGCCTCGCTAACAACAACGAAGTACTCAGAATCGACAGCAAAATCGACTTCCTGATAAACGACAACAAAAACAGAAGCCTTTGTATCTATATGCTAAGAAACTGCAATTTTGATGAGCCATAATCGCAGTTCACTATGTAAGAGGCCACACAGTACGAAGGAAACGGGAAACTTCTTTATGGTAGGCAAAACATCGACTGCCGCGCAATTCAAAAAATCCTAAATCCACAGACAACTTTCAGAATGTTGCCAGGAAACTTAAAAGAACCCTACGTACTCAGGTCATGGTTGAGCTACAGTTTTGAAGGGTAACCCTAATTTTGTTAAACGGCACTATCTATTTAAAGAAAATGACAATCCAAACACGCGCCTATGTAGTTTGAGTTGAGACAGTTTGATTTGAAAAGTCTTGAAGTTACTTTGAAAATGTCCAGTCTGGAACTGTTTCAAGCAGATAAGAAGCCTTCTTCCAACTTAATTTGAAAAACGCCCTAAGCATTCTGAAGGAATCTTCGCCGTCAGTAGCTGGCAGAGACTACTCATTTCAATAGTAGAAATCACATTCACTTTCACCAACTATTCTTCTCCCTTGCCCACCATAGTGGCATCACATCTCCAAAATCTAGTTGTTCCCCGTCTACATAATGCAGAAACGCAGTTCAGCTTACAGTCGACGTCAAAGTGATTCGCATTCGCGCGCTGTCCTTTCAAGGAGAGGAGCAGAATAATGCCCTCTCGACGACGTGCGTCGACGTAAACGTGGCAGTTTAAGGAACGATGCTGTGAGAAACCTACGTTCCACACATGAATAATTCGCGGTATGGATAGACGTCAAGCACGTCACTTTGACTCTTCAATGACCGACGACTTTTTCAGAGAAGCCAGAAATCAAGGTTCGAATGCAATTCCTCACCCTCCATGTGCGATTTGCTTTTGGCGGTCGGGACATTTGTGTTGGTAGAGGTTTGAGCGAAATTTGTAGGTCTGAAACATAAGAAATTCTTAAAGTCGGCAAAACACGTCAGTCTCTGTTTCGCACCTTAAAACAAAATTTGCACTTGAAAGGACGATCATTGGAGTGTTTAACAGCGTGCTGCTTTAGGTACCAGACTGAATTAAACAACTTCCCACAGTCCTGAAATGAAACGTTGCTTCTCGGAAAAAAGAGCGAAAAAAACAGACCCAAAAACAACGCAGAGCAAACGAAATCAAAGTTGTCGAAATACTTACCTTGCAAGCACACTGCTGATTTTTCTCTAACGTTATATTTATGCTGTCGACCTCCGTGGGGCAAATCACAATGGGTGGTGGAGGAGGTGGATCAGTCTGAAAACAACATGGAATTGAACATGAAATAGGGAAGTGCCGGCAGTGAAGATTTGATTCTAATCAACTATTTCAAAGATTAATCACTTTACAGTATGGCTGAATTTTCTAGTACTGGTCGCTAAAGAGTTCAGCATGGGGATGCAGAAGCGCGATAGCTAATCACTACCAATCAGGGCACCGACCGACCCAGCATAAGCCAGTCATAAGGAGCAAATGCTACATCCACTCGATGCGCCCCGATTGGCTTAGTGCGTCCCGTTCATCATGAAAGCCACTTTAACGACCAGCAGCGATTTTCTTGCACACAATTGTTTTCTGTGACTCTTTTTCTAGGCACATTGATTTCTCCATTCATGAATACCCGCCGGTGAAGGAACCAAACAGGGTAAGTGAGGCAACGTTATTTACTAACCTCAAAATTTTTACGTATTTAAATAACAATGCTAGCTTCAAAGGCAACGCCTGCCAAATGCAAAAAAATACTGTTTAGGTATTTCCATCTGTTCATTCAGACCTTCTAGGGCAATCAGTGACTCGAATGTTTCCATATGGAGATGAAAAACTCGAATGACCGAATTCTTCTTCGACGCACTTCACCACAAGCGTGTATGTAACGAGAGCGCTAAAGTGGCCAGAAAATGTCCCAACTAAAATTCTACCGATTTTGCTCAAATTCTTCACAAACACTGCCATCCTTTCCTTTCCTTTTCAAATCAACATTTATATGGCTTTTTGTCACATTTATTGAACATTTAAGCTTTTCTGCCTTCTTCTTTCTCTTTCCTGGCCCTTTCTAATGGCCATTTTAATTCGTTTCTATGAATCGAGTTCCATTCTTTCTTGCAGCGATTGGTTTGAGTTCGCAAAAATAGGCCAACAATAATAGGAACACAGCAGATGTTCTGTGTGCACATATCTGTCCGGCGTGGGTGACCACCTTTTTATGCGCTGTGCCATGAAACATTTGAAATAAGAAAAGCAGGCGGCCGAACTTTACAGTAATCGTGCTTCTTCAAACGGGAAAAGGATTGCTCGTGAGATGATGCCTTATAAGCCTCAACGTCAACGCGATGGAGATCAGATCTGGCTGCATAAGGCTGGATGACCACTACTCCTGCGGCATCAATACATGTCCCGGGGTTTGTGCCCTTTAGCTACCTATTTTTGAAAACAATTTTTTCTTAGGCGCATCTAGCGCGATCGGAGGAGGTGCCGGTTGCACCCGAAGCCACCTCCTGGTTCAGATTTCCAGCCCAGGCCAACCAAGCCTTCCATCCCTCCGGGGTCGGTGAATTGGTAGCAGCCTTGTCTGGGAAGGATAAAGCGCTGACTTGTTCATCGGGTGGCCACCGAAAGTCATTGTATGGCCAAATACGCATTCAAATCGCCTGCACAACATCCCGCAGAAGTAGAATGCGGTGCGCATCCCAAAGAGGGTTGAAAAAAGCCGAGTATTACCATTTGTCCTTTGTTTAGCCTAAAAGATGACTTGCGATGGCCGCTCGATGAATGAGTCAGTGCTTTATACCATATGAACCTAGTACCCGTTCATCGATTCATGGATGGAAGAGTTGCTTTCCCTAGACGGGACCGGAACCAGAAGCCTCAATTCTGGGTGCGTGAGATGGCCAAAACAATACACCTCCGATCGATATCGATCGGTGATACCAAGTCCTCGCAGACATAATGCGAAGATGATCGATCGTTGCCGTACTAGTTTCAGAGCTACTAAAATAAAACCGACCAAAATATCAATACCCATGGGTGCTGTCGAAGTTGAGAACCTGTGATCGACGCCACCGCTACCGCGTACGGCATAGATTTCTAATGGATACCTCTGGGCAGGTTTTTTAAATTCTATCCCATTTAGCATGACCCCTACCCCCCCCCCCCTGTCGTGATGTAATCAAGCACTTCATGTGAGTGCACAATATGTTACTCGAACATTCCCATGAAAGATTCAAAACAATCGCTCGCTCACGGCCGACATTGTGTGGGACGTGATGCTTATTCTGTGCCATCGTCGTACAACCGCGACCGAGAAACCTTTTCCGAATGCCGTCCGACTCTGCACGGATTGTGTTGAATACGAAACGTGGCGATGTTCCCGAAGCAAGCTCAATCTTTCTCGATCAGTCCAAACACCAGTTCGGCGAAGAAACTGACACGTCTCACACATGGTCAGCGATTGGGCAGTCGGGGTGATAACGAAGTGCCACCTGCTGGAGCGGAGGATCCATTTCGGGCCCGATTTACCCTAAGTGTTACATTGTGTGATCGCTTGGGTGTAGAAAGGCGAGGAAATGCGTGATTGGGATACCATTTCCATGGCAAATTGGGCACTCTTCTAAACAAGCCCTAAAGCTTTTGAAATCCACTTGAACATGAAAATTGTCCTTGAATTTCAAAAACTTGACTCGGAAGTTGCCCTTGAACAACTTTTAAATGAAAATGAGCTCGCTCCTTCTATTTATATTAATCTAGAGACTCTTCAAAGTAGAATAATTTCTTGTTCAAGGACAATATAGTATGACTTAAATTAAAGTTTTAGTTCACATACCAAAAAGTGGACACATTTTTTCAAATTTTATAAAATTTTCATTTTTTGAGAAACTACGATTTAAAGCCTGTCTTTAAAGCAGGAAGGTGAGCAATAGAAGAGATCCTGCCATGCCCTCGTCCAAGACGTCGCCATTTCTATTCAAATGATAACAAAGTTTATATTTGCAAAGAGTTTCCCATCGGTAAATGATATAACAGAGACAGTTGTAAAGAACATACAAATCCTCTTTTTAATGTTTAATATAAGCAGCATTTACGCTCCCAATCAAATAAAAATCTCAACGAGCTGATCGAATGCATGACGTGACCACTTTTTTTACGCACTTTTTAAATGACTGCTGCCTTGTTGCGCTTTAAAACAAATTTAATTTATTATCTTTCCTCGAAAAATGAAACACATTCTGAAAAAAAATTTCAGTAAAACAATACCAAATTTTCCCTGAACAAAAAAATATTTTAACCATTTTGTAGAGTCTGTAGCTTCACATGTAAGAAGCTGGTTACAATTTGGAAGACCTTCGCTTTGATTTCAGAAGCACCAAGTTCGTTTAGAAGAGTGATATGGAAAGTGTTGAATTTGACGTGAAAATAGTATATTTTAGGGATATATCCTAATCGGAAGGGAGCAAATGGTCGTTTACGTTTCCACTCTCACGTTTGAGTTTCTACGAGAACTTCGGCTGCCGTTCCTTGGTCCGAGGCCTTTCATTTAAATTCGGGGGATGTGGTTGTGACGACATGGGAGGACGTACGCAATTGGCACTTTACGGTTGCCCCGCCCGACTAGGATAGATCCTATTTCAGAATAGGTAATTCACATATTAATAACTTTACATTGTGGTTGAAATATCTGGTACTAGTCCTCAAAAAAGCACACGTGAGAAGCAGGAAAGCGCAAGCCACTCACAACCAATCAGCAACACACGACCCGAGGTGCGTCCCTTCGATGCGGTCTGATTGGTCTGGAGTATCCTACTGAACACGAAGGCCACACTAACGACTAGTGACGATGTTTTGCCCAAAATTCCCTCTTCTACGCGCATTAATGCCTCTGTTTCCTGACCGTAAGCCCCTCTTTCTACAGGGAGCCCACCTCGACCATCATCAGACGCCCGCCGGACGCTCCGCTCTCGGGAAATGTACGAGCGGCCCGTCGCAGCGCACTCGGCGGCCAGGCGAATATGCGGTCTCACGAAGCGTCACATAAAGAATCGCCGTCCGTCCGAGCTTCACGTAAAACGCGATGCAGCTCGGTTTTGCTATCGATCGTCGCGTTCGCTGGCGGAACGTCTGTATCTAAAAGTTGTGGAAAAACGCTAGCGCTCAAGCATTACGTGTTACGTGCTCGCAGCGCGCGCAGTGCCACGGCCCGCCGACGGACGTAATAGCCATCGCCCGTGCTTGCTGATCTTCGGCGAACAAGTTTCGGTCCGGAATATTCGAGACAGCTCCTACTGCGAGGCGCCTTTCCACAAGGAACAAAAACTACTATCGGGGTAGGACAGCTCAGCTGCCGTTGTGGATCTCTCACCCAGTAATCTGAAGCAGAGCTGATTCGAAACCGCCGTTATGGTCTTTTCTGCGCGACGCCTAATTGTGTGGCTTGACAAGCGGTAGAGAGGGGGACTCCACCGTATCTGGTATGGTCTACCTGATTTCATGCCAATCCTGCAGAGCAGAATACATCGGCAAGCTGACGACCTCTTCATGTGAGGATCTAGGAACATCTTGACGGGAAGGAAAAGCTCAGAACCTCTACTCTTCTAGGCTATCATCCTGCTGCTACTTAGGTGCAGCACGCACGAAATAGGTGACACTCGTCTAAATTCACTGACATTCAAAAAATTCCCCGAATGCGAAAGACCACATGTTGATAAATTCAAGTTTGGCTTTCGACTAATTACATAGCAGTTCAAACGATACAAAGAGTTCAAATATTGCTGGTGCTGAGTCTATGCAGTAGATCTCTCTTTTGGCCGGCATTTCAAAGTTACTCATGACGTCTTCATCACCTTCTCATTTTTCGAATGGTTGGTCCCTGTAGAATAAAATAGCGTGTACGAGGGAAGTACCTCGAATGATTGTTCAAGTTTCCCAGGCTCTGATGTAGGTGACAATGCCAAAACTTCAGCCGGAATAAAGACTTCCTGGAATCAGAGCATTCTGACGAAATATTATTGGCCTTTAGAAAACATTGAACATTGAAGTCGAACAGCCAAAGCACATTTCAGACGTCTGATGAAAAACAGGAAAACTTCTCTCAATCTTCATCTAGAGCGGAATCTGGGCTCTTCAAAACACCCATCATGTTTTATTTATTTATTTATTTATTAATTCATTGACAGCGTGATGATATGTATCCTGCTCCCGCTCATCGTTTTTAAACCAATTCCTTGTTCCTTCCTTTATTCTATTTTATCAATTTACGCACTTTTGTTTTTCCTAAACTCCACTTTACAAACACACCCCACTTTAGCACCTTTCTAACTGTAGATAGAAATTACTATCCCGATACTGAATCCCGGAAGAGTTCTTAAACACGCCATCAGGGTGACAGGAATGGGGTAACCTAGCCTTTTCCTTTGAAGGAATGGTGCTCCCAGAGTGGGCTTGCTGAACCTTTTTTTCTGCTGCAAATATTGGAAGACCAACTTCCTATTTCTATTCTACCACCTAAAGAAACTTGCTCAAGAAATTTAAATCAAAAAGCTGAAAACCTCTCTATGGAAGCAAACGAATTATAAGTATAGAAGGACAAGGCTAAATCTGGTTTTATAGCTATTCAGCTAAAGCCATTAAAAATTTTCATACTTCCTCTCTTCTCTCGTTTTTTGAAATCTTAGAAAATTTTCGAATTTTATACTTGCTTATAAAATTTTCATACACGTGCTAGGAGAACATTTGTATTCGTTTCGATTTCGTATTCAGGCTCACCAGCCTTCTTCGCAGTTATCATTTAAAAAATGGGTTTATTACAGTGATATTGCAGAGCATCACCTCTTCTATCTGTCGACCCTGCCATACGTTTTAGAGGTAAAGTTAGTCTCCAAAGTACTCCTATCGACACCTTACATGTAGAGGGCGAATGCAAGGCACCCTCCACAATGAATTATACAGTTCGTTTTTATAGCAATCCAAGGTGACCGCATAAAAAGAACTCCGAAAACGTTGAAACGAAAGAACGGAAACGTAACGGTTAGCTAGCGACCATATACAACAGATAGTAACTGAGCTAAAAAATGTCTTTGACACATTGGAAAATAGGTCTTTGATCCTTTGTAGTAATGAAAAATGAACAAGAGGCGGGGGGGGGGGGAGTAAAAAGATGTTCACCTTTTCCTTCTTCTTCAACTACAACCTAATTTGAGAACAAAGTTCTCCCGTCGATGCTCTAGGTAACGGTGCGGTCTTTCGGCGAAAGTCTGAAGGCGTGCACAAACAAACTGTGACGGAGAAACAGTGCCGAACGAACACATTTCCAACGAAAACACGTTCTCACAACTGCAAGGCGAATCGAGGATCCCTTCAGAAACATTCTGATGTTCATTAAGTAGATAATTACAGTTATTCACAACCTTCATATTTCCGAACTGCAACTTTGAAATAGCAAAATTTACTGAGATTTCGGATGACCTATACAACTACCGTATAAATGCAAGGAATTGAAATGTGCAGATGCAAATGAAAATTATTCGAAAGTAGACTCACACTTTTGGGGGTGAATGAAGACCCGTTGCCGTCCTCACGCGGTGTCGGGCTATATATTTCATGTGGAGCTTGGAAGAAGCCGAAATTCATAGAGGCAAACTCAGTCATCACGCAACATTAATCATCCAAACCGGGCTGAAACGAAGAAAAAATCGAACTGACCATTGCCACACGTATTCATTTACGTTATGTGAACTACACGAAATAGTAAACTCGTACATAAGCGCGTCATAAAATTTAGATAGAGAACGAAAATTGTCGAAGTGAAATGACCACTACGGCTCAGACGTGACGGGTCACGGGTCAAGAACATGTAAAATCAGGAAGAAAAACGCTTAGAATTGAAGGAGAAGGACGTGTGTGAAAAGGCATGTCCCCCCAGAGAAGATTCGGTAATCACGAAGTGACCATTCGATTTCATATGCAAACAAAATGAGGCGTTATCAGCGTCAGACCGATACAGGTGAGCGGTCACTGTGACATCAACCGCATTTCAGACGTCGGATGAGGAGAAGGAGAAAGAGGAGGAGGAGAAGGAGGAGAAGGAGGAGACAGACGAAGTCGACACTTCACGACAGGGCTGTAGAATGATAATTATAGATGTTAAAAGCACATGGTAAATGTGAGTGAAGAAAGATGTCGTAAGCCTGAACTAGTGGACTGGAAGAAGAACTGAGCTGAATCTGAAGGCAGCCGGCGAAAGAGACTTGCGGCAAAGCAGTATATATAAAGTAAATTACGCGTAAACGGCGGCGCACATACCGGTATGCGCGCCGGATTTTACTTTTTCCCACCGAGCGCAACCTGAGATTATAGGCGATATTATGTGATGGGACACGATAGATCGTGTCACTTGTTCATGCACATTTCTTCGTCGAGGCTTACCACACACGCTGATTTCGTACAGACCTGCTCGCGGCATGTTCATTCCAGTGATTTATCCGCCGTGTCTTTTTCTCCATCGACCAAGTATGTGAAGACGTGCGGTCAAATAGCGAACAAGCCGGAGAGCGTGAGAAAACGGGCCGTGGTTAGCAGTGAACTGTTGATTGGAACTGGTAGTAGTTGTCAGTGAAACCACACACACACATACACACGCACTCCTCACGCACACGAATCTGTAGCGGAACACTTGACAAATATGTGAACCTGGTGGCATCATCACACGTTCCACAAATAGACTGACACTGTCGATGCGCATCAGCTGGCATCAGCAAGACCTCTCCAATGCTCCAGGAAATGCAAAGACAACAACCGAGAAACACGATTCTTCATCTGTCGTCCAGCCGCGGATAAAAGGGAAAAGGACGGCAATGCTGCAGATGTAGCGGTGACATGAAGGTCGTGACGAACGGACAGTTCTTAAAATTAAAAAAAAATAAAAATATGTAGCTGTTTGCCTGGGCTAAGTCGCAACCGCAAATTTCTGTAGTCATCAAGAAAAAATATTAACATTAATATTAAATAGAACAAAAAATATTTACTTATTTATTTATCTATTTACTTAGTCTCTGAGACGTACTTAAAATTTGAAAGAAAATAAACGAGAATACAATCAAACCATGCTATGAGAGATGTAACACCAAGAGCAAGCAAAATTCCTGAAGAATACTATGTCTTTTGCAAATCCTCCGTTTCCTATTGAGGAAGGACAATCAGATCTTAAGAATGGAAAGATATTTCCAAAGGCCGTGATGCGTTCACTTACTTCTGTACCCTACTGACCGTCGAAGATGTACAACTAGAGACACACTGATCATTTTCTTCTGCACAGAATCGGAGCCGTTCTGCAATACTTTGTTCTAATTCTTCATAAAAACTACGACCTTATTTTTTTTATTTTTGATGAGAAACATAGAAAATGTTAGGGGTAGATCTAGCATGTTTTATGGAGACTGTGAAACGCCTCCTGCGCTTATAAACTTTCAAAAAACCCCTAGTTCTAAATAGTTTTAAAAGTTTTAAAGTAAAGGGCTAGTAATGTGCCAAACAAGGTTTCATAATAAATCTTCTTTATTCGTGGCCCAGCTTTAGAGCCTTAGTTTTAAAACTCTTTAGCATTTGGAAAAACAACTAACGTAATCAGTGAAGCGGAATGTTCAATCAAAAAACAATATAGGACTTCAGAGTTTCCTTCTTCCTTTTCTTGCAGTTATCCAGGTATTTTGAAAATTGCAGAAATATTTCACGGGAAACAATAAAAATTTTTCAGGATGAGGCCTCGATGCGTCTGCCTGCGCACGTCTACCTGTATGAAGAATATAACTTATTTCAGAATGCTACATCTAAAAAACATGAGATTTAGCACGGATAAACGTTACACGACCTTGCAGTCTAGCTGTTCAATATGACGTTCTTTATCAAATGCTCTGAACTTACGCATTTTTAAACGAAGCCACTTCTTTTACGCGGTTCTGAAAGTTATTTGGATTGTACCTCCCTACCAGTAGACAACAAAATAATGACGCGGAGAAAAAATTTCACTCAAACGCCTCGTAATAGTGTCTAAATATCTACTCTTCGGGATTTCTTTATAGCTATGATAAGGATAAACCGGAAGTTGCCTCCAAAGGTTCGACTACAAAATTACAGTGCTCTGATTGTTAGTTTTTAAAAAATTGATACTACTCTAATCTAACGAAAAATTCCCAATCAAAAATGTATTTTAAGGAAAAAAACGAGACTTCTGAGAAACAAACACGATGATGGGTTGTGAGTTACTTGAATAGAACATGATTTTATAAAGCTGAAGCATTCAACTTCACTACCTGAAGATCACTGGAGAGGTGCACAGCTTATCTGAAACCTAACATGCTTACTGTCATTCGCGAAGCAGCAAACTAAACTTAAAAAATCTAAATTTTTCCTCAAGGTCTGTGGATCACCACTTGTTTTGCTAATTAGTTGGAGAAAAAAGACTATAAGTTATCTCTACGATTCTACTAAAAAGGCGTAAATGGGTTTGAATTCCTACATACGCAAATGTTTTTCATGCTTGCGTTTTTCATATTTTTCTTCTTCTGGAAAAAATTGGACTTAAAAGGCAAGCTTACGAAAGGGAAAATAAGTTTTTCTATAGGCAAAAAAGATTAGACGTTCTTACTTACCTGAACAGAACAAAGAATTCTGATTAAGCGTTCTGAACTGAAGAATTTACCTCCAAACGAGACCCTTAGCTCCGAACAGATTCAGGAGCTGGCGCTTGTAGTTCATATTCTACCTCAAAGCAACTACTAACATCAATCGAGGAGTAGGACAATCAGTTAAAAAACGTGCTTCACTTCAAGACTTTTATCCCTAATTCTACTAGTTCTAGTCGAAATCGCAGACCAGAAATTATCCTGAGCTTCGACTATCAACACGAGGAAGGTTAAATACAACGACTTGAATTTTACAGCCACCTTGCTGCCAAACACCAGTAGTAGAGTTAATAAGTGCTGACAATATCGCTAATCAGAGGTAGGAGTAGTCTTATCTCGAGTTGACCATCTGAGCCGACCGCAACAGCCTCGATGATGAGTGCGATTGCCGATGAAGATGTCAGCGACCGACCTTGACGTGACAAAGGCATCCCGTCCTAGTTAGAATACCTGTGGACCTTTTTTCCCTTGTTACTGATGACAGCTTCATATACCACGCAGTGTCGCCTAGTTAGCAGAAACGCCATTCGGAAGCAACACCTCTTTTCGCCCTTTACCGCCATTGTTAAAGAATCGTAAGGGGTTAAAATCCGGAATGTAGCAAAAAACTCAAAATTTTGACAATAGAAGGCATTCACATCAAATTGGGTACTTATCGGGTTGTTGCCCGCTCCGAGACTCCACATGGTCATGGAACACTCACGTAAACACGGATAATGCGAGAGAGAGCATAGAACTAGATAAGGGAAGAAACTTCGTGGCTTGGCTGATGAAACTAACCAGTTCTAAGATACCTCGCTGGTGTGCATTGGGCACCAGCCCGTTTAGTACCTCAGATTGTTTCAAAATCACCAAATCATTTAAGATTCAAGTTTAAAATTAAACATACAGTGCCCTTCCGATATAACGCCTCCGGATAGGACGCAGCTGTCGATGTAACGTAGAATTTCTCTGGCCCCGTCCAGCTTACCTTTACGCCAATACAAATCAACTCCGCTTAAGACGTGTCGGATATAACGCTACTCCCGTTATAGGGCGGATCTGTTGGAAACTCTTCGTTCAAAATGACTCTCGTTACATACGCGGCTACGGCTCAGTTCCGGTCCCACACAGCAAATGAAGAGGAGCGAGATACTGACCCCTTGCTTCGTTCATAGTCACGACCAGCACCAGGGTGGCAACGTATTAGATGCACACCAATGTTTTCCTCGCATGCGCGGTCACCAGAAGTGTTCGTAGTCAGTAACATTTCCAGCACAGTGGAAGGCTCCTGGATAGAAGCTTCCGAACATGGGGAGTTTTTCCCTTTTGGGAACGAAAGAGGATGTGAAGACAAGCCCTGATTTTTCAAAACAATGCTCTACATTTATGCTTCAAGGCCGAAGCTGCTAGTATAGATGCTACATACTGCTGCAGGATATTTGTTGCGACCAGAACCTTCGCATCATGCAGGATTTGTGCCTGCATCCTCTGCTTTTCGGTCAGGATTACAGCTGCAGCGGTGTTTGATCGCGCTCAACATTCCGAAATCATGGGATAGTGGTAATAAGCCGTTTGCAACAAGAACGTTTCGGATGTGGCCCGCGATTTAACAGCGCTGGTAGAGTAGTGGGCTGAAATCCTGCCCGAAGGCTGGGAGTGCTGGTTCGATTCCCGCTTGGCCCAACAGTTTTGATCACAACAAAAGATCTTGGAACATTGAGAAGGACAATTGTGCTGTTGATGACGTCTAACTACCCTTGGTACTCTGTTATTCCTCACACATACACACACTTGGCGTACTTATGCATATAACAGAGAGTGTCTCCAAAGACAGGATTTCATTAATAATCTCAGGTTGTTCTTTGCCTTCACACTCTCCTCATGGCCACATTTTTCATCACTATAGTCATATTTAGTTATCATATGTGATTCTAGATAAATCTGTGCGTAATATGGTGTAAAATTTTTCAACTCCGGTTAGGACGCGACTCCCGTTATGACGTGGATTTCCTCCGGTCCCTTCAAAACGCACTATAACGAGAAGGGAACTGTATATGCATTTACATTTGGATAAAGTGATTTAGATTAAGATCGAATAGGTTAGATAAAGATATAAAGTTAGATAAAGTTTTCTAAAGCCTTAATTGTAATTAAGAAGCTTTTATTATGTGAACATTAATTAAAAACAAAACCCAACATGTAACATCTCCCTACTTCACTGATTTTTAAAGATGTTCTAAACGTAAACCACTGTGGAGAAGTTATAATGAACAAGGTCCGTTAGAATGAAGGTGGAGAAGCGAATCAAAGAAGATTATTTTTTCTTTTTCTATGTTATTTAAGTATACTAGTTTAACAGTAGTGTAGTATATCGTGAAGCTGTTGAAATAAATATACTATAATAAATAACTAAGGATAAAGGATAAAGGAGGCGTTACTCAATCCCTTCTGGGATGCGCCAGCGCATTCTACTTTTACGGGATGTCGTGGAGGCGACATGAATGCGTATTTGGCCATACAATGACCTGTGGTGGAAATCCGAACCAGGAACCTGGTATCGGGTGCACGCGACAGTCGCGCCTCCTCCGACAGCGCTACACGCGCCCAATAAATAACTACTATACTATAATATAAAATATAATAAATATACTAGAATAAGCAAGCAAGTTTACAAAGGAAAAAACTAGCACATGGTGAAACAATTATAACAAAAATTCAAGTGTTTTTTGGCCTCTTGGCGGTGAATTCGACGAAAGGAAACTCTGGAGTAATATAGACCCCAATCATCTACACAAAATTGCATTTGTATGTACTTTCCTGCCCTTGAGATGGAATACAATAGATTGATTTGAATTCGAAAACGAATACAGGGCGGTGTCAAAAAAAAGCCTGAATTAAAATGCCAGTCTTTCATGAGCAAGTGCTTAGGACAGCCCATAGAACGCCCTAACACTTTCATAAAAGCTTCGGCAACTGTGAAATTAAGCCGAACCGTATTGACGCCTGGCTGTTGTGACCCTCCGCTACTGTTGCTGAGCGTCCAGGTGTAGCTGTGAACGTTGAGAGCTGGCAAAAGAGGATATCGAGGATCATCAGCTGATCGTATAGTGGACATTAGTTTAACGGGCATTGTTTTCGATATGAGGGCGAGCGAGAAGAGAGTTGGTTAGAAGTGCTGTAACAGTGGTGAGTGAGGAGCCGCACAATCAGTAAGCTAAACTACACAGCAAACAAAAACATACGCAAGGGTCCAAGGTGTGCTGGACATGCACAACGCTCTGTTCGGGACATCAAAGAGCATCCTCAGCAAGCAGTACTACTCTCCATCCTTCAAGCAGCAATCAACTGCTACATCTGCAGAGGTAGCATGGAGTGGTTTTTCACAGCACTGCTTAAACACGCTCTTGCACACGAAGTCAAATTTTTGTTTTTTTTATAATTTTGTCGATTTTTTTTTGTAATTTCGTCGAAGCAAGCAAGTCAGCGACACCTCAAACCTCGGGTGGAACAAGATACACTAACTGAGCAAATTGACGATATTCTTCTGGTCAGTAATATTCCAAAATAATTCAAAAGCTGCTCATTCGAACACTATGGTAAAGACCGGGTAATATGCAGGGTGTCTCAAAAAAAATGTATGCACTGTTTGAAAGGTGACAACTTTGCACATACTAAAGGTACCGGAAAAGTTGAGGGCTCCTATAAAAGCTTAAGAAAATAGAAATTTTCTGACATATAAGCGGAATGGAGTGCGCCATGCGCTCGTCCGATATTTTGCATTTTACACTCGATTGATTGGGTTCCGCTTGAATACTTGCTATAATTTCTTCACAAAGTGGTCGCTTCGATTGATTTGAACTTTTTTAAGGTCTATATCTTAAAAACGCAATATAGTTAGTAAAAAAAGTTTTAACATTGCTGATAGTGACGCTTTTGAATATATGTGAGGCTTAAATGAAAACATAGTGTAGCGAGATTTCTGTGGAGTGTAAACGGTCAAGATCGCGCAATGCTCCTGCCCAAAACCTTGCATTTCAGACTCGATTGATTGTGCATGGGCTAAATGCTTGTATCAATCTTGTTACTACTTGGCTACACTAACTTGTGCTGTGCTTCTTTCAACATTTTTCGTCAACCAGTAGCTGCAATTATGCCAATTAACCTCTTCATTCAGCTTGAATGCTGTTTGATCAGTCCACAGAATCCGTCTTGGAAAATGAAGCTCCTGCTCATATTTGAATTGTAAAATCAATAAACTTGCATGCC